>JAHRBC010000008.1:1491120-2236680 GCA_022702545.1 Phycomyces nitens | reverse complement strand
CTAACCCTATTCCCTAAACACAGCCCATACCCTAGTACCATTCCCTAACCCTATACCCTAACCCATTCCCTAAACACAGCCCATACCCTTAGTACCATTCCCTAAACTCCTATACCCTAACCCTATTCCCTAAACACAGCCCATACCCTAGTACCATTCCCTAACCCTATACCCTAACCCTATTCCCTTGGAAACACAGCCCATAATCTTTAGTACCATTCCTAACCCTATACCCTAACCCTATTCCCTAAACACAGCCCATACCCTAGTACCATTCCCCTAACCCTATACCCTAACCCTATTCCCTAAACACAGCCCATACCCTCAGTACCATTCCCCTTAACCCTATACCCTAACCCTATTCCCTAAACACAGCCCATACCCTAGTACCATTCCCTAACAACCCTATACCCTAACCCTATTCCCTAAACACAGCCTCCATACCCTAGTACCATTCCCTAACCCTATACCCTAACCCTATTCCCTAAACACAGCCCATACCCTAGTACCATTCCCTAACCCTATACCCTAACCCTATTCCCTAAACACAGCCCATACCCTAGTACCATTCCCTGCTCTATACCCTAACCCTATTCCCTAAACACAGCCCATACCCTAGTACCATTCCCTAACCCTATACCCTAACCCTATTCCCTAAACACAGCCCATACCCTAGTACCATTCCCTAACCCTATACCCTAACCCTATTCCCTAAACACAGCCCATACCCTAGTACCATTCCCTAACCCTATACCCTAACCCTATTCCCTAAACACAGCCCATACCCTAGTACCATTCCCTAACCCTATACCCTAACCCTATTCCCTAAACACAGCCCATACCCTAGTACCATTCCCTAACCCTATACCCTAACCCTATTCCCTAAACACAGCCCATACCCTAGTACCATTCCCTAACCCTATACCCTAACCCTATTCCCTAAACACAGCCCATACCCTAGTACCATTCCCTAACCCTATACCCTAACCCTATTCCCTAAACACAGCCCATACCCTAGTACCATTCCCTAACCCTATACCCTAACCCTATTCCCTAAACACAGCCCATACCCTAGTACCATTCCCCCTAACCCTTATATACCCTAACCCTATTCCCTAAACACAGCCCATACCCTAGTACCATTCCCTAACCTCTATACCCTAACCCTATTCCCTAAACACAGCCCATACCCTAGTACCATTCCCTAACCCTATACCCTAACCCTATTCCCCTAAACACAGCCCATACCCTAGTACCAT
The DNA here is from genome assembly GCA_022702545.1 of Phycomyces nitens. Classification (NCBI taxonomy): domain Eukaryota; kingdom Fungi; phylum Mucoromycota; class Mucoromycetes; order Mucorales; family Phycomycetaceae; genus Phycomyces; species Phycomyces nitens. The sequence continues at coordinate 2,235,421 of JAHRBC010000008.1, read as the reverse complement.
TCCCTAACCCTATAATTCTAACCCTATTCCCTAAACACAGCCCATACCCTAGTACCATTCCCTAACCCTATACCCTTAACCCTATTCCCTAAACACAGCCCATACCCTAGTACCATTCCCTAACCCTATACCCTAACCCTATTCCCTAAACACAGCCCATACCCTAGTTTTACCATTCCCTAACTTCCTATACCCTAACCCTATTCCCTAAACACAGCCCATACCCTAGTACCATTCCCTAACCCTATACCCTAACCCTATTCCCTAAACACAGCCCATACCCTAGTACCATTCCCTAACCCTATACCCTAACCCTATTCCCTAAACACAGCCCATACCCTAGTACCATTCCCTAACCCTATACCCTAACCCTATTCCCTAAACACAGCCCATACCCTAGTACCATTCCCTAACCCTATACCCTAACCCTATTCCCTAAACACAGCCCATACCCTAGTACCATTCCCTAACCCTATACCCCTAACCCTATTCCCCTAAACACAGCCCATACCCTAGTACCATTCCCTAACCCTATACTCCTAACCCTATTCCCTAAACACAGCCCATACCCTAGTACCATTCCCTAACCCTATACCCTAACCCTATTCCCTAAACACAGCCCATACCCTAGTACCATTCCCTAACCCTATACCCTAACCCTATTCCCTAAACACAGCCCATACCCTAGTACCATTCCCTAACCCTATACCCTAACCCTATTCCCTAAACACAGCCCATACCCTAGTACCATTCCCTAACCCTATACCCTAACCCTATTCCCTAAACACAGCCCATACCCTAGTACCATTCCCTAACCCTATACCCTAACCCTATTCCCTAAACACAGCCCATACCCTAGTACCATTCCCTAACCCTATACCCTAACCCTATTCCCTAAACACAGCCCATACCCTAGTACCATTCCCTAACCCTATACCCTAACCCTATTCCCTAAACACAGCCCATACCCTAGTACCATTCCCTAACCCTATACCCTAACCCTATTCCCTAAACACAGCCCATACCCTAGTACCATTCCCTAACCCTATACCCTAACCCTATTCCCTAAACACAGCCCATACCCTAGTACCATTCCCTAACCCTATACCCTAACCCTATTCCCTAAACACAGCCCATACCCTAGTACCATTCCCTAACCCTATACCCTAACCCTATTCCCTAAACACAGCCCATACCCTAGTACCATTCCCTAACCCTATACCCTAACCCTATTCCCTAAACACAGCCCATACCCTAGTACCATTCCCTAACCCTATACCCTAACCCTATTCCCTAAACACAGCCCATACCCTAGTACCATTCCCTAACCCTATACCCTAACCCTATTCCCTAAACACAGCCCATACCCTAGTACCATTCCCTAACCCTATACCCTAACCCTATTCCCTAAACACAGCCCATACCCTAGTACCATTCCCTAACCCTATACCCTAACCCTATTCCCTAAACACAGCCCATACCCTAGTACCATTCCCTAACCCTATACCCTAACCCTATTCCCTAAACACAGCCCATACCCTAGTACCATTCCCTAACCCTATACCCTAACCCTATTCCCTAAACACAGCCCATACCCTAGTACCATTCCCTAACCCTATACCCTAACCCTATTCCCTAAACACAGCCCATACCCTAGTACCATTCCCTAACCCTATACCCTAACCCTATTCCCTAAACACAGCCCATACCCTAGTACCATTCCCTAACCCTATACCCTAACCCTATTCCCTAAACACAGCCCATACCCTAGTACCATTCCCTAACCCTATACCCTAACCCTATTCCCTAAACACAGCCCATACCCTAGTACCATTCCCTAACCCTATACCCTAACCCTATTCCCTAAACACAGCCCATACCCTAGTACCATTCCCTAACCCTATACCCTAACCCTATTCCCTAAACACAGCCCATACCCTAGTACCATTCCCTAACCCTATACCCTAACCCTATTCCCTAAACACAGCCCATACCCTAGTACCATTCCCTAACCCTATACCCTAACCCTATTCCCTAAACACAGCCCATACCCTAGTACCATTCCCTAACCCTATACCCTAACCCTATTCCCTAAACACAGCCCATACCCTAGTACCATTCCCTAACCCTATACCCTAACCCTATTCCCCTAAACACAGCCCATACCCTAGTACCATTCCCTAACCCTATACCCTAACCCTATTCCCTAAACACAGCCCATACCCTAGTACCATTCCCTAACCCTATACCCTAACCCTATTCCCTAAACACAGCCCATACCCTAGTACCATTCCCTAACCCTATACCCTAACCCTATTCCCTAAACACAGCCCATACCCTAGTACCATTCCCTAACCCTATACCCTAACCCTATTCCCTAAACACAGCCCATACCCTAGTACCATTCCCTAACCCTATACCCTAACCCTATTCCCTAAACACAGCCCATACCCTAGTACCATTCCCTAACCCTATACCCTAACCCTATTCCCTAAACACAGCCCATACCCTAGTACCATTCCCTAACCCTATACCCTAACCCTATTCCCTAAACACAGCCCATACCCTAGTACCATTCCCTAACCCTATACCCTAACCCTATTCCCTAAACACAGCCCATACCCTAGTACCATTCCCTAACCCTATACCCTAACCCTATTCCCTAAACACAGCCCATACCCTAGTACCATTCCCTAACCCTATACCCTAACCCTATTCCCTAAACACAGCCCATACCCTAGTACCATTCCCTAACCCTATACCCTAACCCTATTCCCTAAACACAGCCCATACCCTAGTACCATTCCCTAACCCTATACCCTAACCCTATTCCCTAAACACAGCCCATACCCTAGTACCATTCCCTAACCCTATACCCTAACCCTATTCCCTAAACACAGCCCATACCCTAGTACCATTCCCTAACCCTATACCCTAACCCTATTCCCTAAACACAGCCCATACCCTAGTACCATTCCCTAACCCTATACCCTAACCCTATTCCCTAAACACAGCCCATACCCTAGTACCATTCCCTAACCCTATACCCTAACCCTATTCCCTAAACACAGCCCATACCCTAGTACCATTCCCTAACCCTATACCCTAACCCTATTCCCTAAACACAGCCCATACCCTAGTACCATTCCCTAACCCTATACCCTAACCCTATTCCCTAAACACAGCCCATACCCTAGTACCATTCCCTAACCCTATACCCTAACCCTATTCCCTAAACACAGCCCATACCCTAGTACCATTCCCTAACCCTATACCCTAACCCTATTCCCTAAACACAGCCCATACCCTAGTACCATTCCCTAACCCTATACCCTAACCCTATTCCCTAAACACAGCCCATACCCTAGTACCATTCCCTAACCCTATACCCTAACCCTATTCCCTAAACACAGCCCATACCCTAGTACCATTCCCTAACCCTATACCCTAACCCTATTCCCTAAACACAGCCCATACCCTAGTACCATTCCCTAACCCTATACCCTAACCCTATTCCCTAAACACAGCCCATACCCTAGTACCATTCCCTAACCCTATACCCTAACCCTATTCCCTAAACACAGCCCATACCCTAGTACCATTCCCTAACCCTATACCCTAACCCTATTCCCTAAACACAGCCCATACCCTAGTACCATTCCCTAACCCTATACCCTAACCCTATTCCCTAAACACAGCCCATACCCTAGTACCATTCCCTAACCCTATACCCTAACCCTATTCCCTAAACACAGCCCATACCCTAGTACCATTCCCTAACCCTATACCCTAACCCTATTCCCTAAACACAGCCCATACCCTAGTACCATTCCCTAACCCTATACCCTAACCCTATTCCCTAAACACAGCCCATACCCTAGTACCATTCCCTAACCCTATACCCTAACCCTATTCCCTAAACACAGCCCATACCCTAGTACCATTCCCTAACCCTATACCCTAACCCTATTCCCTAAACACAGCCCATACCCTAGTACCATTCCCTAACCCTATACCCTAACCCTATTCCCTAAACACAGCCCATACCCTAGTACCATTCCCTAACCCTATACCCTAACCCTATTCCCTAAACACAGCCCATACCCTAGTACCATTCCCTAACCCTATACCCTAACCCTATTCCCTAAACACAGCCCATACCCTAGTACCATTCCCTAACCCTATACCCTAACCCTATTCCCTAAACACAGCCCATACCCTAGTACCATTCCCTAACCCTATACCCTAACCCTATTCCCTAAACACAGCCCATACCCTAGTACCATTCCCTAACCCTATACCCTAACCCTATTCCCTAAACACAGCCCATACCCTAGTACCATTCCCTAACCCTATACCCTAACCCTATTCCCTAAACACAGCCCATACCCTAGTACCATTCCCTAACCCTATACCCTAACCCTATTCCCTAAACACAGCCCATACCCTAGTACCATTCCCTAACCCTATACCCTAACCCTATTCCCTAAACACAGCCCATACCCTAGTACCATTCCCTAACCCTATACCCTAACCCTATTCCCTAAACACAGCCCATACCCTAGTACCATTCCCTAACCCTATACCCTAACCCTATTCCCTAAACACAGCCCATACCCTAGTACCATTCCCTAACCCTATACCCTAACCCTATTCCCTAAACACAGCCCATACCCTAGTACCATTCCCTAACCCTATACCCTAACCCTATTCCCTAAACACAGCCCATACCCTAGTACCATTCCCTAACCCTATACCCTAACCCTATTCCCTAAACACAGCCCATACCCTAGTACCATTCCCTAACCCTATACCCTAACCCTATTCCCTAAACACAGCCCATACCCTAGTACCATTCCCTAACCCTATACCCTAACCCTATTCCCTAAACACAGCCCATACCCTAGTACCATTCCCTAACCCTATACCCTAACCCTATTCCCTAAACACAGCCCATACCCTAGTACCATTCCCTAACCCTATACCCTAACCCTATTCCCTAAACACAGCCCATACCCTAGTACCATTCCCTAACCCTATACCCTAACCCTATTCCCTAAACACAGCCCATACCCTAGTACCATTCCCTAACCCTATACCCTAACCCTATTCCCTAAACACAGCCCATACCCTAGTACCATTCCCTAACCCTAGCCAGCATTTTAACGTACGGAATGTATAAATTGTGGTAATGTACAATAATGATGCGTGTGGTACTTTGTTGTGTGTAGGAGGTGGACGAGAAAAGAAAGGTACGGGTAGTAATATGGATCGAAATCCAGAATGGAGGAAGAATAGGTTCGAAAAGGAGGAAATGGGTGCAAATAAGATAGTCGCTTTGTTACCAAAGTGACTACAAGGACAGGAATAAGAAATGCTTTCACAAAAGTGAGAGCAAAAAGGGGATACAAATAGGATGGATACAAATATATGATATTAACTTCACCACAGGTGAATCAATAACGAAATACAGCACAGGGATACAAATGAGAATAATAAAAAAAAAGGGGTAGTCAATCTTCCAAGAAGACTTGACTAATACAAATAAAAATATAAAGAACAACCAATCTTCTACGAAGACTTGGTAAGAAACAAAATATAACGGAAGAAATTCACAAGAAAGAATAAGGATTCAGACAACTTTGTCAGAGAAGAAACTTGTATCAGAATTCAACATTGTTTATTGAGTGTTTGATTTTGAGATATTTATACTAATTGTTGGATAAAATAATATACGATAAAATAATAGAAAGATGTTGTATGAAATCATAAAATAATATACGGAAGAGTTGACAGAAGAGTGGATAGAATACAATCAATAAAAATAAAAATAATAATAAAACTAAATAAATGAGAAAATTGTTGGGAGATTTGTAGACTTGACTAACGAGAGATTCTTTACCAAAATTGGTAAAGAAGTGTACAACAAAACACAACACTAAATTTTAGTGTGAGTGGAAATCGAAAGAAAGAGGAAAAGGTTTAGTTAAGGAAAAAGTAGAAAAATTGAGAGACAAGAAAAAAAAAATGTCAAAGGGAAAAGGTGCAAAGGTCTTTGCCCGCCATCGGCAAATGAAATAAATTGAGGACCACGTCACGACTACCTGCACCGTCAGTGACCTTGGCTACCCAAAACGGCCCAAAAATCGGGTTGCGACTGAGGCCGACAACACCACAACACACCGTGTCAAAATATGACGTGTGATGTGTTTGTATGGTTGTGTATGGTAACCAAACGGGCAAAAAATAAAATATATAAAAGAAACAATGAAAGAACCAGTAAAAGACTAACGAAACTCAACAGAAATATCCCCAAAATGACCGGGCAAAATATAACTGCTCTTCAGAGATCGAGAGCTTAAACTCAAAAGAATAAGATAACCATAAAATTGATCGTAAAACTGACTGATGATCTTTATTTCATTAGAAAAGAATGTCTTTTATAGACAAAGAAAATAACTAAAAGAATAACCAAAAAATGAAATAATAAAATAATAAAATGATGCCATCAAGGCCAAAGGAAAAATATAATAAAAAAATACTATAACATAGTAAAGAAAAGGGTAAGACAAAGAAGTAGGGGAAATAAACTAAAGAAGTACAGAATGGTGCAATCCTGCAAGAAAGTGAGAAAGGATTCACAAAGGAAATATAAAAGGAAAGAGTATAAAAAAGGAAATAATAAAATGTGATAAAATAAAATAAAGAAAAATTGAAAAGAAAGAGAAATAAAGAAACTCAGGGATCGGCCATCCTTACTCGGCTCGGACTTCTTCTTCAGACTGGTCCGGCCTCCGACCCCTCCTAGGCCTGTTCCGGGCCCTTGGTCCGGCTTCATGGTCGAAACCAAACCTGCCCACAACACACGTGTCAAATATGACGCGTGTGTGTTTTGGTTGTGTGTGTATGAATAACCAAAGGTCAAAGAAAATAGAAATATTCGAAACAAAAACTAACAGTTCAACTTAGCCCCAAAATACTGGCAATTATTGAATGTTCAGATAAATGAAACAAAGATTTCTTTCAAGACAGAAAATTGATCACAGAATAGATGTTGTTTATTGATTGAAAATAAGGTGTCTTTTATAGACAATCCTTTTGAATAAAAATATGAGAAAATAAAATAAGGAAAAAACCACAACATAATGAATGAGTCATTTGTTGGGAAAAACGAGAGGATAGAAAAATAATAATAAGATATTTGGATAAGAAGAAATAAGAAGAAAGGAAAATAGTAAAACTAGATGTGAATAGTATGGATCCACGAATCAGAGAAGGAGAAAAGAGAAATAAAAGAGACAAGATGTTGGTTGGCGATTTCCAACGAATGACAAAAGAGGAAATGTAAAGAAGTGGTTGTTTAAATGTGATAGATGTTGACAGAAGGTTCAGGTGAGAAGGGTAAACGCAAGTTTGTACAAAGAACGAGGTAAAAACATCACTTGCGATTTTTCGTGTACATGCTTACACGAATAAGGTTTGGCGGGAAAATGCGACAGGCTTACCAACCCTCTCAACTACCCAAGGCACTAATTTCCAATGTCACGTGCTCCGTGACTTAGGCCAGGCTTTCCATGCCGGCCTTCCACCTTCCGACCACGCAGACTGGACCAAGCTCCTGGGCCCTTCGGCCGGACTGGCCGGACTGGTCGGACCAAGGCGAGATTTGGGGTTCTGGTGATCACCCCTCCACAACCGTGTCAAATATACCATCCTCAATGGTCTAGTGGCTAGGATCCGACGCTCTCACCGTCGTGGCCGGGGTTCAATTCCCCGTTGGGGAACATTTTGCCCTATCCTGCTGTCGGACATTATTTTGATGATGTCGGACATTATTTTGATGAATCCGTAAAATCTGAAGATGATTAACTGCAGTACTTCTTTGTCAAGTATCGATCTGGTATTTCTTTTCTGGCACTTGTAACTAAGTCGCAGAATCAATACCACTGGGGATCATCAAGTTTAGAGAATAGTTTTTAGATAGAATATAGATACTTTTTATTGAGACAAATCCTTTTACTATTTATACAAAATATAATCGGATTTAAGGCTAAATGTATAGCTACGTTAATATGTCTTAGATGATGATTGTCCAGTAGGATATACTGACAAGATATTCGCAATCTAAGACATTTGGGACATTTGAGACATTTTCCAAAACATATGCAAGAAGACCAATCGGCAAGGTCTGAGTGTTTACCCAACAAGGTCAACCATTACTGGTTACCTATTAAGAGCCGATTTCGGTCACCGATGTCAACTCTGACATTACCCCCCTCCTGGCTTTGTGATCGTCCACGAGCACTAATATCGTCGGGAGAAACCACAGGGTCAACGGCATCGTTGGGGACCTCAGTATCCAGAAGTCGCATCGCAGCGCGCCAAGCTGAACGAGAGGCGGTCGGGTTGTACCAAGTGTCATGAGGGGTATCACCGTGGGTCTTGTACAGGCGGTCAACATGGACCCAGGACGCGAGAGGCTTGCCTTCCATGGTCTTCAACTGGTATGTCCCATAATTATCGTTCTTGTTCACGACGACAAAAGGACCCTTGAACCGAGGTTCCAAACCAAAACGGCCTTCGTGCGTGAGTTTGACATGGTCGCCAATCTCGAACGACACTTTCTTGATCACGGCATCCCATTTCTCTTTATCCTTCTCACTCATCACTCGCATGCGTAGCTCTGCAGCTTCACGTGCTCTACCTACGTTTTCAAGTTGATCGGCGGTCTTATCAGCAATGGCCCGAGGGTCTTCAGAAGTGGCTGTGTCCAAATAAGGCAGTTGCGGATCCCCAGGGAGAACAGGATGGCGGCCATACGTGAGGAAAAACGGACTGTAGCCAGTAGTAGAGTGGGTGCGGATGCGACAGGCCCACAGGGCAGCAAACAGGAATTCATCCCAGCGGTGGAGAGCCCCATTCGTGTACTTGCGCAACATTTGCTTGAGGGTTCCGTTGAGGCGCTCACACTTACCATTGGTGCGTGGATGAAAGGCAGAGGTGAGGCGGTGGTTGGTCTTGATACGGCTTAAGTAGGCGGCTACGAGTTTGCTCGTAAAGTTGGCCCCACGGTCCGTTAGAATCTCACCTGGACACCCAAAACGCATCACGATCTCTTCATAGATGAAGTCGGCCACGGCTTCAGCAGATGCTACTGGGACAGCGCGGGCAATTGGCCAGTTGGTGGTGTAGTCGACGGCAACAAGGATCCACCGGTTTCCTTTTAAGGTTGCGGGAAGTCTGCCAATGAAGTCTAAATGCCATCGCTGGAATGCTTCGGGAACCTTCAATGGGTGCATCTCGTCATGGTGCTGGCCATCCTTCCTTGCGTTTAATTGACATTCAGGGCACGAGCTCAACCATTCTTTCAGGTCATTACGCATGGTGGGCCACCAGTAACGAGGCTTCAACATGTCCATCATGGTCACCAGTCCTGAGTGACCAAAGCCTTTATGAAAAGACTGAACAGTGTCAGCACGACGGGCAAAAGGCAGGAACGGCACTTCTCTCACTTCGTCTTCTTTCAGCTGTACTCTTCGGTATACCTTCCGATCCCTTGTTACGAAGTGCTCTTGGTTCTTCTCAACGATCTGCCTGGCCTCAGGAGGTACCTGGTCTGGTCGGAAGAGATAATAGTTCGGCCAGTCAGTCGCGTGGGTCAGTGGTGTGGCATACAGATAATCAGGTTCTATTGAGTCTGCAGCGCTCTTGCTTTCGGGACCTCCAACGCGGGACAGGGCATCGGGTACATCGTTCTCTTTTCCTGGCTTGTACTGAATGTCGGGGGCATATAGTTCCAACTCGGCGATCCATCTGACTAAGCGTGGGGTTGGTGTCACTTGAGACCGGAAATACTTGAGGGGAAGGTGGTCCGAGAACACAGTATATGGTCTACCATCGATGAGGCAACGCCAGGTGCGGAGGGCATGCATAATTCCGAGTAATTCTCTTTCTTGGGCCGGATAGGATCGCTCCGCCGAAGAGAACTTCTTGGACTCGTATGCCAGAGGGTGCCACAAACCATCCTTGCCTTCTTGCAACAGTACCGCACCAACACCAAAGTCAGACGCATCGGTTTCTATACGGTATGGTCTGTGCACATCGGGAGCTTGAAGGACCGGAGGCGAGGTCAGCTTTTCCTTGATTAGGTCGAAGCTCCTTTGGCACTCCTCCGTCCATACAATCGGTCTACGCTTGGCACCGGTACCCTTGGTCAGGTCTGTCAGGGGGACGCTATGCTGGCATAACCGGGAATAAACCTTCTGTAGTGCTGGGCTAGTCCACAGAACTGGCGGACCTCTTGGACATTGGTCGGTGCAGGCCATTCCTTGACAGCCGTGATCTTTCCAGGTGCAGGGAGAATGCCTCGTGCCGAGATGTGGAATCCAACAAAGATAAGGTCTTTCTTGTTGAACTCACACTTCTTCAGATTGGCCACGAGCTTCTCCTTTTGCAACCTTTCCAGGACGTGTCGGACATGGCGGCGGTGGTCTTCCTCGGTCTTACTGAAGATGAGAATGTCATCGAGATACACAAGTGCGAACTTATCCAAACAGTCACCCAGGACACGGTTCATGAGGCTCTGGAACGTTGGGGGCGCATTGGTCAAACCAAACGGGAGGACAAGGAACTCATACTGGCCATACCGGGTGTTAAAGGCTGTCTTTGGCACATCGCTGGACTGAATCTTGACCTGGTGGTATCCGCTTTTCAAATCGAGGCTGGTGAAATGTGCGGATCCACGGAGACGTTCAAGGCATTCGTCAATTCTAGGCAGCGGGTGGTTGTTTCTTACAGTCACTTTGTTCAAGGCACGGTAATCGATACACATTCGCATGGCGCCGTCTTTCTTCTTGACAAACAGTACCGGAGCACCCCAAGGCGACGCACTAGGTCTGATCAACCCAAGGTCCAGGAGTTCTTTGAGCTGACGTTTAAGCTCGTCCAGCTCCAGGGGACTCATCTTGAAGGGTGGTCTGCTTATTGGCCTTGCATCTCCTGTGTCGATTACATGTTGCACATCGCGGTCTGGTGGTACGCCAGGGAGCTCATCACGGAACACATCAGGGAAGTCCTTGGCAAGGTTATCCCAATCCAGGTTGTCGCTATTCTTCTTTACGTCTTCTTTCACATACAGCAAGCAGCTATCGGCTTCGGCTTTTTCCATCAACTTTTTCGCCTGTTTGTGTGACACGAGATAACCAAGGTGCTGTGTATCGGTTCGGGTATTGTACGGTTTGATGATGTACTCTTCCTCTCCTCTCTGCAGCTTCCAGCTATCGTCAAACCAATCAGGTATTGGCTGTGCCTGTTGGAGCCATGTGCGACCCAGGATTACATCGAACTTCATCGGGAATACATACGCTTCGATTATGTCTTCATATCCATTGAGCAAGATTGGCATATTGACTTTCTTGGTGATTGGTGTTCTGTGGCCCCCAGCTGTCTCAACTTGTCGATCACGGACCTCAGTAACCTGTGAGGCATTCTTGGCGATCTCTGGTGTCACATAGTTGGCACTGGCACCGCTATCAATCAGAACTGATATCTGTCTTCCTTCATAGGTGGCTTTATACAGTGGTAGGTCAGTGCTGACAGTAGAGTTGAGTTGCTCTAGATGCATCAAGTCTTCATGTACAAGGGCAGGGACATCAGGATACTGGTGAGATGAAGCTTTATTAACATGTTCTTTATAATTAACACTATCGTAATCATTTACATCCCTGTTATTGGGACTTTGTGCTTCGTGCACTTGGTCCCCTCTCAACTCGGTTGCGTTAAACGACATATCCTTGCGGCCCTGGGACTTTACTCGTCCTTCATCAAGTTGGCGGATGGCGGCAATACGGTCCTGGCAAAAACGCTTAAGGTGGCCAGTCTGGCCACACCAGAAACACTCGCGGTTATCTTGACCTCTCTGTTGGTTCGATTTCTGCTCGGAGTGGGAAGCGGAATTCCGGCCACTGCGTTGGCCCCAACGTCCTCGGTGATTGGTCCGCATGGACCCCCTCCCCTCCATAGCGTCAAGGTCCATTGGAGTGGGACCGTTGTCGTGAGCATACTGTGGGACAATCTCGGGACGGAAACCAGGAGCGGGGCGACGGCCATTCTCAAACGCAAGGGCAGTGCGGGCGGCTTCACCAACATCTAGGGGTTCTCGGAAACGAACCTGGCTACGGGTTTCGGGGCGCAAACCATTGGTGAACCTGTCAAGGGCCTCGTCTTCGGTCATGGACGGGATGTCCATGCGCAGATCCTGGAAGGTATCGATGTATGTTTCAACCGAACCAGTCTGGCGCAGTGAACGGATGCGGTCGCGGGCATTCTGAATGGAGTGAACCGGGCGGAAATTATTGTTCAGCAACCGAGTGAAAGTACGCCAATCCGACGAGCGGGTACCATTGTCTTCTAGACGACGCCACCAAACATCAGCACGATCACGCAGAAGGGTGATGGCGTACGAGGTCCAGCTGTCGTAATCAATGCGATGGAGTTCAGCAAAACGCTCCACCGAGCGGATCCATCCATCAATGGCGTTGGCCGAACGTTCTCCGCGGTAAAAATCGGGACGTTCAATACGAACAGAGGATGGCAGCGAAACATGGCTGGCAGCTGGAGCAGGAGCAGGAGCAGGAGCAGGTGGCTGGGAACTGCGCAGGGCAGCAGTAAAAGCTGCGATAAGATCAGGCATGGATACCACGGCAGGAGCATCAGGGGCGGGAGCATCAGGGGCGGGAGCCGGTTGATCACTCATCTGTGGAGCAGGCAAAGAACTGGGAACAGGTACGTAGACGGGCGAATCTGGGTCCGTAGGTGTAGAAACAGGTACACCGGTCAATTTGGCAACAATAAGGCTGGCTTGGGCTTCCCAGAAGGCTACTCGAGCAGGAGTGGAACGGAGACGCTGGTCCGAAGGGATGTGAGGAACAGTACGAGCAAATTTGTCAGGAAGCAAGGCCTGAACTCGTTCTTCAATCTCAAAGGACTTCTTTTGAGCGTCTGTAAACTGTATTTCTGTATTTTTCAGGTCGGAAGACTCGGTCATTCAGCTACCAATTGTCAAGTATCGATCTGGTATTTCTTTTCTGGCACTTGTAACTAAGTCGCAGAATCAATACCACTGGGGATCATCAAGTTTAGAGAATAGTTTTTAGATAGAATATAGATACTTTTTATTGAGACAAATCCTTTTACTATTTATACAAAATATAATCGGATTTAAGGCTAAATGTATAGCTACGTTAATATGTCTTAGATGATGATTGTCCAGTAGGATATACTGACAAGATATTCGCAATCTAAGACATTTGGGACATTTGAGACATTTTCCAAAACATATGCAAGAAGACCAATCGGCAAGGTCTGAGTGTTTACCCAACAAGGTCAACCATTACTGGTTACCTATTAAGAGCCGATTTCGGTCACCGATGTCAACTCTGACATCTTTATGCGCAGTAACATCTTCCTGAGCATTAACCGCAGTACAATGTCTCTTCTTTTATGAAAATATCATATAATAACTACTGCGGATAATGCGCAGTATTAGTTAGAGAACTATATAAGATAACCAAAGTCATAATAATAAAAAGCATCTTTTATCCTCTCTTTGATTTTATGTATACTCCTGTTTCCCCAGTGGGATTGACCTTTTGGCTTTGTTATAGTAAAAGGAAGACCATCCCAGATCAGGAATGACACCGCTCAATTTATGTGTCATTTGTCATTCCTGATCTAGGCTATCTTCCAATTCACTGTAAATGTAGTCGAATTGGTCAAGCTTTAATACACAGGAGTATTCAAAATAAGAGAGAAGATAAAAGATAATTTTTATTGTTTTGAATTAGGATATCTTATATAGTTTCCTAAATGATTATTCATCTTTGACTACACTGAAGAGGTGTCTAATATTCTTACAAAATTATTATAAACTGATTACCAATTTCTAAAATTACAAACAGATGAATAATCATTTCAAATCATGCTTCATTTGTAAAGACAAGTCACTAGAATTTGTATCACCAAAATTAAGCACGACATCAGGAACGACACACAAAAAAATTATGCCAATAAACTTATCCGGCTTACCAGATTCGAACTAGTGACCTAAGGATTACAAATTCATTACAGTCCTCCGCTCTACCAACTGAGCTAAAGCCGGGATATACTCTTGTGACACGGGTGTTGTAGGGTTTCCAGCTTCGCCCACTTCTCTCCATTTCACGTGACTTTTCCAAGGCCTTCTCTGCTAGAAAGTGTGACGTAGCATCCTGATCAACTTGGCAACGTCACCTTTCTCCATTTGCAAGTCACCTTATTTCCCATATCTCCCTTTTTTCCGCACTTCTTTGATTTTCCATATTTGTCACCCTCGCTCTCATTTCAAACCCCTCCTATCCATTTCCACATTTATCCATTGTACACTATTTTTGTCATCTATCTTCCTTTCCCTTCTCCCCACGTTGCTGTCTGTGCGCACTTATCTTTCTCTTCATGTTATCTACCTCTTTACACCCCCTCACATCGGCACTTCATTTTATTCATACCCCTTCATATCTTTGTCCTTTCTCTCACACTGCTCATTTTATCATATTACTGTTATCCATATCTTCATACTTCATATCTACATTGTCCTTGCACATTTTCATATCTCATTTTTTCTTATCATATTTGTCCTCCATTTTTATATTATCACCTTCACTGTATATCCCATTTTCTCATACTATCATATCTTATTTTGTCTTATCATCTCATACCTCTCCCCCCAAAGTCATTATTATTCTTATCCATTATCTCATATACTGTTCTATTTTTCATTCACACACCCAATTCCTATATTTTATTATTAATCAATTCACCATTTATCACTAAGTAACATTTTACGAAGTCTATATAAGAGACTAAAAATTCAATCAATAAACATCATCAGTTATCTCTCTCTTACACTGCAAAAAATAAAGAAATTCCAATAACGTAAAAGTGGCAATGCTGTACTATAAAGCAATGTTTTAACATAGGGTGGTTTTTTTTTCAACTATGAGACAAGCTACCTTGTCAGCTATCTCGTTGACGTGCTATCTAGTAGTGGATTTTTGAAATAATGTGCCGCAGGTGAGGGCTGTTAGCACTTTCGGTGTACTGATCTGATCTGGAAAAACAAAAAGAAATATTTAAAAGTACGGTTCTATTTTGGTGCTGTATTTATGGACCTGGAAATATTGGGAGAATCATATATTCATGAAAATACATGGTCGTGTATTTGTCAAAAATATTGAGCATACTCTTCATGAAAGCCAATTAAATGAATGGATTGAAAGCTTCTTTATTCTTCTTCACCAGTAATATATCACCCATTATTTGATTTCCCGTTTATAATTGATTGGTAATGTTTTACGTTTTTATTTTTATTAGAAAGAATAGAATGTTTCTAGGTTCAGGGTCTACTATTACGCCTATTCCTATGCCTAGCCGTTTCTACCCGGTTGCTTGCTGCTATTTGGATGGAATATTTTTATACATAAAAAATACCTGCAAAAATATGAATATCCAACGATTTTTTGGGCTGCAGGAGTGTTCTGTAAAAGATAAAGAAGTGTTATTGATATGGGATACAAAGAGGAAATTTTTGTGTGTCAAAAGATACTTACATTGCAAGAGATGGGCAAGAGTGGGCAAAGGGGACTTGATTTTTAAGGCTGGATGGGCTGTGTGGCGGGTTTTACTATAAAAAAGGGAATAAAAATTAATATGGGTGAACAGAGTGATGATATATTTAATTTACATACCAGGAGCCAAATGGGTTATCAAAGTAGGGGGCATGGTGTGCAAAGGAAGCCCAAGTGAGTCTATAAAACACATAATAATAATTATTAATAAATAGTCTGAATAATATTTTGAATAAGCAAAAAGAGATTTATAAAGAATATTACCTTTATGATTACAATCGCAAATGATGGAGGAGGCCAATGGCGTGAATAGACAGGGCAGTCTACAATGGAATAGAGTCAGAGAGGGAACAAGTATGATTGAAAGAAATTTTTTTACCTGGTGCCGATGGCATCCTTATATAAGTTGTTTGGCTAATCTGAGAGAGAAAGTGAAAATAATTTTTATCAAGATGATGGTACCAGTTAATGCGGCCAGTGATTATTTGTCTAGATGGCCATTGTGGAAAGGATGAGTTGCAATGGGAGCGCACATCTATGAAAAAGAGATTAATTTGTGTGTATAAAGAGGTATAAAAATGTCTTACCAGAGAAAGGCGCTGATATCAAAAAAGCAAGCAAAAGGAAAAATAAAGGGAACCAAAGAAAAAGGAGAGAATCTGAAATTTTTTTCACCTTTGAAACATGCTACGGAAGGTGTGATAGATTGAGCCCAAAAACAATATCAAGGCCAATTTGCATCTCAGTACTTCAAGACAATGGATGAACATCTTTATAGTCATTCAAAATGCCTATATATAATGGCCTTTTTGATAGTATTCAACCTCTCTTACTTTTACAACAACCCACACACACACACAGACACTTACTCACCCACCCACTCAAACAGTTTTTGTATGTATATTATATTTATTTTTATTTCAATTGAACAAAAACTAATAATTATAATTGAAATATACTTTACCGTATTCTAGAAAATGGTTAATCAAAGAAGAACAATTGCTCCTCGTCCTGCTACTGCTGACATGGATCTGATATTGGAAAAGCTTGTTGCCATAGAGAACAAGATGACCATTATGGAAGGCGAGATGGTGACATCAAACGCCAGACTTGTAACAATGGATTCCAGACTTGGTGTCATTATTGTAGGAAACCGTGAGACTATCACTGCCATTGATAATTTTGTTGAGGCTGCTCCTGCTGCTCCTGCTGCTCCTGCTGCTCCTGCTGCTCCTGCTGCTCCTGCTGCTCCTGCTGCTCCTGTTGCCTCCACCAGTGCAACTAGCAATGTTGTTGTGACGGATCCCATTGCTTTGTCAAACCCCAGCAAGAGAGTTTCCACAGAGGTTTATGTAAGTATTATACACTGAGTGGGAGAAATTAAAGAAACGTTTTTTAAACTCAATAAATCTTTTAAACTTGGAGCAGTTTTCTTTTCTTTTAAATCAACAACATTTATAATGAATCAACAAATCAACAACACGACATTACTGCCTGAGATCTCTTCTAAAAGCAAGAAAAAGACGGACAATGTTACACGCGCCATCATTGTACATGAGAGCATTGTAAATGGCACTAAGCAATGTGACATTGCCAGAAAGCTCAATGTTAGCAAGCTTGTTGTAACAAGAGTACTCAAGCACTACAAAAATACTGGCTCATATGAAAAAGTTAAGAACCCAGGCAGACCATTAAAGCTTACGGAGAGGGATGGGAGAGAGATTCTTTGGGAGATCATGAAGGATCCAACACAGACAATGTCAGCTTTGAGAAAGTCTGCTACCACACCTACATCAGCCAAGACTTTCTGCAAGTTTCTTCATAAACAAAGAATATACTCTAGGAGATTGATCAAAAAGCCTAAGATCTCCAAAGAAAATCAGAAAAAATAGTTGAAATGGGCAATGGCTCATCTCTATTGGAGCATCACAGAATGGAACTCCATCATCTGGTCTGATGAATCGCGCTTCAAGCTCCACAGAAGTGATGGACGCCGGAGAGTCCTTTGGTACAACAATACTGGTCTTCTCTCCACTTTCATCTCACCAACTATGAAGTTTGGAGATGGTTCTGTTATGGTTTGGGGATGTTTCTTTGGGAAGGGTGTCGGAGATTTAAAATTTGTGCCAGGGAAGATTGATTCCAAGAAGTATATCCAGACTTTAGAAGAGGGATATCTTCCCTCCCTTGCTAGATTTAAGGAAAAATCAAGTTGGAGATGGTTCAGACTACAAGAGGACAATGCCAGCTGTCATGTGAGCAAGATGACTACGGCATGGAAGCAGCAGCACAGGCTGAAACCTTTGCCTGACTGGCCAGCCCAAAGCCCTGATCTCAATCCAATTGAGCACCTTTGGGACTATCTTGGAAAGATAATCAGGTCCAGAAGATATAACTTATACAGTTTATATCATATCAGACATGCTTTGGAGAGGGAATGGAGGCGTATTCCAAAGGAGTATTTGGAAAGCCTAATTTCCAGTATGCATAAAAGATGCCAGGCAGTCATAGATGCCAAAGGTTGTCCAACAAAGTATTAATAAATAATCAATATTATTATATATTTTGAAAGAAAACAATCCTTTTTATTCACTCTGAGTTTTCTATACTCATTACTGTTGTATTTGGCATAATGGTATATCAGAGAAAAGTGATATATAAACCCAGATAGCTGGATTATCTAAAATCAAGACAAACTATACCATCCAGAAATCCTTATCCAAATATGAAAATACCATACCCAATCTATTGTGGGACAAAGTCCCAAAATACCTATTAACTGATAACACAGCTATTATGATAATGAATATCCAAGCTGATAAGAATTATAAGAATAATTATAAATACTAAGTTAACATACTTCTTAAATCAATAACTGGATATACTTTAACTTTTTCTAAACCACAATAAAGAGTCTCAAAGTATCCACCGTCCCAATTTCTACTACAAATATCACAATTACATTATTTTTTTCCATCTTTTTTGATGTATGAATGTGAGGTTTTTTTTGTGAAGTTTTGCGGGCTATAAAAAGTTTCTTTAATTTCTCCCACTCAGTGTACTAAAGAACAAAGACTATACTATCAGTTTGTTAACTTTTATATATTATTAGGCTGCAATCTGCAAATTCATGTGGAATCCAAAGTTTCGGTCAACTGTCCCAGCAGAAGTAGAGGCCAACAACAATAAGCCCAGGTGGAACACTGATGTTCACTTCAACGTGACTCCCAACAAGGAGTTGGTTGATCGAATGCTCGTCTACCTGGGGCGCAAGTTTGCTGGCGACGGAATGAGGCAAAAGGATCTTTGTGAGAGGCTCCACAAGAATTTCATTAGTAGATGCCGAAAAGTGAGAGAGTCTCCTGCTGTGAGGGCTGCGTTGAACAGACGTTCACGAAGATCTGGTCGTGCAAACGAAGTTGTTTGCAATATATTAAAAATCCATTAAATGCATATTAATAATAATATTTGTAGAACTATGCTCGTCGTTTGGCAGCATATGACAATAACAGGGCTGAGATCAACCAGGAGATGAGTTGGAACTGCATAGGTGCACTCCAAAAGGGAGCAATGTCTGAGGGAGAATCAAATGACAAAGTCTCTGAAGCAGGAAGAAGACGTGTGGTTCACACAATTCGCCCAAGTTGGAGAAGCAATGAAGTGAGTTGTTGAGCTGAATATAAATAGTATATTGAATGACTGTAGATTACTGATGCACAATTGATAGTTTAACTGATTCATCCAAGTCGTTGACAGATTCGTTGGTCTCCAACTTGGAGCAAACTCCCACCAGTTGTTGTCAAGGGTTTATGACAGAACTGTGGACGTGGCAGTCCCAACTAATTTTAATCCCAGTCTTCCTCAGTGGGCTCTTAGACATGGGCTTTAATAAAATATTTTTTTTATCTATCCATCTATTTTTTTTGATACGCATTACGTTTTGACAACATTTATAAAGGCAATGCTATTTCTGTTTGTTTTTTTTATGAAAGAGAAAAGATATTTATTTATTTATTATATGCAAAGCTTTTTGGGCAAAGGGATGACCAGCATCCTCTTCACACCATTTCGGCTTGTGTGCGTGGCAGTCGCAACTTCTAAAAGAAGGCGATGCACTGGCAAGATGCACTCATGACTGGGGGGAGAAAAGCCGGGCAAACATATATCAACACCTTCATCCTCACACGAACAATCATAGGACACACCATACCATCTCACAAAGGCGAAAACATGCTGACTTTGATATGATTGGCGATTTGGATGAACAGAGACAGAGAGAGGTGGCGTAAAGTTGTGGACAAACATATACTGTATTTGTCCAGTATATGCAGTCTGGTTCTCACCCATACTAGTGCCAAACAAAGCTTGAATGTATGATCCACCCTTGCCAGAGCCATTGTGACCATGATAGATCTGCTCAAGAAGATTGATTGACTTTATCTTTGTTATCTGATTGTCAACAAACAGCAAAGAAGAAGTGGCATATTGATAGCTCTCCAGCTCAGAAATGTCATAAGTATCCTTATAATACTCCAACAAATGAGGATAGTCGCCATCACTCATTGCTGTTTCTGGCCTAGCTTGGAGAGGAAATGCTGTGGGAGGGAGAGGCTCATTACCCTTGATCGGGAATTTGGAATCTTGGGAGGCATCCACAAAATTTTGAATTCAGAATGAGCATCGTGTTGGTGCAGGTGCAGGTGCAGGTGGAGACAAGGTGGCAAAGGACGAAGAAAGTTTGGCTAAGAGAGGAAGGAAAGGAGCAGATACTGATGACTTGAGGATGGCATTCGTATAGTCCTCCTTGTACGAATTCTGGACAAATGTTTTCATAAATGTTGACTTGAACCCGTCTCTTCTGTTTGTCTCAATGTTCTTCAACAACCCATTGCATCTCTCAAACCCAAAGAGCCAATAGCCGTACACTGGTCCAAAATCACGAATGGTCTCGTGAAGATGGAGGTGTAGGTGCATATTGCAGGTGAGGACAGTGTGTGGGTATTGTTGTTCGCAGGCTTGACCAAATTTCTCCAGGTGACTATGGGCTTCATCAAGTTCGTCAAAAGTGATGGCTGGCTTTATCAAGAGGCGGCAGGCGTCGACAAAGCTAATCCAATTCTTGAACTTGGCAGCAGGGAGAATGGTCTTCAACAGAGTAGGGGAGTAAACAAGCACCCAGGATTTCCACTCGTCGGCCTTCATATGGGGAAATCTCTTCCCAATCTTTGTCTTCAACACTGCATAATCCGCAGGCAACACCATGGTCTCTGCCACCCTCTGCATCTCACGAAGATTGTTGTCTGTGATCAGACCACTGGCAGTCCACGTCTCGACCATCCTCTTCGCCGTTCCCAGGAATAGGTTGTGCATGGGATCAATGATCGTTCTACGTACTAGATCAAAGTATCCAAGGCGATGCAACTGCGACCATCGAACACCATTTTTGACCTCCAGCAGATGCCTTTCTGAGGGCGTACTTGCACTCTTCCACTGCTCAGCATGCACCCGGTTTTGAGCACCATTTGCAAGTCTCCACGCACAGAAATCAAAACCACGAAAATCAACATTGTTTGTCCCTTCCAAGCGAGAGAAACTACGACTGCATTTGTAGCATGCATGGGTACTTTTATGAGACGTGAATCCACTGGTTTTCCTGGCGGCAGGGATATCACATGCAACCATGAAGAGTGCAGCACGGACAGTTACTCCACTTGGGTTTTCATAACTTGGAATGGCCATTCCAACATACAGCTGCTCCAACTCGTCGACCAAGGGCTTGAGGTAGTTGTTAATCTCCTCTGATCTTGGTTCTTTTGGCCCAGGCATCAGACCAACAAGAATCACGTTCTCTGCCTTGAACCTATCCTCTCGAGACAAATTGTTGATTGCGAGGTAAATTGCTCCAGAGGAATGGCTGATACCATCGAATGGCTGAAACCAATCAATGTTGAGAGTCAACATGAGTGAGCATGAGTCTTCAACAAATGGAACGCTGTTCTTGTCCTTCAACCCCTTCCACATCGCACCATCATAAACGTTGCACATTGTATCAATGATCTTCAACTCCTGGTTCCATTGTCTGATCTTGCTTTTGAAATCCGGGCGGAGGAAAAGGACTCTCAACGCCTGCTTGGCGGACTGGTAGTTGTATTGACGTTTTGGGACTAAAGCACCAGATGATGATTGCTTCATCAATTGGCAACCACATGGAGAACATGAACCAAGCTTGGCAGAACTGCACTGAAGGGGAGCAGACCCAGCTTCCTCATAAACCGTGTGGCAATCCTGGCACACAACAAATCTCTTTACACCCTTGGTCAAGGCAGTGAAACCCGTCATGCTTTGGAGACCAGAAAGGCTTGAAGGCAATTGGAAGTCCTGTCCATAAATCGTCAAGAGTTTGTTGATGAACTCAATCAAGACAACAGCACCCTTATCGACCACATAATGGGATGCAAACAGAACAACGAAAATGGCAATTGCCCTGTGCACTGGGTTTTCGGGCATACCAGGAGTAGCAAAAGGGTCTATTATTTAAAAAGGAAAATTATTAACACTCAATTTTTGCTTGCTTTTGTATTGTAGCTATTCAATACTGACCTTCACTGTCAAACTCCTCGACCTCAATCTCTTCATCATTGGCTTCATCATCGCTGTCATTGTCAGAGTCATCGGTGATTTTGGCGCCATTGCCATTGGCCTCATTGTCAACTGAATCATCGTCAGACATCGGGACGGAATCCAAAAATGGTAGGCCGACCTGACCATCTGTTTCCATGGATTCGGATTGAGAGGTCGGGAATGTTACAAATATAGAATACATTAGTTTATTGCCCTGTACTGGTTTTCAAATAAATATTTTTTACCCTCAACATCAACGTCCATCACGGCACTTTGTGTGCCTGAGTTCAATTAAAGGCTAATGGTTATTATTGCACAGCAAAGATAAAATTAATATTGAAAATAACATACTGTTTTCAAAATCCAAGACTTCTTCAAATCTTGCTCTTTTGGCATGACGCTGAGAAGTGCGCTTGGATACAATAGAGAATCCTTGCTGGTTATTGTTGCATTTGTTGCAGTAACAGGCAGTGTTGTTAAGAGTGGAAATAGAAGACATTGTTTATATGATTCGATTGTGAGATAAAAAAGGAAACAAGTGCTACATATTTTAATTTGCTGCCAATTTATAGATGACAAAAAAGCTATTGTTTTTTAATCCTTTGCCCGAACCAATAGAATGGATTAGAATTACACTTTTTATTTGAAGTAAAAAAAATATCTGAGATGAAAAAAAGCTCTATATTTCCACTACCCTTTTGCCACATTGATACAATGCTAAATTTGGGAGTTTTTCCAGTGTTATTTTCCGTCCCTGAATTAGTGAATTGTCTTGTATAGAAATTCCTAAACATACTTCGTGCCAAGATTGATTTTTCTTTTCATCCTTTTCCCTTTTTCCTGATTTTGTAACTTCCCAGTACCTTGCTGTCAACTTGATTAATTGTCCTGAGCGAAATTATCTAGTTCTCTCTCTCTCTTTGTATCCCTATCTTTGTATCCGTTGCTGCCAAGAATATATTTAACTGTCCCGAGCGAAGTTCATATATCTCTTTCTATTCTCTCACCTTCTTCCTTTCTTGTCCTCTTGCTGTCTTTGAATCGCGGTTTTACCCCCGTTATATTCATTCTTTATCGCACCCTCGTTATTGTCAACGAAGTGGTATTCAAATTAATATATTTTCTGACTCGTTATCACACACAACAAACTCAACACGCGTCACTTGACACGTGTGTTGTGGGCAGTTTTGGTTTCGACCATGAAGCCGGACCAAGGGCCCGGACATAGACGTAGGAGGGGTCTGTGGCCGGACAAGTCCGAGTAAGAAGTCCGAGCTGAGTGAGTTGGGCGGGTTTCCGGTGAGGTGACGTTGGCTGGGCGATCCCCGAGTTTCTATATTTTTCTTTCTTCCCAGTCTTTTCCCGTTTTTATTTTATCACATTTATTTATTTCCTTTTTTATATTATTTCCTTTCCTATTTCTTTTGGGAATCCTTGACACCTTCTTGCAGGATTGCACCATTTTACACCTCTTTAAACAATTGTCTTTGTACAATGTACTTTTTCCATTTTTACCTTTATTATTTTTACAATATTTTTATACTATACTTTATCACACTTGTCTAGAATTACATCATTTTATTCACTTATTTCTTTATTCTTTGTTTTACCTTGACTGCGATGGCACAATTCCATCCATTTATTTTATTATTTTCAGTTATTTTTTTTCGATTCTGAATGTCTATAAAAGACATTCAGTTTTCAATCAATAAAACATATCTTTCGTTGGGTTTAATACCGGTTCTATTTTATTTTATTGGTACTTTTCGATCTCTGAAGAGCAGTGATATTTTGCCCGGTTACATTTTGGGAATATACTGTTGAGTTTCGTTAGTCATTTTCTTTATCTTTATTATCGTTTTATTATTTGCCATCGTTTGTCACTATACACAACCATATACACACATCACACGTCACTCTTGACACGGGTGTTGTAGGATTTCCAGCTTTGCCCACTTCTCTCCATTTCACGTGACTTTTCCAAGGTCTTCCCTGCTAGAAAGCGTGACGTAGCATCCTGATCAACTTGGCAATGTCACCTTTCTCCATTTGCAAGTCACCTTATTTCTCATATCTCCCTTTTCTCCGCACTTCTTTGATTTTCCATATTTGTCACCCTCGCTCTCATTTCAAACCCCTCCTATCCATTTTCATATTTATCCATTGTACACTATTTTTGTCATCTATCTTCCCTTCCCTTCTCCCCACGTTGCTGTCTGTGCGCACTTATTTTTCTCTTCATGTTATCTACCTCTTTACACCCTCTCACACATTGGCACTTCATTTTATTCATACCCCTTCATATCTCTGTCCCTTCTCTCACACTGCTCACTTTATCATATTACTGTTATCCATATCTTCATACTTCATATTTACATTGTCTTCGCACATTTTCATATCTCATTTTGTCTTATCATATTTGTCCTCCATTTTTATATTATCACCTTCACTGTATATCCCATTTTCTCATACTATCATATCTTATTTTGTCTTATCATCTCATACATCTCCCCTCAAAGTCATTATTATCCTTATCCATTACACTGGGAAAACCATTTGATATACACTGGTATATAGGTAGGTATATTCCTGGACAAAGGTAAGGTATATACTGGAGTTTATGTGAACAAATGCCTAGTGCACAAGGTACCTTTGGTGCCTGAGCATTTTCGCACTAAACACTGATGTTTAGTCCACTAGGGGTGATGCTAGTAAGGGGAGTTAGTATTCTTAATATGTCAACTTGAAGTGAATACCAGAATTACCTATGCAAATCTCAGTTTTAATTTTATTATATTCAATAAGTCTATTAAAAATAGAATGGCGAGGTTCCTTTGCCTACACCCTTGAGAAGTCACATAACTCACTGGAAAAAGTATACGATTTTATGGTGGAGAAATATCTGTAGTATTAAAGTACCATCATCGATTTATTGTTATTTCAATCTATATTTCTCCACCATACAAATATGAATGATACTATAGGGAATGACGCCTGGTCTATCAGAGAAATAGATCTTTAGTTCCGCTTGAAAAACCTTTGATACCCCCCAACTTTTCTGTTATTAAAGAGGTCTAGTTTATTTTATATTTTGTGTCAAGTAACACTGCAAAAATACCCCCGATTCCCATATGTGTAGTTGATACAGTAGGTATGGGATATAAAGGTCAATTTTCTAGCTCAGGCCCTTTTTTGTGAGTTCAGAGAGAAAAAATATTTTTGATGGATTTTATTGGGTGTAGGCGATTGTGTAGCATGAAAAAAATAATTATTAAACTCAAAGTATATCAAATAAACTGTACCTGAATATATCTTCTTTACTGTTAAACCAAAACATTTCAATTATTTATTAAACAATGGCTCCTATCCGTAAATCTACAAGAACAAAAGAATGTAGATGTTCTATTTGCAAGAACAAAGAGGGTGGATTTGATTTTCTCACAGCTCAAACATTTAAGCGTCATATGCTTAAAGAAGATGCCAAAAACAGTTTTTCGGTGGTAGATGTAAGATATATTTTATATTTTAATTTGAAAATTATTTAATTAATAATAAATACATTTTTGAATTAAATAGTAATGGAAATTGTTGATACTGAAGAGCAATACTTTGAGGCCATAGACAATGTAGAGGCCATGGATTTTGAGTCTGGTGGTAAGGATTTCTTAAAATTTTATTGTTTTTTTATTAAATTAATTTTTTTACACCTGGGCAGACTTGGAAAACGGCGTTGAAGAATATGAGGGGGTACAAGAACCCATTAGAAACCTACCTCTCTCTGAGTCCGATGCCATTTTTGGTGCAGAGGATGAATGTAGCTCAGTTGGTGACTCTGACTCTGACTCTGACAGTGAAAGTGAAGACGAGATGAATGATGATGAAGGTCTGTATAGTATCTGAGCTGATAATCACTCTATCTATATAAATATTATATATTAATATGCTTTTTTTGATTAATATGTTTCTAGAATTCAACTCAGAATTGAGTTTCATTCACGGCTTTATAGTCAAGGCTCTTGCCCTGTTCATTTCCTTTTATGTTGTCAATGAAGGCGCGATTATCTTGATTGCAATCGTGAACAAGATCCTGGATTTTTTGGCGATTCTTTCCGAGTCCCATCAAGTGTCTCTGGTCTCAAAAGTATGGCAGGAATGAATGCATTGACAAAGGGAATCAAGAAGTATGTTGCATGTGGTGAATGTCACAGCATTTACGAGAATGATGGTGCACCTCTTTTCTGTACATTTGACAAGTTTGAAAACAGCGCCTTGTGTGGCCATGGCTTGTTCAAGTCCAATTTGTCATCTGTCCCAAAAAATCGTATATCTACCAGTCAATCAAACACTCTATCCAAACACTCTTTTCTCGGCCTGATTTTGAATCACAGATCAACTCTTGGAATCGTGGTCCCAAGGTGGAAAAGACTATGTTTGATATATATGATGGCGCAATGTGGAACGAGTTGCCTGATGTGAATGGAATCCCCTTTGTTGACAGCGAGCGCTCTCTTATGCTGACATTAAACATTGACTGGTTCCAACCATTTGATGGTGTCACGTATTCTTGTGGTGCCATCTACCTTGCTGTCAACAACCTTCCTCGTGATGTCAGATTCAAGAAGGAAAATATCATCCTCGTTGGTTTGATGCCTGGGCCCAGAGAAGCAAAAACCTCAGAGATAAATCACTATCTCAAACCACTGGTCAATGAGTTGGAGGATCTCTATAAAGGAATCAGAATGAAGACTCATCAATGCCCATCTGGTGCAACTGTCCGTGCCGCTCTTTTCCTGGTCGCTTGTGACATCCCTGCCGCAAGGAAAGTATGTGGGTTCACATCCCATACAAGTACAAATGCTTGTCATAAGTGTAATCGTCGGTTCAATCGGTTAGCTGGAACGAACTCTGTTGATTATTCTGGATTTGATTTCTCAAAGTGGCTCCTTCGCACTAAGAATGATAATCGTAAGGATGCTGAGGTCTGGAGAAATGCAGCCACTCAAGCTGAGAGGCAGCGCCTTGAAGTTGCCAGTGGTGTTCGCTGGTCCGAACTGCATCGTCTCCAGTACTTTGACGTTGTCCGCTGCACGATCATTGATCCAATGCACAATCTCTTCTTAGGCACTGCCAAGAGGATGATGGAGAGATGGGTTGCAGATGGAGTAATCAACGATAAGAGTCTCGTTGCCATGCAGAAGATGGTGGAAAAGATGGTGTTGCCGCCAGATTATACTCCATTAAAGACGAAGATTGCAAAGGGGTTCCCCTTCATGAAAGCTGATGAGTGGAAGTCGTGGTGTTTGGTATACTCTCCCGTGGTATTGAAGAACGTGCTGCCACTGCCAATGTTCAAAAATTGGATGTTTTTTGTAAATGCCTGCCGTTTTTTGACCAAGCCAAGTATCTCTGAGGACGATATTGAGGAAGCGCATCGCAATCTGGAGCAGTTTGGCAAAGGTTGTGAGCAATTATATGAGTCTGACCTCCTCTCTCCCAACATGCACCTCCATCTTCACCTTCGTGAAACGGTTCTGGACTTTGGTCCAGTTTATGGCTACTGGCTTTTTGGTTTTGAGAGGTACAACAGTATCCTCAAAAACATCAACACGAACAGGAAAGGTGGATTCGAGGCCACATACATGAGAAGCTTTGTTGAGGATACACGAAAGGCAGATTTTGTTCGTGGGTTTCTGAGCACAGCCAATGGATATCATTTGTCAGATATCTTTCGCATGTTTACCAATACCCCAGACACTATATCCACGCCAGCACATTCTCATTATTTCTCTACCTTCTCATTGCCTGATTTTGTTGAATATGCTGAAAATCCATTGATAACAGTATATGGTAACGAGCCTTTGCCACCATCAACACTCCCATTGAAAAAGAAGCCCATGAGTATGATGAGTAGGGCAGAATATGACTGTTTGGTGGAATATTACCAGGTTGCCTACAATGACAGGTCCATCAAAGGCTGTAATGACACCATGGCTTCCTCTGCTTTTGTCAATGACTGGATCGAAATGCTCAAGTCTGTCAGTATTCTAGGCCAGATGTTCAAAGGAAGGCGTGGTAGAAATCAAAAAGGATCATACATCCAAGCATTATTTGTTGAGGAAAAGACCGAGGCAGTGTACGCGTATGTTGGAGAGATTCAGTATCTATTTGTTCACACATTTAGCCCTGCTGTTTCTTCTTCACATCGTGGAAATGCCTATAACAGTCAACACACCTTTGCTTTTGTGAACTGGTTCAAAACTACGTCAGACACCACCAGAGAGGCTGAAGGCATTGAGATTCACAAGGACGAATTTTCAGCTCTTGACTTTCAAAGCATTCTTCCTGTCCATCGGATTCTCCTGCCTGTTGCAATTGTGGATTATAAATCTAGTAGTAACATTAACAAAAAACTAGTTGTCCCCTTGCCTAGAAAGGTTTCCGCCTAAATATATTTATCTTATCTCTCTTGGTTTTAATTATAATTTTATAGGTTGTTTTGCGAATCATGTGTTTAAAAAGTAAAAAAGACAAAAACAAAGATTTATTCATTTTTGAATGTCCAGACAGGCAAATTCAAAGTCAGGTGACTTGGGGCAGGAATCTCCTTGACTGATGTTTGCTGTCTGGGCATTCTTGTCTTTGTCTTTGGTCCAGACCGTTTCAGATCATCCTCTCTTGAAAAACGGTCAATGACCTCCAGAAGCCGGTTCAACTATATTAAATTTATCAGTCTTTTATCAGCACTCAGCACATCACTCTACAAAATATTAATTACCTCATCGCTTCTCCAGCTGGGACGAGCAACATGGAGAACACGCATGGTGATACCAGGTGCAACGTCTTCCATGCCCGACTCACCATCAGACATCACATCCTTTTGGAGGACATGGAGATAGGCCATCTCCTCAGAGTTTTCAGGCTTATGGCCCATCTCCTCATCAATTGCCCTCCAGTGACGCTTGTAGACTGCCACCCTGCGCGAGTGGATCTAGAAAAATTTTCAGATTAAGTCAAAAATATCATATTGTCTTTATACTAACCTCGACAAGCCTGCTGTTGGCCCGAACCTTTTTCTTCTTTGCAATAGACTGCTCTTCAGTCATCTTTGCAACGCGATGGTAGTACTTATAGTTATTTTTTAGTTTTTGCACTACCATGCCAGGCCAAAAACCAGCAGCACGAGGCTGTGAGAGAATGTAGTCTCTCATGTAGTTAATGACCCTGACATTGTCTGGGTGGTCGATCCTCTCATCCTTATTCCATTTCTGCTTGCCTTCGTTCTCAGCAATCAGAGCTGGATCTTCGGAGTCAAGGTCTTTCTTCCACATCTTATTCTCAATAAGTTCCTGGATATAATTTGTGAGAAAATATTTTTTTACAAAACAATAATAATATTCATACCAAGACAATCGCGCGCATATCACTGGGACTAATTGAGCTGGAGGGGCCAACAGAAGGAACCATTCCAACAGAACCAGCTTGGCCAAGAGGGAGCTGGCTCTGGACACCACTGACATGGGCTTCTATGAGTGTACTCATGGTCTTGTTGGTCTTGCCAGCGATGTCATAGACCATTCCCATTCTGGACTTGAGGAACCTCAAGTCTTCAAGGATAGCGGCCATTTCTGTCCTGCCTTGGCTACTTCCCTCACCAGTACTAGGAGATCTAGGCATAATCTCACGCTGGCTGATACGACCAGCAACAACACGGTCAATTGGAGCAGCTGGATTTGCTCTGGCTTTGCGTCCTGAGTTTGCTTGGGTTGGGGACATTTTCTAAATAAATATTTTTAAAATAAAATAATAATAATACATAGATTAATATATTTTTATTATATATATCCTTGAATATATAGACTTACATAATAAGCTGTAGTAGTGGGTGTAGTGTCAGGTAAGAACAATAATATTACTTGTCAAAAAAACTATATTTATATATTGAAAAAAAGTATATTTTCGGAGTACAGCAAAATAAAATGAATTTGTGGACACACAGTTTTCATAATCCCATTATTCTCATAATTTATTAGGGCTTACTATAATCTAAAAATGCATATGGATTCTTTTTTCCCAATTTTCCCTTTTTCTCTTTCTTTTTCTTTTTGCTTCTTTTATACTCTCTGGTAAGTATTTAAAATTTTTTCACGCAATTAAAAACAACCTTTAACATTTTTTCAATTATCTAAAAGATGTCCTATAGTCACTTTTATTCATGCTTACACAAGAAAAACGTAAATAGGCGCACTATTTTTTATTGCTGTTGCTAATCAGTAATCTTCATCTTGTAGATTCAAAAACAAATCCTTTCAATTGCAATGGCCAAAGATGACAATGATGAAGTTGAATGGAGGGAATGTACTTGGTATGTTTGAATATTTTATCACTATTAATACTAATATATTCTGTCTTTACTATCAGCTCTTTATATTAAACAAAATTGCCGCGTTTTAACAAAGATATGGAATACCCAACAAACCAGTTTGTCTTGGTAAGTAATCAGTCATTCCTATTACTTTTCTAACAGAAAATATAGATATCTTTTCTATTACACGTACACATTTTTTGATGGCTATATCATTATCTATCATGAAATACTGTTTGGTATGCCTGAAAATTCGCTCTCAAGATATGGAGCATCTACTCTGTTCTGTCAACCACTTCAGCCATTCAAAGCAGTAGTTAAAGAGTCGGCCATGCTCTCGACCCATGTTTTAAAAAGATAAACATAAGTATACCGTGAATATAGCTATAGCCATGAATCTAGACTAAATTACTAGGCTGTATATTATGAGAAAAAATTTTATCAATAAAAACATATTCGTAAACTATTTGCCATAATCTATTATAAAGAAGTATATAATAAATTACCAATTGAAAGTATTCAAAGCCTCAAAAATATTAAACAGCCAATAAATACACGTCTGGTGGAAGATAGTTGAATGGATAGACAAGGGAAAGTAATGAAAGTTGAATCTTGATCTGTCAAAAATAGATCTTATTATTGACCTTGAAATAATAATCCATGTAACGTTATACTGAAAAGAGATAAAATATACACTTTCAGTTACAGTTCTGTACCTCCTTGAGGTTAATGAGCCGACATGCCCAAAACTAGAGCATTATATCTGCCAAATTACTGCAACATCTCATATGACTTGTCATTCATATCTGGAGAGTAATATTTCTATTTAATTCTAGGATTTTTTATTTATTTGCCTCGGGATTTCACTTACTATCACATCTGGGAATCGTACATTTTTTTGCAGTGCAACTTCCAACACTACAAAAGTCTAAGAGTATTATGTAGATAAAACTTATAAAATAAGCTACTTAATTGTATAGTTTTACTATGCTTTTGGTAATATATAATCGTGATCTGTAGTAGACTAAAAAGATATGGGAGTGAACTGAATCATCCTACCTACTGGTGTACAAGAATCCAATGTAGAATATTTAAATGCCCTCAAACAGTGCAAAACTTAAATATACATTGTAGCCACAATATATTCCTAGTCGATCTACCCTTTTTTGCATTGTATTTTACGATACACAGACAGTTTGTGTCAGGGAGATTGACCACTTACAAACAACCAGTTTTATCTTTCATTATATTTTATAGTGGGTTTTATAATATGTTTTAACAGTCCATCAAGGATGATTGTAGACTATTGCAAGGTAATTGTAGTTATTCTATGCAAACAAGCCTCTCTGGTTTATTGTTTTTTGGAGCAATAGATTCTGAAAATTTTTATTTTTTGTTTTATTTGATAAAAAATACATTTGCGCTATATATTCTAGTCTCTAGATTATTTCTTTGGTATATCTATTCTACCAATCGATATTTCTTGGTCAGCACCATCAACTGGTTCTTAATAGAGCCAGGATACTTACCTAGCTGAGAGAAAGCCAATACTGTCTAAAAGTAAAAGAGAAGATTGTTAGTAAATTATTTTTATATAAATCATTCATTCTTATACTTACATTTTTAATATAATAAATAGAACATTTGATAGACTCTCTGTAATATACCAACAAATGATTATTGTCTAATAGATATATATTAATATTTGTAGATAAACAATATGTAATACTAAAATATTAGTTTACTTACAAGATATAGCCATTGGAATGGCCAGATAATTTCAATCGGGAATCAATATAAGAGCATAGCAAGATGTCTGTTATAGATGTTATTAAAGAGGACATATTTATAATATAAAAGGTTTACCAGAATATTATATTGAGATAGATAGAAAAATAGAATTTGTGGCTATATATAAAAGAGTGATTTGGTTAATAAAGAATAGCTTTAGCATAATATGATCTTACCTTTGGATATACAGCCAAGTGCAATAGAGAGCCCCATAATATATTTATAAGCAGTTACCTATGAATAATAAAATATATTGAGTAAAAAATATATTCACAAGAGAAAGAAAAGAATTAATTACCAGAGTATTTTGCGGTAATATTTAGGCACAAAAGAATATAAAAAATAAAAAGGAAAAACAAATACTTTGTATTAAAAGGCTGTTTGACCCTGATAAAATGCGGGCAATAAAAATGATAATCCAAAAGAATATGCCTGCCGTCATTTTCATATCTTTGTAATTTATAGTTTATTAGGTTGAAAAAGATGTTTAGATATAGAACAAGAGTGTACACAATGCTGTTAAATAATAATAAAACTATAAGACAATTCATTATCTTCAGTCAACTTATTTACTTGCAAGCATACTGGTCATATTTCTCTTCCTTCTTATGAGAATAAACATGATAATAATTGATTTGTTTATTATTTCTACTCCAATTAATTTAATGATATAGTTACAAGAAGTAGAAATAAATCACAAACAAATATGACATCTAAAAGGCTCTACTTTATTATTCTATCCAATAGAACATATTGAATAATATAATCGCCGTCAAAAATAAAAAAGTTTATTATGTTTAACTTCAGTCTACTAATGGTAAGATAATATAGTAGTTTGTTATGAATGAAACCACTCAATTTTTGTAGTGCAAGGAGGGTGCAGATACAGCCCTGTTTTTGGCCAGACTTGTTTGAATGCATCGTGAGCTGCCGCCTGTGGATCCGGTTTCCAACTCCAATACACTGGTACTCTGTTGTTGTGCCGGGCAGCAAACGCATCTATCTTCATTCGTCCCCATCTGGTGGTTATGTCGTTGAAGAATCTCTGTGGAAGCTTCCACTCGTGAACTGGTCGCCTCTGTCTGCTCAATGTGTCCGCTTGCACATTTTTCACCCCAGCAATATAGTTTACCCTGAGATTGATTTGAAATTTGCAAGTTATCTCTCTTATCTCCAATGCAATGCCTTGAAGAATTGCGGATGCCGTACCCCCCGATTTCGAGGAATATTTTATAGCCGTTATGTTGTCTGAGAATATCTGGATTGTCAAGTTTCTGTTTCTTGAAGCATGGAGCTTGACCGCAAAGAGAATAGTCATAAGTTCGCGGACATTTATGGATAGATCTTTTTCCTGAGGTCACCAGAACCCTGATGTCTCTATCTGTTCTGAGGTCACCCCCCACCCCGTATCCAAGGCATCTACATACACTGTGACACTTGGTGGTAGAGCTGGTGGTTGGTGTATGGGCAACCCATTCTTGGTTTTGGCCAGTGTATGCCACCATCGAACCTCCTCCTTTGCCTCGTTCGACATCTTGCATGGCGCTTCCCATCGTGCTGAACTTGTCCGCAGTGCTCTCGCCAAATCCCTTTGCAAATATCTGATCTTGAGCAGTGCATCCCCAATCGCTGGAATCATAGCTGTGATCTTCCCCAAAAGAGAAGCAATCCACCAACAGGACCTTGTTTGGGCTGTGGCCTGTTGGAGGCGGGACTTGAGCTTGCTCAATTTCACTTTGGGCACTGTTAACATCATTCGCCTTGTGTCGAATGTGAACCCCAAAAAGTCTTGCTTGGTCAAGGGTGTCAGAACGCTCTTCTTCCAGTTTATGATGAATCCCAACGACGTCAGTTGATGAATGACTTGTTTTGTATGTGATTCGATCTCGGTCTTATCTCTCCCCAACAAGCATATGTCATCTAGGTAGTAGACTAGGCAAACCCCTTTCTGTCTCAGTGGTTCTAATGCATATCTCATGAGCTTGGAGAAGACACGCGG
Source organism: Phycomyces nitens (assembly GCA_022702545.1). NCBI lineage: Eukaryota > Fungi > Mucoromycota > Mucoromycetes > Mucorales > Phycomycetaceae > Phycomyces > Phycomyces nitens. The sequence goes on along the minus strand of JAHRBC010000008.1, from coordinate 2,200,986 downwards.
AGCCACACTGAGGCCAAAAGGCAAGGAACGGTACTGATATACGGTACCCTTGTGTTGGAAGGTAAGAAACCTGCAAGACTCCTGGTGAATAGGCACTACCACGTAGGCATCCTTCAGGTCGATCTTTGTAAGTAAGTCGTCCGGGAGAATCATCTCTCTCAATGCGGGAACACCCTCCATCTTGAAGTGCTTGCACTGTACGTATTGATTTATTCCTTTGCAGTCTAGAATTGGCCTTTTCTTGTCTGCTTCGTGCACAATGAACATGTTTGATAAGAACTCGTGGCTTTGTTCTGGGGAATATTCGACAACGCCCGCTTGGATAAACTTGGTGACGGCGGCGTCTACCTCCCCTTGGTCACTTTCTGACAGGTTGAAAGGTCTGTTCTTCCACGGACGTGGAGTCCTCGTCCATTGGATCCGGAAACCCTCCTTGACCACCCTCTTCGGCCATTGGTGGTTTGTCTGTCTGTCCCATGCCTGGACAAAGTGCCCTAAACGACCCCCTGGTGGAATCCCATCCAAAGGCACTGAGTAGTGGTCCTGGTGGACCGGTACAATCACTGGTGTGATTGTGGTTGTTGAGTTGGCTGCTGGTACTGGCCTTGGCTGGTACCTGGGCTTGAAGAGTTGGTTTGGTGTCCGCCCCTGTGTTGGCCGTTGAAGCTTTGTTTCCGCCCGTTGTGGAAACCCCGACCCCGGTGAAAACCCTGGCCACTTTTTTTATATCCTCCGCACTGAAAGCCATTGTTGTTGCCTGAGCAAGGTTGAGTAGCTGCTTTGAGGACAGACTCCTCATACTCATATTGGTGGATCTTTTCGACCATGTCGGAAGAGAACACCAATTCTCGGTCCCCTTCATCGTCTTCATTCTCGAGATACTTGACTTTTGATGGGAGATTGAGGGATCGCATGACAAGCTCTTTGGTGTCTTTGTCTGCGTTCTTTGCTGTAACATACCCAAAGATTGCCAAGCGTTGTGTTTTTTCAAGGACGTTCCTGAGCATTTCTTCAGAACTGTCATTTCTGTCGACCATGACTTTAATGTCATCATAGATTTCTGTTGCGAGGCTGGCTGTTGTTCGAAGTTTGTCTGCATCCTTGTATCGGCCCTGTACGACGGTAAGGGCATCCACGTGCGACTTTTTAAGTTGTGGAGTGAAGATCTTGTTAATTGCTCCTCCTTTTGTCCAGCTTTCTCCTTCGTATGTGAGGGAGTCTTTCATGAGTCTGAGGACATTAGCATTGAGCCCTTTACGGGGAGTGTTGTCCATTTCTTCCAGGATCTCTTTTGGGAGGTCATAGACTGCGAATCGATCTCTTGAGCTTACGGGCAAGCTCAAGGAGTTCCATAATCTGTTCGCTGGTAAGGGCATTGACATTCATTTAAAGTTGTCCACGTTGCACGGCTTGGAAAGATGTAAAGAGTAGGGTATAACAAAAATCAACAATAAATAAAAGCGCGGCTCGGAGAGCCAATACCACATCTGAAGGAGTTGGAGAGGAGGAGGCAACAACCATTGTGTTACAAAGAACACACAATCTGTATAAATACTACAATGATTTGTAACAATAAAAAGCATTCAATTCTCTATATTCCTATTTATCCTAAACGTCCTAGTTGGTGGTGATCTATTGCAAAACTTATCTAAGTCAAGCATTAGCAAGATACACCCAGTCAAGACTTGACACATTAATTCAGGCACAACAATAACAGCCTAGATCAGGAACGACATAAATAACAAAAACAAAAGCCCAACGGGGGGGTCGAACCCCCAACCTTGAGATTAAGAGTCTCACGCTCTACCGATTGAGCTAGCCGGGCTTCACATATTGACACGTGTGTTGTGGGCAAATTCGGTTTCGACCATAAAGCCGGACCAAGGGCCCGGAACAGGCCTAGGAGGGGTCGGAGGCCAGACCAGTCCGAAGAAGAAGTCCGAGCCAAGTAAGGATGGCCGATCCCCGAGTTTCTTTATTTCTCTTTCTTTTCAATTTTTTTTTATTTTATTTTATCACATTTTATTATTTCCTTTTTTATACTCTTTCCTTTTATATTTCCTTTGTGAATCCTTTCTCACTTTCTTGCAGGATTGCACCATTCTGTACTTCTTTAGTTTATTTCCCCTACTTCTTTGTCTTACCCCTTTCTTTACTATGTTATAGTATTTTTTTTTTATTATATTTTTCCTTTGGCCTTGATGGCATCATTTTATTATTTTATTATTTCATTTTTTGGTTATTCTTTTAGTTATTTTCTTTGTCTATAAAAGACATTCTTTTCTAATGAATAAATATTATCAGTCAGTTTTATGATCAATTTTATAGTTATTTTATTCTTTTGAGTTTAAGCTCTCGATCTCTGAAGAGCAGTTATATTTTGCCCGGTCATTTTGGGGATATTTCTGTTGAGTTTCGTTAGTCTTTTACTGGTTCTTTCATTGTTTCTTTTATATATTTTATTTGTCGCCCGTTCGGTTACCATACACAACCATACAAACACATCACGCATCAATATTGAAGCGGTTGTGGTGGGGTGATCGCCAGAACCCCGAATCTCGCCTTGGTCCGACCAGTCCGGCCAGTCCGACCGAAGGGCCTAGGAGCTTGGTCCGGTCCGCATGGTCGGAAGGTGGAAGGCCGGCATGGAAAGCCTGGCCTAAATCACGGAGCACGTGACATTGGAAATTGGTGCCTTGGTTAGTTGAGAGGGTTGGTAAGCCTGTCGCATTTTCCCACCAAACCTTATTCATGTACGCATGTACACGAAAAATCGCAAGTGATGTTTTTACCTTGTTCTTTGTACAAACTTGCGTTTACCCTTCTCACCTCAACCTTCTGTCAACATCTATCACATTTAAACAACCACTTCCTTACATTTCCTCTTTTGTCATTCGTTGGAAATCGCCAACCAACATCTTGTCTCTTTTATTTCTCTTTTCTCCTTCTCTGATTCGCGGATCCGTACTATTCACATCTAGTTTTACTATTTTCCTTTCTTCTTATTTCTTCTTATCCAAATCTCTTATTATTATTTTACTATCCTCTCGTTTTTCCCAACAAATGACTCATTCATTATGTTGTGGTTTTTTCCTTATTTTATTTTCTCATATTTTTATTCAAAAGGATTGTCTATAAAAGACACCTTATTTTCAATCAATAAACAACATCTATTCTGTGATCAATTTTCTGTCTTGAAAGAAATCTTTGTTTCATTTATCTGAACATTCAATAATTGCCAGTATTTTGGGGCTAAGTTGAACTGTTAGTTTTTGTTTCGAATATTTCTATTTTCTTTGACCTTTGGTTATTCATACACACACAACCAAAACACACACGCGTCAATATTGTGACACGTGTGTTGTGGACAGGTTCGGTTTCGACCATGAATCTGGACCAAGGGCCCGGAACAGGCCCACTGGAAAAACTCCCAAATTTAGCATTGTATCAATGTGGCAAAAGGGTAGTGGAAATATAGAGCTTTTTTTCATCTCAGATATTTTTTTTACTTCAAATAAAAAGTGTAATTCTAATCCATCCTATTGGTTCGGGCAAAAGATTAAAAAACAATAGCTTTTTTTTCATCTATAAAATGACAGCAAATTAAAATATGTAGCACTTGTTTCCTTTTTTATCTCACAATCGAATCATATAAACAATGTCTTCTATTTCCGCTCTTAACAACACTGCCTGTTACTGCAACAAATGCAACAACAACCAGCAAGGATTCTCTATTGTATCCAAGCGCACTTCCCAGCGTCATGCCAAAAGAGCAAGATTTGAAGAAGTCTTGGATTTTGAAAACAGTATGTTATTTTCAATATTAATTTTATCTTTGCTGCGCAATAATAACCATTAGCCTTTAATTGAACTCAGGCACACAAAGTGCCGTGATGGACGTTGATGTTGAGGGTAAAAAATATTTATTTGAAAACCAGTACAGGGCAATAAACTAATGTATTCTATATTTGTAGCAATCCCGACCTCTCAATCCGAATCCATGGAAACGGATGGTCAGGTCGGCCTACCATTTTTGGATTCCGTCCCGATGTCTGACGATGATTCAGTTGACAATGAGGCCAATGGCGATGGCGCCGAAATCACCGATGACTCTGACAATGACAGCGATGATGAAGCCGATGATGAAGAGATTGAGGTCGAGGAGTTTGACAGTGAAGGTCAGTATAGAATAGCTACAATACAAAAGCAAGCAAAAATTGAGTGTTAATAATTTTCCTTTTTAAATAATAGACCCTTTTGCTACTCCTGGTATGCCCGAAAACCCAGTGCACAGGGCAATTGCCATTTTCGTTGTTCTGTTTGCATCCCGTTATGTGGTCGATAAGGGTGCTGTTGTCTTGATTGAGTTCATCAACAAACTCTTGACGATTTACGGACAGGACTTCCAATTGCCTTCAAGCCTTTCTGGTCTCCAAAGCATGACGGGTTTCACTGCCTTGACCAAGGGTGTAAAGAGATTCGTTGTGTGCCAGGATTGCCACACGGTTTATGAGGAAGCTGGGTCTGCTCCCCTTCAGTGCAGTTCCGCCAAGCTCGGTTCCGTTTCTCCATGTGGTTGCCAATTGATGAAGCAATCATCATCTGGTGCTTTAGTCCCAAAACGTCAATACAACTACCAGTCCGTCAAGCAGGCGTTGAGAGTCCTTTTCCTCCGCCCGGATTTCGAAAGCAAGATCAGACAATGGAACCAGGAGTTGAAGATCGTTGATACAATGTGCGACGTTTATGATGGTGCGATGTGGAAGGGGTTGAAGGACAAGAACGGCGTTCCCTTTGTTGAAGACTCGCGCTCACTCATGTTGACTCTCAACATTGATTGGTTTCAGCCATTCGATGGTATCAGCCATTCCTCTGGAGCAATTTACCTCGCAATCAACAATTTGCCTCGAGAGGATAGGTTCAAGGCAGAGAACGTGATTCTTGTTGGTCTGATGCCTGGGCCAAAAGAACCAAGATCAGAGGAGATTAACAACTACCTCAAGCCCTTGGTCGACGAGTTGGAGCAGCTGTATGTTGGAATGGCCATTCCAAGTTATGAAAACCCAAGTGGAGTAACTGTCCGTGCTGCACTCTTCATGGTTGCATGTGATATCCCTGCCGCCAGGAAAACCAGTGGATTCACGTCTCATAACAGTACCCATGCATGCTACAAATGCAGTCGTAGTTTCTCTCGCTTGGAAGGGACAAACAATGTCGATTTTCGTGGTTTTGATTTCTGTGCGTGGAGACTTGCAAATGGTGCTCAAAACCGGGTGCATGCTGAGGAGTGGAAGAGTGCAAGTACGCCCTCAGAAAGGCATCAGCTGGAGGTCGAAAATGGTGTTCGATGGTCGCAGTTGCATCGCCTTGGATACTTTGATCTAGTACGTGGAACGATCATTGATCCCATGCACAACCTATTCCTGGGAACGGCGAAGAGGATGGTCGAGACGTGGACTGCCAGTGGTCTGATCACAGACAACAATCTTCGTGAGATGCAGAGGGTGGCAGAGACCATGGTGTTGCCTGCGGATTACGCAGTGTTGAAGACGAAGATTGGGAAGGGATTTCCCCATATGAAGGCCGACGAGTGGAAATCCTGGGTGCTTGTTTACTCCCCTACTCTGTTGAAGACCGTTCTCCCTGCTGCCAAGTTCAAGAATTGGATTAGCTTTGTCGACGCCTGCCGCCTCTTGATAAAGCCAGCCATCACTTTTGACGAACTTGATGAAGCCCATAGTCACCTGGAGAAATTTGGTCAAGCCTGCGAACAACAATACCCACACACTGTCCTCACCTGCAATATGCACCTACACCTCCATCTTCGCGAGACCATTCGTGATTTTGGACCAGTGTACGGCTATTGGCTCTTTGGGTTTGAGAGATACAATGGGTTGTTGAAGAACATCGAGACAAACAGAAGAGACGGGTTCGAGTCAACATTTATGAAAACATTTGTCTAGAATTCGTACAAGGAGGACTATACGAATGCCATCCTCAAGTCATCAGTATCTGCTCCTTTCCTTCCTCTCTTAGCCAAACTTTCTTCGTCCTTTGCCACCTTGTCTCCACCTGCACCTGCACCTGCACCAACACGACGCCCATTCCGAATTCAAAATTTTGTGGATGCATCCCAAGATTCCGAATTCCCGATCAAGGGTAATGAGCCTCTTCCACCCTCTGCGTTTCCTCTCCAAGCTAGGCCAGCAACAGCAATGAGTGATGGCGACTATCCTCATTTGTTGGAGTATTATAAGGATACTTATGACATTTCTGAGCTGGAGAGCTATCAATACGCCACTTCTTCTTTGCTGTTTGTCGACAATCAGATAACAAAGATAAAGTCAATCAATCTTCTTGGGCAGATCTATCATGGTCACAATGGCTCTGGCAAGGGTGGATCATATATTCAAGCTTTGTTTGGCACTAGTACGGGTGAGAACCAGACTGCATATACTGGACAAATACAGTATATGTTTGTCCACAACTTTACGCCGCCTCTCTCTGCCTCTGTTCGTCCAAATCGCCAATCATATCAAAGTCAGCATGTTTTCGCCTTTGTGAGATGGTATGGTGTGTCCTATGATCGTTCGCGTGAGGATGAAGGTGTTGATATATGTTTGCCCGGCTTTTCTCCCCCAGTCATGAGTGCATCTTGCCAGTGCATCGCCTTCTTTTAGAAGTTGCGACTGCCACGCACACAAGCCGAAATGGCGTGAAGAGGATGCTGGTCATCCCTTTGCCCAAAAAGCTTTGCATATAATAAATAAATAAATATCTTTTCTCTTTCATAAAAAACAAACAGAAATAGCATTGCCTTTATAAATGTTGTCAAAACGTAATGCGTGTCAAAAAAAATAGATGGATAGATAAAAAATATTTTATTAAAGCCCATGTCTAAGAGCCCACTGAGGAAGACTGGGATTAAAATTAGTCGGGACTGCCACGTCCACAGTTCTGGCATAAACCCTTGACAACATTTGATGAGCATTTGCTCCAAGTTGGAGATCAACGAATCTGTCAACGACTTGGATGAATCGGTTAAACTATCAATTGCGCATCAGTAATCTACAGTCATTCAATATACTATTTATAATCAGCTCAACAACTCACTTCATTGCTTCTCCAACTTGGGCGAATTGTGCGAACCACACGTCTTCTTCCTGCTTCAGAGACTTCGTCATCTGATTCTCCCTCGGACATTGCTCCCTTTTGGAGTGCACCTATGCAGTTCCAACCCATCTCCTGGTTGATCTCAGCCCTGTTATTGTCATATGCTGCCAAACGACGAGCATAGTTCTACAAATATTATTATTAATATGTGTTTAATAGATTTTTAATATATTGCAAACAACTTACTTCGTTTGCACGACCAGATCTTCGTGAACGTCTGTTCAACGCAGCCCTCACAGCAGGAGACTCTCTCACTTTTCGGCATCTACTAATGAAATTCTTGTGGAGCCTCTCACGAAGATCCTTTTGCCTCATTCCGTCGCCAGCAAACTTGCGCCCCAGGTAGACGAGCATTCGATCAACCAACTCCTTGTTGGGAGTCACGTTGAAGTGAACATCGGTGTTCCACCTGGGCTTATCGTTGTTGGCCTCTACTTCTGCTGGGACAGTTGACCGAAACTTTGGATTCCACATGAATTTGCGGATCGCAGCCTAATAATATATAAAAGTTAACAAACTGATAGTATAGTCTTTGCTCTTTAGTATAATACTTACATAAACCTCTGTGGAAACTCTCTTGCTGGGGTTTGACAAAGCAATGGGATCCGTCACAACAACATTGCTAGTTGCACTGGTGGAGGCAACAGGAGCAGCAGGAGCAGCAGGAGCAGCAGGAGCAGCCTCAACGAAATTATCAATGGCAGTGATAGTCTCACGGTTTCCTACAATAATGACACCAAGTCTGGAATCCATCGTTACAAGTCTGGCGTTTGATGTCACCATCTCGCCTTCCATAATGGTCATCTTGTTCTCCATGGCAACAAGCTTTTCCAATATCAGATCCATGTCAGCAGTAGCAGGACGAGGAGCAATTGTTCTTCTTTGGTTAACCATTTTCTAGAATATGGTAAAGTATATTTCGATTATAATTATTAGTTTTTGTTCAATTGAAATAAAAATAAATATAATATACGTACAAAAACTGTTTGAGTGGGTGGGTGAGTAAGTGTGTGTGTGTGTGGGTTGTTGTAAAAGTAAGAGAGGTTGAATACTATCAAAAAGGCCGTTATATATAGGCATTTTGAATGACTATAAAGATGTTCCTCTATTGTCTTGAAGCACTGAGATGCAAATCGGCCTTGATATTGTTTTTGGGCTCAATCCATCACACCTTCCGCAGCATGTTTCAAAGGTGAAAAAATTTTCAGATTCTCTCCTTTTTCTTTGGTTCCCTTTATTTTTCCTTTTGCTTGCTTTTTTGATATCGGCGCCTTTCTCTGGTAAGACATTTTTTATACCTCTTTATACACACAAATTAACCTCTTTTTCATAGATGTGCGCTCCCATTGCAACTCATCCTTTCCACAATGGCCATCTAGACAAATACTCACTGGCCGCATTCACTGGTACCATCATCTTGATAAAAATTATTTTCACTTCTCTCTCAGATTAGCCAAACAACTTATATAAGGATGCCATCGGCACCAGGTAAAAAAATTTCTTTCAATCATACTTGTTCCCTCTCTGACTCTATTCCATTGTAGACTGCCCTGTCTATTCACGCCATCGGCCTCCTCCATCATTCGCGATTGTAATCATAAAGGTAATATTCTTTATAAATCTCTTTTTGCTTATTCAAAATATTATTCAGACTATTTATTAATAATTATTATTATGTGTTTTATAGGCTCCTTTGGTCTTTCTTTGCACACCATGCCCCCTACTTTGATAACCCATTTGGCTCCTGGTATGTAAATTAAATATATCATCACTCTGTTCACCCATATTAATTTTTATTCCCTTTTTTATAGTAAAACCCGCCACACAGCCCATCCAGCCTTACAATTCAAGTCCCCTTTGCCCACTCTTGCCCATCTCTTGCAATGTAAGTATCTTTTGTCACACAAAAATTTCCTCTTTGTATCCCATATCAATAACACTTCTTTATCTTTTACAGAACACTCCCGCAGCCCAAAAAATCGTTGGATATTCATATTTTTGCAGGTATTTTTTATGTAGAAAAATATTCCATCCAAATAGCAGCAAGCAACCGGGTAGAAACGGCTAGGCATAGGAATAGGCGTAATAGTAGACCCTGAACCTAGAAACATTCTATTCTTTCTAATAAAAATAAAAACGTAAAACATTACCAATCAATTATAAACGGGAAATCAAATAATGGGTGATATATTACTGGTGAAGAAGGATAAAGAAGCTTTCAATCCATTCATTTAATTGGCTTTCATGAAGAGTATGCTCAATATTTTCGATAAATACACGACCATGTATTTTCATGAATATATGATTCTCCCAATATTTCCAGGTCCATAAATACGGCACCAAAATAGAACCGTACTTTTAAATATTTCTTTTTGTTTTTCCAGATCAGATCAGTACACCGAAAGTGCTAACAGCCCTCACCTGCGGCACATTATTTCAAAAATCCACTACTAGATAGCACGTCAACGAGATAGCTGACAAGGTAGCTTGTCTCATAGTCGGAAAAAAAACCACCCTATGTTAAAACATCGCTTTATAGTACAGCATTGCCACTTTTACGTTATTGGAATTTCTTTATTTTTTGCAGTGGCCTAGGAGGGGTTGGAGGCCGGACCAGTCCAAAGAAGAAGTCCGAGCCGAGTAAGGATGGCCGATCCCTGAGTTTCTTTATTTCTCTTTCTTTTCAATTTTTCTTTATTTTATTTTATCACATTTTATTATTTCCTTTTTATACTCTTTCCTTTTATATTTCCTTTGTGAATCCTTTCTCACTTTCTTGCAGGATTGTACCATTCTGTACTTCTTTAGTTTATTTCTCTTACTTCTTTGTCTTACCCTTTTCTTTACTATTTTACAGTATATTTTTATTATAACCTTTCCTTTGGTCTTGATGGCATCATTTTATTATTTTATTATTTCATTTTTTGGTTATTCTTTTAGTTATTTTCTTTGTCTATAAAAGACATTCTTTTCTAATGAATAAATATTATCAGTCAGTTTTATGATCAATTTTATAGTTATTTTATTCTTTTGAGTTTAAGCTCTCAATCTCTGAAGAGCAGTTATATTTTGCCCGGTCATTTTGGGGATATTTCTGTTGAGTTTCGTTAGTCTTTTACTAGTTCTTTCATTGTTTCTTTTATATATTTTATTTGTTGTCTGTTTGGTTACCATACAAACACATGACGCATCAATATTATTGTGTGTTTAAATGTAAACTAGGGTTAGAGAATAGGGTTAGGGTATAGGGTTAGGGAATGGTACTAGGGTATGCACTACGGCAAGAGGAGTGGGAACAGCTACCGAAACGGTAACATAACTGCCATTTTTTCTGATTTTAGACTGCTTTTTCTCCGCAGATTGTGGTTGAAAGGTAATGTCATCGATGCTGATTCATAAAAGTCGCATGGAATCTCTTTTCATCTGGCAATGAGGTAGTTGTAGTACCATAGAAAGGGCTCGTAAATTTTTAGGCAACCTTGTTTATCGAAATGAGCATTTTATTTGGTGTTGAAGATGTTGCGCATTCTTGAAAAAAATAATTTTTGTCCTGTGTGAACAAAACGGTAACATAACTGCCATTTTTTGAAACCGATTTTTGGTTTTTGACATTATTAGCCACTTTGTTTTATTTGGTATTAAATATTTGGGTATGAGAAAATAAGAGAATGATTATAGGATTGCTAGGTTACCCTTGGTGATACGTAAGTTGGTATTAAAAACAAAATATGGCGCAATCACAAAAAATTGATTGCTGTTTGGTGGGTATTGAATGAGACCAACTTGATGGATGATGTCATCTACGTTGATGACGGCAAAAGTTGGTGAGGGTATATGTCCATGCAGGGTATCAGTTGGTCTCTTCTTTACAATCGGGACAGAAAAGTCATGTGCCGCTGTGGTATGCTCTTTCATGACATCAACAAATGCCAAAAAGTGGGTTATGCCATGGGTATCTTTATGCTGAAAATAAAACTCTACTGTGATATTTGGTAGTAGAAAAGGGACGGTGGATACTTTGAGACTCTTTATTGTGATTGAGAAAAAGTTAAAGTTATATCCAGTTATTGATTCAAGAAGTGTGTTAACTTAGTATTTATAATTATTGTTATAATTCTTATCAGCTTGGATATTCATTATCATAATAGCTGTGTTATTAGTTAATAGGTATTTTGGGACTTTGTCCCACAATAGATTGGGTATGGTATTTTCATATTTGGATAAGGATTTCTGGATGGTATAGTTTGTCTTGATTTTAGATAATCCAGCTATCTGGGTTTATATATCACTTTTCTCTGATATACCATTATGCCAAATACAACAATAAGCCTAATACTATGTATAGCTCTTTTCCCATAGACACAAAAGTGCGTGGGGAGGTTATCCCACTGCCTTAATGGTGGTGGGGTTCCAGGGTCTCAAAATGTGGGGCATCCGCAGCCAGGTATTTGTTCAAGCCGGTATCTGGTGGGAGGAAGTTTGCAGGTTGAAAAAGTAGGGCGTCTACTACCTACAGGTGAGGGGAAGTCCTGTGGTAACTGTGCTTCGTCCAGCACGGCCAAAAGTGTGGGGTGTCCGCAGCCAGGTATTTTTTCAAGGCAATATCTGGTGGGAGGAAGTTTGCAGATTGAAAAAGTAGGGCGTCTGCTACCTACGGGTGATAGGAAACCATAGGGCAATAGTGCTTCTTCAAGCACAAATAAATGCGTACGTATTTATTTAATATCATGATGATGATCTTGCTTACATATGAATTACCAATATGAATTCAAAAAAGCATTATCTGAATGATAACTTTAAATAATTACTTTTTATTTTATTTTTTAATTTATCAATGACTAGTAATAATAATAATAATAATAAATTCAATATATACCATACAACACAATTCATATTCAAAGTTTTTATTATAATCGCAATAAACTAATACAAGTACGAATTGGATGGATCCAAGTCTGGATCATTTTCAATTTCTTGCAGCTGAAAACAATTCCATATATTAACTGTAATTATTTGGTTATATACAAATCCGTCCTTGTAATCAATATACAATCAATTTAGTAATATCAAAAAATAAGAATAATATACTCTCTCAGTCCCCTTGACACATTTGATCAATTTAACCAGCTACAAAATCTTCACTCTAAAAAATCCCACCCAAAATCTAGATCTATCATATCCATCTTTAAACCTTTTCATTAGTCTTTCAACTCTTTTTCTACTAATCAATCCTCTATTAAATCATTTATTTAATACACTCAACACTAACCCAATCAAATCTAAACACTTGTTCGCTCAATAATCCCATATTTCAAAAAACTCTATAAATCCATCCCATCTTATCCATACTGGATCATTACATCTACAATCTCCTTCAATTCAATCAATTCAATCAATTCTCCTCTTTCAACCCCTCTCAACCACAAACCCACATATAATAATCATTTAAAATCTACATATCCCACTTCAACAACTCTTTTTCACTTTATACAAACTATACTTTCTCCACAAATCCTTAAATCCCGCAATTTTTATCATACCCCCCTACCTAACCTTAATTTTTCAATCCTTACTCACAAAATACAATCATACAATATATCATACAATATATCACATACTTATCTCAACAACAACAAACTAATCAACTCAAATTCAATAAAACTCACTCTCATCCTTCTACCCCTTCTCTTCATTCATTCATTCATTTATTCAACAAAATCTTTTTACTTAACGTCACACCCAAACCCTTATCTTCTCAATCCATATAAATAAAATATCTCATATTCCTCACTTTTACAATTGTCAGATAACTATTGTGTGTAATATTTCGGAATCTACACCCGTAATGTTTTTTATTTTGAAGACAAGAATAGCAGAAAACACAATCTATGATTATTACCCACGATAGTAACTTATGATTTAGAGATACATTGTGTAATTATCCTTTGTTAGCTCTTTAAAAATATTATAAAACTGTATAACATAATAATGAGATACTAGAGACATTTGGGGATTCATAATTTTTAAAATTCTTATTTTGGTAGGATAAAATATGATCTTGACAAATATTAGTAATCCTTTTTAGTAAAATATTTAGCCAATGATATTTGAGAATAAAATAACTGCGATTTAAACAATATTATCTGAGAGTATAATTTACTTTGTTTCTTTTGCTTTCTATTACTTTCTCTTTCACTTTTCACACTTCTTTTATATATAAAAATGTTCTGATATACAAGCAACTTATGCAATACCATCTACCAACTTAATGCAGAACGTCTTGATAACTACTCTGCCAAGACTGACATCCCTCATAGCGAGTTCCAAGATGCTGTAGAAGATTATGCACTACTTAACGAGCAAAGTATTCACCAACGTGCAGAGATCCAAGCTTTGGGTGATGCTTCATGTATTGAATTCTTTCGATTCACCTACTCTCAGATGGAGTACATTGTCAATGCCATGGGACTGCCATCAACTGTCATATTACGCCAAGATACGACCCACCAATTCTCTTGGGATATACTGTCAGCATTGGCAATCACTCTTCGACGATTGTCATATCCTGGGCGGTATGCTGACCTTGAGCACTTCTTCAAGGTTAATCGCAGTACTTTATGTACGGTTTTCAACACGATGGTTGATCTTCTGCATGACAAGTATGCCAGGGGACTACACTTTACCAAGGATCACTTGCATCCATTCAACTTGAGGCGCTTCAGCAATGCCATTGCTGAAAAAGGGTCGCCATACACTGGCATTATTGGGTTCATTGATGGAACCCTAAATTCCGTATGCAGACCAGGGGAAGACTAGGAGATCAACTATAATGGTCATAAGAGGGAACATGGTTTGAAGTTCCAGTCCATTGTGACTCCAGATGGAATCATGGTGAGCATGTCTGGGCCGTTTGCTGGATCAATGCACGATCAGAGAATGCTTGAGACCAGTGGAATCATGGCTCAACTGGAACAGCAACTCTGTCATGCTGATAATGGTGATCACCATTATGCCATCTATGGTGATCTGGCATACAGAGCAAATGTATTGGTGGTCAAGCCATTCAGAAGAAGACCTGACATGACTTCTGAGAAGCACCTCATCAATAATGCCATGTCAAAAGTTTGAGAGTGTGTTGAGTGGGAGTTTGGACATGTTGGTGCTTTCTTTGCTTATGTCAAGTTTAGAAATGGACAGCGTGTTGGGCAGAGCCGGGTAGGAAAGTTCTACCTCATTTCTACATTAATGAAGAACATTCATACTTGCATTAACAATGGAAATCAGACAAGCATGTTCTTTGGTATTGCACCTCCCCAATTGCATATATACCTAGACAGAATCACCACACAATAAAATTGATTTATAAATGTTTTTTTTTTAAAAACGTTTACTACTGTGGATGGTAGAAAAAGGGATAAGATGTCCCAGAAGGTTGCTGGTAGGCAGAGGGATAGGGACTTCTGCTACTATTTTCTAGCTTTCCCAATCGTTCATTGACCACACAAAGCTCTTGCTTCATCTCAAGCATCACCTTCATCATTTCATTGGCCAGCTTGTGCTGACGAGCTCTCTCCCTCTCATCTGCTTCCATTGCCAATGCAATGTCTTTCTCAAGAGATTCCCTGGGACTAAGCCTTTGATACATTGGAACTCTTTTAGTAGGAATCTCTTGAGAAGTGGAAGTACTGCCACTTGCATTGGATTGCTCACTATCCATCCTTGCCTGTTGTGGTGATTGTGTGAGGATTCTAATAAGAGTCTCCTTCTTCTTCTTGATTGTCCCTTGCAATGCTCTGACACTCATTATTACTTCTGCATCTCTCTTCCTAGCAATGCTCTGTGCTGCATCTTCATCATCCTTACTCTTCTTCAACTCTACAGCTGTTATCTAATATTCATAAGCAAATAAAATTTCAAATAAGCATATATAAGACTATATATTAAAAAAGCATACCAATTGATCCAAGGAAAGAACTCGGTTTTCCAGAGTAGTTTCTGAATCATTGGTACCAGTATCCCCTCTTTCTTTTCTATGCTTCTCTTTGATTTGTTTTCTGGAGTCCCGAACAAAGTTTCTGATTGTAGATATACCAACTGGGTGGGTGCTGGGATCACTCTTGTTGACTTCGTCTTGAACCATATCTCATGCCTTGATGATATTGCCTTGTAATTGCTCAAAAGGACAGTATTCAAGCATAGCTTCAATGCAAGCTAGCTTTTTTACATCATTGAGCTTTCCACGTTTTGCAGATGGCTCTAAACTTCCTTCAACAAATTGCAAGTTGTTGGGGTTGTTGTCAACTGATTTTCCAGACATTTGAGTAAATATGAAAAGATATATAAGTGTAAGAGTGAATAGAACAAGATAGAATAATATGAATGCCCTTTATAAATTTCAAATTTGTATTATATTCGGCGATATAAAAGCATGCTTATAATGTGGTTGATTGGTTTATTTTAAAAGCAAGTTAGTAAAAACGTTTTTAATATTATTAATAAAAACAGGCCGAATTTTTAATAATCCTGTGTAACATTTGTTTAAAAATTACTTTTATGGCTTGTTCCGAATTGAATTGAGTTTATTGATTTATTAAAAGAACCAACTGTGAAAACAGTTAGATAAGAATGATAAAATAGTTCTAAGGCATACCGAATATAACTCGTTGGTTAAGATAATACAATAAGTGGAACAATAATATAGTCAAAGAAAGGGGGGGAAAAGAACAATAGCGACTAAGCTTCAATTTAACAATAACAGAAATTTACAGAGAATTGAAACCTGCCAAATCACAATCGATCTGAATTAACCCAATATCCAGGTACTTCATTTCACAATCCCACCGAAGAACGAGCGATATAGGCGTCATTACGACTATAAAAGCGACGCAAAGTAGATCTATTGACCCTCCTTTTCAACAGACGTCCAAACTTATCAGCGAGCTGGTAAGTACCATTTCCGAAACCTGCGACCACAGTGAAGACTTCAGGCGAGTAGTTTGAGTCAAGTTTGCTGGACTTATTAGGACGGACTCGGACAACAGTAGACCCTGGTAGGAAGACCTTTTCTTCAGTCGGCTGTTCGACAGGGGCAGGCGGAAAATCCTCGATAGTAGTGTTCCTTGTTACTAGCTTGCTTAATCTCTCAAATCCGAGAGCATTGCCATACTTCTGCAAGACGTCTTGGCGCATCGATCTGGGTACTTGACCATACAAAAATTCGAATGGAGAGATTTGTATTACCTCATGTGCCTTGGTACGATATGAGTACAAGATTGCCGGCAGATGGGAGTCCCAACGTTTTGGATCTTCTAAAGACAGTTTCTTGATTGCCTTGGTGATGGTACCATTGAGTTTCTCCACCATACCATTAGTTTGAGGATGGTAAGGAGCGGAGAACTTATGGTGAGTCTTGACGATACTTAGGAATTGTTCCACCAGCTGGTTATCGAAATGCGTTCCATTATCTGAGAGTAAGTGGGACGGTGGACCAAATTGACAAAAGACATGTTCGTACAAAAACTTTGCGACAGTGACAGCGTCTGCCTTGGGAGATGCTATGGCAATAGGCCATCTCGAGAAGCACTCTACGGCAACCAGTACATAGGAGTTACCGCGGACTGAACGCGGAAAAGGCCCAACGAAATCAATGGCAAACTGCTCGAATAACCTGGTAACCGGAACTTTCCCCATTGCTTTCCGTTTGGACACTGGTGCAAACAACTGGCATTCCTTACAAGTGGAGAGATACTCCTTGACATCCCTAAAAGCAGTCGGCCACCAATACTCCAAGTATAGTCTTGCCCAAGTTGCATGTTGTCCAAAATGACCGTGGCCATCGTGCATTTCCTTGATGACGGCCGGACGCTCTTTGATATACGGAATGCGGACAAAACGATCTCCAACCTTACGATACAAATGGTTGTCCTGGAATTTGAAGCGGACCGCTCTAGACTTCACCTTGTCCGAGGTGGCTGGGTTTCCAGGGTTACCAAAATAAACGATTATATCGCTCAACCACTCTTCATAGTCGGTTTCCTCAATAAAGAAGTGCTCATAGAGACACTCAAGATCGTCCTCCCCATCCTCCTCATGCAACCCCTGTGCCAGCGGGAAACGGGAGAGAGCATCCGCTACCACATTGGTCTTTCCAGGAATATGCTTGACTTTAAACGAAAACTCTTGGGTGGCCAACACCCATCTTTGCAGTCGTTGATTGGGATCGGTTTTCGTGAAGAGATAACTTACTGCCGAATTGTCGGTGAACAGGATAAACTCCTTATCAAGGATATACTTCCTTAGCTTCGCGAAAGCATAAATTACAGCCAAGAGTTCCTTCTCAACGGTGGGATACTTGACTTCCGCTGGTTGCAACTTCCTGGACAAAAAGCACACCGGGCGCTCTACCCCATCCTCTTTGACTTGCATCAAAACTGCCCCAATACCAATATCGGAAGCATCCGTGTAAACATGATATGTAGAGTCTGGATCTGGGAACGCCAATAGCGTAGCGTTTGCTATTGCTTCCTTCATAGCTACGAAAGAGTTTTCGCATTCCTGGGACCAGACAAAGGCATTCTTCTTTTTAAGTAATTCGTTGAGAGGACTGGCAATGTCACTGAACAACTGGACATGACGACGGTAGAAGCCGCATAGATTGACAAAGGCTCGAATACCGGTCTCATTAACAGGCCTCGGGAAGTCTCTTATCTTCTGAACCTTGCTTTCCAAAGGTTTGATGCCTCTTGAAGACACCCTGAAACCCAAAAGATCGATGGACTCCCTTGCCAGAAAACATTTGTTCGCATTTAGCTTCATGTTCACCTCTGTGAACCTCTGGAAGACTTGACGAAGGTGGGCTATATGCTCATCGAATGTCTGGGAATAGACTGTGACATCGTCTATATACGCAACAGCGAATCTTTCCAAAAACGGTGACATTGCAAGGTGGATCGCTCTGGAAAAGGTGCTCGGACCATTCTGGATACCAAAGGGCATGACCCGATACGAATAGTTACCCCACGGTGTTGCAATGGTAAGTTTAGGGATAGACTCTTCTTCGACCGCGATTTGATGGAATCCCTTGAGCAGGTCCAGAGCAGAGAATATCCTCGCTTTACCCAAAGCTTCTAGGATATCCGTAATGGCAGGTAGAGGCCAAGTGTCCCGGATCGTCACCTTATTCAAATCCTGGAATTGAGTCACCAGTCTACGATCTCCTGTCTTTTTCTTGACATATCGACAAGGGAAACTCCAGCCTCCGGACTGAGAATTACTGGGCAAGTACGTGGAAGGTACCAGAATACCGTTTTTGACCATGGCTTCTATATCTTCCCTCAAGAATTCCCTTTCTGAGTGAGATAAGTGGGCGTGCGGACGACGGTAAATAGGTTTTGACTCCCCAGTGTCGATGTGTAACTTCACAAGGTTGGTTTGTGAAAGATGTTCGTACGATGTACCGAAACAATCTCGGTTTTCTTGGACCAGGGACCACAGCGCTTCCTTTTGTTCCGATCTGAGGGCTTGGTTTTCCGAGATCGATGTTTTTAAATGACCCAAACGATCTTCGGATTCTTCACCAGTATCGGACTCCTCGTCTGAAGTTAACATGAGTAGAAACCCTTCGTACTCGTTTTCTGACTCTCCCTCTTGGTCGGATTCCTCTTCCTGGATCACAGGTTGAGGTTCATAGTATACTTCGCAAGGGATGACACCCGCAGATGTTCTAGTATACCACAGGTGAGTGGACCAGTCGGTACCCAGGCGCAAGTGATGAAGACCAACTCGACCGATCAAGAAATCGTACTTGTCTCCCACATCCAGACACAGAGCCCTGAAAGTGATAGACGATAGATTGCCTATGCTGACTTCTAGGTTGGTGGCCATTCCCTTGGCCTTGATGGTTCTTCCATCTCCCAACGACAACTGACGACCCGTTGATTCGAGATGGGTAATTCCTAACTTCCTGAGGAAATTGTAACTGATGATGCAAGGAGTGCATCCGCCATCCAGAATGATCTCACAAGGTATGCCATTGACTGTTCCTTTGGTTCTTGGAGCACCATTTCCCTCAGGAATGCCACTGTTAGGCTTGGTTTCTGGCTCTTGATCCATGAGATAATGGTTTGAGTTCACTGAAAACTTGGGGACTGCAACCGGTTCGTTATTCTTGCGGTGTGGTTTCGTGAGAGCCGCCTTGATTTGAGTGCGAGCACTGGGAGAGATGTCTGCGATCTGGGCTAGTGAGAGAGCAAAGACGGGTCTATTGACTGCATCAACTGCCATGAATGCTTCTTCTGCCAATCCTGTTTGAACTTGCCGAGCGGTTACCCGCATTGGGGTTTGAGTGACAGGCATTGGAGAAGGTTCGCTCATGATCACATCTTCTACTGTTGGACTTGTCACCTTATGGCCCTTGTTTGCCTTACTGTTGACTTGTCCTTCCAGTACCTCCGGAGGGATGACCAGTTTCTTGACCTTACGAGACGCCACAACTGGCTTGAACTGGGTACCCGCCCTTGTATTGGAAATCTTGTTCTTGACTTGAGCACGAGATTCTTGTTGTTCTTTATTGACATCGCCCAGCAATACTTCTTCTGCAAAGTCCATGAGCAATGCCGACTCTGTTTTCTTCTTTTTGGGTTGATAGAGCTGGCACTGGAAGTGTACGTGTTCCTTACTGTTGCATAGGCCACACGGATTCTTGCAGTTGGTTGCCATGTGATCGGTTTCCTTACAGTTGTAACAAGTATTTGCTCTGGGTTTGGGTTGGTTGACAGTTTTCTTAAGCTCTCCAAGCATCAAACTCATCTCTTTAAATCCTTGAACTAGAAGTTCCATGTCGTTAGGTTCTGGATTCTTAGATTGATTCATGCTTGATTTCTTGTTGGCCTTGGTTCGATTCTTAGTGCTTTTCTTGTCCTGAGTTTCGGATTCGGTCCCTGAATCCGAGTCCTCACCATTGTCCTTTTCATCCCCTGAATCTGACTCTTCCGATTCCGAGTCACTAGAATCCGAGTCACAATTTTGCTTGAGTAATTGGTAAACGTTCTTCAGGTTTGACGGATGCTCGAGACGTAAAGAACGACGTAAGCTCTTGGATGAAACACCCTTGATGAAATGCTTGACCATGCCCGTTTCAGAGATAGTCAGTTCGGCATCGGATTCCTTGCTAACGGTCTCCTTGATTATTTTGGGATCTGCCTTGTCCTCGGTAGTAGGGATTTTAACTGACTGAGATTCAAAAGATTGACCAGGGACCTTGCGACCGATGGATCTTTGCCGCTCCCTGTCATATTGAATTCGAAGTTTCTCGAACCTGTCAACATACTGCCTGACTGATTCTTTGCGCTTCATTTGGAATGTAAGTATTTTTCCAACGATCTTGGGAAGGCTAGTTCGCTTGGAGAACTTTTCCATGAAAGTGTCCTTGAATTCTTCCCAGGTTTGGAAGTCCTGGTACACGGACCATTCTTGAATACGACCCTCAAAGCAATTATCTACATATAAAAGCTTTGCATCGGATTCCCACTTGTTGAAGCTTGCAATCTTGTCATAGCGGGTCAACCAAGTGATTGGGTCGTCCCCCTTCTTGTATTTAGGACACTTGACAAATTGGGTCATCTCGATTTAGCAGGAAGACCAGTAAAAACAGAAGCTTGCTTTGTGGATTTGATCGATTTACGGTTGAGCACGTGGCGAAGCTTCTGGCAGAAGGCACCAATTGTTCCGAATTGAATTGAGTTTATTGATTTATTAAAAGAACCAACTGTGAAAACAGTTAGATAAGAATGATAAAATAGTTCTAAGGCATACCGAATATAACTCGTTGGTTAAGATAATACAATAAGTGGAACAATAATATAGTCAAAGAAAGGGGGGGAAAAGAACAATAGCGACTAAGCTTCAATTTAACAATAACAGAAATTTACAGAGAATTGAAACCTGCCAAATCACAATCGATCTGAATTAACCCAATATCCAGGTACTTCATTTCAGGCTATTAAAAAGAATCCCCAAATGTCTCTACTATTTTGATAAAAGTCGATAAATATATACCTCACATACCAATATTTCATACAATAACACTCTATGACTGATATTTTAAATGTATAATTTACACAAGTGAAGAGAATAAAGTGTTTTTCTATTACAAAAGTATCTTTGGAAAAAAAATCGTAAGGTCTGGATTCCGTGAGTAATATTTTCTGAGTACAACTTTAAAGTATAATGTTCTGAATATATCAGACCTTTTTTTATATAATTATATAAAAGGTCCCAGTCCTAACCTTAAACCTGTATACTGAATTGATAACAGATCGCATGTGTGTATCGTCGGTTGGATACGTTTTGAAAAAGACTAAAAGCATTTGACAAACAGTTTATCTTAAAAACAGAATATTATTTTTGACACTTTCAACTCTTGCTTTCCTTTTTTTTACAGTCTCGTCTCTTTCATCTGTTTACATCTCTTTATTTGATATACACATGAACTTGAACATATATTCTTCATTTACTCTGATATTTTGCTCATACACATAACTACGTAAGTTTATAGCCATGAAAGTCTTTGTGTCTTGACTATTATTGATAAAATTGTTTTTGGTAATAAGAAATGAAGCTTCAAATATCTAAGACATGAAAAGGAAACATTCACCACCGAGATCTTTCGACTGGAAGTCAAGTCTTTGATTGAGCAAAAGTCTTCAGCCCGTATTTCTCCAAGTGTAAATTATTTGCCTATCTTTATTCTCAACTCAGCACCAAGAATTGACAGTAAGCATAAATTAGAAGACATGAACCAAGACCAATTATTGTATATAATAGCTGACTTGACATTTAAACATTTGACTATTCACTGGAAAAGGATGTTTGCGCCGGTTTGAATGCATCAGGCCTCGATTTCCGAGGAATAAGATAGGCATAAACTGTGCGGCCCACAAAAAGCATAAAGATTATTACAATCACTACGAATGAACAGAGGTCTACAAAGAGTCCAATACCAGAAGAGGTAAAGTATTTTTATATTAGCATATAGTTATAGTCATAGCCACCTCCAAGTAGAGGGAGATGAGATTAGAATATCGCAATTTGACAGAATAGAATAGAATACTTGGATTAACATATAGTTGTATAATTGTCTTTACATTTGAAATAAAATAAACATTGATTTTTGACCCGCTTACTTGGTCTCTACAATTTGCAAAATTGTGGATTAATTTGAGCCGAAAAAATGAGGGGGGAGGGGGGCAATGTCTTTTTTGAATAATTGAAGCGTAACTTCGATTATTCAAAAAAAGCATTAAATTGTTTTTGATTTTGCAAAGCAAAATTAATTGTAATACAAGTAAATAGTATCAACCATGTTTATATAGCATGTCTTTTAATACACAAGCAAAGCTCGTTATAAATAAATAAATAAAAACCTATTAAATAATATATTTGATTTGATATTTTAAAATGCTATTTTTTTTTGTCATGACAATGTATGACCACTGGATAGACTATAATTAACAAATATAAAACCATTACTTTCAATATAACAAAGTGGTATCATTTGCTATATATTCAACTGTACCGAATAATCAATTATTCCCAGCGTTATTAAATATGATAAATAAATGTATTGTTCTATTATGTACTGACATTCACTCATCATAAATGAATTTGAAAAGCTGGCGGCAAACGCCAAATTCAAAAGTAAAAGAGACTGAATGTATCTGTCTTTAAATATATAAGAAATGGAGATTGAAAGTCCAACTTTACCACTGCAACTCTTAGTGTCGTAATTGCATTTTTGAGCCATTTCCAACTCCGCGGACCCGATTATTTTAGAATCCCGCCAGCACATCTGTTTAATCGTTTTTTAATTTATTCAAGCTCTTCAATGCAGTTGTTTTCAGTAAAAAGTAATGCGTGGATGAGGAGAAAACAGTGTTTTTGATTTGATTACTTGAGGTGTGTATCATTAATTTCAAGTATATAAAGCCATGCTGTAACTACTAACCTTTTTGCTTTTAGAGTTTTATTTCATTGTTACTGAGGTATAGGAATTTGTTAGTGTGGTATACACACCACAGTTGAGTGAAATGCAGACTCCACAACCAATATCTGGTTCCTCTTTGGTAATGACCCTGGCAAGTTAACATCTCAGAAACAATTACACACCAGGCACACATGTAAGAAACATCCTATTGGTAAAATTGATTGACCAATCATAACCAGATCCGGACATCACACCTCTAAGACCAATAGTATTCTTTCCTTGCTTTCCTTGTAAAGACACTCCATAGAACCAATCATTATAATTATCTTAGTAGACATTAGCTAGAAATATTCATATAAATACTCCTAGAGCTTGATCATAGAAGGATCAAGCAAACAACATCTTTATTAAAGGAATCTATCTTCAAACTCTCTGCCTGTTTTCTCTGTTCTTGCCTTTGCCTAGATCAGTTCCTGACAACACATACACTTCACACTGCTACAGTGATAACTAACCATTGCATGACGGGGACTTTAATTACAAGGGAATTTGAATAATAGTATATAAGCAATCATAATATTCTTTCTTCAATAAACAACACTCACAGTATTCTTATTTCCCTTAAAAGATACTAACAATTCATATACCTCAGTAAATACTGTAAGAGTGTTATTTACTGAAGAAAGAATATTATGGTGGTTTATATAGTTATTATTCTAGTTCCCTTGTTTTATTAATCTCTATTGTGTAATGGTTGGTTATCACTGTAGTAGTGTGAAGTGTACATATGCCTGGTGTGTAACTGCTCTTGTGATGTTATCTTGCCATGGTAATTAGCAAAGAGGAACCAGATATCAGCTATGGAGTTTGTATTTCACTCAGCTGTGGTGTGTATATCACAAACTGGTAATTTATATCATTCTTCTTTCAAGACTTGCTCCAATTCTTTTAGGTTCTTGGGCTGTGGTCTTCTGGCCCTCACCATTCTTCCAAGGTAAGTTCAGATATTCTCAATTGGGCTGAGATCTGGGCTGTACGCAGGCCACTTTATCACCTCCATATTTGCATTCTTTTGGTACTCTTTTACTATTTTGCTTCAATGACATGGAGAATTGTCTTGCTGAAAGATAAAATAGTTGTCATGGTCATACTCCAAATTGTTTTTGAATGGAATTAAAGTGTTTTGGAGTATATTCTTATATCCCCATTGGCCCAACACTACCAGACCAAACATATCTCCTGGCCATCACGTATCCTCCATCACCTTGAATTATGGGACGTACACAATCTATACTGTACATCTCTGACTGAAGACGCCGGACTTGTACATTCTTGCACATTGGGAATAGCATGAATGTCAATTTATCACTCCAAATCACCCAATCCTAGCATTCATTCACCTCTTTGGCATGGTAGGCAAAGCTAAGGCGGTTTCTACAATGCTACTTAGTGAGCCATGACTTGTATACAGCTATACAATAATTCATATGAAGAGTCTTGATAGCAGCACGCATTGTATCCTTGCAAACATATCTTCCCAGATTCATGCCCATTATGCTGATCAGCATATCCAAACTGGCTGCTCAATTATTTTATCTCTCTGTGCAAAACACACAAATATTGCTCACCAAATATCCTTGAGGATCCCTTGAGCCTGTGTGTAACTGTCGTTCTGGTCTCTCTGTATCTTTGCACTGTATTGTATACAGTATGATGTGCTACATTACATTGCTTACAAATGGTTGCCACTTTTTCTCCTGCTTCAAAAGCACCAGAAATCATTTCTCTGATTTTAATTGGGACCTCCTTTTGCTTGGAAATATTGTTAGAAATGTTTACTAAGGACATGGATAGAATGGAATTAAAAATAAAGATTGTAGAAAAGAAAACAAACAGAGGTGTACATATTCTATTTAAAAAAATCTTGTGATTTCAAAGTTGTGCCATCCCAAAATCTACCCTTCTGTATATATCTTTTGCTGATTCTCGCTTTTATCTGTTTGCTTTTCTACACCATCTATATTTCTTTGTACTGTTGATACTGTGCTCTTTTATCTGCGGCTGCTTATATTCAGTTTTAGATGGCAGAAATCTTTGAATACAATTATAAAAAGAGGGTGTAGTCTAGAAAAGTATTGATTGGAAACAAAGAGAACAAAATATATATATAAGATCAAATAAATAAGAGAATATACAGACTATCCCAATTTATCTATCTTGATTAACCCCATGGTTTTGGGCATGGTTTTTTTATGCTTTCCATTTCCACAGAAACTGCTATATCTCCATGGATACCAGGTTGTTTTTAATGCAGTAAACGAGAGAATGTCCATCTAAACTATGGCTATTGTGGCCAACAAGTGGATGAATTAATTCAAAAGCCAAAGTGGTTGATCAATGACAATCAGGCAGTATAATCAACATCGCTTCCAAGCATCCAATTGGATCAAAGTCACACGAGCAATATAACATTAACGGAAACAGATAAATGTCATAGTATTGATATATAGTAGTGGGCACATGACAATCCATTCCGGCCTTGTCTCCAAGGAAACCTTTTTTTTTTTTTTTTTTTTTTTTTTAGTATTATATTGTTCTGCCGTCACGCAAGGTGTGCGGCTTCTAGATTGCCATTAATTGGACTTGGAGGAAAGGAATAATATAAAAGGACAATATAGGTGATAAAAAAGTAAGGAAAATAAGTAAAAGAAAGGAAAGAAAGAAAGAAAAAAACTCCTTAAGCTAGTATAGCTCGCTGTCTCTCTATAGTACTGGAGGCCTTTGTAGCCACTACTCCAGGAAGAAAAGGCTGATTATCAAAGACAAACTTCCAATGGGCATTCCAAATTGCCTTGGCTGTTATAACCACCAGCAAAATCTGAGTATCCCGAGTGGGAGAAGCAGAGGGGAGTTGACAGGATGTCAGCATCTGCCGAACATCATCCAGGGTCCAGCTCCAGCAGAAACGAGAGAGGACTACGTTCCACACCGGGCGTTTCTTAGGACAGAAGAAGAGGAAATGGTCTTGGTCTTCGGTGTCGGTGGAGCACACCAAGCACATGGGGTCAGAGACGGTGTGAGGCATGATGTTGTGGATGGCCAGTCGGGTAGGAATCCGCTTCCATATCACTTTCCACCACAAAGTGCGACAATGGTGTGGAATAACCAGGGACCAAAAACGACGCCAACGGACAGGAGGGAGAAGTGGCGGAGGTGGGGACGGACGAAGATGCCGGCGCAGTGATCCTGTGGATGCTTTGCCCAAAGGGCGTTTGTCTAAAAGGACCACGGAGAGAAGAGAAGAGAGACCAGGCGGAGGAGGTGAGGTGGGAGACGGGAGTTGAAGACACGGAAGAAACCAAGGACAATAGACCATTCTACCAGCATCGATCTTGCTGAAGAATTGGCCAATACGGTTCCGTGCTCTTGGGCGATCGCCACGAAGTCGTGGACAGAGACGTCCATCATCATCTACCAGAAAGGCATCCGAGACAAGAAGTGACTTGAGATTCATTTCCGGAGAAACGAATGGCGGGACAAAAGTCCAAACAGAAGCCAGGGGGAACTCAAGAACCACCAAAGGTGCTACACTGAGTGTGGGAGGAAGAGCATTGGGAAGTAGACGAGAGCAGGCACGGTGAATTGGCAGTAGGGAACTGGGGCAACTCACAGTACTACAGGGAAACAGCAGAGCTATACTAGCAGAAGGAGAACGAAAGTGAAGAGGAAGTAAAAATTCTAAATAAGGTAATAAAAAGGAAGAAGATCGAGAAAACGATCGAGAACGCAAAATGGGAAGAATCCATCGCAGTTGGAGAGCACGCTGTTGGTGATCAGGATCCAAAAGACCCAAACCCCCAGACTTGCGTGGTAGGCAAAGAAGAGGCCAACCAGGGCTGCCAAAACCAAGGTGGAGAAAAGAACGAACATGCTTGCGTATAGCAGCGAAGAAAGAGAGAGGGGCAGGGGTCACATAGAGGACATGCCATATGGAGCTCAAGAGAAGAGAGTTGGCAACAATACTCTTACCGCGCACTGACAAGCCTCTTGCAGAGAGCATAGTGCAGTGGCGTTCGAGTTTGGCAAGGAGGGCAGCACGGAAAGATTCTAGTTGGGCAGGGTGAGAGCTAAGTGGGAAACCCAGATAACGGATGGCATTAGCCTCATGGCAATCATGGCGGGTGGTAATATTGGCAGCATCCAGAACAGGACCCCAATCGGGATGGAAATGCCCAGAGAGAGCAACAGCAACTGTCTTGTTCAGATTGACCTTTGCATTCGAGGCCAGCCCGAAAGTGCGCAGAATCGACAAGACGGTGCTCATCTCAGAGGGAGAGGACAAGAACAACAGAAGATCATCAGCGTAAGCCAGAAGCTTCAGAGGTGGCGGAGAAAGAGGCGGTGTAGAGGAGGAGAGGTGGGAGGGAACCAAGAAGCGGAATCCACAAAGGGACGGAGAGGCAAGGAGGGAACGAAGGAGAGGCTCAAAGGCAATGTTGAACAAAAGTGGCGAGAGCGGGTCACCCTGTCGAAGCCCACGACCTTGCTCAAAGGAGGACGAGATATGGCCATTGACATTGACATGGATCTGAGTCGAGAAGAAGAGGGCGCAAACAGAGTCAATGAACATGGTAGGTAAACCTAACCGTGACATGACCAGACGAAGGTAAGTGGGATGGACCCGATCGTAAGCTTTCTCTTGGTCCAGAAGGAGACCGACTCCAGGATCCTTGGTGAGTTGGGCATGGGACATAGCCAGCCGAGTCAAAAGTCCATTGTCCGCAATGAAGCGGTCAGCCATGAAGCCCGTTTGGAATGGGGTGATCAGAGGGCCTATGCAACATCTTAGACGGGATGTGAGCATCTTGGTGAAGAGTTTAGCGTCGCAGTTGATGAGGGAGATTGGGCGCCAGTTCCGAAGAGAAGTCAGGTCACCAGCCTTGGGAAGCAAGACCAAAACTGTTTCCAGCCACGAAGGGGGGAAAACACCACAGAGGGCATCCTGATACACCTCAACAGCAAGGGACTGGATGGTGGGGTGAGCAAGTAAGCGCGACCACAAAGGGTACGGCAGGCCATCCATGCCAGGGCTGGAGTTGTTCGGGGTAGTCTTAAGCACAGACTTGAGTTCGTCCAGCGTCACTTTAAAGGTCAAAGGAGCGGAGTCTTCGGAAGAAAGGCTTGTAGAAGGAGGGATGTGGTCGATGAGGGAGTGAGCGGCCGAGAGGTCAATGGCTTCTTGAGAGTATAGGGACTGGTAAAATGAGCGTGTGTGGCCAAGCAGGTCTGCTGGCGAGGTGAAGGTGGTGGAGGTGTCGGGGTCAACGAGAGTGGTGATGGACTTGGCAGCAGAGCGTTGCTTGAGTACTCGGAAGAAATATTTGGACGATGTCTCGCCTTCTTCACACCACTTGGCACCAGATCGGGCTGCTAGGGTGGAGGCACGAGTTAGCTGAATCGAGGCCAGCTCAGATTCGACGGAGGAGAGTTGAGGTGAGGATGAAGATCCTGAGAGCTCATTGCGGAGGCGGTGGAGGCGACGCTCTTGGGAACGGAGGCGACGTTGGACTTTTTGCCATAAGTGAGCGATAATTGCTTGACAGCCTGCTTGAGACAATCCCAACGGATCCCAGGGGAAGCATCTTTGGGAAAAGATTGGCTTGCCTTATCCAAAAGATCAGTCAAGATAGTGTCAAATTCGTCGTGAAAAAGGTACTGGGTGTTGAAACGCCAGACCCCAGGTCCAGATGGGCGAGAGAGAGGAATGGAGACAGCGAGAAGACAGTGGTCAGTCCAAGAAGGATTGATGAAACTGACTTCGGGTGATTCGGTGGGGATGGAGGAAGGGCGGAAGAGGTAGTCGATACATGTACGGGTTCGGGAACTATGGAAGGTAGGGATAGGGGAAGAGGCGGAATTAGTGATAGCATCGATACAATTACCTTGGAGGTAGCCTTGCCAGTCTGCAGGATGGCTTCGACGTTGATGGAGATTGCAGTTAAAGTCGCCCAAGACAAAGGCAGGAAGTGAAGGGATGAGGGAAGGGAGAAGGGTGGCAAGAGAAGAAAAGAAAGTGCGCCGCTGGGCAGGGATATTGGGAGCATAAAGAACAACAACAGCAAAAGGATCAATGCGTTGATCAGTATGTGTAACCTTTACAACTAGTGCACGGTCATCTGGTGACACGTACAATTGTTCAAGGTGGAGAAGGGGATCGAAAGATATAAGGCCACAGTGCGAAGTCCAAAGACTTGCCTGGGCTTGGAAGAGAAGGTGCATTGTGGAATGATGGGAAGGAAGGAGATGGGTCTCTTGTAGAGCAAGTAAGGAAAGTAAGGGAGAGAAGGAGCGGAGGTGACGGATAAAGAGACGTTTGGGGGATTGCGGATTAGTGATGGTAGATAGGAGACCTCGAGCATTCAAGGTTCCTAAGCGGATAGACTGTACAGTCATTTATGAAGATGGTTGGCCAGACTGACCAGAGGGAGAGTCAAGTTCTTCCATAGGCGTATTGCCGTCAAGATCAGTGAAGGGCTTATTACCCTGGGCATGTGCCTGGACGGAGAGGTCAAGCAAGGACTGGCGGAATTCGTCATCTGTGATGACGGGCCGGGAGACACCGTCCTCAGGAAGGGCAATGCCTCGAGCGGCAAACGAGTACTTGCTGGCAGAAGTACCTCGACCACTGGGATCATACATTGGGATGTCAATGTCATCACCAATGGGGGCAGGGGATCGATTGGATCCAGCCTTGGACCGAGTGGTCATCACCGACAAGGATCGGCGACGAATGGGCTTGGGAGCCGGAGAAATGGGAGCAGGAGGTGTAGTGTTCGTCGTCGATCTGACAACAACACTGGGAGGAGATGGGGAGTGTTGGTAGCAGCCTGGAGAGCACGGAGAGCTTCTGCTTCAGCAATCTCCAACTGGATTTGCTCTTGCTGAAGACGCTCGGCCTCAATGGTGTCGGGATGGGCAGGACAGTCTCTGCTGACCATCTCGTGGCCCAAGACACCACAACGCTTACAGCGGGGTGTACGAGAGGGACGCTTCGTACATGCACGCAGGAAGTGACCTTCCTCACGGCAATACCCGCACACGGGTGGAATATCCTTGGAACGCAGCTCCACTGCGCAGGAAATGGATCCTTCCAAATGAAGACGGCTGGGAAGGGGTTTGGGTGTGTCTAACCCAGATGTGTCCAGAAGGACGGTAGCTTCACCACGGAAAGTTCCACGGTGGGAGACGTAGGCACGCAATTGGACAACCTTTCCATACGACTGGAAAGCCTCTTCGATCGGTGCGAGAAGATCAGTTTTGGGATCGCAGGTACTGATGCGATACATGTTAACCTTCACAATATGACTATTGGAAGGCAAACTTGGAGAGGCGACGATTCTGGTGCTCTGAAACACCAGGCCGTCGGAGATGGCTTTCACCCGAGTGGCAGGTTCGATGAAAAGGGCCTCTGCCAAAAGGTCCTTGGAACGAGTGTAACGCAAGGTCAACGATGTCATCTGGCCAATATTGTCAGAGAGGACATCATCTACTGCGTTGGCAGGAACGAGTTTACCGAGATTGAACAAAACGCTCGATGGATGGATGGTGCTGGCCCAAGCAGCAGATGCTGGATTCACGGAGAGACTCTGGTCAAAACCAGGTGCGGTGAAGATATGAAGAGACTTGTTCTTCGGACGGGATGGTGTGCTCTGTGCACGGATCGCTGGTCGTTGTACCTGCCATGGGTTGACAGTACTGCCCTGTGAGTTCGATCCCTCAGGGGTACTCATACTATTTCTTATTTTGGGGATTTGTGTCGGTAGAATATTTATCCGCACAAAACAATTCTTTAGCTGTGAAACCGTGTCTCCAAGGAAACCTATCTGCACTTTTGAATAAAAAAAATTGATCATACAAGCAGCTCTTTTTATTATTACTATTATTACTACTCCAATATCTTTAACGCATTTAATAATACATAGAGATTAATGACCAGTTTGTAGAAAATTTACTGCAAAAGACACTCTTCAAGGTGTATAGCCCACAGCAGTACTGGTGTTATTAATTCTTGGGATGTATTTAATTAAACTAGTGTAGTACAAGCACAAATACTAATGAACATTGGTTATCAGGTCAATTGGTCATATAAAAAGAGATCTCGACTACATTTAAAACAACAATATAATATATATAAAATAACCACAACAAGCTTTAAGATTAAAGACATTGCATAGACAACATGATAAAGATAGCTCTAGTTAATGGCAATGCAAATATGTGTGTGTAGCCTGTCAATACAGAGGGTAAAGAATGGTTTGAAGCAAGTCATTATTCCACTGATATATGGTCCATAAAGTGGCCGGAACCCAATTGCATATATATCCAGACTATCAAATTAAGGTTGTTCAGAAAGACCAATGAGAAATATTCAGAATATCAAGGTGGGTACCCGCAAGAACACCATCAAAAAAATGCCAAAAAGTTACTTACCTCAAAGATGTTTAAATTAGCAAAGTGCAATCACCATCTTTAAAGTGAACAAAAGAAATGGCAAGATGGTCTGTGCGCTGTAACCTTGCACAGAGTACTATATTTTGTATCCAAAAACTTGTTGAGTGCCTCTCTTCCCAATACAGAGGGTGGCAAAATGAATTTATGCAAAAATAAAGTTCGTGTCAAGAAGCTTGTTGTCATATGATCACCAGACAGTCTAGAATGAGGAGCATATAAAAAAAGTATAAAAAGGCCATACTTTTTACATCTTTTCTTTTTCCCCCTTTTCAAAATCATCATTGAACTTGGTGGCCATATGGTGATCCAGCCTTATCAGTGTATATTTTACATATATAAAAGCTATAAGTGCAGATTAGCTGAGAGCTAATAAAGTACGATAAAGGAATTATAGCAATGCATCAGAATAATAGTAACACAGACATGAAGCTCAGAAGCTTATCATATATAATATCTTAATGTGGTAAAAGACCACATATATAAGGAAGTCAAAGAGTTAGTGCAACAGCACATTGAAAGAGTATATAAAGAACAGCACATATTGTAGCTTAATAAAGACAAGCTTATATACAGTCTCAAAGTATTTCTTACTGTCTATTTTCTACCACTCTATTATTTTTCCCCATGAACTATAACAGGCCATGTCAAATTCATTTCTGCCAACGAGTTCTATTAAACCCATTGCATAAGAATGGCAGCCTCTTTTATCCTGGTAGTGTGCAGTACGCAAATGATATGAAGATTCTGGATAGATATGTCAAAGACATTTACAAAAGGACTTTAACCAATGGTTGATTGATCCCTACCATCAGTAATCTGATTATGAGCATATTGTTCAAAACCAAGATGCATCTACCAAGTGAGCACAATAATAGGGTCTTTATACTTATTGTCATCATGTTTGATCAAGCACTTTATAGACAGTTGCTTTTGAATTAAAGAGACTTTGTGTTTTTACTATAGTAAACAACTTCCAAAGTCGTTTAGACATGCGCATCTACCTGGATCACCATCTATAGCATAAGTATAGCAAGAGTGCCTCCAAAGTATAGCTAGTGATTCATTTATATACCTTTATCAAATATAAGTGTAAGCACATAGTCATCTATACAAAGGCCGATGAATCTCAAGGCATCATCTTACAGGCAAACAACTAGACAGTATAATGTATTTATATAAAACAAATGCTTCTACATCCTGATCAATATCATTTTGATTTCATTTCTATCATGGCGCCAACTACAAGAACGCACAGACCACAAAGGAAGGTTGATATGCAGCTACTCCTACTTACAATGACAAGGTGGCATCAGAAAAGTTCCACAGATAATATGTATCACTTGTGCTAAAACAAGCGCAGTGAACACACATACACATCTACAAGGTAAACGACTCAAAGGTTACAAAACTTATATAAAAACACAATAAGCATCCCAAACATTTTTAGTGATCCTTATATTTCTACATGGAGTGATACTATGCCAGCAAAAAAACACCTCAATGTAAAACAATCAACCAAAGCACTGGGAATATGTCAATAACCGGTTCTCCAAGGTCTGTATCATGTTTTGATTCCTATTACTTATTGCAGCTTGTGGATCTAGTCTGCTTCATTGGGCATGGCCACTGTAAATGGATTCCACTCTGGATAGCCGGTCGCCAAGGTCTGTATCATGCTTCAATTCCTATTACTTATTGCAGCTTGTGGATCTAGCACTACAAAAGTCCAAGGGTATTATGTAGATAAAACTTATAAAATAAGCTACTTAATTGTGTAGTTTTACTATGCTTTTGGTAATATATAATCGTGATCCGTAGTAGACTAAAAAGATATGGGGGTGAACTGAATCAGCCTACCTACTGGTGTACAAGAATCCATTGTAGAATATTTAAATGTCCTCAAACAGTGCAAAACTTAAATATACATTGTGGCCACAATATATTCCTAGTTGCTCTACCCTTTTTTGCATTGTATTTTACGATACACAGACAGTTTGTGTCAGGGGAGATTGACCACTTACAAACAACCAGTTTTATCTTTCATTATATTTTATAGTGGGCTTTATAGTATATTTTAACAGTCCATCAAGGATGATTGTAGACTATTGCAAGCTAACTGTAGTTATTCTATACAAACAAGCCTCCCTGGTTTGTTGTTTTTTTAGAGCAATAGATTCTGAAAAATTTTATTTTTCGTTTTATTTGATAAAAAATTCATTTGCGCTATATATTCTAGTCTCTAGATTGTTTCTTTGATATATCTATTCTACCAATCAATATTTCTTGGTCGGCACCATGAACTGGTTCTTAATAGAGCCAGGATACTTACCTAGCTGAGAGAAAGCCAATACTGTCTAAAAGTAAAAGAGAAGATTGTTAGTAAATAATTTTTATATAAACCATTCATTCTTATACTTACATTTTTAATCTAATAAACAGAACATTTGATAGACTCTCTGTAATATACTAACAAATGATTACTGTCTAATAGATATATGTTAATATTTGTAGATAGGCAATATATAATACTAAAATATTAGTTTACTTACAAGATATAGCCATTGGAATAGCCAGATAATTTTAATCAGGAATCTATATAAGAGTATAGAAAGACGTCTGTTATAGATGTTATTAAAGAGGACATATTTATAATATAAAATGTTTACCAGAATATTATATTGAGATAGATAGAAAAATAGAATTTGCGGCTATATATAAAAGAGTGATTTAGTTAATAAAAAATAGCTTTAGCATAATATGATTTTACCTTTGAATATACAGCCAAGTGCAATAGAGAGCCCCATAATATATTTATAAGCAGTTACCTATGAATAATAAAATATATTGAGTAAAAAATATATTTACAAGAGAAAGAAAAGGATTAATTACCAGAGTATTTTGCGGTAATATTTAGGCACAAAAGAATATAAAAAATAAAAAGGAAAAACAAATACTTTGTATTAAAAGGCTGTTTGACCCTGATAAAATGCGGGCAATAAAAATGATAATCCAAAAGAATATACCTGCCGTCATTTTCATATCTTTGTAATTTATGGTTTATTAGGTTGAAAAAGATGTCTAGATAAAGAACAAGAGTGTACACAATGCTGTTAAATAATAATAAAACTACAAGACAATTCATTATTTTCAGTCAACTTATTTACTTGCAAGCATACTGGTCATATTTCTCTTCCTTCTTATGAGAATAACTATGATAATAATTGATTTGTTTATTATTTCTACTACAATTAATTTCACAATATAGTTACAAGAAGTAGAAATAAATCACAAACAAATATCATATATAAAAGGCTTTACTTTATTATTCTATCCAATAGAACATATTGAATAATATAATTGCCATCAAAAATAAAAAAGTTTATTATGTTTAACTTCAGTCTACTAATGGTAAGATAATATAGTAGTTTGCTATGAATGAAACCACTCAATTTTTGTAGTGTAGTCTAATTCCTCGGTCATGATCAGTGTCAATGGATCTCACTCTGGATATCCGGTCGCCAAGGTCAGTATCATGTTTCGATTCCTATGACTTATTGTAGTTTGTTGATCTAGTAATCGTATTGTACATTGTCATTACTACATGACTCATTCGTGATTCGCAATATTTCAGAACAGTATATGATTGCGACTCGTATACATAACTGTGGTTTGTGGATATATTGAGGTTTTCTTTTTGGTTTAAGGGCTGTACAACATAATTTTTTTGCAGCAGTTTTGTATAAAAGGTAAGTGTTATTTCATTTTATTTTTCGAGTATATATGCTTTTATCTATTGTTTTTAATTGTTTTTCTTCTTTGTTTTTAATGCTTCTGTTTATAATGTGCTAGTAAAAGTTTCTAGTTGGTTGTCTTTTTTTTATGGCTAATTGAACTTTTCTTTTTATGTGAAATTGCATGTTAATTCTAAAACTGGCCTGTGTTTTTCACCGGTATAGTATTTATGGTTTGATATAACGTTTTTGTCTATTGCTTAGATGTACAGTACGTTTAATGTGCTTTGTTAATATTTTGTTTGATTTTCAAGTTTTTCCATGTCGCAACAGATTATGAACCATCTTTAATCTGTAGTAATATGACGATATTTGTTGGTATTAGTACAATGCTGTGAATTTAGCAACTTTATTTCAAAGCGTGTGTTTTGATATTTTATTTTTAGCAATTCCCAATGTTTTACCTGTCGATTCTTTTACAGATGTATCTATGTGTTTTTGAAATTCATACAGTCTATTGCTAGCCAAGTATATGTTTTTGTAAGTAAATTAGTTTTTTAAATGTATTTGTACTGGAGTAGGCCTAATCCTTTGCTCTATGCGTTTGTGTTTGTAGAGTATTTACTGTGATTATTATGGTAATATTTAGGTCCTGTTTGTTGCTATGTAAGTCAATGCGTGCTGCAATTGTCATTCTGTGGTTTGGAATATATTTATAGTGGTTTGCTTGAATAATGAAGACTTTTGGTAGTTTTGTGCCCGTATGACAATGGCTAGGTCTTATGCTCTTTTTACTAGACTCTGTAAATAGTGCATATTAATCTACTTTTTCTATTGTATTAATGACATTTTTTTCTATATATTTTAGGTTTCTCATTTTACCAACATTTTTGGTACTGGTTACTTGGTTTAATAGGATTTCTGTAGAAATGCAAGAACTGATATTGGATGCTATAGGTTGTTTACAATATTTTACAGGAGGATAAGCAAATTTTTCAGTGTTTGTTTATCTGCACTAACAAATTCTTTAATTTTTGGTATTGTTACTATTGGCTAACGAGTATAAACAGGTGGGATATGATAAAAGGTTGATACATGTTTAACCGTATTTTTTTATTGATACTGGATATAGTAACAGACAGGGGTGTAGATTTATCAACAACTGTTCTGTATTAACTGACCTATGTATTTTTTTGTATTTGAATTCAGCCAACATCACTAGATTTGCTATGATCGTATATCTTTTATGTTTTGCACTCTATACAATTGTGCTCTAGACACTAAAAGTAGACCCTTTATAGCGCAAGATAGAATGAAGACTCTTTCATGAATTGGCTTATTTGTTATAGGGAGGCACGCTTGTATCTG
The DNA here is from genome assembly GCA_022702545.1 of Phycomyces nitens. Classification (NCBI taxonomy): domain Eukaryota; kingdom Fungi; phylum Mucoromycota; class Mucoromycetes; order Mucorales; family Phycomycetaceae; genus Phycomyces; species Phycomyces nitens. Next base: position 2,164,221 of record JAHRBC010000008.1, on the reverse strand, counting down.
AATTATGCTTTTTGGATATTTAGCAAAATAGATTGTTTGCAACTAATAGTGACCATATGAGAAATTAATAAGAGTTGTCTTTTGACTGCTCTTGTTCTCTATTACTCAAATTAATTTGCAGTGTTTTCAACTTGACTATAGTACTATGAGCCACGCCATCTGGACCACTCTTTGTAATACCAATTGAGATAAAAAAAAACGGTAGGCATCTTATAGATAGTGTGAGAGTGATAGCTGCAAAGTAATATCATGCTGGTTTATATTGTACTATTCGAATTCTCGTGAAATCAAGAGTGTTATTGTAGAGGGTGAGCACTTTGTGATGTGTGTACTCCTTGTGTAGCCATGGACATTTTAATTTTGTAGGAAATGGTAGAGAAACCAGATATTTTTATAGAGTTTATATTTGATTTGAATTTGATGTTTATGGTATAGTATAAAAAAGGCATCGAGATGCGCTTTTTTGGCCTTTTTTTTATTAATTACTGATGAAGACTTATGATGAAAACCTCGGTGGAAGAGCTTGACATTCAATGTACACATGTACAGTCTCAACCACTCGGATCTCGTACAGTTGATAAAAACGATGAAATATTTGTAATATTTTGAAATAAAAACCACATTTCTCTATCAATAAATTACTTGAAAATATTCATACTTCAGAACCACAAACAAGCACTTGGGACCTTAAAAAACAAAAGAGCGACAGCAGTATTACGGATTTTTATACCTTCAAAGGTTCATCTTTTTCTTTTTAAGATTGTGAGTGCAGTTTAAATGCCTAGGTCAATTGTGCAAATTATTCAATACATTATACAACAGGAATGTCCATTACGTAGAAAATCACCTGGAGAAAACCAAAAAGTGAATTAGAAGACAACCAGACACCTCGAAAGAATCATACGGCATGATCAACTTACCAACTATAAACAGCTCAGAGTATAAATTATTGCAACGGCACTTTATGTTTGCAGAAATAGCATCATCAACTATGTCAAGTAAGTTGACTTTACATCCTGTGCTGTAACACATAAGACTTGCCTTACAAAAAAGCACGGGCAATCAAGACTTTACTGGGCCGGGAAAAAAGGACAACTAGTCAAACGAGCAATATAATAGTGCGGTGTGGTCAGATGAATCCCGTTTTTACTTGAACAGAAACTATTCTACCACACATATGTTCAGAAAAGTTGGAGAAAGGTAGAAAGAAAGAAATTTAGTAACGATAGTGAAATGGGGTAGTGGTTAACTTATAGTTTAAGGCTTGCTTTTGGGATGGAGGATTTGGCCGCTAAAGATCATTGACATTGACAAAGTTAATGAAGATGTATACGTCGATATACTGACAGAATTGTTCTGTTCATAGGTTCACAAAGGCCACCAAGGATGAGGAAAATGAATGTACAACTTGTCATATGAGGAAATCTATTCAAGGGTAGAAAGAGATACACTAGATCAAGGTATTTGAATACTAGTCAGCTTAGAGCCCTGATATAAACCCAATTGAGCACATCTGATATGCTCTCGAATTGTTAGTTGAGAAGAGGATGGTCACTATTAATTATTTGGCTGATTTGGACATGGTCCTGCAAGATGAATGAGCAAATTTAGGTCTCGAGTATACAGAGATATCAAACTGTAATTGATGCCCGTGGTAGTACTACCAATTTATATAACCTCTTGTTTTTTTAAAAAAAAAAATATTATTAAAATATATTCATAAAGTATAAATGACTATCAGAGATGGACCATGAACTTTTGAATTATCAACTTTTATCAACTGTACTGAATCTAGGTAGTTGCGACTGTAATAAGCCAAGAAGCTCAGACCTTATTGCGAGAATTTCGACCATAAGGTTAAGATGATGGTTCTACCATGTTTGGGCTTGGAGATGTTAACTTTAAATAATGTTCAGGCTATGAATGTTTGCATTTTTTTTTATTACTTGGTTTATAAATTTATATTTATTTTGTGTCAAAAAAAATCATGATAATTTCTATATAAAATTTTCTCGATCTTTCATATACATTTGAATCTACATATATGCTCGTGTTGACAATATGCATAGTTTATATTTTGTGAAAAAAGCTAATGGAAATGTGATGTTCTCCGGGTCGAAGCAGCAGACAGTTTGGTCTGGTGTGAGAAAGAGGTACATGGAGTACAATGGAGAATTTTGAAGTAGACAGTACTACCTTGGAGACCTTCCAAGTATCAACTATCTGAGTAAAACATGTTCCTTTACCGTTAAATATATATTTGTTGCATAGAACATAGGTCGCTCTGGTCACTTTGAATTGTCTGATATGCCAAGAGACAGCTCCAATTACTATCGTCTATTGTATAGCAATACATCCACCTAAATCGCTTCATCCTCAACCCCGTTCTTATACCGTGGGTATAACTTCCTTTTCCCGCAAAAGACCTTTAGTTCATATCGCACCGTATACCAAAGATCCAACTAATATCCCATCATTACAGAAATATTTATTTACCCTCAAAACCATGTGGTACTCTTTTATTGCAAAAGCGTACAAACTGCACTATTGTTTTTTAGGGCGTACCGTAATATGCTCACTTTCAATGTGTGGTCTTTCTACACTATCCGCAGCTTTGATTGAGAACAATAAGTCATTTGAAGAGCTTCCTTTGCCACCTTGATTTTGTCTTGTAGGATAAAACTCTTATGATTTATTAGCTCATATTTATAAGTGGATTTGCGAAAAAGAGAAAATAATGAAACACTATGTGCTTTGACTTAATGATCAATTGTGCTTTTAGAATCCAAGTTAAAATGTATTATAAGTATCTCATCACTAAATAACTTGAAATATATATATATATCTTTATGCCCTTTATTGTATTTAATATTATTTAATATGCATATATAAAGTCTCTCTTGGTTTCAAAGCTGTAAGCTTTTACTGACAGGAATAACCACGTGAAGGTGGAGACTATCTGTTCCCTCCCCTCAGATCCCAACATGTCAATACTTTCACCATTCGTTGCCTGGCATGAACTTCAAAGAGCGTCTACTACCAGGAAGGAAACAGCTGAAGCACTAGAGACGTCGACCATCAAATGTTTTTCTTACTTGAGGAACTAGCATGAACTTCAAAGAGCGTCTACTACTAATCGTCGCATAAGATAAACCCCTCAGAACCATCTAGTCAACAATTCCCTCCTCCAAGATTACAGGCATGAGAAACCCAGTAAAGGCAACATCTACTACCATAATGTGGAGGCAAAGTACCAAAGTACTGACATGATCTCCATCACATGACGACAAGTGGCATGAACTTCAAAGAGCGTCTACTACCACTGAGCATGTAACAAAGATTTCCGTAAAACCGATGCATAAAAAGAAGGTAGGAAAAAAGTGGAAAGAGCGCGATGGATCGTTATATCACTAAAACTGTGACGTAACCATCTCGGATAATCATTTCTAGGCAGACCTGAAGATGGTCTGCTGCCTGGAAACAGGAAGACCCAAATCAGAAAACAAGAACCATACAGGATAATATGAGCTTTTTTACGTGGATTGCTTAGTGTATAAAGCATATTTATTGATATTTAAATATAAAAATATCATATATTTTTAGAGGAACGAACAAAAGAATACTCCAATATAGATGCTTTATCACTACTAATCACAAACTCGGAGGCTTTTCTTTTGCGGTTACCAAGTAGTTGAATATTCTCAACCATTATCTGTTTTGCTTTCCAGATGGCTTCGAGAATCGGTATAAAGTCAACGCCGATATTTGTGGGTGACAATGGAAATTCAAACATTGGTGTTCTTGAGAGTCTTGTTATTGAATGGCCTTTGGGAATATCCATTCTTATTACTTCCATGTTAAGACCCATAATAAGTATTCCAATTGTTGACAGGCTGTTGGTTTGGTCCGGATTCTTGTTGATGAGTATACATAGCATGTCTCTTAATGTCTTTGGCAATTTAAATAATCCATCATCCAAATATTTATCGTCAACGGTTGTTACAGTGTGTTTTCCTACTTCACATAGACCAAGTTCGACATTTACACATTTGAATAACATATCTACTCTTGTCCCCATTGCCTTTCTTTGTCTCTTTTCGTTGGTCTTTAGAGATCTATTGGTATTTCTTGCCATTGAGACTGCAACACTGCTACGCTCGCCAAGGCTTGCTTTGATGGTGTCATCTCGGAAAAGCTTGTAAATGAATGCCCATAATCCGTGTAATAGATCTGCTTCCGAGTAATCTTTTAGACTTAAATGACTATTGATATGAAACATTTCTGAAATATCAATCATACTCTGGCGGATCCATCTCTTGTCAAACTCGGCAAAAGGAATATGCTCTTGGTTTTCTGCATATTCACACAGATCACTTCCTGTCTTCCACTGTTTGTCATATGAATCAAGATATTCCTGTAATTCTCTAGGAAGCTTCCCGAGCGGTTTCCCTCCAAAGGTCTTTATCTCGTTCAACTCTTTGGCAGTAAAGTGTTCTTTCCAAATGAGATCGTCTGGATCCATTATCATGGAGTGTATAGGGTGCTCAAAACAAGAGAGCTCCACCAATGTTTTCATCTTGTCTTCAACCACAGTACCAGTTGACAAGATCCATTTATCTTTTTCTTCAATAGCATTGTATTGGGAAAGCACACGTTTTTTTTCGTCTTCTGATAGGCTGTAGCTTGACTTTGTGGATGAGGATGAGGATGAGAACGAGGATGAGGAACAAGAGGATTGTTTCTCTAATGATTCGTCGATTGCGAGCCATGGATTTCTGTTGAAATGTACAAGTCTGTACCCGCATGCATTGGCAATGAGCTTTATCTTTCTTTTCCAATCGCCTTTGAACCTGGCGATGCTTTTACCATCATAATTTAAAGTAATCAACTCTTTCAGCTCCAAGATGAGCTGAGACCACTTGACTTCTTTTTGATTATTGGCCAATTTAATCATGGCTGTAATGACGTCTATTGATAAAGATAATAAAATATGAATTACAGATATAATAAATGTATTTTTGATACATTAGCTTCCGGTTTACCTTCTTTGTATTTAATATTTTCAAACATATTCTGGGAGGTTGCAATCAACTTTTAGGGCAACCCTTTCTTTATCAATGATAAGTTAATAGATTCCATATGACAAACACGCACACACACAAAAAAAAACAATGGAAAAACAAGGGATCTGAATAACACGTAATGCAAAGGTTTAAAAGCGGATATTAAACAGCTGCCGTTGTTGATAACTATAATATTTATAAAGAGAAACCTACACTGCAAATGTGCAATCATGTCAAGATATATATATTAAAGCTTCCATTACTGGATATGATAGCATGTCACTACAGTGAGAGGAGTGCTAACTGTGCCAAGAATGGTGACATAACTAATGTCAGGAACTGATCCAAGCAGACAAGGCAAGAGACAGAAACAGGAGGTTCAAAAATAAGTTATTTAATAAAAGACGTTGTTTGCTTAATCTTTCTATGATCAAGCTCTACTAGTATTTATATGTTTTCTAGATATGATAAAACTATTTCTAAATATAATGAGTGGTAATTGTAGAGGGTGTGTATAAAAGAAAGTAAGATCTAAAGATAGCTATGATATATTGATATTCTCACTAGTATCTAACTTGGGTGGGTGGCGCAAAAGTTGTTTGGAACCAATCTCAACAATTATTACTTTTCAATTTTAGGTTATTTTATCTTTGCAGACTGCAATTGAAAGGTAGTAATATCAATGACAATTCATAAAAATTGAATGTAATTTCTTTCTCTTTTTCTCTCTAGTAATGAGATGGTCTCAGTAATCTAGAATTTCTTATAAGTTTTTTGGACTATATTATCTATTAAAATAAGCATTTTATTTGGAATTGAGAATATTAAATATTCTTGAGAATAATAATTTTAATATACCCGAATGAAACAGTAGTATAACTATAATTTGTTTTGTTTTTTAAGAAAAAACTGGAATCTATTCTGACATTAGTAACTATTTTATTTTATTTAGTATTAGTATAATATTGTAAATGATAATAATAAAATAAATATATGTTATTCTTAGAGATATTAGTTATTCTTGAATATATATTATATTTTACTAATTATTTGACAACTCTGAATAAATTATTCCTGTATTAATAGATTAATATTTACTTATTTTAGTCACTAATTATTTATATATTTGAAGTTTATTTTCACATAAATTTATTTTAAAATTATTTAAAGTTTTTATTCTTATAGCAAATATATATATGTATATTATATGTTGTGGGTAGAAATAAACTTGGAAAGATACGAAAGAATTCGTGAGAACTTGTGTAGGGTGTTTATTCCAAAGAAAAAGGTTATGTTTCTACACAGAACTAACTACTGATATTTATATGTTTTCTGATTTATAATTCAGTATATGCTTTGGTAATATTTATCACGATGAGTCATCTTCCAGGAGTATTGTCTTTCTGGAAAGATCCAGAGAGACCTATTGATATGATACTTCTCCAGTCAGATCAGCCAGAGAGCTTTGGTAAAGAAGAGCATTTATGCTATTGGTAATATTTTAATATTCCGACCCAGATACTTGGGTAATGTTTTTAGAATTATTAATTTATTGTAGTTGTAGTCTCTCAATCAAGTATTCATATAATCAATGAAATATGTAGATGGAATATGATGATGCCATTAGATAAATATGTGTATATCTGTATATCCCATATTATGGTGATAACAATAATAATAATAAATAATAATCAATTATGTGTATGATGATCTGTGTATTGGATAATCCCATAAAGCCAGATCCGTTTGACTGGAATAGCTGAGGATATTATTTTATCCTTCAGTCTTACTCTCAGATTCAGCAGTGATCAATACTCATTTACAACATTATAGAATAGTAAATCTAAGCTTGATTATCAGATATATTAATCTTTTTCTATAAATATTTTGAGACTATTAGTGATATTATTTTTATATCTATTAGATTTATTAAATACTAGTTATTATTTTTATATTAAAATAAAAATAATATATAGATCTAAATATATAGAATAGACCAAGTTTAATATAAATAATAATCTACAAAGTTTTACTTGAAATAAAGATAATATATTTAACTTACTGTTAAATATTATTCTTTAAAAAAATTAATATAAAAAAGAATACTATAATATATAATATATTATGAAATAAAATAAGATTATTAAATAATAAAACAGTAGTTATATTTCCATAATATTAGATACTCATCAATTTCTTAATTATATAAATTAAAAATGACACGCATTGTTTGTATTTTATTTGTTGTACAAACTCTAAAATCAACCAATTCTTCGATAGTATAGTGGTGAGTATCCCCGCCTGTCACGCGGGAGACCCGGGTTCAATTCCCGGTCGGAGAGTTTCTTTTTCGATATTTTGAAAATATCGTCTTTTTTTTATTTTTACTAATGTCGTTCCTGATCTGGGATGGTCTTCCTTTTACTATAACAAAGCCAAAAGGTCAATCCCACTGGGGAAACAGGAGTATACGTAAAATCAAAGAGAGGATAAAAGATACTTTTTATTATTATGACTTTGGTTATCTTATATAGTTCTCTAACTAATACTGCGCATTATCCGCAGTAGTTATTATATGATATTTTCATAAAAGAAGAGACATTGTACTGCGGTTAATGCTCAGGAAGATGTTACTGCGCATAAAGAAGTACTGCGGTTAATCATCTTCAGATTTTACGGATTCATCAAAATAATGTCCGACATCACCCCTCCCGAAACTGTTGATAGTCCTCGATCAACCACAGAGGAATCCACAAGGGAAAACGGCAAGGCAGAAGAGGCATCCAAGACAAGGTCACGGCGCATCTGGGCACGGGCAGGGGTTGGGTGATACCAGGTATTGTGAAAATCATCGGATTTGGCAATCTTGAGGCGATCGGCATGGACCCAGGAGGTATAAGGCACACCCTCCATGGTAGTGAGCTTGTATATGTTCTTTTCAAAGTTCTTGTCAACGACAATGTACGGTCCCATCCAGTTGTACTCTAAGCCAAATTTGTTCTCATGTCGTAGCAACAAATGCTCACCAATTGCAAACTGATGCGGTTTCATAATGGAGTCCCATCGTTCCTTGTCTTGTTGACTATTGGCGGCTACTCGAGCATCAGCATCTATGCGAGCTTGTTGGAGATTACGAAGAAAAGGAATGGCACCATCAGAAACAAGAGCAGGATCATTGGGAATCGATGTATCCATGAATGGGCGCAAGGGATCACCGGGAATACGGGGTTCGCGACCATATGTCAAGAAAAACGGGCTAAACCCAGTCGTGCGGTGCTTTCTGATTCGGCAAGCCCAAAGTGAAGTCTCCAGATATTCGTCCCAACGATGTATAGCTCCATGGACATATTTGCGCAACATTTGTTTGAGGATACCATTTAATCGTTCACATTTCCCATTGGTCCGGGGGTGAAAGGCAGAAGTCAACTTGTGGTGCAGCTTGATCTTTTGAATGTAGAATTTTAGGATATGCGACATAAAGTTGGCACCACGATCAGTGAGAATTTCGTCAGGGCAGCCAAAACGCATAACGATTTCTTCGTACAGGAAGTTGGCGATGGCTTCACCAGTGGCAGCAGGGACAGCACGGGCAATGGGCCAGTTAGTGGCATAATCAACTGCAACAAGAATCCAACGGTTTCCATTTACGGTAGTGGGTAGTTCTCCAATGAAATCGAGATGCCAGCGTGAGAATGGGGAGGAATATCCAGTGGCTCCATCGGTGCATGGTGGATGTTACGTTCCGCGTTGGAAGCCAATTGGCATTGAGGGCACTTTTCCAGCCATTCTTTAATCTGACTTCGCATGCCTGGCCACCACCAACGTTTCTTCATGAGATCGTATACCGTGGTTTCACCAGCATGTCCAAAACCATTGTGGAAGTTGTTTACCAGATCGGCACGCTTTGTGAACAGTGCAAATCGAATCTCTTGAACGGTGTCACCAATCTTAACCAGTCTGAACACCTTCTGTTCCCGGACTACGAACTTATTGCGTTGTCGATTTAGTAACTCTTTGATATCTTCTGGCCATTCATCTTCGGTACGAGCATAGAATTTCGGCCAATCGGAAGTCTGTGTGTCTGGCATAGTGTACAAGTATTCGGGTTCCATGGAGTCAATCGCAGAGGCATCAAATTCGGGACCGTCCATTCGGGAGAGTACATCGGGAACACCGTTATCCTTGCCTGGCTTGTATTGGATGATAGGGTCGTATAGTTCAAATTCAGCAATCCATCTTACTAGGCGAGGAGTTGGCTTCACTTGGCTGCGGAAGTACTTGAGTGGGAGGTGGTCTGTGTATACCGTGAACGGCTTTCCTTCGATCATACACCGCCATGTACGCAAGGCGTGTAAGATACCCAGTAGCTCGCGTTCTTGGGCCGGATACGATCTTTCAGCGGTAGATAACTTCTTCGATTCAAACGCCAATGGTTTCAAAATTCCTTCCTCATCTTCTTGCATTAGAACAGCACCAACACCGAAATCCGAGGCGTCAGTTTCAATACGGAACGGTTTGTCCATATCAGGGGCTAGGAGTACTGGTGCTGTACTAAGTTTTTCCTTGAGGATGTCAAAACTTGCCTGACATGTGTCCGTCCATACAATAGGGCGTCTCTTCGGCCCTGTGCCTTTGGTGAGATCCGTTAATGGGGCAGCAATTCCAGCAAAACCAGGAATAAAGCGTCGGTAGTGTTGTGCGAGGCCAATAAATTGCCGGACTTCTTGTACATTGGAGGGGCTATCCATTCTTGTATGGTCTTGACCTTGTCCGGTGAGGAAGTATGCCTTGTGCTGACACGTTGAAACCAAGGAAAGTTAGCTCCTTCTTGTTGAATTCACATTTCTTGAGGTTGGCAATCAACTTGGCTTCACGGAGGCGGTTCAACACATGGCGTACATGTTTAGCATGTTCTTCGGGGGTCTTGCTGAATATGAGGATGTCGTCCAAATATACCAAAGCAAACTGGTCTAAGCAATCTCCAAGAACCTTATTCATGAGGTGTTGGAAAGTTGGCGGGGCATTTGTCAGACCAAAAGGCAGGACCAGGAACTCGTATTGACCATATCGGGTGTTGAATGCGGTTTTCGGCACATCAGAGTCTTGGATACGTACTTGGTGGTAACCACTCTTCAAATCCAGACTTGTGAAATGGTTTGACCCGCGGAGCCGTTCCAAACACTCGTCAATTCTTGGTAAGGGGTGGTTGTTACGGACAGTAACCTTGTTCAAGGCACGGTAGTCAACACACATTCTCATTTCGCCGTTCTTCTTTTTCACAAACAATATAGGTGCACCCCAAGGTGATGAGCTTGGACGGATGAGGCCGAGGTCTAAGAGTTCTTTCAATTGTTTCTTGAGCTCGTCGAGTTCGCGCGGGCTCATCTTGAACGGTGGTTTGTTAACAGGGTATGCATCGCCAGTGTTTATTACATGTTGAACATCACGGCTTGGCGGTAATCCGGGCAAACCATCTTGGAAAACGTCATCAAACTCTTTCACCAATGATGTCCATTGCTCGTCTTTTGTCATTTCACCTTTCTCGCTCTTGATGTGCAACAAAAAGCATTCAGCCTCCTCCCTCCGAGAGAGTTTCTGGACTTGCTTGGCAGATATGAGGTAGCCCAGGTGAGGCTTCATCGGGCGGTTACCATAAGGACGCAGGACAAATTCATAGCCATCACGCGAGAGTAACCAGCTGTCACTATGCCAATCGGGAACGGGTTTGGCATTCTGCAACCATGTGCGTCCGAGGATCAGGTCGAATTTGGTGGGGAACACGAAGGCATCAACAACATCATTATAGCCGTTAAGAGAGAGAGTTAATGTGGCTTTTCGATTAATATTAATGCTGTGTCCGCCGGCAGTTTCAACTGATCGCCCAGGGATATCCGTGACAAGTGTGGCTAAATGAGTGATTTGCGGGGATACGTAGTTTGCACTAGCACCACTATCGACGAGAACCAATATCTGTTGTCCATTGAGTGTAGCAGCATACAGAGGGAGATCGGTATCCACAGCAGAGTGAAGATCTTCAAGAAAACTTTGATCGGCGGTGAGACAAGGGTCACAGTTCTCTTCAGAAATAGTCTTGTTCTCTTCATTGGTAACAACTTTATACTGGTCACAAGTTTCTTTATTACTCAAATGTTCAATAGGCTCATTATTGATACTGGCCTGTGGGGAGGAATTTTCTTCCATTGTACACAACCGACCTCCCGTTACGGTTGTGTTTCGCGAAAATCCTGCTTCTTTCGGTGCTCCTCATCCAACTGCTTAATCACAGCCATGCGTTGTCTGCAATTCCTCTTGATATGGCCGGGCTTGCCACACCAATGGCAAGTAGCACTGGTTCGTGCTGGCTGGGGACGGGACTGGTAGTTGTTGCGGCGGCCATTGATTGCATCCAGGTCCATGGGCTCGGGTCCACTATACTGCTGGTATTGTGGTTGGTACTGTGGCTGGTATTGTTGAGGCAATGGGGCAGGCGTGTACATTTCTTGTTGACCAAGCTGGAGACCACTGGCATATGCCAAGGCAATGTTACAGGCATCGTCAACGTCGACAGGGCGGGCAGCAAGGACATTACCACGCACACTTGGGTGGAGACCTCGGACAAACTTGTCAAGAGCTTCTTCGTCGTTCATCCCAGGAAGCTCCAACTGGATGTCTTGGAAGGCATCGATGTACTCGGCCACAGTTCCTCTTTGGTATAGTCTTGCGAGGCGGTCCCTAGAGGTCTGTAACGAGTATACTGGGCGGAATTCTCCTGAAAGAGCAAGTCTAAATTCGTCCCAGGTTGTTGGATGCTTCTCCTTGAGTTCCATTCGTCGCCACCAAGTGTCGGCTCGGTCACGCAGCAGGTTCACTGCAAAATCACAGGCTCTGGTGGGGGTGAAATTGTAGTACTTGGTGTAACGTTCGACTGCGCGCAGCCAACCATCGACAACTGCGGCAGATCGTTCTCCTCTAAAACAATCTGGTTGTTTTATACGTTCTGCTCGCGAGTCTTGCTGTGCAGTTACTGCCTTCATCGCTTCAGCCACAGCTGCTGCTATGGCTTCGGCTGTGACTGTGACAGGTGGAGGGGCCATTTCTTCTGGTTTTCTGTTCTTTCCTGTTAGTGTCGCGGCAAGGTGTTGGGCAAGTTCGGACCACTTTTCTTCTCGTGCAGGAGTACTCTTGATTCTTTGTTCTTCGGGTACGTATGGTACACGCCGGTTCTTCTTATAGTCGGTTACTAGTTCGCTGGGTAACAAGTTCTGGACTCGTTCTTCAATCTCGAACTGGCTAAGTGTTTTGTTGTCAAGTGTTTCTTGGTGTCTTTCAACCGGATTCATCAAAATTTATTAGGAGGAAAAATAGCTTCAGCTACCAATTGTCGTTCCTGATCTGGGATGGTCTTCCTTTTACTATAACAAAGCCAAAAGGTCAATCCCACTGGGGAAACAGGAGTATACGTAAAATCAAAGAGAGGATAAAAGATACTTTTTATTATTATGACTTTGGTTATCTTATATAGTTCTCTAACTAATACTGCGCATTATCCGCAGTAGTTATTATATGATATTTTCATAAAAGAAGAGACATTGTACTGCGGTTAATGCTCAGGAAGATGTTACTGCGCATAAAGAAGTACTGCGGTTAATCATCTTCAGATTTTACGGATTCATCAAAATAATGTCCGACACTAATGTCGTTTGTCGTTCCTGATCTTGGCTATATGTCAGAATTGACATAGTAAATAATAACCCAGATAATCAGGTACCCAATCGGTAATGCTTTTAACATATGTCCTCAATGTTATACCGATTGGTTCCCCTTTTTGTAAAACCAAGACATATTCTCATCGCCTCTCATAAAGAGATAACCAATGCGTCTTGAGTAAAAAGTAATTAGTTTAGATAGTTTCACTTATAAAATCTGTATAAATACTACAACGATTTGTATCAATAAAAGCATTCAATTCTCTATATTCCTATTTATCCTAAACGTCCTAGTTGGTGGTGATCTATTGCAAAACTTATCTAAGTCAAGCATTAGCAAGATACACCCAGTCGAGGCTTGACATATCTTCCAATTCAATATAAACATAGTTGAATTAGTCAAGGTTTTGTCAGGTATCAATCTGATATTTGTTTTTAGTCACTTGTAACAAAGCCCCAAAATTAATACCGCTGGGATTAGCAAGTCCAAAGAATATTCTTTTAGCTAATATATAATATTTCTTGAGAAAGACTTTTGGTATTTATACAAGATTAAGATCGATTCAAGGCTAAATGTATAGCTGCGTTAATATGTTTTATATGCTCATTTCTCAGTAAAATATACCCAAATTAATCCTGGTTGTCAGTCAATGTCAATTTTGGCAAATAAACAAAGAGTATATACAAACTAAAAAAAAATAGAAAATACCTTTCAAGTATATAATGATGAGCTCTTAATATTAAGTCTATCATATAAAGACTCGTAAAAATAACTTGCATATGTGGGTTTACAGTGAAACTTCTTGATACTAGACTTGTATAGAGATGCCGCTTGTGGACTCATTGATCTCTAGTCGTCTATATCGTATCTAGTTGGTCATTATTGGAAAATAAACTAGTATTTGAATCCATGTGCACTTTATATGATATATCCACATAAACCATTCAAATGTGTGGGTTGTGGAACTCGGTATATCGCTGGCGTGTATTGACCACCTGACTCAATAGTAGAAAACCTGACAATCACAAATGCTAATTTTGATATATTGGCAAGGAATCCAGATTTTGAAATATAATAACATTTGCGCATTGCAAAACACCATTTCAGCAGTTTGGTTACCATTTTGTCCATGTTTTTCTTCTTCTTGGAGAATCAGTTTCTAGACTATGATGCACATACTTTTCCTAGCCATGATCTGCTACCAAATAGTATTTTATGGCTTGTAACGTGTCAAAGACGTCCATTACTGTATTTTATTCGTCATTTTTCAACTTTGTATGTATGTAAAATTCTCGTTTGTGCACGCCATTTTCAATAAAGATCTTGCTCACAAAGTATGTTTGCACTTCATTTCTCATGCCATTTTTCTTAAAAAAAAAGAGAAAAAAATATTACTGTGCCAAGAACGGGTTCTCGATCTCTTCGGATCCATCAAAGGGTGATATCAGAATTACTGCAGTGCCACGCAAAACAGCCAGACCAAGCTCTCTAGTCTCATTTGTCACATATCCAGTTTCCAAATCTACACAGTAACGAAGCCAACAGAGCCAGGTATAAGCGTCTTTTGTATCTTGGCCACCGTATTCAACTTTACCTCTCATGTACTCAATTGTATCATCCAGCACCAAATTCAGTAGCGGGTCATAGCCCATCAACTTTCCAACAACTATCAAATAACAAAACACGGCCGATCTACATGAGTAGGTGCCCACCCCCAAAATACCTATTCATCAACCACAGCGTACTGTTTTGTTTCTTACCTTCTCTTCCTCCATTGAATCTTACGCGCACCTTCTTCTCCATGTACTTTCCAAGATCCAAGATGGATTCCTTTTTTTGTGGGTGACCCGACTGCTGATACCCACCGCGTCCACCACGTCCACCACCACGTCCACCACGTCCACGTTCACCACCTCGTCCTCCGGAATGATGACCTCGATGTGCCTACATTAACAATTAGGATTATATTATGATGGAATGAGTTCATTTAGTATGCCAAGGGTAAATTTAAACTTAATCATACTCCTCTGTCAGCCATTAGTAAAGAATGTTCTTGTGAATAGAATGCAAAAAAAGAAAAGGGTTTTAGCAAGAAATGAAGTTTGAGCTGTCTTGGAACTTGAGCTGATTTTGACTTTCTAATACTTGGATTGCCAGTCCCTTTCACAAAATAATAATATAGTTTTTCTGCTTGAGATTGAAACTGTTTCAAATACATATATAGACAAATCAGATTTTCCTTTTAGCTGTTAAATACCATCGATTGTTCTTGTATAACATTTGGTACATTTTTCTTTTGTTAAAAAAAGATATCATAAAGACAGCTATACTTTGGCCTCTAATAATAATAATAATAATAATTTGACAAGTAAAACTATCGTTATTGCCTTTCAAATCACTCTCATGGCGGTATCCAATAGTGCAATTTAGAGTGGATGTTGGCCCTATATCAAAATATATATATAAAGGGGTTTTTATGCCATTTATGTCCTTGGATCTAAACCACAAAGAAAAGGCCAGGATATTTGAAGAGTTTAGTGACAATGGGCCTTTTATTAGTCCTGATTAACACATCTATTATCAATTCCCCCCTTTTGAGTTTTGCATGCTTTTCAAGGTATAAGGCACTGGACTTGACATGCATTTCCTTTTATTATTCATATTCTAGTCATGCTTAAACCAATAATTAAACGCAGAAAAGATGTGACTCAGAAAAAAGAAAGGAGAGATATATAATGGCACATCAAGAAATAGGAGTATGTAGAATATATAGATAATAAATACAGTGTTTTTGCTTGAGATTGAGACAATTTTTGATTTTTTTTTCATTTGATTCTAAAAAAAATGGACTTGCTCATTATAACGCTGAAGAATAATCGCTTCCAAGTATTTGATGACAGTGCTATCGAGAAAAATGATAAAACAGCCATCAAAAACGACAGCCTTTAATGCTTATTGATCTTGACACAATTCCTAAACCTCAATCAACAACAATAGAGGTAATGGACAATCTACTTAAAGATGTTTAGCAAGTCCCTACTGCTTCTACCAGAAAGTATAAGAAGTATGGACAAGATCAAATTGAAAGGCCTATTTGAATAATCCATCAAGGGCTGTCAGTAACACAAGCGACAGTGCAATCCGATATACCTTGTAGTAACACTTGCAAAATACTCACCAAATTCAATAATAGCAATGAAACACTGCTTCCTGGTCAGATAATAAAACAATAGACATAAAGCAAAGAGATTGTTTTCTGAGTACTCGCTTTTTTTTATAGAGATGCTTGACAACAACCAATCTATTGTTTTTGAAGAAGCAAGGTAAAAGTTGTGTGATCATTTTAAAGGTCCAAAATCTCTCCTGGGTTATAAAAGCCTATCTGTGAAAAGTGTGTCTTTAATAAGAGACTATAGTTGGTCAAAAGTTGGAGATCTTACGGTTGTAAAAGTAGATGCAAAGAGAGTGAATATAAGTATTGCTGGTTCCCCTTTGGCACCATTTGTTTTTCATATAGTCAGACCTTTTCTAAGAAAAGAAAATCTGTGGTACTCGATAAAGGCACAACTTGTTAAATTAATGGAATTGGTATAGATGTTCTGGACAGACATGACAAAACCAATACTCTCACTCCCTACAAGGATGGATAAGGTATGCTGTAATACTGAACTGCCACAAGACATGCTTGAAGGACAGGGCATGAGCAGGTCATATGAGTATCATGCTACCCAACCGTCTTGGCAGTAGATCTTGTTAATGCCTTTAACCAACTAGACATCTAAAATATATTAAAAGCCTTGTTGACAAGCTCCTATTTTTTTAAATTACTTTATATCATGCAAAATATTTTCCCAAAGCGTGTATATAATTATTAATGCACAGATATAAAGAAACTTGTAGCCATTTCTATCAGCATGTATTTAAAGGAGTGCCTACATGGTCACCAGTCGTTGCTTTTACTCATAAAAAAAAAGAAACCAATATTAATTTCCATCGCAAATATTGATTGGATTTGTACAGCATTTGAGGATTGTCTCTTGCCCTTTATTTTCTCATTCTACCACACTTATATTCGGAGAGATTCATTAGTGCAAAGTAATATTTTACTCTTGTAAGACTTTCTTTAGATAATATAACCAGCCACAAATGATCAACACTGGGCTAGATTTGAAGTTCCAGGTTATTGAGGGGGAAAATGATGCTTGATACCATAATTTTATTAAATACCAACGAGTACCAAATAAGATGAACAAGAGCTTTACAGCCTGAAAGATTGAATTCAGCATCCGAGAAAGTCAGAATGTCAAAATCATTATATTGATTATGGCCTTTATAATTCTTTTATTAAGCGATTAACGGTGGGGGCTGGCATGCCAAGCAAAAAGGAAAAAAGAAGTAGCAGAACAAGATACGAGGGTCATTTCAAATTTTACATTTTATAGCCCAAAAGTGAGAGACTCAGAAAGTCTAATGATTCCAAAAACCTCTGACAAGCTTTGTCCACAAAACACTTTGACAAGATCTCAGAAAGAAAGAAAGATGAGGTTAAAAAGTAACTTGATTACAGAAAATCTTGATCAATAGGTTATAGAATAACATTTAGCAGATCAGGTATGCTATAAATGTTTCTAGATACATGACGGGTAGCCTTATTTCTGTCTAAAGTGGCAAGAATAGACAAAGGCTTTGAAAGTAAAAAATACAAACTCGTAGCCGAATCTATTATTTACACGGACTGTACTCTGGAATAACGGCCGTGGATTAGGATGGCATTCCTTGGCATCAAACGCCAATGAAAATAGTTTAATATCCGTTCTAAAGGTAATGTTTCCTACAAAACAAAACTGGTCAATAAAGAACAATTGGATATTATTCTAATTGCAAACAACAAGCACCAATGTTATTTTTTAAATAAATCATAATAAATAAAAAAACAGATTACTCATAATTGCTTGAGTTTAAAACCCAACCACCATAAACGCAATAAAGAACGCACATATGATTTAGCGGAATACACATTATATATACCGGCGCCAGAAAAATTAAACAGGCGCCATTTAAAAAAAAGAAATTATTGGAAAAATCCAGTAATCAGCTATACATTAAACTTTGGTGATTTTACTTTTATAAGCAATACAAAAAAAACCCTATTAAAAGGTAATCAACACCCCTTTTTTTTCACTAATCCAATAGTCTAGAACTTGCGTGGATTTGATCATCAAAGGAGTTTGATAAGAAAAAGGCTTGATACCTGCTGAGGATATCAGTGAATGGTAAAGGTGCTGACAGTGCAAGACCAGTATGATTTTCATTAACACATAGACATTATTGAGATGTAGATGGGCGAGATGTGGTGCAAGTAGTAATTCTGCCCTCACACACACACACACACACACACAAAAGAAACACTCCCCCCCATGCACACAGTCCCTCACTTCCTCCTCTTTCTCTCGAGTCCTTTTTTTTATTTTATTTTATTTTATTTTTTATTTTATTTGATCCGTTATTCCCTTTTTCTTTCTTCTTCTTCTTCTTCTTCTTCTTTTGAAATAAAAAGCCAAACACCCGTTTTATACTCAAATCTTCTAGTTGAATATAGTTTTAAATGACCACAGCTAAAAGTGCATCTTACGACTATCTCATCAAGTTGCTGCTTATTGGTGATTCAGGTATGCAAAAAGTCATTATCGCAGTCTGTAACAATCTTTATATTTCGTGTGCTGTCTAGGTGTCGGCAAGAGCTGTCTTCTTCTTCGCTTTTCTGATGACTCATTCACACCTTCTTTTATCACAACAATTGGCATTGATTTCAAGATTCGTACCATTGAACTAGATGGAAAACGAATCAAACTCCAAATCTGGGACACTGCTGGCCAAGAGCGTTTCCGCACAATCACAACAGGTAAATAAACTAAAATCAACTTGCCTTGTCTTATATTGTTTGTCTAGCCTATTATCGTGGAGCAATGGGTATATTACTTGTATATGATGTAACCGACGAACGATCGTTTGCCAGTAAATATTGCTTTCTTGTTCAACTGTCAGTTTCACTCACAAGCTGTTTTCTAGACGTCAGAAATTGGTTTTCCAATATTGAGCAACATGCGAGTGAAGGTGTCAACAAGATTTTGATTGGCAACAAATGTGATATGGTGGAGAAAAGGGTGAGTATATATATATATATATATTACTGTTGGAAATACTATGGGTCCCTGACACTATTTGTTGGCCAGGTTATTACAGAGGAACAAGGACAAGAACTGGCAACTGAATTAGGGATTCGGTTCATGGAGACCAGCGCAAAGGCCAATATTGGTGTAGAAGAAGCCTTTTTTGATTTGGCAAGGGACATTAAGAAGCGATTGATTGATACACAGCAGGCACAGCAGACGCGTCAGAGGGAGGAGGTTAGACTCGATGCAACCCCTACCAAGACCAGCTCTGGTTCCTGCTGCCAATAAACAATAAATAGTATATATATATATATATATATATATATATATATATATATATTGTTTTGTTTCCTTGCCCACAATAAACAATAAGAGCATAAATTTGAAGCAGGAGGAGTTCTTTATATATATTATATCATTATATTATATATTATATATATATAAATAATGATGGTAAATAATATTGTAACACAATATGTTTGTTTGTATTCCATTGTCGCATTTCTGTGTCGATTTAAAGCGCAATCCCACAGAATGCCCTCTTCTTCTTCTTCTTCTTCTTTTCTTTTTGTCTCTCTTTCTCTTATTCTTCAGCAGAAATCAAAACTTGCTTTTTTATATTATTATATATTAAAATAATGACACTTGCCACAGTAGATACCATTGGACACGAAAGCGTAGGGTCGCAGGTCAGCCTTTGTCGTCTACGTGAACTCTACCTGCCAACCACCCCCACAGATCATGTTGTCGATAAAGTCAATGACACGATAATCTACAAGTCAATAAAAGCCTTTCCTCCTGTCCGTAACCTGCAGCCGTCCGATCGCAAACGCATCCTGGTCACTGGTGGGGCTGGATTCGTTGGGTCGCACCTCGTAGACCGTTTGATGCTTATGGGCCATGAAGTCATCGTCCTTGACAACTTTTTTACTGGCACAAAACGCAATATTCAGCACTGGGTAGGACACCCGCACTTTGAGCTCATCCGTCATGATGTGGTTGATCCATTTATGATCGAAGTGTCTCAGATATACCATCTTGCCTGCCCTGCCTCCCCCCCTCACTACCAATACAACCCCACAAAAACAGTAAAGACGAGTGTGATGGGCACCATAAACATGCTTGGTTTAGCAAAGCGGACAAAAGCCAGATTCCTGCTCACTTCTACATCTGGTAATACACTCATTTTATCAGCCATAAGCAAGCTAACCATTTAAACCAGAGGTCTATGGCGACCCAGAAGAACATCCTCAAAAGGAGACCTACTGGGGCCATGTGAATCCTATTGGGCCCAGAGCATGTTATGACGAAGGCAAGCGTATCGCAGAGACCTTGACGTACTCTTACATGCGCCAGAATGATGTCGACGTACGGGTGGCCCGGATCTTCAAGTAAGTTTGATTCTTTTTTAAAAAAACAAAATGACATCTTTTTAATAGCCTTTCTTTCTATAGCACCTATGGTAAGCCAATCCCTAGCAATCTTCAGGGCTCTTAATCTTCAAATAGGTCCTAGAATGTCACCTGCAGATGGCCGTGTGGTAAGCAACTTTATCATGCAGGCGCTTGGAGGCGAACCCCTCACGATATATGGTGATGGAGAGCAAACGAGATCATTTCAATACGTTCATGACCTGATAGATGGCCTGATTCTGCTGATGAACAAAAACTACCAGCAACCCGTCAATATTGGCAATCCAGATGAATACACGATTAGGGACTTTGCAGACATTATTCGAGAAAAGGTTCTCCAGGGCCGCCCATCCACCGATGTGCTCATCAAGACCTTGCCTTGTCCGACCGACGACCCAAAAAAGAGAAAGCCAGACATCACACGGGCAATCCAATATTTGGGTTGGAAGCCTAGTTTTGATGTCCACCAGGGGCTACAAGAGACAGTGGACTGGTTCAGACTTCAAATGACAGAAGGCTTGCTTTGATACAGTCTACTTGAACCACCAACTAATACAAGAAAGTTGAACTTGGAATTCCAATAGTATATAAACAATACGCCTATAATGTCAACTCTCTCTCTTTTTTTTTGAGACCTTTAAATACACACACACATATATACACACACACACACACACATATATATATATATTGAAACAGAATCGATGATTCATTCGTTCATTCATTCATTTCATTATTCATTCTCGATAAACTTTCCAACCAGCAAGTACTTTGTGGCAAAATGCTGTTCCCATTCACGCAAGGATTCCCATTCCTCAGTTGCCAAATCCTCTAGCTTGTCAATTGGACCCATGGGGTCTGTGATCATGTCTTCATCAAACGAGTTTTTGGCCAGTCCACGCGAAGCATCATGTCCACCAAAGTTCTCATACGGACCACCTTGTTTGATTGAGTCAATAAACAATAGATGGACACCACGTCTTACCTGGACCATAAAAGTTGCGTCCTCTGGTGACATCATAGACACTGCCATTGACACCCATTAGAATCCGGCCATCCTTACCGTTGCCATCAAAAGGCAAGAGGTCCTTGGGTGTATAGTTGCGAAAGACCATTACTTCAGGATGTTTGGCGGGGATATCGATAGTCTTTGATGACCTGACATAGGAACGGACCATGTAGGCAAGAATCTAATTGATTTATCAAGATGAGATTTCGACAATTGTGTATATACGTCAGCATACTGCAACCAAAGCCCAGTTGACAGGATTCTCTAGAGTGACAAAAAAAAAAGAAGAACGGATGGCTGATTAGTAGGGTTCTGGTGGATTGGATAGTTTACCTTTGAGCTGGTTAATCATTGTATTGAACGTGGTTAATGCGGATTTGCTATTCAACATTAAGGATTCCAATCAAAAACAATACAAATAATAATAAGAGAGAAAGAGATAGAAAGGAAAAAGGAAAAAGGAAAAAAAAAGGAGAAAATTAGAATATTGATGCGAATAAACCGGAATAGTAAAGTGTATTAAAATAAGAATACTTGCTTGTTCATTAGTGTTATTCTATAGCAGCAGCAGCAGTGGTAGTAGTGGTAGTATATATATAAATAAATAAAATACAAATCTTGCTAGACAGTCAGGCAGACGGTCAGTTGGCTGAATAAAATATAAGAGTACATTCTTACTACACACACACAGAGAGAGATATAATAAGGAGTAGGGAGAATGAATATTAGGCAGATTGATATTTCGGGATTATTGTTCATCCGCAGACCATCCAATGCCCAAATATGGTTCTTTTGGCATTAGAAGCGATTGGGATTTTAGGTGTGGGTGACGCAATAGCCAGCATATCAAGCTCCCAAAAAATATATGTGTATAAGTGTGTATTTCTTCACATGTTACACCCTTTTTAATAATTAACTTTATCCATTGCTTTACCCCGCGTCTAAAGATCTGTGCTGATTTATGGCGATACATTGAATTATCTTTCTTCTTTCTTTTTATAGATAAATACCTTCTTTTTCTTCTTCTTCTTCTTCTTTAATAACCACCACTAATTTTCTTGTTTCAATTCAACCATCATACCTTTAATCAAATTCATCAGTACAAAAGAAAGAAAAGGAAATTGAATCCCAGTTGATGTATATAGAGTGCATGCAGCCAAAAAGAAAAAAAAAAGAAGACACAAATACAGTACAAATTTATACATTTTTCAAGGCATTAAAAATTTCACGTGAAGAGAAAAAGATAAAAAAAATCTTTCCCCGTAAAGCTTCAATCTTCAATCTTCAATCTTTCTTTCTCCTTTACCTTCTTTCTTCTTCTTATTCTTCCTATGGAGTTCCACAAGCAGCGTCTCTGTAATTTGAACAGATTGTACTCTGAGCATGGGCCAACCATCGATAGCATGGAAGCCGCTCTATTCAGAGAAATCCCGTTGCTTATCCAAGAGTTTGGGCTGTCTCCAAAAGAGGCTGCCATGGTCGAGGACTATGCAAAGGACAGAGGTAAATCTCTATTTACTTTACAGCACATCACCAACACTAAACCTTCTTTATTTTAGCCACCCTCTTTCGTTTTTTGGCAAAGAACAAATTTTCACTACCTCATGCACTCTCATTCCTACTCGACACCATTCGTTGGCGTATCAAAGAAAACGTAGATTCTATTGGACTAGACTCTGTGCCGTCCTTTGTTAGCCAGCCTTTTTGTTTCTTTCATAAGCATGACAAGGCTGGTCGTCCAATTCTTATCATTCAAATCCGCCACTTGCCAGAATCTTCCACAAATATAACCGAGTTCTTGCGTCCCTTTGTCATCTTTATACTCGAGACAACCAGACGAATGTTGTTGCAGATCAGCAGAGATACTGGAAGCCTGGTTGACATTGCAGTCATTGTAGACTTTAAGGACGCCCGTTCCCTGCCAATGGTAAATATATCTATTATTATTATTATTTATATTTTTATATTTTTATATTTTTATATATGTATATATGTATATATAAATCTTTATAGATTATCTATTAACAAAGTCACACAGGACCCCACACTCGTCAAGGCTGTCCTTCAAATCTTGCGCCGATACCCTTCAATGACCGGCTCGGTCAGTTTACTTTGTTTCGGCTGGATGTACACTGGTCTGTGGCAGATGGTCAAGATGATGTTGTCTGATGAAGCCAGACACAGAGTTGGCTTCCCAAGCCCAAAAGAACTCCTTGAGCTCGTTGACCCTGACTCTCTCTGCAAAGGTAACAAAAGACAGTCAATCATATCAACACACACACACTCACCCTCTATATGATGCTGCAGATCAGGGAGGCACAGATGAATATGAGTGGGATGTCAAGAATGACAAGCTCTACAGGGACCTTTTTCCATCGACCCTGCCATCACCGCCTCTGTCGCCTAGCAACAATAGCCGCTGTAGCTCAACCACTTCTCTACACACAGTATACTATGACACTCTCGAGACGGTCGTTCCACATAAACTCCAATTCACACCATTATCATCATCCTTACCACAAAGAAGACCATCATTTACAGCCACAGTGTATGGCACTCCAGTAGGGTCCCTTACACCCATTGTTGGGCCTACTCATTCCAAATCACCCCAAAGTTCACCTCACCCTGAATTCTCATCTTCATTAAGCCGCAAACTATCATCCCTACAGCGAAGTCGGCAGTATCAACAGCAGCAGCAGCAGTCAAGTACACAGCCCAGAAGAAGAAGACCACCGATCAACGAGCGAACCTGGACGACATTCATATTTAGATTGCTGTTCGGATCCATACAAAGGACCCAGGCCAGTATCAAGATGGTAGTGACCCAGACCATGCGCAAGACCCACAGGTACCAGAACATGTTTTATTGGATTGCGGCCTGCCTTTTGTTGCGAAGGAGTATGCATGACTTTGTCCAGAGTGTGTTTGTGTTGCTGTTGGAGACCATGGCCGCCAGGAGCGGAAGAGGGACAGCAATTGGATTCAGAAATGTATTGAGTCTTGCGGGTGGTCATGCCGGTCAAATGACACTCTAGAGACACTCCTTTCCCCTTTATCTTATACCCTCATTACGTATCCATAGAAACCTATTTATGGCACCATGGCAACACATCTAATTCCTGTTGTTGTTTTTTGTTGTTTTTTACTGTTACATACATTAAACTATATATGCTTTATATATATGTATATGTATATATGTATATGTGTATATATGTATATACAAATTATATATATATATTATTATTATTATATATTATATAATTCTTCTATGATGTATATTTTTCTTCTTAATTGCACGTGATTTCTAAATATTTATTTTGCTATTCGATACATGATCCATTCTTTCTGCCCGCGCTATTAATATATCTCTATTAGGTAAACAACCCAAAAGCATTGCCGGATAGAGTGTAATGTCTTCTTCAAAGTGAGAGTCACGTAGGACAACCGAGATACAGTGATGGCTGTACTGAAGATCTTTGTAGACGCTCTCGTCTTCTTCATCTTTATCAACCTCAAACCTAGGTGTTACAGATCGGACATCCTTTTCAAGGCACAAGTCGGCCAGGAGTTCATCGTGGTGTCGGTATACAAACTCGAGTTTCTTTTGATTTTCTCTGTCGAATGGAACCCAAGCATCCACGAATTGACTGTTCTCAAAGAACCAGATAACCATTGAACTGGCAATACAAAAAAACTGGGTTTTTCTTTATACTCTAAAGAAAAAGAGCAGGAACAACAAAAAATAGAAAGGATAAGAGGAAGAGGAGGAATAGGAAGAGGAGGAAAAGGGGCAACTATAGTCGCAGATATTTATTCAATTATACCAATACATTACAAGTCATTCCCAACCATGTGATTTCTTTTTTTTTGTTTTTTTGTTTTTTTTTGTTTCTATGTCAACCGAACCGTTGTCATCTTTTTATATGTATATTTAGATGTAATTTATATATGGAATATAATCCTTTATATTTGACAAGCACGTTTAGCCCCTTCAATACCTAAATTTATCCCTATATATCCAATACCTACACATTACACCAATCAATGCACAGATCGATTGCTGAGAAATCATGCCAACAAACAAGCCGAAAATCCTACCGTCATTCCTCCCAAATCTGTTAGCTTGCAAGATTGCCCATTTATCTTTAATAATAAAAAACAGACACACACACACATACACAGAATTTCTACTGAGCAATTTTCTGCTTGTGTTGCAACAATCATGGTTTATCATTGAGGCAAATATCCAAGGATTATAGATTGCCAAACAAATGCAGCATCAATTAAATATATTATATGTATATGTATATATACATATACACATAAAAACATCTCATTTTGGATCCAAGATATTATTAAAAAAAAGAATAATTAGTCAATACCTCTTCTATAGCTCTATTCGAATGAAATTCTGGATTGAACTACTTTGCAGCTCAACAAAATAAGTGTCGCAAGATGTATGCCAACAAGAAAACTTTATGGTGGAATACTGGCCATTTACCCCCACCCCACCACCAAGAGGTCAATCTCTGATGTCAAGAATCTTTCTCTTGGCAGCTGATACACAGCACGTTTATCAAGTACCCTCCATAATTGTCAGAAGTCTCCCCCGCACCGTCACCAAGCCCTTTTCAGACTAATCAGTTGAAATCCTGTGTGCAATTTTAGCCTTTATATATATACATATATGTGTATTTGCGAATCACACATGGAATTGTATAGGATTCTTGCCATGATACAGCTGACCACACCAGCCTAGTTCTCTATAGTCATTTTGTACGGGTAACACTTGTTACCAAAAAGTGCAAATCCACCTTGTTTGACCACCATGACCTATAGAAGCCAAACTGTCCATTGGTTTCTGAATATTGGGGGTAAATGTTCAAGTATTACAAGATTTATATATACAGGATAATAATAGCCACAAGGGACAGTTTTCCGGGTTGAAATATCAGATCCCAAAAAAAATCAAATCAAACGTTGCCAATTGACCCACTTCTTCCTCTTCTTCTCCTTTCATTCATTTAGTCACAAGGCAGCCCACCGTCATTCATCATCAAATAATATGCACACTACTCCTTTAGATCTCCGCCACATCCAAAAAGACCTTGATCTTGTAAGTGTTATGAATCATCATGCTGCTTACTAAGATTGCATCCAAAGGTCTATAACTGCACTGCCCAGATCCACACCTGTCTATTGGACAGTCGATCTCAAAACAAACCCATAACCCTGCCTAGTCTACAAGAACTCGACAGTCTAGTTGACAGTGCGGGTAGGATGATCAGAGTGCTTGATGACGCCAAACATCTCTGGTCGCAGCAGATGCCAGCTATCCAGAGA
The DNA here is from genome assembly GCA_022702545.1 of Phycomyces nitens. Taxonomy (NCBI): domain Eukaryota; kingdom Fungi; phylum Mucoromycota; class Mucoromycetes; order Mucorales; family Phycomycetaceae; genus Phycomyces; species Phycomyces nitens. Next base: position 2,137,514 of record JAHRBC010000008.1, on the reverse strand, counting down.
CACAAGGTAGGCAGATTTCAATCGACAGCCCAAAATCCTAACAGTTTTTTTTTAAGACAAAGCCAACAACGAATTCTGTCTTGCGGTGCCATTCCTGCAGCAGGTAAGCTTTTTTTTGTGAGACCCGAGGGACATAAAAAGACATTGATATTTCATTGTTTAGCACACAGTCACCAGAATGGAGAAAGGGCCCGATGGGTAAGCTACCTCTTGACATAACATTGTACTCAACAATCTATAGGTCCAAGAACACTGTGCAATGCCTGCGGTCTAAGTAAGCATGATCCCAAGTACAATAATATTAATATTATTATTAATAATAATAATCCTATTGATATTCTTTATTGTCTAGTTTGGGCCAAGCTGTCCAGGCGACAGTCCACAGACTCCACCAGGTCCCACAGAAACAGTAAATAAGTTGTATTGTCGTCTAATTAGCTTATTGACAACCTTTGTTTCTACTTCATCAGTGGTCCATTCTACCCGCTCCAGCCCGGTTCCAATACGAAAGCACACGACTCTCAAGGGCAACAAACATGCCATATCATTCCTTCTCAGTTGATACTCATCATATTCATATTCATATTTATAATATAATATATATATATTTATTTTTATTTATTTAAATGGCACTGGGAAATTGTGCTTGTACACTGCGCTTGATACGCAGCATCTCTTTAAATGTGTCTTCATTACCATGCTTCACCTCAAAGTCATGCCAGGTCTGCCAGAACTCTGGCTGGACACGAGGATCAAAGAATTGAGAAGCATAACCATAGATTGCCCGGGCACGGTCAATCTCTCCCAATTTGCGCTCAAGATCTGCATACTTTAGACACACAATACGGACATCCTTGTCAGGCAGACTCTCAATTGCACTCTCATAGATCTCACGCGCAGAAACGACACCAAATGATTCCACTGCCTTTGCAGCATAAAACTCAAACATCTACATGCAAAGTCAATAAACATCCAACCTCATTTTTTTCTTCTTTTGAATCTCTTTGTTACCTCGAGGCGATCTTCGTCTGCCACAGACTTGGTCGCACGTTCATAGATACGCATAGCATGGCGCGCCAAGCCATTCTCTTCCTCAAACTTTCCAAACATCAAAAAGATTGGCTTGGCATACTTTGGTGGGCACTTGTCCAATGCCTGCTCAAACAGATCTCTGGCTCTCTCAATCTTCTCTCCACCCTAGAAGCCTAAAATCAGAAAAACAAATTCTCATTGATCCATCTTGGGCTACTTACATAACGCTTGAGGAATCTCTGGAGATAAATGTTCCAAAGCTCAAAGGCAATTGGCCAGCCAAACAGCTCGATTCCACGCTCATACACCTTGAAAGATTCCTCAAAGTACTCGTGCTCCTCCAAAAAGGTCGCAAAGTTCACAATGACCTGAGGATTGGCAATCCTAAGGTCCATAACCTTGTCATATACAGCCTTGGTGCTCTCCATTGTACCGACACTCTCTTCAAGATCAATGTAGAAACTCCAGAGCTTTAGACTCTTGAATACACGCTGCTGGACAGGCAAGGACTCATCATGGAAGTTGATCTGTTTGGGATGTACACCCGGGATCCTTGGCACAGTCGTACCTCGGGCCATCACATCCAAGGCTCTATCAAAGTCATCATGTCTAGTCTCCATCTCTGCATACTCGCACCACACCTCGGCCAGATCATTGACGGTCTTGAAGTTGACCTTGACAGCCCGATCAAATATGGCTCTAGCGCCATCGAGGTCTCCTCCGTCTTCATAGAATCTAGCAAAATGCACCCAGAGTTCATGTAGTTTTCCGTGTGATTTTTTGGGGTGAATTGTCTGGACAGCCTGGGTGTATGTTTCTACCACCTTGGCCTTATTTTCGCCCCATAGAGCAACGCGCTTCTCCCACTCCATTACATTATTAGGATTCTGTCTCAAGAGTACATCATTGACCAGGAAAGGTCGTCGGTCCATAAGACGCTCGAAACGCAGCAATCGCATATCCAAATCAAGATCCTCATCCTCGTCCTTTTCTCCATTCTCTTCACGCTCGGCTGCCATCTCCATCTTTGTGGTAATCATCTCTTCTTCAAACTCTGCATATGCATCAAAGATTGCCGTGAAATCACGCACGGTTGCCACACCTGTAATGCCCTCTTCAAAAATATCGCGAGCCTAGTCAATCGGTTAGTATTCTGGCCAACTGTCATCAATTCTTACTTTTTCGAGTTGGCCCATCTTAATCCAATACATGGCCAGACGGCAATAGAGCATGCCGACCTGATCTGTAAATCGCTTGATACCACTGCGGATAATTGGCTCTACTTGCAGACTCTTGACATCACTACAGTGTTCTACCACCAATTCGCAGAGATCCTGCCAGATCTGGTATTGTGATTTGCCACGAATTGAGACGAATTTGTTGTCGTTTACAACCGAGACCAACTTTACGGCAGCTTCATCAAAGCGTTCCAATTTGATCAGCATGTCTACGTATGTTTCGATATGCGATGGCTCCAACTGTAAAGAACGAAAAAAAATTCGAAACAATATTAGGTGTGTGTTTATCGATTGGAACCTTTCTTGTCTAGCTTGCCTTGAGGTAACGACGCAAGACACGAATAGCGGTCTCTCCTCCGGCTGCTTCTGCAAATGTCAAGTATAGTTCCCAGATACGAGAATGTTGTGTTACTGGAAGAGCTCTCAGAGCGCGATCAAATGTGTGTCGAGTGAATGTCAAGAATGGTTGGGTTGTCAAGAATGAGAGATAGTCCAACCAGATTCGAGGCATCTGAACATACAGTATGAATATCTATAGATCAGGTCCATTGGTGTCATTTACCTTGTTGAGCAGAACAAGAGCACGTTCGTAGCATGCATTGACAGATGCATATTGTGTCTTGAATCTAGCAGGGCTCAAACCAACAAGTTTGCTGCGTCTCAGATCGAGATACTGTTTCCAGAGCTTGTATGAGCCCGGGAGTTCCTTGATCGCACGTTCGTAAATAAAGCAGAGTTCTGCCAGTGTTCCATTGCGCTTGTGATCGACATAACGCAACCAGCTTCGAAGTGAATAGGGATTCCGAAGCAATTCTTCTTCATAAGGAATGTCATGTTCGCTCTAAAATGCGAGAAAAAAGAAGAAGAAAGTTTATAATGAATTAATAATTGATGGAATTGCGGGCTTGTTGGCAAGAACAAGATCATTTGCATGAATAATAATAGTAATAATAATAATAGAAAAGGATCGTTTACAATCATATAATCATCGGAAAGAGTGGCCATCGTCTTCAAGGCTATCATCCAAAAAGAGAAGAAGAATAATTTAAATCTTTAAATATTTTTAAACCAGCACGCGTATCTTTTTTTTTATATTTGATTTTATATTTTATATTTTATTTTTATAATAATAATAATAATAATATTTTCAGGCTTACTTTATATACCACCACCACCACCATTATTATTATTATTATTATTATTATTATTATTATTTATGATTATTACTTGGAAATATTATAGTTGTTGTGGTAGAAAACAAGGCCAGATTTTTAAAAAGCTTCTTTTTAGTATTATTATTAAATCCCATGCAAAAATAATAAAAAAACTACATTTTTAAATACAAATAATATAATATATACAAAATATGTACAATAAATTATACATGTAATGTGTGAGATTCTTAAAGGCCAACAACCCAAAGAAAAATGTACTGGAAACCAAGTAACTTTAAAGATTAATGATGATAATCTACGTCATCAAGACAGCTATAGTATAAATAAAATGTAAATTAAACATGGTTTATACAATCTATTTAAACATGTTTTTTTTTATTGATTACAAAGTATATAAAGAGATGGAATACATGAAAGTATTGTTAAAGTAAAAGTAAAGATAAAAAGTGTCAGAAATCCTAGTTTTTGGACTGTCTGTCCAACAGCATCAAACTGCCAACAAAGGTCAAGTTCTATAATAGTAATAAAAGCCCATTAGTCTGGAGCATGTCTTCCAATAATTAGTTAATAAACTTACCATCTTTGCTCTGACTTCGACAATATCCTCTGGGACCAAGAAGATGGTGGCTCCCAATTTACGTGCAATAGAAATGGCCAGCTTGGCATTGTTGAATGCATCATCGTCTAGACAGTATTCCATAAGCTACCGTATATTCCCATTTACCAAAAAGACTTACCAGTCAGACCACGGGTAACCATAGAGTAGTCAACAATTCCAGGCTTAATGCCATTGAGAACATCCAAAAAGAATAGACCGGTGCGCAGAGAGCGATCCTTGAAGGAAGTCATTCTGCTCTGCTTGCCACCGCGCTGGACAACCTCATTAGCCCAGCGGACCATGTCTTGATCCGAAACAGGGCGACCACCCTTTGTTAGAGAGTTGAGGGTGTGCACAATGTTCTCACGCATCATCTGCCACACCAATCCTAGGGTCAAGGTGCGCTGACCATCCACAATATCAGCTCCCTGGATACCAACCAAAGAGAACCGGCGTTCTTGTCCAAGCATAACAGCATAGTTGCAGTTTTCGATTTGCTTGAAGCGAGAAATGGGCTCCTTGCGGCTGACCATACGCCAGTTTACAATGCCAGGTACAACCTTGTCAAATGCCTGGAGCAACACAACACCGTCCTTGAGATCCTCAAACAGGTTATAGACACCGGGCTCAACATTGAGACTGTTCAGCCAGAGAGTGAACACTAGAATAGGGTCTGAGTCTCTGTGGTTATGGTAGCCTAGACTTACTTCTTGCTTCACGTTCGCCTTCAGCATCAAATGGCTCGATTTCAGGAGCTTCTTCCTCGGAAAGAGGGTCCAATCCAGGGTGGGTGTTGAACAGATGGGCAACAAAGGCCAAGTTCAACTTGGGGTTACCAGCAACCATTGCCGAAGCAGTCAAGTACTTTCTGCAACCAATCTTGTCAGCATTCTCCAAGACCTGCTCGGCTCTACGCAAAACATCTCTCTCCTGGAGTGGGGCCCGCGAACAGATCTCTGGCTTCAACTGGTTCAACAGAATTGTATAGTTTTCGCCATCAGACACATCCTTTGTAAAGTTCTTTACTCTATAAAACAATGGTTATAAATTGGTTAAATTGGTTCTATTGGTTACATTTATGCCATGGATCTTACCTGCGCTCCCAACCTGCAGCCTTGAGATGGTAGTTGAACCAACGCAAAAGGATCTGGTCTGGGGGAAGACGCAAGAACTCGTCCAGAGTCTCATCCTCTTCCAACAGACGGTACAATTCTGGGTGAAGCTTAATGTCAATCTTGCTCAACAGACCGCGTTTGATGATCTGCCAAATCAGACCGAGAATCAAGTGCTCGCGAGCCTCGATAATATCGGTGGGACCAATGTTGACAACCGAGCAGCCAATGGCCTTTGCAGAGTTGATCACAATATTGTTGTTCTCTACCATCTGGAAGTTGTTCATTTTCTTGGACACATTGAGTACACGCTCATCAATGGTATCAGGCACAGCATCATTGATAAGTTTGCACATAATCAGACCATCTTCAAAAAAAATAAAGGTCATTAACAACCATTCAACCCTCCAACCCCTCCAACATCCTTTATTACCTCTGCACTCGTCAAACAGCTGCATGGTGTTTGTGGGAATAGGCAGTCGGTGGCCAATGTGACGGTCGCCAGCCATTACACTGTTGATGTGGCGTGTGAATTCGGTTCTCTCATCCTCGTTAATGGTATGGGTTGCATTGGCATTTGTGCCATAGACCTTGATCTTGTGCTGATGGACATCAAACGCACCCTTGTTGCTGCCTGTCTTGAGTCTGGCCGCTAACTAGAGAATACGATTTAAACACCGACTCATGCACCCCATATACTCAATCTTACGTCAATGAACTCTTCGACATCAATCTTGCTGGTGGCACTGGTGCTCACTTGCTTGAGTGTTGCACGAATTTCATCATAGCTGTCGCTGTAGCCGGTATTCTTGCAGACCTGCTGGATTTCTCCCTGGTCGAGATAACCATCGCCGTCCAAGTCGCAGGCCCTACAGCCAAAAGAGTTTAGCAAAAGAGAAAAGAAAAGAAGGTCTCTTGTGGGGTCAGAAAGGGCGCGTGCAACTTACTCAAACTGATCAATAAGCGAGTTAATGTCGTTTACTCCCAGCTGAGGATATTTCTTTTGTAATGTAAAGGCGTTGATGATGGGCATGATTAAGAGATGTAAAGAAGAATAAAGAAGAGTGATACATGAGACACTGGATATTTTATTTTACCCGTTTTTTTCGATTTTTTTTTGTCCAAACGGAACTCGGGTCGTTTGTGCCCGGCGGAACATCAAGCCAGAGAGACAGGTTAATGACGTAGCCGATGTTCTTTAACCAGGTTAAGCTTTAACTTTTTAATTATTATTGTTATTATTTTTATTGTTGGCAACTTTCTTTTTATGAGTGCCAAGCATCTTGCCAAGTTATCTTGCCAAGCTCTAAAGAGGGGGTGGGGGAAATGGGGGACTGCATTTATGCGCCAAGAAGCAATATCATGATAAATAATTATTATTTTTTTCGGTTATTTCTGAACGTGGGATATCAAAAAGGCAACCTGCTCAGCAGCTTCAGACAGCCGAACATCTTGTTCACTCCCGCCTCCAAAGTGGCCACGGTCAAGGTCCATCTTGAGCAGTATATGTTTGGACTCTTTAAGGGAGTGGCGCAACCCAGCCACAAATTTCAATGGCTGCCAGTATGCAACACGCTGGTCCTTGAGCCCACCAGTAACAAACACGGCCGGCAGAGATTGAATGTTGCCAAGACTGCTGGCATTTTCATACGGAGAGTAGGCTTGGATGCGCTCATAGGCCTCTGGGTCGTCTGTAGGATTTCCCCACTCTGGATACTCGACCTGGGTCAAGGGCAAGTCTGGGTTCAGCATGGCCGACAAAGGGTCCACAAAGGGAACCCTTAGTACCAAGGCCTTGAACAGATCTTTGTTTTGTGTTAATTCCAGTCAATTCAACTCTCTTGACTATGGCTCTGGGCTCACCTGGTCGCATATGCATCATGGCACCCACCAGAAGCCCTCCTGCACTTGTGCCAATGGCAGCCAGGTGGTTGGGGCTGGTCACCTTTGTTTCCACCAGATGTTCAGCTACGGAAATAAAGTCCTTGAAGCTGTTCATCTTGTGCTCCAATTTGCCTTGTTCATACCAAGGACGGCCCAGTTCACTCCCTCCCCTAGACAATTTATTTATTCATTTATCTTGGATCATGTCTTGGATTTGTATTTGTATTTCTTACCTGACATGGGCAAGTGCAATCACCCAACCACGTTCGAGCAGTGGAAAGTGCTCAATCTTGAAATCCGGATCAGTGGATACGCCATAGGCACCATAGGAGCGCATCAGCACCGGGTTCCTTAAAGATTGCATGTTTATATATATGTATATATATATATATCCATAAAACCACAGTCTGGGGTTGGGTGTCCTTACTTTGCATTGTTTTCAAGACCCTTGGAGTGAATCAGAGTTACTGGAATAGACTGGCCGTCGTGGGATGTTGCGTGTATCTGGGTACAGGTGTACTTTGATCTATCAAACCCTACTCCATAATCAGTATGAGCACTAGGGATATTTTGACCCGACCTTGGATAGAGGCAACCCGAACAGGTGCCAATCTCTTCTTTTCCATATCATATTCATAGGTTGACTCGTGTGAGAATGGAGACGAAACCGAAAACCTAAAGGTATCTGTGCTGAATTCCTAGAAATAATAATAGTAATAAAAAGGTTAGAAAAAGAGACCCCATTGAGCTTATTATCATTATTATTTTGACTTGCAAGGTTTGTGCCTGGACTGACAACGCAAAAGGGCTCTGGGAGATTGACTTGGTGGGTTGACTTGGTGCAGAGATCATGGCAGAGGATGATTGGCAGACCGTCTCTTCGGCCATAAATGACAATGTTGTTCTGTGTGGTATTTAGAATAAGCCCAGAAAGAGCAGATTTGGCTTACCTGAAAAATGTCTACATCTTCAATCTTTTCAGTTGGGTCCATTGTAATCACGTCTTCCCATTCAGAGTGTCCAATAGACCCATCAGGCGCCTTTACGAGCTTAAAGTTGTTGGCACCTTGGGCATTGGTTAGGATGTAAAATGTAGACTGGACAAATTGATTAAAAAAAGAATAAAGGTTGTGTTTTTGGCCCAAAATTACTTACATCGTGATGGTCTACATAATACTCCAATCCAGATACCCTGGGCTTTATTAAGCGCAAAAGAGGCTTGCTTTGATCAGTGACCTTGAGGGTGGCATCAATGACTCTGACTTCAGAAGAAGACAAGGAGTTGCTATTGATAGTAACAAATTTCTAGACCAAGAGTGAATAATCTATGCTGTCCAATTGATCAATAATAATAGGCTTACCATGTCCTTTGTGCTCGTAATATCCACAAACACAGAATCATCAGATTCTTCATAAACCAGCACATCTTCTTCTTGGCTGGTTCCGATTCTGTGGCAATACACCTTTAAAGACATGAGAACTAGTAGAAAGGCATTTATTTTACCTTGTGCGGACGCAGCTGTGCATTGGTAACTGTATAGTATACTGTCTCATTGTTGGCCCAGACAAAGTTGAAGACGTCGTCCAATATCTCACCCTAAAAACATCTTTTTTCTTGGTTTGCATGTATGTTCAAGTATAGATTTACTTTTTTCTTCTTCTTCATCTTGCCTTCCAATCACTGCGCTGATCAAGATCCTTAAAGTGCAGCTCTCCATACTCTACGCCTTCTCTCTCGGTGTTGTAGGCAAAGATAGTGTGGTCTGGAGACATTAGGATTTTGCGGATCGACATGTTCATTGCTTTCAAAAAACCAGAATGCAACAAGACTTCCTACAAGATACCATTAAAGTGGTTAAGCATTGATCTATCTGTGGCCTCTTTGGTTAATTTACCTCTGGTGCATTTCTACCTTGGCCAAGTGGTTTGCGCAAATAGACCATCCCATAGGAAGATGTTGTCGAAAAGTACTCGTATCCATGCGCAGTTGTAGTCAGAGGTGGCAATTGTCTACGTGTCTGTAGTCGACGTTTCATTTCCTTTTATAAACCACATTAGACCCTTGCCTATATCCTCGGATCCATTTACCCTCTGGACTATACGCTGAAGGAATTTATGTTCCCCAAACGCCCTTGCAGAATAACTAGAACAAGACGTCAATTTGGCTTGTTTATCAAAAAGGACAAGTACCTGTTTTCAGCTTGGATATAAGAAGCCAGATGCTAAAATCCAATCAATTGAACATGAGTATTTTAGGAACATAAGTCTTGATATACTTGCTGGATTATCAATGTTTTCCATCCATGAAAACATATCGTTTCTATTGTGGCCATGATGGGCCTTGAGATCTGTAATGGCTTTTGGTACAGGGGGACCAGTGGTTCTAAGGTGAATATTTAATATATGCAAAGTTGACATTATATATAATATATATATATTTTATATATACATATATAAGTTTTGTATTTTCAGCTTATCTTTATTTGTTTATTTAATTTTTATTTAATTTTACAGTTTATTTTTATAAAGATATATACATATATATTTATAAAAATGTGTCGAGGATATTTTAAAATAAAGATATATATATAATTATATATATAATTATTAGGGTGCTTTACCTGTTGAATGCCTGTTTCAAGGATGACAATAATGACAATGTATAGAATCTTCGAGGCTGTTTACTATAGTAATGACTAGTAATTATGAACATTGAGAATAACAGTAATCCAATTGGCTATTATTTACATTGTTTGGGTAGGAACATGTCTCAAGACATGATGCGTAATAGAGTACATTTATGTTATTGCTAAATGTATGCGATTCCAAAAAAAGAAAAGTTTTTTTTCTACTAGTAAAAATAATATTAATTGGAAATTTATTAATAAATAAAATAAAATAAAAAAAAGGCCAATAAGATTCCTTTTGAACCAGGGCCTCAAAGTTGCACCTTTACAAGCACATAATGTACCATGGCCAATAGCCGTTTGTATCTATTGAATGATTGGTTGTCATTCGAAATACCTTGCGAGTGTTCTTGTTTGCCATGTAATCAAGTAGAATGCAAGTGCATAGTGTCAATGAAGATATGGCTTCACAATAGACCTTTGTATTCGTGTGACGTCTGGACAAAAAGGTTCTTTTTTAGGAAATATAAAGAAAAAATTAATAAAAAGAAAAGTGCCTCGGTTGCTGTCAATTTCAAGGGGTTAAGCATATATTTATATTTATATCTATATAAAAAGCAGAATTGATGGGTCGAGGCACTTGAATTGTATATAAAGTTAGAATTCAAATGAATCCCATGTAGGCAATCAAGGAGTGAGAAAATCAATCAATAAATAAACAAATATAAAGGGGGTAATGTAGATATCCAAATGTTTTGAAAGGATTTACTATAGATCTATGATGAGATTATTGTAATTTTATGAGAGAATTCAATAGAAGAAGTGTCTGCATCAGATCAAAAACCTCATGTAGTCATCCCAAAGATGATTTATACACATTCTACATAGCACTGGACTTTACTGCTAAAATAAAGATTATATTAAACTCATTCTTTTCAACGTATTTATTTATTATTTATTATTTATTTATTTACTGATCTTATCATTCTCTTTCTTCTTATTCCAATTCAATAGCCTTGTTCTTTGGCCCAATAATGCACCCACTCTTTATTATACTCATTGTAACTGGCGTGCCTCTGGCTGTCTATCTTGGTTTTGAACTCTATGATTCATATACAGAAAGACAGCAGCAGCGCCAGGAACAAAAGAAGTATGAAGATTATGTACGAAATTATCGTGAAAAGGCATCTACAATATACTCTGAACATAAACACGACCAAAGTGATGATGATAATATCGACGACGACGACGACGATGAACCACTTGCCAACACGACCTGGAAGAGAGAGTTTGATGGTCTTCGGCAGAGACATAGTGCTTCAATGATCAGTGAGGTAAAGAAATATATGGTGTTGTTTCTGGAATTAATTTCCTTGAATTCCTTATAGTCTTCAGATGAGCTGTATGAGATGAGAAAGAGCATCATTGAGCGCAAGAGGCAGCTAGAGAGGGACCAGGCCATGTTGGATCTAGCTGAACGAGAGCTAGATATCCGTCGAGATTCCCTCAAGTTTAGAGGAAACAGTATTCTTGGTATCCAGCCTGAGCAAGATAGTTTGGGTGATAAAGATAGGCTGACCAGATCTGCTAGCCGTGAATCATGCCAGACCATTAGACCAATGCTGTGCCAGCCAGAAGACAATCCATTTGATGATCCAGACTGGCTCTCTGAGAAACAACACTCGCCAGCCATGTCAGACCACACATTCTCTTTACAAGAAATGGTCGATATCCCAATAGCACCTCTTGCCATGCCTGCATTGGTAATATCTCCCGCGATAGACTCTCCTATTGACACCCAATGGGCCAGCATCAACACCACCCTTCAATTTCCAATCTTGAATTCAGACACAGAGGACAGCTGGGCCGATCTTGATCGCCTTGGCCATGAACACCATAGAGTAGAGAGTGGTGGATCAGATCTTACGTTCAATTCATTCGATCACTCTGGAACACCTTCTTATGGTGTCAGGAGTGTGTCTTCTGAAGACTACATGCATTAATCGATATATCCATTTATACCTCTCTATTTTTGCAACCAAGTACATGTGCTCATGGCTTAATTATACGTATTATTATCCCCTTTTTCACACATAAATATTATTATTATTATTATTATTTTTAAAAAAATAAAAATGTCAAGAATGTGATTGTATATAAAAAAACAGGGGGAGGAGGAGGAAGGGATCAATAGGGATCATGGACAATAAGATACTGTGATAATATCCAAATCTACTTTTTGTACTTTTTCAAAAATTCATCCTTGAAAGCAGAGTTCTTTGGCAAGATGATAAAGCTTGGAACTCCATTCTGGACTACGTATTGATCCAATGACAAGATCTTTCCGAGTGTATGTTTCTTACCAATCTTGATCAAACTAGGCTTGATGCCTTGGTTGTTTTCAAAATAAACCTCTACATTGTCAGGTGTGTAAGTGTGGGCAGTGTCCCAAGGTGCAGGATGCTCAAGGATGACCTCAAGATGGTCTAGGAATGTATTGTTCTCATTGAATGACTGGATATAGTCGCTCTCTTTGTGCTCAGGATAGAGAAAGAATACGGGCCAGGACAAGGTGTCGGTCGAGGCATCATAGACAATGTTTGCACTCTTGCGCACATCCTCATCAGCAACCTCGATCCGGACATTGCGAGCCTTGAGGGCCTTTTCTAGACCTTGCTTGGACTCCTTTTCTTTTTGGGCCTTTTCTTCCTCGGCTCTCTGACGTGCAATTAGTGCGTCTCGTCGTTTGGCACATTGGGCCTTTAGTGCCTGGACGGGAGCATTGGTTGGATCTGCAGCCAGAGCATGTTCGCAGCAATCATATGCTTCGTCCAAACGTTCCAAGGTAAACAAAGCGCGTGCAGATCTGTAAAGGGCCTTGACATTTGTAGGGTTGAGCTCCAAGCACTTTGCACAGTCACGGATAGCACGTCCCAGATTGCCTTTATGTTTCCCATTAGTAATTCAGTACAAAGTTGCATAAACCAATCTCGTTTTACCAAGCTCCAGATTGACAGCTGCACGGTTCGCGTAACAAGCCTCCATCAACTTTTTGTCAGAGCAATCGGTGTCTATTGCCTTTGTGTAATAGTCCACGGCGTCCTTGTACTTTGCCTTTCCTTCTCTAAAACATTCGTTGCCTTGGTTCTTGAAATTCTCGGCAATTTCTAAAGATATGCATATATCAATAACAAACATCCAATTCCAATTGTCCTTTAGCAGCAAAAAAAAAGCTATATTAGACCTTCTGGTGTTCCCTCATAGACAAGAGACTGGAGCGCGCTAAGAGTGTCGTTTTCAGCTTCGGGAAGATGAGTCATGAAGAGTGGGACATTGGATAAATCTCGGTCGAGATTTTCAGGGTCCATTGTAAACTCTGACTTGTGGGGTTTTGGTCCAACAATGTCTTCCATTGTAACTTTTGGCTTTGGTTTTTAGGTAAAGAAGAGAATGAGGATTATCCAAAATAAAAAGAGAAGAGCTTCGACTTAACATTTCAATAGTACAAAGTCAAAACCAAGAGAAACAAGCCACATATTCCATCACTTTCTTTTTTAATGAAAAAAAAAGATTCGATCCAATTTTTGCATATATACACATTCTTATTAAAAGAAAATACAATTCAGTAAAATGATATAGATATTATACAAGAGTCTATTTGACTGCAAGACTAGTCAGAGTATACAAGTATATATAAAGTAGTCCAGAGACAAAAACACGATGAATAAAGAAAGAAAAAAGTCTATAGCCATGCATTTGTATTATTTTGGTTGATTTTATCTGAATATTCCAGAAAACGGCAAAACATTTTTGCCTGTGCTGCGTAAAAATCATTTTTATTTTTTTCAAGGCATAAAATGTAAAGTTTGTATGAGAAACAGGTTTGGCTTTATACAGGACCTCTCCCGAGGGTTTTTTCTTTTGTATATATAAACAGTTTCGTACAGCATGTACAGCAGAACCCTTCAAGCTTCTAGACTTGGACTGATAAAGTCGATTGTCAGACAGAATGGCATATTTATTCGAATGCCCCAGACCCTTGGTCATTCTTATTCTTCTCTGAGGAATCCCCGTGGATTAGGTAAATTGCCAATCGAGACCCTAAACTACATTTACAGCAAACAGTTATAACAATGACAAAACGCTTGATATATCTTACAAAGGTCCCAGAGGTCGTATTCTCAATCGCGTTCCTCCACCACGACCTATTCGCCCTGTTCTGACCAAAGAAAACGATATTCCTCAAGACACCAATACCAATGTAGACAACAATGTAGAAATCAAAGAAAACGAACACTTTGCTGCCGACCCTGCCAATGTGCCTGTCCATATTCCCTCTCAACCAGACGCAGTTCTTCAACCTCATTCTCCTGGTGCGGCTGTCCTGACAAAATCTGCGCTTGTGGTCGGAAGAGAGCTGGAAATGATGAACGTGTTCTTGGTAAAGGGCAATTAATTAGAGATACATGGCAAACATATTCTGATGGATTTGTCTAGGGCTATGAACAAGCAAACAAGTACAAGATCATGGACCCAGAAGGAAACCATGTTGGTTACATTGCTGAAGAAGAAGGACTTGGCAAGTCTATCTCTCGTCAATTCCTCAGAACCCACAGACGTATGAATGCTACTATCCTGGATGCCCAAGGCCAGGTTGTCTTTAAGGTTGGATTGATATACGTCTATTATTCTGCAAAAAATATTAATTACATATATATATAAAGATTGTTCGTCCAATTTCACTCGTCAACAGCCGGATATTTATCTACACTGCAGACGATGAGCTGATTGGTGAAGTACAGCAGCGATGGAACTTGGTCAGAAGAAAATACGACTTGTTTACAGGGTAAGTCTAGCTGGCTATTATGTGTGTGTGTATTGATATTCTTATGGTCTGGTTTGATAGTACAAACCAGTTTGCCACCATCGATACACCTTTTCTCGGCTGGGACTTTACTCTTCAGGATCAGGAAGGCGGAACCCTTGGAAATGTCAGCCGAAATTTTGTTGGATTTGCTAGAGAGGTAATTGTGTAGATGTAAAAAAAAAAGAGAGAATGTTGGGTATTAAGGCATACAATTAGATCTTTACAGATTCTGGACAGTATGTATTGCGTATGGACGCAATGGAAGACAGTAAAAGAGGCATGACATTGGACGAGCGTGCAGTAACCCTTGCATGTGCAATATCCATTGACTTTGACTACTTTTCACGCCATTCATCGCATGGGTAGGTTTGAAAACAAGGGCTTCTTTTTTGTAGATTACAATTAATGATCCATTAATATTGCAGTGGCGGTGGATTCTTGCCTTTTCCCATTTTTGGCATGGGTGGTGGAGAACACCGAGAAGCCGAACAAGAGAATCAGCCTGGAGTAGATGTTGGACCAGCAGGCGCTGCAGGAATGGGTGCTGGCGTTGGTGCCGGTGCAGGTGCAGGTGCCGGTGTAGGTGCTGGAACTGGCGCTGGAGTCGGTGGAGGATATCAACAGGAAAATTCGCCATACTCTGATTCATATCCTCAAAATGGATCCGAGGGTACAACTAATGAGTACGGAGATGTCTGGTTGAGTGATAAAGAGGCAGGTGTAGATTCACCAGAGGATGGTCAAAGTGGACTTCTTGACAGTCTTTCCGACTTTTTTGGAAGCGATTAAAAACCCAGTGTATAGTCTCTTTAAAGAAACATAATTAGAAGATATATTTTCCAAAATAATAATAATACAGAAACCAGCTATAGACCAAATGTCTCCTGTTTTAAGGGCGAATTGATCCCTGTACCTAGTATCTAGTTGAATGCTCCAAGAAGCAGTATCCTGTTACCCGTATCTCGTCGAGAAACAGAAAACCTTCAAATTTGTAGTACACTCCAAACGAAAAAAAAAGTCATCGCAAACCAACCAAAATTAGAGAAATATATATATATATTACTTGTTGTTTTCTTTTGCATTTAAAATCAAAACTACATTAACAATGCCCCCCATGCCATCAGTTGAAGAACGATTCAATAAAACTACACCTCGCCGTGAGTTATCAGAATTTCTTTGTGGAGGAATTATTTTTCTTTAAAAAGCCAACCATTCCCAAGGAGATAAAATCATCATGGACATCCCTCAGTCAACGATTAGAAGCAGCATCAAACGTCGGAAAGAAACTGGCACAGCAGTGTCAAAGCCTAGGTTATGATGACCTAAAGAAAACTATAGTACTACAGATAATACTGCCCTTTGTTTAAGTGTGAGGCGCCATCCTTTTGAGAGCTATGAGTATAACCAGCAAAATTTGGCGCTTGCTGGTGTTATTGTATGTAGAAAGACGGTTATCAACTATTTTTGAGCAAAAATATTTTCATCTTATATACCAGTGTCCAGGCCAAGGCTAGTATCTAAACAGAAGAAGAATCGGCTTCGTTGGGCAAAACCCAGAGTCAGTTTGACAGTCGAAGACTGGGGAAGGGCTATTTGGTCAGATTGAGTCCAGACTTATGGTAAAGGGCAATGTTTCTGACCCATCTGTGCTTCGTAAACCTAGAGAACTCTTCCAGAATAGACCTATGCTTCAAACTGAGAAGTTTGGAAAGTGTTTGGTGATGGTGTGGGGCTGCTTGTGGTATAGGATTCGGGCCTCTAACCGTGCTCAATGACTCTGTCAACCAAGATGTGTATTCCAACTGTTTGTCCCAGGAATCCGATCCTTGATATCAAAGAGTTGAATGATAAACATGATACCATATTTACATTTTTAAGAATGGGGCACCAGTTGCCATACCGGGTCCTACATATCATGGTGGAAAAATAGATGGCAAATCAAGCGCTTTGACTACTAGCCATCTCAAAGCCTTAATTTGAACCCAATTGGACATGGTTGGAAGGCCATAAAAGACCGTGTTGCAGAGCAAAAGACATAAATCAACAATACTAAAGATCCCAAGGCCTATATTTCCAGGGAGTGGGATCAGATGGACCCTGGATTTGGTGCAAGGCTTGTTACAAGTGTGCCTGATCGAATAAAGGCTGTGATTGCTGCTCGTGGTGGAAACACCCAATATTAAACATTATTTATTTATTTTTATTTTCATAATATATATACTATTGAATATTAGTATATAAAGTCTCGAGGCATTGCAATGAACAGATAAAAAGATATTTGTTAAAGAAGATATGGTGTATATTTCCAGGGTGCAAAAATCGTCTAAATGTGTGATGACTTTTTTCCTGGGAGTGTATATGATGAGTATATAATGAGTATATAATGAGTATATGATGAATAGGAGAAAATCGATCTTGTTTAAATATCCTAATTTTTCTATTCACAGGTATTACAATGACTGTTTCTTAGGGGCTGGTTTGACGTGTGTTTTCATAAACCATAATTAAAGAGCTCTAGAGTTTGATCAGTAAAAAAATGAAAAGTTCTCCGAGGCTGCACATGTATAAAACATTAGAATACATGTAACATGGTTGGGCTTAGAGTATCATAAAAGCTTACATTGCCAATCAAACCTATTCATTTTATCATTTGCGTGTGCCACACCCAAAAAAAGAAACTATTAAAAACATGCTTCCATGCTGTGTGAGACACACAAACATCAGAGGAAATTTCAGACTGATAATTGTCTGCTCTTCTTGTGGGATCTTGGGCTGATAGCTGGTAAGTCGCACTCTGAGAAGGCTGGATGCTTGATTTGATAAAAAGAGAGTTTAGACCATTTATTGTCTTTGGTTTTTTTTGTCTCTTGGCTCGGAATCCTTGGCCAGGCACCATTAGTCGAGCCAATGTTTCTACCATATTTTTCATATGAGACTCGTGAAACATCATCTCACTGAGTGGTCTAATGCATTGGTCAATGGGGCATCGTGTGTACATTTTTGCTTCCTGTAAAACTACAGAATCATCGGTTGTGGAGTTGTGGCTGTGTGCCAAAGTTGCCTAGAAAATAGGGAAAAAAATGCGAGTTTGCTAAAGTCAATATGCAGTAAGTTCTGTTTTGCATCCAAAGTTCCACCTAGAATTTTCACAAGATATCCCCTTCTCTAGTATTGGCAATGAAAGACATAATACAAGTACAGAAATCGAGAGGAAAGAATAAGAACAAATTTAATTATTATTTTTTATTAATACAAAGAATATCTTCCCAATCTTTGCATGTTATGATTTCATCTTCAAAGGTCATATTGTTAATTTTGTCATCAATTAACTTGACAACCCTTCTTGCTTGCTCCATTTCCATCAATTTGTCTTCAGATTGGCTGGAGCTAGTCGCGCTTTGGTTGTCGCTGGAAGAAGACAAAGGTGAATCCTCTCGGAAGATTAGATTGTCTGCTACTCCTTCCAGCGACGATACCAAAAAGTTTACCGAGTTGTGTAAAACAACTTTGTAAATGGCTTCCTTTTTTTTGCTTTTTTCAAGTATTTGATTGTGGCAGCGTGGCATTCCGTTCTACAAAAATAAACAAGGCAATAGGTTTTAGTTTATCTTCTAGACTTGGAGCTTTTAATATTTTCTACCTTTTCGTTACATAATACGGATCAAACATAAAGACGGCGTCAAACAAGTCAGCATACACATGTCCTTGGAACCATCCTTCCTTATGGTTGCTATCTTGGAGTTGACCGCTTTGGAATAATAATAGCCTAAAAAAAGCACATTTAAATATCATCCGAGTCATTATTCGCGGAGGGTATAATAGGTAAATTAACTTACATCTTTGACAAAGAAATGAACAAATATGATTTTAGTCCTGCCCCAGGAACCAGAGTGATTGCTTTTGTGATGTTGTACGGGTCGAAGCAACAGACAGTTCGGTCTGGTGTGAAGACGGGCTACTAGGAGTACAATGGCGACGCTATCAGTGGATAATACTACTTTAGAGGTCGTGTAGTTATTAGGCTCGTAACAGCTAATTGAATAAAACAGATTCTTTTCCCGTTAAGTCTATATTTGTCGCAGAGGACATAAATCGCTCTGGTCGTTTTGTATTGTCTATTACTTTGCTGTGGCAACCCACATCGTGCCTTATCCCCAACCCCTATCCATTACTGTGCGTATAACTTCCTTTTCCCGTAAAAGACCACCAGTTCATACTGCACTGTATACCAAAGATCCGAACATCGCCCAATATTACACTTTGATGATCTTTTCAATTTTCTTGAGCGAGGTGGCCTCTGATATCTTAATGATAATGACTCGTTCTTCTCTGGTGCAAACTAGTTGCAAGGGGATCTCCAAGTCACGGACAATGTTTTTCATTTCTTTCTCAAATCGAAAAGGTATCAGCCCAGGAGATCCAAGATCCAAGATGTTGCATTCACCGCTAAATAAAATAAGGTAGATGTATGAGCAACTCTCATTGCTAATTATATATATATAAATGTATATTTTAAAGCTTACTATGCTTTCGTAAGCTTCTCCAGCTTATCATTCAAAGACAAACCCTTTATATTGGCAAGCTTTAGATGGTTTGACTTTTTATTGCTGCTCCTCTTGTTTGTTGTATCGTTGAAGTCATCGGAATTTCTTTTTGATACTACCGAGGACTGAGCTGGTAATGGTAGAGTAGTTGATGTTGAGAGGATTCTCGTCTACTCAACCATATCATTTTTATCTTTAAATATGTCTTCCGTTACTGTTGTCATATATAAAGATCTCCAATGCTATTATGCAAAAAAGATATTCAGATCAATGAGGATTAGAAAAAGGCAAGTTTGTATGATAAAACACTTGCCTTGATGCCTTTGTTACAAAGGATGATCTTCACAGGCTCAGAGTCCAATACAGCATCGCAATTGTTGCGCAGTTTTTGCATTGCTTGCATAAGTTTTTTATCACTAGATTCATAACTGTCTGCAAATTGTTTGAAGGAATGTCTGAAAATTCCAATGCAATCGGTTGAGGAACTGAACTGGTATTCCTTTAGCAGTGCCTGAAATACATCGAGAACTTTCCACTCTTTGATATTGGTTGTGTTTATGTAGCTGTAATAGAGTAGTTTTGGGGTTTTTATCTTCACATTCACATTGCGTGTAACTGTGACGTACCATTTTTTTATTTTCACTTTATTTTCACTATTTTCACATTTCCTTTTTTGGAAAATAAAGCATTTAAATTCTATCTGTCAAACTTCAATACATAATACCTTTCTTTATTCTATTAAAAACACTTTACTTTATTAAAAATGGAATCCAATTGTTATCTGGCAAGAGCTGCAATTCTCTACCATGACCTACGAAATGCAATCATAGAGAAAGACGAGGCTAAAGATGAACTGTTCATTTGTTTGGATCGTGATTCAGGAGTATATGCATTGCATAAGCGACAGACTCATTTGGACATTTCTTTGTTGGACAATAACACTTGCAAGTCATTGTTTAGATCTACATTTGCTGAGCTTCAGCTGATAGCAATAGCTTTGGGCTTCCCTGAGCAGGTTTATTTCGGCAACGGAACGGACCGAAGCTTCTCGTTGCACAGAGATTTAGGACTGTCCATCATGCTTAGAAGGTTGGCATATCCTTTGAGGCTGGTAGATTTGGAACTACTCTTCAAAATAAACAAGACAACTATCAGCGTTGTTTTCATCTCAATGATTGGATTGCTGCACAGCCAGTACCATGAAGGGGGCAGATTCAATAAAAAGCATCTGCATTCCTTTAACCTTGCAAGATTTTCTGATGCCACAGAAAGAAAAGACAAGCAATTGATTTGTCAAAAAGACACTTGATAACAATACCCTCTCTAATTATTTATCTTTTATTAAGGATCTTGCTACAAAGGAGTCATTGGATTCATCGATGGTACGTTGAATGAAATAGCACGTCCAGTCAGACACCAGGAACGTACCTACAATGGTCATGTCATATGTATCCTAAATAACTACATGAAACTTCAGGACTTTAATCTCTAAACTCTGTGATCATTTAGTGATACCATGGTTTAAAATACCAAGATATCGTAACTCCAGATGGCATAACAGCCAGTCTGAGTGGACCTTTCCCTGGATCTGTTCACGACTAAAACATGTTGGTGGACAGTGGCATAATTGGTGAACTCCGGGAAAGCTTGGACAAGAGAGGTGATGGTGGAGAACTGTATGCCATTTATGGCGATCCTGCATACAGTTCTTCCGACATTCTCATCAAGCCTTTTCGAAATAGTAAGTTTGTAGTGAATTATTATATAGTAAATGTATTAATCTTTTCCATTACAGGCCAGACAATGCCTAGGGTTGAGAAAGACATCAACAACACGATGTCTACTCTCAGGATTATAGTGGAATGGGAGTTTGGGCATGTTGCCAATTTGTTTGCCTTTGTCAGATACAGACCAGGGAAAAAAGGCATTGCTGAGCAAGTGTGCTCATTTTTATTTGGTTGCTACACTGATGAAAAACATACACATTTGTGTTAATGGTGGGCAAACATCAAAACACTTTGATATTAGCCCACCATCACTTCAAGAGTATATTTCTGAGATAACTCCATAATAAAAATAATACCTTTAAACATACTGTATACTTATAACATATATTTATTTTTTGTTTTTGTGTCTAACACTAGGGGAGACAAAAAAAAAGGACTAGGGGAGAGGATGTCGACTGTTACGAAGGCATTTATGGCAGCTGTCTATTTGCCTTCTCCAAAAAAGCATTGAGGTTACCGATCATTCCACGAAGATCGGTATGCAGCTGGAGAGACTGCTGCTGCATAATGTTTTGTGTCTCCAGGACTGCCAGAAGACGCTGGTTTGTCTTCTTCTGTTCTTCCAACAGCCCATCTTGCTTCTCTGCATATTTTGCAATGGTTGCAGAGGCACGCTCTATTACATTGATGGCCCTTGCCTCATGGGCCATCTTCTCACCAGTAGTCTTCAGTATGACCTCCAAGTCATGCTTCTTGCTCGACAGATAAGATCCTGGATTTGGACGGGCTCGCTTCGACTGTGGTCCATCCAACATCTCGTCCTCATCTTCATCTTCACTGGTTCTGTCAAAAACCATATCCGGGCCACCTGCCAACATCTGATTGACATTTATTTCGTCGGCAAATGACGTGGTTCTCCTTTCCATCCCACATTGAGAGTTAGAGACCAAGTAGGCCTGCTCAACTCGTTTTTTGGCAGCTGCCTTGGCGAGATTCTCGTCAGCCATGGCTCTGGACTCCTCACTTCTTTCCATCTTTGTATATAAAAATGTTATGATATGTGTAAGTGATAGCCTGAACGTGGATAATCAAAATTTATTATTATAAAAATAGAGTTTCTTACCAGAGATATGAGTGAACACACAAGATGTTCAAGTCTTGTCTCAGAGTCATTGCTTCCTGTCCCATAGGTGAGATCGTGGACGATCTTCTCTTTCATTGCCTTGGTAAGACTATCGATCTTCCTGTCGATGGCTGTCTTTCCAAGCTTCTTGCACTCTTGGTCGGTTTCATTGACTGCATTATATACGTTTTCTCACGCAGCTGCCTTTTCACTTCTTTTCAAATCAAAAGGGTGGAACTCGATTGTTGCTTCAATAGCAGCAATTTCGCAGTTGGCGGTCCACTTGCCGTAAGCTCTACCATTTCCATTGCTAGAAAAAGAGGAAGATGTGTTTGCTAATTCGTTGGACATTTTGTTTTATGGGTTTTGGGAGTATTTGAGTATATATGAGAATATAAGAGCATACCTAATTTCTTGAGCCCTTCTTCTTTTATAGTAGTTAGAATATCATGACATCTACAAATATCATAACTCGTTTTACATATCCTCGTCATACAGACTCTTTCCTGTAGTAAGGGGTCAATTCAATATCCGCCAAATCAAAAAAAATAACTTCTTTAACTCTCTCATTGTGCTATACCCACTTTTGCTTAACAAGTCATGTCTGAACATACACGAGTAAAAACAGACAACGTTCAACAATAATAAATGTGTTTATTAATTTTATTTAGTATTTGGTGGAGCCACCACCTGCCTTCTTCATTTCGGCTATAGGATTTAGCATTGACATGGAATGCCTTTCACATACTTTAACAGGTATTTTTTTCCACTCTTTATAGATTGCGGAATCCAGCTCCTTAATATTTTTTGGAGCTGGTACTCTTGCCCTTACTATGCGCCCAAGATAAGCCCACAAGTTCTCGATAGGACTGAGATCCGGGCTGTTTGGCGGCCATTCCATTACTGGAATACCCTGACACTTCTTCCAGTCCTCAGCCAGCTTTGACTTATGACAAGGAGCATTGTCTTCTAGATAAATAAACTCCCCGTCATTATGTTCATTCAAATTGTCCATGAAAGGGACAAGTTTTCTGCCCAGTAAGTTGATATAGGCATATTGGTCAAGAGTGTTGATTATGGTCTTCAAAGGGCCGACTCCTCCTGCCCACACACAGCCCCACACCATTACGGAACCACCGCCAAACTGCATTCTTGGCATAATACAGTCTTTTTCTAAACTTTTCTACTGGAAAGCGCCACACTCGCATATTTCCATCCTTGGAAAAAATCATGAACCTAGATTCATCACTCCAGATGACACAATCCCATCTTTGATTGGTTTTTTTTTGAGTGATGAGCAAAAGCTAATCGCTTCTTTTTGTGCACGTTGGATAGCTGTGGCTTAAACACAGTGCGGCAAGAAGACATTCCAATCCTACGAATAGCACGGCGGATGGTAGTCTTTGAGATCCAATTGCCCATTGTGTCACTCATGGCATTAGTCAGCTCTCCAAGTGTAGCCCTATGATTCTTTTTTATTTCACTTTTAAGATGACGTAAATCACGCTCATTAAGGATCCTTAAACGTCCTTTTCGCTTTCTGGCAAATGCAGTGCCTGTCTGTCTCCATCTTTGTATGGTCTTTTGGACAGTTGCTTTGGGTATACCAGTTTTGGCTGAAATGGCCGATTGCGTAATATCATGAAAAGCACCTCTGATGATCAGACCTTTCTGGTAATCTGAAAGCTGCTTTCGCTTATAAAGAGGTTTATTGTTAATTTGTTGAAATGGTGTAATTCGAATGAGAAAAAAAGGTATAGAAAGAGAAAAACAAGAATGTAGTATTGATATGCTATTTGGAGGAGTTTGAATGATGACTCCTTACTAAAGGTGTGGGTCTGTAGAACGCCAAAAAACAAAAGATATAGGGAAGAAAGAGATACAAAGATTTTATTAATAAACAAAAAAATAAAGCGTGGCTCCAAGAGTACCTATCATATTAGATAAAGTTGAGCCAACCTTAAGATTCTTAACTGTACACTATCCAAGTGACTATGACTGTAGGAACCATGATATTACAAATATGCCAAGGCTGTATCATTTTTAGATACAGTGTTTCATGTATGTACACAAGAATATTTAAATATATCCATAAAGGTGAGCTTTGGTATTCAAGGTAAAGAATAGATTTATAGATTAAAATGATATCAAAACCCAAGACAGTTATATAATCATTAGCAATTCAATAGTAATGGCTTGTAAAAGTAAGAATACTTGTAAGATATATATGAAGTGGCTTAAAATAAATAGTACTACGTTTGACAAGAGAGTTAGAATATAAAGCACTTTATATTTTATTTTATTACTTTCTCTCTCTTTCTTTCTTTATCTCAATGGCATCAACATTACCACCTAATATTCTCTCGTATATTAGAACATTTATTGATAAAAAGGATCGACTTGACTGTGCACTCGTCTGCAAACATTGGACAGAACCATTTCTAGATGCCTATTGGGGAAGATTGGAGATTGGTAGTTTTGGAACATATATCAACAGACAATGGGGAAAATTGAATATTGGCAACAGTACAACAAATATCAACACAGTGATTTCCAACAGAAAATTTCTGATTAATGCGCATCGTGTATGGGCAGTGTCATTTTCTGACGTTCATTTGAATGATTATGAAAGACTTTCGGAATTTCAGCGATCTTTCCCAGGGATAAGATATCTTGGATTATATAATCATACACCACTTGCATTCCCTATTTCAGACGCATTGGACTGGAGTCTTTGGCAGTCGTTGTCGTATCTGAAAATGTCTTTGGACCTTAAATCTGAAACAGTATTCTTGCAGAGTCTATTAATAAATCTGTCAGTATTGCCTTGTCTTGTTCATCTTGGATTTTACCAATCATATGATCCCGATACGCAATACACCCTTTCATGGAATGACCTTGAATATCTTCACAAACATCTGCCACGATTGGAGTATCTAGACCACAATTTCCGTTTCAAGCCAATACCAACAAACGAAATTGAAAGCATCAAAGCAGTCGAGCCAGCACAAACCATGACAAGAATAGAATTTATTGATTATATTGACACTCACTGGTTATTCTACTTTGCATCAAAGTATCCAAGTCTACGATATTTCACTTGTAAAGAACCTGCTGATCTATCCGATAAGAATCAAATTAATTATTACCATCAATATTACCAAGCAGACCTTCAATTGCTTTCAACACTCGACCAGTTTTTTCCTTGCTTAAAAAGGGCAGTTACAACGCTTAAATACGAGAATAAGTATTTATGGTTTATATTCTTTGAAACTCTCGGGCACTTTGTCACAAAGATCGAACACGTTGACCTACCTTGTTGCTATGATGTGAATTTGGATGATATAAACAGATGTATACAGCCTATTTCCGAATCATTAAAGTTTTTGAAGATTGACTTAAAAGATGATCGTCAAAAACTACCTTTTGCTGTTTGCCCAAGACTAGTCACACTATACATAGACGGAGACCATTTGCCCCTAATTGAAGTAGATAAAATCTTGGAGTGCTTCCCAGCCTTGCGCTCATTATCTCTCGTCGATACCATATTGTTTCCCCCAGCCAATCTGCACACATACACTCCGCATCCTTTACAGAAGCTAAAAATATATGGTTCAAAGATCTACGACAACACCCTTCACTATCTATCCATCTGTTGCAGCCAACTAAAACATGTGTCACTCGTTGATCTTCGCTATGATCAAGATTTTGGTGAAGGTTTTAATGAGGAAGATAATTGTGACGATGGAAGATCGATTTTCGACATGTCAATGACAAATCTGGATACATTTGTATTTACCTTTACGAATAGATCGGTATATAATAAGGAATACTTTCACAAACACTACATGATTGAACAGATGGAAACCGACAATGATGTATTACAAACAACTCAACGGTCATCTCGAATAAACTGGTATCATATATGCCGTGACAGAACAAACAGACAAGAAGAGGTTTTGAGATGGGAGATTGGAAGACGTGATATTGAATTTTGTCAGAGATATTTCAAAGACTTTTATCGCAGAAGGGAGCGTGGAAAAAAGCGAAAAGACATTAAAGAAGATAAGCATGGTTTGGTACAAAGAAGATTTTGGAAAAAGGATTTAAAATACGGTGTTTATGTATTTCGGTTTAAATCTGTCAAGAGCCATATCTTTCGTATCAAAATATCCCATCATATGATGAAATAAAAAGTAATATTTAATCAAGTATATTAGAGAGGTTTGGGGATTTTATTTTCGCTTTGTCTTCACATTTCCTTTTTTGGAAAATAAAGCATTTAAATTCTATCTGTCAAACTTCAATCCATAATACCTTTCTTTATTCTATTAAAAACACTTTACTTTATTAAAAATTGAATCCAATTGTTATCTGGCAAGAGCTGCAATTCTCTACCATGCTCTACGAAATGCAATCATAGAGCAAGACGAGGCTAAAGATGAACTGTTCATTTGTTTGGATCGTGATTCAGGAGTATATGCATTGCATAAGCGACAGACTCATTTGGACATTTCTTTGTTGGACAATAACACTTGCAAATCATTGTTTAGATTTATATACACTGAGCTTCAGCTTATAGCAAGAGAGTTGTGGTTCCCTGAACAGGTTTCTTTCCGCAATAGAACAAACCAAAGCTTTTCTTTACACTGAAACCTATCACTTTCTATCATGCTTAGAAGGTTGGAATATCCTTCAAGGCTGGTAGACTTGGCACTGCTTTTTAAGACAAACAAGGCAACTATCAGTGTTGTTTTCAACTCAACGATTGAATTTCTGTATAGCCGGTACCATGAAGGAATCAAATTCAACAAAAACCATCTGCATCCCTTTAAGCTTTAGAGATTTTCTGATCCCACAGAAAGAAAAGGTAAGTAATTGTTTTGACAAAAAGACACTTGATAACAATGCCCTATCTAATTATATATCTTTTATTAAGGATCTTGTTATGAAGGGATCAATTGATTCATTGATGGTACGTTGAATGGCATAGTACGTCCAGTCAGATACCAGGAGTGTATCTACAATGGTCATGTTGTATGTATCCCAAATAAATACATAAAACTTCAGGACTTTAATCGTTAAACTCTGTAATTATTTAGCGATACCATGATTTAAAATATCAAGGAATAGTGACTCCAGATAACATAACAGTCAGTCTGAGTGGAGCTTTCCCAGGATCTGTCCATGACCAGAGTATGCTGGTTGATAGTGCCATAACTGGTGAACTTTGGGAAAATATAGACATGATGAGCAATGGAGGGCGGCTGTATGCCATTTATGCTGATCCAGCGTACAGCTCTTGCAATATTATAATCAAACCTTTCAGAAACAGTAAGTTTGTAATTAATTATTATATAGTAAATGTATTCATCTTTTCTATATATATTTTACTACATCTTTTTACTGTTAGATATACCTGAGCACTATCAAAGTGTTCTATCTCTTTTATTGTATACTTTTTGCCTTTTGAACTCGTAGGAAACCATTATTTATCAATTGTATCTGTCAAAATTGCCATAACGAAAACTAATTCGTCAGATTTATCCTTTTCTGTAATCTTATTGGATGATCCGGCTAAATACCAAAGGGAAAATAACAGAATTATTTTCTCATTTTGTACTTGTAACGCCAGTTATTTTCCCTTTTTTGTGCTACCTTGGAGGTTAAAAAATCGAAAAATAGCCTTTTATGGAAATGTGAAAGTACAAATAAAATCCCCAAACCTCTCATAATATTTTATTTCTATTTCTATTTTATTAATAGACCCCCATCATAAAAACAGTATCCTCGTCAGAATTCACCCGTAGCCCTTATAAAAGGCTGATTATTACAACTATGGATGTATAATGTATATACACATTTTGTAGATTTCAGTGCTACCAAGATTGCAACTGTTTTTGGAATGAGTTTGGATACTGCAATGCATAATATTGTGACTCTCTTTCCGCTGTGTCAATTCACTATAGTAGATTTCTGTTTGACACTTTGAACAAAGAGGTTATTAAACTTTTCAGCTCACAACGCTCCGAGTGTTTTTTTTTATATCACGGCTAAAACCCGCTCGCATTAGATAAAAAAACAGGTAAAGTACAATTTGTGATTTTGTATAAAGTAAGGAGAAAATAAATTATAGAAAATAGGCGATTATACTATTTATTAAATTGTAATCTTATATGTTTTTTCTAAAAAGAAGTTGCAAAATTAGACTATAATATTGTATATAGTTCATAATTACACGTAGATTATGAAGTCTACCAATGCTTGCATCTGGTCAATCACACACAAAAAAGAGGGAATCACGGTGGGTAAAACATCAATTTCAAAAGCGAAGAAGAAAAAACAGACTTGGAGGTTTCGCGTTTATTACTTGTTTCTATTGGTCAAGATCCAACTTTGAATACAGGGAATGCATATTAACAAATAGTATCAAGTAAACTCTTTCATTTGAATCCCCATCTTTCCTCATCTCTTTCTCTCTCTCTCTTTCTCTCTTTCTCTGTCTCTTTTTATATATATATATATTATTATTTTGCCAATGGACACAGAAAATGGTATGGTCGAGCAGCCCTCAAACAGCAGACGATTAAATGCCGGCATAGAAGATTTGGGAGTTCAATGTAGCCAGCTCAAAACGCAATTAAAAAAAGCCTTGCAGGTAAAAGCATAGTATAATTTCAGACAAATATTAAATATTAGATACTGACTGTGTTTATTAGCGCCAAGAGTCACTCCAGGTCGATCTCCGAGTATATAGAAATCAAGTACGACGTCTACGGAATGAGAAAGAGTAAGTGGATTGTATGGCTGAAACAGTCTATTAAGATTCCAAAAGTATCCTACTAGATGAAATAGAGAGGAATAGAATGGGACCGAGTTTTGATGATTCTTCCGCATCAGACACAGAATCTCTAAGATCAGTAAGTCTTGAGCAATTGGAGAAATCAAAGTTAACCACTCTGTAAAGCATACTCCAATATCAGGTATCAAACGCGACCGCCTGCAATATGAGAATGGCTACAATGGTCAATCTTCACTTGGAAAGACACTTGGACATTTGAACAAGCCAGTCAAAAAGAGACGGTCTCAAAAGGGAGCTAATGCTACCCAGCCTACTAGAACAAAGAAGAAAAAGGATCCAAATGCCCCCAAAGGACCAGGAAACCCATTCTTTTTATATTGTCGTATGGAGCGCGATCGTATAAAGGGAGAGTCGGATCATGACATGAATCTAGGTGAAATGACTCGAGTACTTGGTCAAGAATGGAAAGCATTGGACGCCAAAGAGAAGCAGGTAAGCTCCAGAGGCAAATAAGATCCAAGTGGTATTGATTATATTGGCTAGAAATACCTGGATCTATTCAAAAAAGAGCACGATGAGTATGAGGAAGCCTTGCGATCATATACTGCTTCTACCGAGGCGGGCGACCAGCCTTCCCCTCCCGAGGCTCATTCTATAGCATCAACCGGCACTTTAGACGAGGACGCACGGCCAAAGTCTGCCTAATTTTATAATTATATACAATAGATTAACTTTTTCACAATCATATATCTTATCGTCAGCTCGTACAAGAACTGACTCTATCAAAGGTATCACAAGAGTATGAATCAAGGGTATATACTTGGTCAATCGAATTCAAGCCACGCCTTTTAAAGTGTTGTATAATCAGACTCTAGATATACCTTCAAGGGACATATCAAAGTATTCTTTTTGTATTTAGCTTTTTGCTTTCAACATGTTTCACTCCCTCACAGTTAGTGCCTCGGCTAGAGTTATCAAGACACGTTTTTTCCACGCCTTGCCAACCAGCAAGAACTTTGTGTTTTCTCCCGAAGTAAAGAAAGCTCTTTCCAACAATGGCCCTGTGGTTGCCTTGGAATCCACAATCATTAGTCATGGTATGATGATCATTGATTCTAGGCCGAGAAATAATATTTTTTTTACTCAATTTCTTTATTGTAGGCATGCCCTATCCACAGAATGTAGAGACTGCACGTGCGGTAGAGAATCTTGTTAGGGACCAAGGCGCCATTCCTGCCACCATTGCAATCCTGGATGGAAAGGTTCACATTGGTACATTGGAGATTCTATGCTTGATTTCAGATTATTAAATGATCATCCACAGGTCTCGAAGATAATGCACTAGAGAGACTGGGAAAGATTGGCATCAAGGCCCAAAAGACTTCCAGACGTGATTTGCCTATTGTGCTTTCTCAGGTAAGATGAATAATCCGCAAAAAAAATTTATATCTAATCTCTTTGGCTGTAGCGTTTGGCTGGCGCTACAACTGTGGCTAGTACGATGTTCCTTGCCAGGGCTGCTGGAATCCATGTATTTGTCACTGGTGGAATTGGCGGTGTACATCGTGGAGCAGATACATGCAAGTTCTCTATAGATTGTTAATCAAGGCTAATACAGCTTAAAAACAGCGTTTGATATCAGTGCCGATTTGTTGGAATTGGGAAAGACACCTGTGGCTGTCGTGTGTGCTGGTGTAAAGAGCATTCTGGACATCCCAAAGACACTTGAAGTTCTGGTATGGTTTATGGGTTGGACTGGATAAGCCAATTATAATCTCGAATTGAAATATAGGAAACTCAAGGCGTAACTGTATCGACCTTTGGAAAGAGCAAGAGGTTCCCTGCCTTTTACACACCTGATAGTGGCCTTGATGTAAGTTTGATATCCAACAAGCAGTTGAAATTGTTGAAATTGGGTTTTTTAAACATATAATCTCAGAGCCCTAGCCGTGTTGAAGATGCCACGGCTGCAGCACAGGCTATCTGTAAGTCAGGGTATCCAAATTCACATATGCATCCAACCCAAAAAGTTGGGTTCAGAACATTGGTCACCATTTACTCACATAGTTACTTATCACAAAAGCGGCCAATCATGAACTTGGGTTGAATAGCGGCATGGTCATTGCTGTCCCAATCCCCAGCGAGTCTGCAGCCGATGCTCAGTTGATCCAGGGTGCAATTGATACAGCAATTGCTGAAGCAAGGTAGACCAAGCCACTATATACATATACATATACATATATATATCGATCTTGGTTTGTAACCCACTTTAATCTGTTTAGAGCAACTGGCATTGTTGGCAAAGAGGAAACACCATTCTTATTAAAGCGTATGGCTGAATTAACAAAGGGAGAGTCTCTTGAAGCCAGTAAGTTTGCAGAATACAAAACTCGTGCTTTTTATTAATATATTTCTCAAGACATTGCCTTGGTAAAGAACAATGCGATTGTAGGAGGAAAGATTGCCTATGAACTGGCCCAGTTGAAGCAGAATGTATAGACTGTAAAATATAGTTGGAAATGACAATATATATATATATATATCCAATACATAAAGATTGGAATCTTAAAGGTAATGGGGTTTAAGGAAGCCAAACACCCTCTAAGAATCTTTATTAGCTTATGACTCGTCTGGGTCAACCTCTTCCAAAGCCTGGACAACATCTCGCCAGATTTGAATTCCCTTAATAAAGATTGACATGAGTTTAAAGAAAGCATTAAAGATGATGGATATTACCTGGTCGTAGAATTCAACTTTGCCATCAGTGTATACTTTTAAAGCCTCATTCATTTCCACAGACTTGCTTTGGGTGAAGAAATGGTCTTCCTTCTTGACTTGGTCAGAGAATGCACAGGAAACAATATCAGACTGATCCTTGGCGTTCTTGAGCTAAAGCAATATGTCGGTTAGGTTGCCATGATATAATAATAAAAACTTACTTCTCGAAGACGCTCGTCCAGACGCAATATCTTTTCTCGCTTGATCTTGTCCGTATCAGCACCTCTGACTTCATTAATCTTCCCAGTAAAATATCCAGCAAAATTGTAACCCTCTCCTGGTCGTCCTCTCATAATCTTTTCCTTTTCTTTCATGGTTGTCTGATAATAGTCAGTAAGTTCCTCGACATCCAGTTGCTTTTGGTCCCGTAGTTTGAGAACATCCTAAACAGTTTTCCATGAGCCTTGATATTTTAAATAATCAAAATTGCTTTTACCTTGAGGACACTGTAATATGCCATGTAATCATGAATCTCAC
The DNA here is from genome assembly GCA_022702545.1 of Phycomyces nitens. Classification (NCBI taxonomy): domain Eukaryota; kingdom Fungi; phylum Mucoromycota; class Mucoromycetes; order Mucorales; family Phycomycetaceae; genus Phycomyces; species Phycomyces nitens. Next base: position 2,105,530 of record JAHRBC010000008.1, on the reverse strand, counting down.
CAAGCCAGTCGGTATCCTTTGATGCCTATAATATAGTCAATAAATAGTCAACTAGACAGATCAACTAGACAGACTAACTCACCATTGTCTTTATATTCTTTGCATATTGACTAACTCCAGCTGCAAACCGCAAAAGGGTCTTGTTCATGTTTGCCTCTAGTTCAGCCAGCCCACGGATACTCGCAGAGAACTCTTCATAATCACTGCAAAGATCTTTATAATATATATATATGGATTAACTACATCATATAATTGACAGTAATTACCATCTGTCCGTTTGTTGGATCTCATCAGGGTCTTTTCAAGCAGCTCGAGGTTCTCTTCAGTTCTTTCGATCCGCTCCTTCATTTCCACAAACCTCTCGTCAGGTTTTCTTAGTTTGGAAAATGCATTCAACAATGAGTCTCCTAGGGTATCAATCATTGTCTCTTGACTTTCACGAAGAGCACGAGCAGAGGCATCATTCTTTAAAGAAGCAATTTTCAGTTTTAAAGTGTTTGATGACCATCCTTAACCTACAAAATCGCTTGATTCCAGAAACATGACAAAGAAATTGGATCTGCCGAGTACAGGATGCCATGATATTCTCTGTAGGAATCGTTGGAGGCTTATTTTGTAATATATACATTCTTTCTTTGTCAAGTAATATATAATTGAATGCAGGCCTGTAACAACAATATTTACCTCATTCGCCGCTTCTCGATAAATTCAGTGCCAAACCTATCTCCCTTTACATATTCTATAGGATTTCATTGTTGATTAGACAGCCTAAAAAGACCACATAACCCATCCTCACCCATCCGATGTTTGTCTGGCAAAGGCGGCACAAAACAAGCAGGATAATCTGCATAGAGAACCTTTCGTAGCCAGACAAAGTCTTGGAACCTTCTTCGTACCAATGGTTTCTACAGATAGCATGGTTGAATATCTCGCAATAAAATAAAAGCAATAATCCTTTAAAAAGTATTTTGTTTTTACATCAGAGGTTATTCCATAAGACACAAATGTTCCTTGCTGCGGGTCGGTTTCTTTGCGTGGATCGGTGACAAAGATGTGTTTGCGAGAATAGGTGTCTTTGGTATTGGTTGTCTGGACGGGTTGGGGTGTAGTTTGGCTGGGCTGATTAAAGTATTCTGGTAAGGATTGTGTTGGGGTCTGGAGAGAATGGATTTGGGACGATTGAGGATCCAAAAGTGGGTCGTCGGATATATCAATATCAACATTGACCGATGACGGCTCGAGAGTAGCAATGTTGATCTCACTCGAGTGATGAAACGTCTTTGTCAAAATCCAAGCGTCGATTTATAAAAGCCATGTAGACAAGAAAGAACAAGAATAATAAAGCGGTTTGTGAGATATTGATTATGCATGAGCATAAAGGACCATTTTGAATCTACCAAGCTATTTTGTCCTACATTGAATCCATCTGAGCCATGAGATCCTAATGAGTTTTGCAGATTGTCACTTGAGGGATTGTCGAGAATCAAAGAGGCCTGCTGGTGCTGTTCAAGCGAGGACTGGGAGTTGTAGAAGCTATGATTATGATTCATGTCTTCCGTGCCCTGTACGTTCCATTGTACATTACTGAATTCATCAGTGTCTGCCATACTTTATAATGATTTAAATGGAATAAAGGAAAAAAAGTAAAAGAGAGAAAATGCAAGGCTAGGTCAATGGCGAGTGTTGATTCAAAGAAGGATTCCTCTTGTTTGCGGGCGGTGTGGTTGACGAAAATTGTATGCGTGTTCCCAAGTCTCTTTCATTTTGGAATTATTGTCGGCGTTTCTTTTTTTTTTTTTCAAAAAATGAACAGAAAAAAATGGCCATTTTGATTATTTTATGGGCCAAATTCCATCATTTGGTATTGCAGAAAATGACCGAGTGGCCAAAGACCAAAGAGGTTATGGCTCATATTTCATTATGTGATTGTTTTAATAAAAGCATTATTAGAAAGAGGTCCGTGCATAATCATAATCATAATTATAATCATAATCATAATAAACTCCTTTGGATCTTGGCCATTGACCTTTTTGTGCTCGGTGGTCCAAAGAGCTTGGCTTGCTTCCATTTGGATTCTTATAACAAACAAGGGGGGCGGGCAAAGACCCTCTAGAGATATATCTGTACATGACAACTGCATTTATCCTGCATTCAAACTCGAGTGATGTGCACCATACATCTTCTTTACATTTAGAATGGCATGGTGTGCTTTGAATTTATGCATTTAATCCATACATCTCCTAAAGAGATCAATCGTTGTGCGGTTGGAATTTTGTTTTTTTAAAAGGGGACACTAATAAATAGGCTTGCAATATAGAGATACATATCCCATTAACCCCTCGCCTGTTCCTTTTGGCTGCTTTCTTATTCCAACTTCTTGTACAATAGCAGCAGGGTACATAATGTTACATCCAGGTTTAAACGCGGTTTATTATTGTAGTTGGTACATAAATAAATAAAGAAGATGTCTTGGGCAAAATAAACCAAGACATTGACAAACACACACACAAACACACAAGCACACAAACACACACACAAAAAAAGGTATTAGGGATAGAGTTTGCTTAATAAACATTGCAAATCTATGGAAAATGAAAAATGAAAAATGAAAAATAAATAAATAAATAGATAGATAAATAGATAGATGGATGGATGGATGGATAGATTATTCCTGATTTTTTTCATTATTTTGTTTTTGGAATATATGGGTTGCTGCTGTGGTTGTGGAGGCTGTCGAGATTGCTTTCATCTCATGTATATATTTTACAGAACAATAGCCATTGCAGACATGGCAGAGGCAAAAATAAGTACGGTTAGCAATCCAGGAGAGTTCATTGTAGAATCTGAACTCTTGGTAAAGATGCTGCCGGTTGATTGGGTCTGGCCGGGAATATTGGTTGCAGATGCCTTGGCAAGCGAGGATGTGGATACAGCAGGAGGACGGACCTCGATAGGGACAGGGAGCTGGGTGTTGGTAGACTTGTCCAAAAAGACAACTTTGTAGTTACCAGGCTTGACTGTAGAGGGAATATTGAAGTTGATGGAATGTTCATAGTAAGTGAGGTTTCCATCTCTCTTGATAAATGCATCGGTCTTGGTCACATCGGCATTGGCAGAAATGAGGAGTGATCCATTAGATGGAAGGGCAGTGGGTTCCAGTGTAACCTGCAAGCTTAGGGCTAATAGTACGACAGAAAAGAGCGCGTGAAGAGTAAGTTGGTCTGTCCCAGATGGCTTATTGTATAATCTTATTACCTGAACTATCGACGTCTGAAAACAGACGGTAAGTACAAGGCAAGATCTGGCCGATCACATAAGGGCCGTTGCTGACAGGGCTGGTGACATTATAGTTTCGAGTGGGTGCTGTCAACTGGCCAGAGACACTGGCGGCGCCAATGAGCATGGACAAGAGAGCGTAGAACTTCATGAGATGAAAGAGAGTAAAGAAGATGTTGAAGAAAGGGAGACCAAAGGGGAGAGCCTTAATCTTTTATAAGAATTAAGGAGAATCAAGAACCCAAAGTAAGGATCTGCACTGTCTTTCAAAACAAGTGGCCCCACATAAACTAACACTTGTTGGCCCAAAAATATACTCTGCAATTCCCTTTTTGTGTTTGGATAATTTAATGGCTTCTTGTTCTCTATCAAATATTTTTTTTATTATAATAATAGTAATAATGAATGTCAACAATAAGTACATGTATTCTAAAAGAAACCTTTTTTTTATTTATTTCTGTACAAATAAACAAGTAAAGAATAATAATAATATAGGCAAATATAGCAATATAATGAGAGAACAAGAGAGAGAAAGAGAGAAAGAGAGAAAGCTTAAAAGAAGAAGAAGAAGGAATTACAAGCAAAATTAAAAAAAAAAGAATTCTCACATCGACAAACATCCATCTTGCTCTTCGTCTTTACCTAAAATTCCCTCAGCTTTCTTCTCTCCCTTGGACTGCGCTGCATGCTAAAAGAAAGGGGGCTATTGAATATCACGAGCCTCAAGGCATTCAGTGTACATTTGTGTAAAAATAAAATAGGACGGATAGGTTTTGAGAAGGGTCGAGACCGACATTTGTGAATAGAATCCAATACACCTTGTACATGCTTGTGTACATTTGTAAAGAAGTATATGTATTTTGTAGATCGTTTTTTTAGTGATACTAGAGGCCTATTGTCTGACAAAAAGGCATACTTGTCCTTCAAAAATAAAACGTTCTTTATCCCGATGTTTGTTCCCTGGAATGCTTGTTTAGAATCGCACTATCTATTTTACAGGTAAGGAGATTTATTGTAAAAGCTACTTTACATTGTCAGTGTCATTGATCTACATGATTATCTTTATAGCCTTTTGAATGATAGTAAAGTCTTGACACTTGGAGAAAAAAATGGGTCAGGCTATAAAATATGATGGGATCTTGGTTGTCCAGCCATGTCACTAGGGGGACATAATCTTATATTCGGTTGTAATCTTGTCTTAGTTCCCCAACAGTCTCTAGGTAATAGACAATGGGATGTCTTGTGAAATAAAGCTAGTATAAAAGACTAACATGGTAATCGTAAAAAGGAGGGAGATACTGTGGCGGGTAATCGTGTTTAGGAATCTTGATTTCTTATTTAGAATGCACACAAAGGGTTTCTCTCGAGTGCTTTATAATACCCAAATCTCATGCATTGTATTGACCCCCAAGCATCCCTTGTCCTGTACGGATTCCTCAGGAAAGAATAAAGAAACCCTTTTTTATGATTTGCTTTGGCCAAATCGTTTTTATCTAATCATTGATCTCAAGGAGACTACACGCGAAATGTTGCAACCAAAACAACAATAGCAATGCATTTTTGTTTATTCAAATACACTTTTCTTTTTTAAAATAATATCAAGCACATTAGCAAACTCGATTACTATTATTGTTATAAAAGCCCATACGTTTTTATTTTTATTGACCATGATTTCATATAAACTATCGTTAGACTTGTGAATTCATTCATAGTATTAAATGTAAATTAATGTTTATACTAGTATAGTCTCTTTTTATGAATAATAATAATAATAATGTCAGAGTAACAGTTGACGTATACTGAAAATGCAAAGCGGGTTCTTTTAATGGCATTAATATTCATTTGGCATACTTGTGCAACTTCCATTCTTCTTTTTCTTTAAAAGTTGGACTAGTGGCTGAAGTAATAAATGGATTGTTCTGTAGTCTAACTCGATTTGCCTCTTCGTCTTGCTCTTTTTGAAGAACCTTTGCCAATTCTGTATCCTTTTCGATCTGCTGGAATTTCTCCCAATAGCTTTCCATCTCATCCATACTCAATTCAGGCAAGCAGTCCTTGTCAAAGTCCTCATCTTCACTTGGATTAGACTCTTCATCAAACCTGCTGGTCACTGAAGAAACCGAGCACAATGAAGCTGTATCAAACGCATCGTCCGAACATTCAAACTCTTTGTTTTCATCACCAGAAAGGTTGTTCAGCTTGTTTGACCCATCCACGGCATGAGGATTGCCCAAAGAATAAAACGGAAACACCTTGGGCATCGAAATGTCGGCTCGCCATGCTCTTGTAAGCAAATCTTTCCATTCGGACATGATGCTCTCATCTTTCATCATTGCTTCCTCTGTTGCTCGGTCCTCTGCAATGGAAATATCATCAAACAGCGAGAGGGCATCATCCGAATCCTGGTCTATATGTCTTGGGATACTGACGGATGAAGTTATCAGATCATCACCTTGTAGGTCAACCATATCTTTGGCTGGTGGGTCCAGAGTGGTCTGTTCAGACAAGTGTTGGGTATCTTCACAGGTTCCCTTGTACAGAAGAGTGAAGTAAGCCATCATTCCTCCAAAGTAAGCACATGGCTCTATCCACTGAAAGTTTGCAATGACTAGATATAGTTCATAGGCTGACAGGAATAAAGCCACGCCAGCAGTGAACACACATACACTATAAACTAGATGCTTATCTGTAGGTTGAACTAATGATGATAGTATCATGGCTATTAATAAAGACACATTAATTAATATAGGCTATTAATATTTACCAAAATATGGCTTGGCTGTATCCTTGAGATGATTGAATTGTTCAATCGTACGTTTTTTAAGAGGCTGGATTGCTTCCGAAATTGACGTAACTATGTCTTGCGATTTTGGCTCCTCTTGTAGCTTGGGCTCGGGGAGCGTATTAAAGGGATTCGGAATGGCAGCTTTTGGTGTAGGAATATCGTCGTCGCTGGCTTCTTCGGGTATTGACTGCTGGATCTCTTTCTTTTTTGGCGATTTCATAAATGAAGCTGGGGTTTTGACATCTGTTCCGGAATCGACCCAGTCTTCTTCGTCTTTTGAGATGTGTAGATCATTGGGGTTATGTAGAGAGGGCTCAGCGGAACGTGTGGGATTATAGACAAGCCCTGTCATATTGAGAGGCTGCGGTAATATGCGCTGTTTTACGGGAAGCGGCTCGTCAGTGTCGATCATTGACCTTGGACTCAGGTCTTTAGGAGATCCAATGCTGCCTTGTGTATTGACCTGGGTGGGAATATCTAGTGTATCAGATTGTAGCTGTTTTGGTTTTTGGATAAGGAGCTGCATAGTAAAGAGCGCTTGAAATTCAATCAAGAACTCAATAACACGTTGGGAAATCTTGTAATGGACAGCCGAGACATGGTCTGGGTGGTTCAAGATCCCTGGACAGAAGACGGCCGCAAGATTGCTTGCGTCCATGAGATTCTCGGCCGAGTTGCATGCAAACATATTGAGCATGTCCAGCAAGTACAATAAAAGGTGCTGGTGGGCAGGGGGAATGGTTAGGATAAGTTGTTGGAATGCCGTTACTCTGTCTTCGGTAGTGTGATAAAACTTGTCGCCTAGATAAATGATAGAAATCTGGTCAGAGGCAGTATTGACAGAATTAATGGTCTTACTCATAACATCTCGAAAGTCTTGGTAATAATCAAGTGGTATGACGGGTTCTGGTAGCTTATTGAGAAATCGACGCATCACACTTGCTGCATCATGTATTGTATAACTATCCCAATTAAAGTGTAGGCCATATGCAGTTGCGGGGTTATCGAATGCCTGCTGCAGTTCATTGATACGTTTCATGCTTCCCGATAGACGGAATATGCCTTGTTCGTGCAATGCTATACGTTTATTCACAAAGTATTGTATTAGATGTGGCGGGTGTGTGAACTAATCTTGCTTTAAAGACTGCTTTTATATATATTAAAAAAATTACCATTTTGTTTGAGAAAGGCACCGCACTTTGCAATAATAATCGGAATCGCACCCGCACGTCGATGTTTGATCATATCTTCGTCAACGTACCCGACAGTTGATCTGGCATAACATAGAGATTCAGATAGTGGAACCCCAAATACGGCTGTAAAATACCAAATGGTTACAGAGAGTCCTAGAGATATATTTGCAACTTACTGTGAATGGTTCCTGGTCTTTGGTTCGTGGACTTTTTAAATGAAGTCTGGGATTTGCGGGAGGGTGCGGGCAGGACGTTCTTTCGGAGCCATCCTCGGAAGGAATGTCTTCTGGCAATGTCAGTGGTAGCAGCTACTTCAGTCATTTTTGGGGTTTAGAGATCAAGGAAACAGATGAAAGAAAAAGGTAAAAAAAAAAAGGTAAATATATTTATTCTAACAAGCATAGGCTATACTCTATTTTATTTTGTTGTTGAATGGTGACGATGATCGATTCCAAAGATCAGGTAATTCCGGACGATATGATCTTTCTCGTCTTTATCCATCTATTATATCCGTTGTCTAACATAATGACGTAAATTTACAAGCGAAATAAAGCCTATGATGATCATAAATGCAACCAGAGTATTGGTAAATTCAAAAAAAGGTATTTAAGCTATTTCCTTGTACAACGTCTTTTGACAAAAGATACAGTCGTTCCAATAAACTATGTCTGGTCTGAACAAAATGTCGTTCTTTTAGAAATAAAATGCCGTCCAATCAAAAATAAACTATCGCTCAATTGGGAATATAATGTCGTCCAATCAGAAATAACATATATCATTCGAATAGGAGCAAAATGCCATACAGCAAAGGTTACCAGATTTTTTTAGAAAGTAGAAATATTCGATTTCTTTTAATTTCAATTGTAATCTCTTTGAGATGCGAATACAAATTGTACCAAGTAGAATGACGCCTGGTGGTGCATGGAAATAGACATGTAGTACAGCTTTAAATATGTTTGATACTCCGCCAATTTACTGGATCAATCAGGCCTAGCGTATAACAGTTACAGTGTTTCTACTTGAGATTGGGACGATAGAGACATTTGGAGATTCCTTCAAGTGGACCAATATTGAGCTAGCGAATATTGTTGCGCTTTTTCGAACCTCAGGGAAACCGACTTTCATAAAACGAATACCTCTTTATACTGAGCTTTTATATTGTGAATGCCACGGGGAAATTGATCTTTATAATCATAAGCCTCTTTGGTTGGTTTGTAGGTTTTATTTTCATTTTTTGGTTTATTTGATAGAATGAATGATTTCTAGATAGATTAATCGCCTAACGACTTGTTTACTATGATTACTGTATCGATTGATACTTCTTGCTTATCTCTACCAATATATTCTTTTTTTTTGTATACTCTGAAAACCTACTTGATTGAGGGAATTGCTGTCTAAAACTAAAAGAAGATGCAATAAGTAATTTAATGAATTAAAACATGTGTGTATTACTCGTAATATTGGTGTAATAGTCAAAGCCATTTTTTTGCGCTTTGTAGATGTTAGTCTGACATATTAGTTGAGTATTTTATTCTGCTTACATGCTAAAGACAGTTATTACTACATGTATATAATACTAGAAATATCTGGTAGAATACACAACATGGAAGAATAGATGTATAAGTGATTCGGAACATTAGAGTGCCTTGGTATTTTAGATTAGACGATTACTTGACATTAGAAATAGAAATGAGATGGTTGTAAAGAGGAGGCAAGAGAAGATTGCTATAGCTTGGCATTACGCTCTAATCAGTAGATATATGTAGCTTGATGGAGTACCAGAAAGTATGCATTGAGAATATAAATAAGGTAATGAAAGGCAGAGATATATAGTGTGTGTGGATATCAATTAAAGATGATAGGACAAATAAATATTTTGTTAAAGCAAATGTTGACCTCCAAGCAGTTTATTTCTCAATAAAATAGTCGAATAAATTTAAATCCCTGGTATATATTCTCTTTATTCGGTTCGATATATCCTAAAAGTAAAGTAAGATGGTCTTTGCAGTGTATATTAGTATAAAAGCAGAAAAGAGTAAATACGAATACTTACTTTTAAAGGATTAATTGTAAGCGTGTTTAAAAACAGCAGACAAACCAATTCTTCTGACCACGGATCAACAAAGTTAATGGGCTATTGTCGCTCCTGGGAAGGGGCTGAGTCATGAAGAATGGTCAGGCCAGGGACGTTACCTTCCAATGTCCCTCAATAACGTAAGCATATTGTCGAATAAGCATAATGCTTAGACCAAGTTTGTTCATTAAAGTTGTATAAAAAACACACCCGGTGGGAAAAAAATCTTAATCTGGCAACTTGGTTTGGATTCCACTATTTTTTGTATATCATTTATGGAACGCGTATGAAGTTCGCATTTGACATGTAGGGTAATTGAGTTGGGCAAAGTAACTAGTTACGGGACTATTATGAGGAAGGACGCTTAAGTTATCTAGTGCTTATTATCCAAATTGGAGGCGTGGTAACGAGGGACAATAAACTACTGTTAAGAGGATGCGTTCTCAAGAGAATAGAGCTGCCCTCCATAAGGGTTGGGATGCGTCAAATAATATTTATGACTAGGCGTATGGGGGTGAGTGTTGTATTTGCACATCTATATGTACGACAAAGACATATATAATCAATCCCAGTATTCAATATAACTGGTGAATCTAACACGGACTATGAATTACAACATCAGTATAAAAGGAACAGGAACACAGACTAGCAACATCATCTTAATTGATACCAACTTTTCTACCTCATTAAAAACCACACTATACAAAGTCTCACTTTACTTACTACGTCTCTTTATTTCATTACCTTTATTATCACATTTTACTATATTCCTACCCTAAATACATCAGTGAGAATTAATTGTCAAAAATAAAATAAAAAAAGTGTTTTTAACGAGGTAAAAAGAGATACTTTATTCTTCTTCACAACATTTCCTCTGTTACGGCTTCCTCTGCCTTCACACCTATATTCCTCTACTTCTCTTGGCCATTACTTTCAAGGTGGCAGCCACCAACCACCATGCCCAACTTCTCAGGAACGACTGTATTTGTGAAATGAAAAGCCTGATGATGCAATGGAAACCCATAAATAGAATGTATTTTTTTTTTTTTTTTGGTTGGGCAAACCAGAGAGGAGAAATCCCACCCCCTTCCTTAAATAGAATGTAGAACACTTTAGTTTATCACACATCTAAATCTGGTATCTAGTCTTTGACGAATTGCTATAAAAGTAAAAGTCAACCAATCTTAGTTCCTTTTTAAGTTAGCGCAAACTCTATAAATTTCATAACTAGTTTAATTTATTTATTGTTATGACGACGAGCCCAATACACATACATACATACATTACGAATATAAAGCTTCATTTATTTATTTTATTTAAATTATATATACATGTATAAAGCTAAATATAAAATATTTATCTACACCCAAACCTATTTTTGATTTTTTTTGCTTGTACTGCACAAAACACGGTGATGTCATTTAGCCCATGACTACTGAGAACATGGAATACCAAATGAAATCTAAACATGGAATACATAAATCTGTAAGTAAACCTGCAAGATATGTGCTCAAGATTGCATTCGTTTTTGAATGGGAATAGCAAGATAAAGAGTCAGGGAGCAAATCAGAAGTGTGTTGATCACGACAAGTTGCCTTGTTCTGGCTTCTTAGTTTCATCCTTTCTGTATCTTGCAGTCCCTTTGTATATTCTCAAAAAGAGGTTCACAAAAGCAACGATGCTTATAAAATCATAAAACAAAACTCACCATTCCATCTGCTATGAAAGCCGTCGTAGATAATAATATAAAAATATTATTATTATTTATTTTTGAAAAAGAAATGATAAAGGGAAAAAGGATTGTTTATTTGATTTATTTTTATACCACAGCACTGAAAAATTTCTATCTACATGGGCTGCAGTCACACTGGAGCGCCGCACCAATGACAAGGTTTGGTAAAGCCAACCAGAGAGTTTAAAATGCAGTCTCAAACACCTTCTTTACATCCTCATATACTTCCTCGATCGACTGCTCAGCATCGATCTACGCCATAAAACAAGTAATCAGATCATATTCTTCCATGGTCTCTAAAAATAACCAAAAATTGAAATATTTGTAATTACCTTGCGCACTTTTCCTCGGGTCATAAAATCTTCAATTACTGGGTAACTGGTCTCTTCAAAGGTCTTGAAACGCTTCTTGATAGATTCAGAGTTGTCGTCGATTCTACCCGAGCTCTCTCCACGCTTCAACAGGCGCTTCCGTAAAGTTTCCTCTGATGCCTCAAAGTAAAGAGTAAACTGGGACTCGACAACCTAGACCAAAAGGGCGTGTAAATAAAAGCTTGAAGCTTGGGACACCCAAACACTTTTTTTTTTTAAAAAAAAAGGTTCTTACCGTGCTCTCGAATTTGATAGCTTGATCCATCTTGCGGGGGAAGCCGTCAATAAGGAACCGAGACTTGTTATCGGTGTCTCTGCTCTCCTTCATCGCCTTTTCCAACAAGAGGATGGTCACTTCCATGGGCACAATCTCACCCTCACGAATGTAATTGTTGATCAACTCGCCATACTCTGATCCAGGGCGGTGCTGTTCTTCGCGCAAAAGGTCACCAGCTGTAAAACAAGGGTTAATAGATCTATAGATTTGCCTAAGATGATGCTTACCAGAAAGATGAACAAAGTCATAGTCTCTCTTGATGTAAGCACACTGAGTGCCCTTTCCAGAACCAGGACCACCTTTAATGAACCATATTAGCATTGGCCCAGTTTGTTGTCATGGATACCCGTTGTCAAGGATACCCGTTGTCATGGATACCAGTTGTCATGGTGACTATTTATGGTGACATTGTCAGACTTACCAAGGACAAATACGACAAATATATCACTAGAGTCGAATGTGGTTGTAGTTTCGGATGCCATGATAAGGTGTGAGGTCTTGCAAAAGAGTTGAAAGATGAAAAGTTATGAAAGAAAAAGAATGAAGAGGGACAGGGATCAGTTATAAAAGTAGTTGAGCTTTCATATGTTGCGCCGTTTGAATGGGCTGTACCCATCATTCTATCTTCTTGGGGTTGATCTATATAAAATAAGGAATAAGAAGACGTGTTTTTTTTGCAGGAATTTGCAAGTCAATAGACCAAACAAATTCATCTTACAGATAATAAATAGACCCAAGCAGCCGATTGACCAGCAAACCAAAATAATTAAATAAATAAAAAAAAAGTGATTCGTTTATTGCTAGGACAAAAACTGGCATTGAGAGTTGCACTGCTTTATTTGATATCTGAATATTGGTAATTATTATAGCTCAGCTTGAAGCATAAGTTGAATTAAGCCATCCCATTGGCTGCTATTTGGTTGGCTATCGTCCATCCATATGAGAAATAAAGGGGAATTAAGACGAGGGCCCGAGTTTATCATCAGACCACGGATGGGCAAGGACACTCGGAAGAAGCAGGATTGCGGTGCACTTTATAATACAATTTATCGGTGGGTCTGTGGTGGTCATAATGGATACAGCTATGGACAGGCCAGGCAATGGTCATATAGATATGTATTCCCAAGACTTGGGACCCAACAGAGATCATGCACGCATCAAAAGGCGGTTAAATAGAATATTGAAACAACCTACTAATAGTCTGGCCATAAATAATACATGTAATTCTTATTAATATTAGTTGGTAATGATATATACATAAATCTACATAAATCTTGAGCACATTTGCAACAGTTCATTGTATCCAATTTTAACCAATTGAAAGATCCTGAATGTCGAATTGTGAAAAAAAAGCTTGTATACCGTGTGTAAATATTCTCTAGAAATCTTTGAATTGCCACGCGTAGAAAGTCTGGCAAGCCATCTCTACACAAAATGTCTTCTTGGACAATCTCAAAAACCAGGGCCCTGGGCTGGCCCTCTGATTTATTTTAGTGGTATGAATTGCTTGTGAATGCTTGTGTTTGCTGATTTTTAAATGATGAGATATTGTGCGGTAATGGAACGGCCCCCGCGCTGCCCTTTCGGCACAAATCAGAAAGATTCCAGGTAACCCAAAGATAAAGATAAAAAGTATGTACAGCAATACTGATAATAATAAAAATAATAAAAATAAAAATCCAGCCTTTTTGCTTTCTTTGGCTTAATTGTGTATATATTTGCAAAAAAAAATTATCTGGGAGTACCCATTTTATGATGGAGTACAGCATGAGATTTCATACTTTACATGCGTCCAGTTGGTAATTAGGGTAGATTATAGATATTAGGTCGGGTGGAATAAATATATACATATATGTTTTATAGAGCCATTTAATGTATGATATTCAATATTTTTATTTTAAATATAGAGGATGCTGTGGCGAGAATAAACTAGTACAGTAATTACAAGGGTTGAATTATTCAATCCTTTTTATCTATAGCCATAAAAGATCTTTTGTGCTGGTTCAAAATAACTATAAAGGAGTCAATATAAAAATCTCTAGGGTTTTTATTTATTTACCTCGATTGAAAAGGTGCACCAACGACATATTGACTCGGAAAGTACGGGATGGTTGGGCTCACACTGTACCTCGTAGTAAGCACCGAAGGCGATTGGGAATAGTGTACGGCTGGAGTGTAGATGGCAGGTGGAGGAGGACGAATGACTGGAGTACTATACCACCCACTGTTTTGGCTTTGGACGGGAATCAATTGACCATTGCGTCTCAAGAACGGATTCCCGGTACAGCTGGCATAAGCAGCAGCATAGTCGAGGTAACTTGGACTGTTTCCCATTCTCTATAGTCTATGATATGCTTTTCTATATGATTTATACGTTTGAATGAAAGAGTTAAAGGTTAGAAAGCATGTCTTTTTATATTTCAAAATAATAGTAATAATAATAATAAACTTGTTGTCTTGATCTTTGTAATGACTAGCAATGTCGCCCACAGACATAATTTTTGATCCCATAATGATCAGCCGCCCCTTTATAAAGTTTTTTTTAGGAGCATATTATGGCGGTCTGTATGCCACAAAGACATCGCAGCCAAACAACAGTTTGGTCATTAACAAGACAATTGTAAATGGCAATGGCCGTGTCCAAAGATAATAATATCTTTACAGTTTATTGGCCAACCATCTATCCATATCTTCCACAAGATGCCTATTCTCTGCGCTAATTAAGCCTGGAATTTCGCTGGTGATCTTTGCAGCCGCTTCCTTGACTGCATTAGGAGAATAGCGGCAACCTGAGACAAGAATAAATTGGTCAGGACAGATGCAGGGTCATTTTTTTCATATAATGTGCTTTTGTTGAGTAATAGGCTTACCTCTCAGCCCAACCGAAATGGCTGATACGACCGTTACTTCATGAGCACCAGCAGAATTTGTGGTTAATTCAGCTTCTGTAATCATTCCATGCTTTGAATGAACCGTGGCATTCTATAATATAAAGGCACAGTTAGTCTTGATATCACCAAATGGTTTAGATCTAGCTCAAAGAACCTACCACATGGCCCCACTCAAACTCATTCTCAATGGTATTTGTGAACTCGGGTGTTTGTCCATACATCCAGTCCCAAGTCTGAAGTTCCTTTGCGGTCTCCTTGATCTTGGAAGGCAACTGGTCTCGGTGTGCTTCATCAAAGATGATTGGCTTTTAACGTATTGAGATCAATGTTTTGTATTGGGATCTATCCAGTACCTTCACAGGTCGGCCGTCATTGTAATCGTGTGTGAATTCGGCCAAGACGGATTCACAAAACTGTTGGTGGTCAACCGTAAACGAATAGTCTCGGATATTGGTCACTGGAGACGGAACAGATTCTACTCCCTTTGATGTGATCCCGGTCTATAATAGAAATAGAGGTAAAAGGAGTGCACTTTGGCCAGTTTATATACCTACCTTGTTCATCCTCTTCTTTGATAAACACCCCTTGAGAGCCTCTGTATCAGCATCGATCAACATTGTGCCATGGTGATAGGCCCTCTGGTTAATAATCTTGTAGGCACTTCCTGACACCTTTAGGCCTTCGACTACGATGTCATGGCGATCATTTACGTAGGCGGGGATATCCAGCTGCTGAAGTGCTCTCGAGACAAGGTCAGCATTGGTTCTTCGAGAAAATGCGTGGCGTGGCATATAGATGGTATAGATTGAATTTCCCATATCCTAAATTTGTTTCATTTATTTATTTTTAAGAGAGCGTGGTCTGTGGTCATCCTAAAGGCAGCTCAGCAATAAAGAAAAAAGGAATCTCTAGAGGATTCTCTCAAGGCACTAGATGAAAAAATAAGGACTCACATGATATACTGCTCCACCGCCAGACCGACGACGGACAAGTGGTATATTGTTTTGGCGCATAAACTCAAGGTTGCATTCCTGGAAAGGATTCTGATTCCTGCCAATCACCACACAGGGCTTGTTTCGCCACAAATAAAGGACGTGTCTCTGGGGATCTGTTTCGCGAAGTAGCCATTCTTCAATGGCAAGATTCGTGTAGCAATCGTTGATTGTCGAAACATAGCAGTCAACTTTACTAGCCTGAGTGCTGTACGATAGAGAGCTTGGTCTAAAATGACTCGAGAACCTTTGAAGATAGGCCGAGGAATGTCTTGACATTATAGATCAGTCTGATTAATTTTCTACAAAATAATTAAGAATAAATCCAGAGCTGGTATATTTTGTATTCACAAGCCACGTTGTGCTTTTATTTATTTTTCTGACTCGCTTCCTGACCATAATCAATCCAATGGCATCCAAGAATATTGTTCCGGCAGAAGAATGGCCCTTTAAAGAGGTTCTTTCTGATGAGCAGGCCAGAGAGTTGGAGACGGTACATGTCTACATTACTAATGTAGAACCACGAGAAACCAACAATGTGATCAAGTAATAAAGTAGAGATTTCAAGATATTTATTTATAAATTCGATCCTAGGTTTATCCAACGATATCTGCCTCCTCTTGAAGGTCTTGAACATTGCAAGCGTATTAGACGTAGTGTTGTGTCAGAAACAGGCAAGTGTTTCAATCTGCCTACAAGTGTTTTTATATAGATTTGCGCACTGATCATGCCAATTCTGATAAGAATTTAAACATAATCACCATAATAATAATAATAATAATAATAATAATTTAATAATAATTTAATAATAACAACAATAATAATAATAATTTAAATATAGAATTTAAGCTTTCATTAATTTTGTGCCAAAAGAGTGCCATTTCATTGGATGCACTCGAGAACCTAGTACGCGAACATGATGTGGCCAAACAGATCAAACCGACCATCATTCAGCTCTCCAAATACGCTCCAAAGAATAGGCAGCAATACGAAGCATGGAAACATCTGTGGCCAATGACATTTAGAGAAGATACACGAAATGATCCAAAATTCAGCCCACAAGAGATCAAGGACATAGTACAACACATGGAGCAATTGGTTGCCAATAGTGATGGCCATATTGGAGCACGCATTGTTGATCCGAGCGGAAATGTGATGGCAGAAGAAAGAGACACTCGAGAGACAAAGCACCCGTTGCACCACGCAGTGATGAACTGCATTGATAGCGTTGCATTCAAGGAGAGAGAGATGGCTAGTCTGGTAGGGAGTAAGAGACCCAAACGCAAGGCCCACCAGATTTCAGATGAATTGGAAACCTCTGTCGAGTCGCCATCTCCATTGACAGAAGAAACATCAAAAGCAGCATATCTGTGCACTGGGTATGATATATATATCACTCACGAACCATGTGCAATGTAAGTATACTCAATTGTATCGAATTGGCATTAAGACAAATTTGTATTGCAAAAACATTCTAGGTGTGCGATGGCGTTAGTGCATTCGAGAATTGCACGAGTTTTCTATAGTGTACCTACGAGAACAGGATGTTTAGGGACAGTCTTGAAGATACACTCTCACCCAAGTCTCAATCACCACTACAGAGTATACTCTGGCCTACTTGAGGACCTTGTAAAACACATTGAGTGTGATGTTGACGCATAGTCTTGTATTCTTAATCTGTTGCTACGCATTTAATATTAAATGTGTAGCTTGGCATTTATATTTATCGGAGATCAACATTTATTCTCTCCATTAAAGTTGCACAATATGTAATTTGGTTATTCTGCTCTCCTTGATAAATGCAGAATTATACAAAAAATAGAATTCTGGTCGTATAATGTTTATAGAGATTTAATGGCAATAAGAGACAAATAGGTACTGCGCATAATACTGCCAAATACCATCATCGCGGCATATTAAAAAGGCAAAGCCAAGGTTGGTATGGCTACAATCTGACCAAGAGAAAGTGTGTGCTTGGGTCTTTTTTTCTTTCTGTCAAGTCCAATTGACCAGAGCCCAAGGTATGGCATTAGATCTTTGGAATCTTGAATTGCATGGTTGAGTTGCACAGACAAGAACAGCACAGCACAGACCTTATTTTGTCAAAAAAGTATTAATATCCTTGATCGTATCATTTATGCAATAAAAAGATGGGATCATCAGAATCTATCGTTTTTCTTTAATGAACCTACCCAGAGCCTTGTGGGCGTCTTATCTATTGATCTACCTTGTCTTCCAAAGCACCAAGACTATATATTTTAGAGCAAATATCCCTCAATGTTTTAAAAATAAATTATAAAAAAAGATTTATAGAATTTTCTCTACATATTTTAGTCTTTACCAATAATATGTAAACATTATTATTCTCGGCAATGAAAAAAAAATGATGATAAAAAATAGAGATTCAGTTTTTGGGGGTCTACATGTTATTTGATGATATAAATATAAACATCATCTCGTTTCTTTTCTTCTTTATCTTTTTCATCACATAAATATATAGACAGCATCTAAATATCCATATGAATTCACTTACAACTGGCTCTGCCTCCATCTACCTCCAACCGACCTTGTCTTCTACAGAATATGACACAGAAACAATCGTAGACATTGAGCCAAGTGTCATACACGAGAAACCCTCGATATCTCTAGGTATATTTGCTACCCAAAAAAAAACAAAAAACTATTGTTATTATATTTTCTAATGATCTCATAGAAAAAGCCGTGTCTCCCGCCGACTCGACTGGAGACGGAATCAGCAAGCTAAAGTCCTGGCTGCGATCTCAATGGAAAGATGACAGCAATCGCCACGCCTTCCAGCTCGCTACTGCAATGGCAATTGCCTCATTATTTGTTGTCATTGGACCTATTGACGCCGTATTCAAAAACTCTTTCTGGGTAGGCAAGTGAACAAACAAAAATAATAATGTCATGACGACTATTGAGATTTGCATATATTAACGTAATCTATAGCCGTTCATGTTGTCACCATCCTTGACACCTCGCTGGGTGGTACTTTGCATTTCAGCACCCAGCGAATGTTTGGCACCCTTATATCTGCTTTTTTGTCCATATTTGCCATGGTCATCTCAAAGGCAATATTTCCCCAATGGAACTGGCACGCAGCAATTATCTTTACCAGCCTCTTGTTTCTCCAGGCATTCTTTATTGCAAAGATAAAGCAAAGACCGAGCACAGCCTTTGCAGGCAATGTGGTAAGATTCAATAATAATAATAATCTTGGATTCAGGGCCTTTATATTAACCATCGTCTGCGCCACTGGATATCTAGGGAATGAGCACGGCTGCAATCTTGTCACTTTCAGGGTATTCCAATATCATCAAGGACGATATTTATGGCATCTTGCGCTTAGCAATGTGGAGAATAGTCGATTTGCTCATCGCTTTTGTGATCGTCATGTAAGTTTTCAAACAAAAAAGCACAGATCTTGGTGTTTTTTGTTCTCCTATGATGATTTAGATGCTCATCATAATGGGTAATTTTGATCGTGGTCCATAGGTGGATTTGTCTCTGTATCTTTCCTTCAAAGGCTAAGCGTACTCTGAGAAAGAATCTCAGCAAAGCATTAAACGAGGCTGCAGATATTTATGAAGAAATGGCAGGTTGTTATCTCTACTCAAACAAGTGTCCTGATTCTGTCGGATTCCCAAACCCTGGCACAAGCAACCTAGGAGAAACCAGTAGACATCCTTGCTTATTATCCTGTTCAGAGTGTGTTCAGAGTGCCAATAAGCGTGCCCTGGACGTTCTTGCTAGACTTCATAAGGAATCTGCTCGTCTGCCAAATGTATCAAAAGAGAGCTACTTTACCATGCCCACACGTCTGCTGTTTGGCAGTGGTCGTACCCAATGGAGACGCGATCTGGATCAGACAAAGAGATACAACGAAGTCCTGAGTGGAATCAACCAGATCTTCTTGACCTGCGTTTCATTTCGCCTTTTGGCACCTCTTGTACGCTCCGAGGCATCAACATCAAAGCCCAATGCAGCCCAAGATGCAGCCTGTGAGTCAGAACCAGCCCAAAAGGACAGTGACCATGCCCATACTTTCCACAGCTGCATTGCGCCTTCAAAAACTGTCCGGGAGAGTTTTCTGGATAGTCTCAAGGTTATCCGTAAACTGGCCTTGATGCTAAAAGATGGCGAGCAGAATCTGAGCGAGCACCCTGATTGGCCCATTGTACGACTCACTATCCTTCGAGGCAGCATATACATTCAGCAGGGCCTTGCTGTGATGACTGAGAATAGCAAGGAGGACGTAGCCAACAAGAGCTTGGTTCATTATGGGTTTATGATCCGCTGTTCCATGATTTGGCAAAGCTTGGAAATTATTGTCGAGAATCTGTGCCATCATAAAGCGTGTTCGGTCATGAACTCAGATATTGCAGGTGGATCGCTGTAATTCGAGTCTTACTTGATTCGAAAGTTTGCTAGAGTGGATCTATAATGTTCGAGTAAAAAAAATTATTCTTATTGTTACTATTCTGTAATGTACATATCCATTTATTTTTCATTTTACATTCTTTTTTTAAAAAAAACACACGCACACACACACACACATTTTTCATTTTATCTATCAAATGCTACTTTTATAATCAAATCAAATCAAATATATATATAAATTTATACATGTGTATTAATTGATCGTACAAAATTTTCTGATAATGATGGTGATGGTGATAATAATAATATATATTTTTAGTGGTGATTACACCAAAATGAAAAACTGGCAAAGATAGACAAGAAAGTATATAAGAGTGAAGACCAGCTATCAATAGTAAAGAATCAAAAAAAATAAAGGAAGGGGGAATTAGAAAGGAGTGCACATAAACAATCAAGCTCTTGAAAGTCTGCTGTTTAGGATAAACAGGCATATGAGAAATGAAAGGAACAAGTGTAGACTAATTATTGTATGTCTTGTCACTAGTTAATAAATATTTTTAACAATAAATAAATAAATATATAAATATATAAAACGCAAATGAAGTTATACACAGAATGAATGGAAAGGTAAGTTGGTGATGCCTTGAGCATCTTTGATTATTTCTTTTTGGTTTGCTTATCGCAAAGTGGTGGGCACTGGTCTCATTGTGGGACTAGAAGGCTGGGTAATAGACCTTGACGCAGATTTGGCCGTCCGCCGAGGTGAGTACAGGTAAGACATTGGCCCAAAATCAGAGGGATCTGTAGACATGGACCGTGCTGGAATCATGACTGGCTGCATTGCTCGTCGGATGCCAAAGAATGGGGTTGAGGTAGGGCTAGAGGCAGATGGTGATGTGGGTCCGGTTTCGTCTGAAGAAGAGTCAACACTAAATGATCTAGAGAAATAGGTGTCGTCGTGAGATGGTCGGCTTATGAGCGATGCATAGCCAGGCGACATTGGACCATTTGAAGGCGAAGAAAGGAAGTTGGAATCGATGGTTTCGAGTCCAAGACCTCCGGACAGACTGGCGGCCTGGAAGAGAGCCTTTCTGGAACTCAACATTACCCTCAATGCTCTGACCTGAAGCGAAATCTGATAAGTGAGAGCAGCCGTCTCATACACAAGCCTTGCAGTGGTAATGGTGAGGTTCTGGTGCATAGAGTGTGTGGCGAGCTCCTTGAGACGAGGCACCTGGTACATGTCTGCCAAGATAAGCAGCCGGGCTAGGATCTGAGGGTTCTGCTGCTGGGCTGTCTTTAGATGGCCAGTGTAGATGAATTGCAAAAAGGCCACTGCAACAGCATGGTTCTCGGGAAACCTGATATAGGATCTGTCTTGGCTCGAGTGGTCTCGGGGGTCTTCTAGGGACATTAGCTTGGCAAAAAACGGCCACCTACAGGACAAGACTGCCGAATTGACAGGCACCCACACATTATCACTCGTCAACAGTTCCGTATCGGCCACCAAGGTCTCCTTTAACATCTCAAGTCCAATGGTCTGTGCAGTGCTAGAGTAGATCTGGTGTGGAGGGGGATAGATACCATAGGACTCGAGATCGACAACCGTGAGATGGTCGAAATTCATGCGGCGACCATGGTAATCCTTGAGAAGATCCTGGTGCTTATTGCCAAACACATATATCTTTCTCCTATCCTCATGTAAAAACCCATGGTTCCATGACCCAGTGTCCAAGGCAGATCCAGCATCAATACGCTTCCAGGTCAGATTGACTAGGTCGAGTGCCCAGATATGAAATCCGTGCTGAGTAGGCGATAGATAGGTGCCAGTGAGAATAAAATGGTGACCGATAACTCGTCCAGTTGGGAACCGCAGACCTGGCGGCAACACAGAGCCCGACATTTGGGTAGACCGGTCATGGCATTCGACTGTGGACTGGGTGCGCAGAGGATAGAGAAGTTGAAGATCTCGGGTGACATTTGTGAAATTATAGTTGGAATACACACACATTGTAAAGTCTGCGTCAAGGGTCGGGTCATCGCTAGCCATTGTTTCGGCCGTTGTGATGGAAAGGTTCTTCTTTGGTTTCTCGGGGTAATACAAAGTACTTTTTAACATTGCAATATCTTTTGTGGGAGGACAGAATGCGATTGCGCGGTACGTTCCATAAGGTTTCTCAATAGGACTACACTGTACCCAAGCATGTGTAGTCAAGTCAAACACACTGATCTCATGCACATAGCGGTTTCCAACGTCCTGGCCACCCATAATGATCAGTTTGTTATTGGCACAGACGGACAGATGGGCATATCGTGCCTGGGGGGTAAATAGACTGGGCTGCACTTCACATGCTATCCATGAGAGGGTCTTGGTATCAAACAGACATACATCCCTAAGAGACAATATACTTTCATTCTTTTCGTTGCGTCTTTTTGAAGACGCGTATCCCATTCCGCCAAACAGGACTAGATATCGGTTGTCATGGACACTCATTGAGTGAAAGTGTCGTGGTTGAGGTGGAGGGGCTGAGTCGGGTGCCGCAAAGTGGTGACTCCATACATAGGTGTTTAGGTTGAGGATATAGAGGTGGTTGGTGATTTGGTGGTTGGAAGCCAGCCTTCCTCCAAATACATAGACTGCATTATTGACAAATGTTGTAGACGCACCAACAAGCACGGGGGGAATTTCGCCGGTGGTTTGGCGTGTCTCGGTGGTAAAGTCTGCTAGTGAAGGACGATTGGGTGCCCTTGTGGTAGACATTAGGGGCAGTGTGGATTAGAATGATTGCAATAGAAATAAAGGAAAGAAGAAGATAAAGAGAATCGAGTAAAGGGCAAGACATAATAAAGAGATGTTGTAAAGTTGTCCCTTTCAAAGTGTTACAAGATCTTTTTTTTTTCTTTTTTTTTGGCTTATCTGAAAGTTCAGATTTGGTGCCTAAACTCCTTTTCTGGCTTTGTCAAGTGTGCCATCGTGGTGCAACTATGGCAACCTCTACAGAACAAACTACGATTTACCTTTTTAATCGTTTATATTTCCTATAAAATAACCTTGTGTCCTAACCACTTTAAATGACGAACAACTTGGATCTTTCAGACAGCACAGACCGTCAATTGTAGCCCGTAGCACTCGTACAACAGGACCTTCATCACATGTATCAAAAGGTACCCAGCTTCCTTACAAGTCTACACCACAAATCATCCCAAAAGTGAGAGAGAGCCTTATACTAAAGTTCACATTGTTTAAAGAAGGCTATTACCCCAACATAAGGCCAGCCAATGACAATTATCAGCCGACCTGCCAGTATCAGTTCCTTTGCGCCGGAAATAACGAGGCTTATCATGGAATTAAATGACATATTAATACATGCGCATATACTAAATTTAAAGTATTAAAAAATTGCTAAAAAAGCCTTTATCCAGGAATTCAAACCGAATAGAGGTACGGGATTTGTGCCTGTTGGATGTTCGGGCTTTGTTTACAATTTTAACCTACGTTCATATCAGTTTTATTATCAGTACATATTCGGCTAGACCATCAATCTCATCATAAAAGAGAAAGAGAAAAGGGAGGTTCAGTATTTCAAAAATACCAAGACTCTATGCACGCACAATTCCTACTATATAATTTATCTGTTTTTTGGAATCCAAATAAAAATTATAAAGAAACCAATAGCCTTATCGACCCGTCTGCACATTTCCATATTTGTAAACATTGTGAATCTTTGTAAAAATTTAATGTCTAGATGCGTACCTTTATGGTAAATATTAAAATAATAATAAAATAATTAAATGCAATTGTATTTTAAGCACACTGAGCATTTTCAACCTCTTGATCAGAGTCATAAAGAGTAAAATAAGACAGAGTTGTACACGGAATAAAATTAAAATTAAAAAATAAAATCTGTCTCAAAATTCCATATTTAAACACAGATTGGTCACACAAGTATCGCAATATTTTCAAAAATGGCATAATCTGGGCATCTGAGTTTACAAACATCACAAATTGAATCTTAATATTTTTTCTCTTTTTTTTTGCAAATCTCTGAACATGTGATGTCATCGAAATTGGCTTCAATGCACTGACAACCTCTTGCTGCTTCCAAAGCCTATCGAACGCAAGGATCTATTTGACAATGGTAATCATGATTCGGGCTTGCAATCACATGTTTATACGTGTTGCTTCTATTGCTACTCTAGCCTACTACCTATATTCCGACGATTGTAAACGATGATGGTACTAGATCAAATATTTTGTTTGATTTGCCAATTCTGATTAATGTTTTCTAGCCCATAGCGATGGCATTTGGGATGTTGCGTGGTCAAACAAGACAAACTATGTGATTACTGGCTCAGAGGATGCCACTGTTAAATGTTGGTGAGTCTATTTTTTTCAAGTGATTGATAAAGATGTGTGTATATGATCAATAAACGCGTTCCTCTTAGGGATGGTACCTCGGGAGAGCTCCAATTTGATCTCGAGGGACATTCTTTGGGAGTAATATCGGTTGATGTCACTCCAGATGGAAAACGTGGGTAATCTGATAGAATACAGAATATGTAAAAAAAAAGTAACATGTTTGTCAACAACAACAACAACAACAAAAAGGCCTTGCTTCTTCATCGATTGATTCGACTATAAAGATTTGGGACCTTGAGCATAGTGGTGCTCTTTTGAACACAATCACGGCTGCGTCGCTTGAGGCCTGGACAGCCAAGTTTAGTCCTGACGGCAGATTTGTAGCGACGGGATCGCACAATGGAGAGATCCACCTTTACAATGTCGAATCTGGCCAAAAGGCCCACACGTTTGCTACAAAGCCAAAGTTCCTAATGTGCACTGCCTATGTATGTATACTTTATTATTCTTGGGTGGACAATGGCTAATATTTATTGTTTTGCAGAGTCCAGACGGAAAGTACCTTGCTGGCAGTGCAGAAGATGGAAACATCTATGTGTTCAATGTCGAAACCAATCAACTCGCACATACCCTATCATGTAACCGTCCACAACACCCCCCAAAAAAAACATACACACACAAAAATGGTGCAGATGGAGATATTAATATTTTGTACGCTATGCTTTGCTTTGTTTTGTAGCTCATGCATTGGCCGTCCGTACCTTGGCCTTTGCTCCAGACAGCCGCACCCTCATCAGTGGCAGTGACGACAAGTGTATCTATGTGCACGATGTGGAGCATGGCCAGCTCGCTTCAGCTCTGACTGGCCACAGTGCCTGGGTTCTGTCTGTTGCAGCCAACCCTGACATCAGCAAGCAGCAACTGGCCAGCTCTGGATCAGATAAGAAGGTCAAGATCTGGGATCTTGCAATGCGATCTGTAATAGAGACACAAGACGTCCACTCTGACCAGGTAAGCCTTTGGCTCATTGACTGACTGACTGACTACTTTACTAATAATGACCTAAAGGTGTGGGGTGTGGCATGGAATCCTGAGGGAAGCAAGCTGGTATCTGTATCCGACGACAAGGCCATCAAATGGTTTGCCAGCAGTGGGTCCTCGTAATCAATCATCTGGCAAGATTTGCTGCGATTTTCCTAGGGGCCCAAACCTCCGTTCATTATGCAAAAGCGGATTCTGTCGGCCTTTAATTTTTTTGCAATAAAAAGTACTGTAAAGCGTCCACAAAAAAAATATATACAAACCCAGTTCTCTTCATGTCTTCCAGAATTATGGCTGACGATCCCAATCATGTCATCAATACCACGATTGACTCTGTCTACAGACTTGTTCTGGCCATACCTGGCTCCAGTCTTGTCCTGACCTATGTCAAGAACGCCTACCAACACGATCCCTTCCGCATCGTACTCGAGCTCTTCTTGGTCTTCTTTGCCCTCAAATACATGCTCTCAAAGAAATACAAACCTCATGACAATGCAGTCAAGCTGACAGAAAAAGTAGCCTGTCCAGACTGTCTTTTGGGGTTGCTAACATTCATTGATTTCTAGGAAGTAGACGACCTTGTTGAAGAATGGCAGCCAGAGCCACTGGTCCCTACCCTTAGTTCGTTTGATAGATTCAACCTCGAAAACACCCAACAGATCACTGGCCCACAGTCAGTCAAACCAAAGGTCGTCGACCACCCAAAGCCTCTTATGAATCTGGCCACCACAAACTACCTAAACCTGGTCTCATCAGAACAAATACGTGTCAAGGCAATCGAAACCCTAAAGGACTATGGTGTGGGTTCATGCGGCCCACCTGGTTTCTATGGCACTATTGATGTCCATATGGACCTTGAGCGCGACATTGCCCAATTTCTAGGCACAGAGCAGGCCATTATCTATGCCCAGGGATTCTCAACCATCTCGTCCGTTATTCCTGCGTTCTCAAAGCGAGGCGATTTACTGGTCGTGTAAGTTATTTGGTATTGGCCAATAATGTTTGTTTATTGCTCATCTATATCACTCTAGTGATGAAGGAGTCAACTTTGCTGTCCAAAAGGGCGTCCAGATCTCTCGGTCAAATGTTAGGTGGTTTAAGCACAATGATATGGATGATCTTGAACGTGTGCTTGAAGACATTCGAGCTGAGGATGTGCTGGTAAGTCCCAATGTCTGTTGCAATCGACTCAAAAGCTTTTGTTTATCTTTAGCACAAAAAGAGGTTGACGCGTCGCTTTATCATTACCGAGGGCCTGTTTGCAAATCAGGGCGACATTGTTCCACTCGATAAACTGGTAAGGGTGACAGGATAGCCAGTCTTGTTCTGAATAGTTTGTCTGTCTAGCTCGAAATAAAGAATAAGTTCAAGTATCGCTTGATTCTCGATGAGTCTCAATCAATTGGTGTCTTGGGTAGTCGAGGTGCTGGCCTGACAGATCTGTTTAATGTTCCTGTAAGCCAAATTTTAACTCTTGATGCCAGGTAATCTAAGATACCACTAGGCCACTAGCGTAGATATGATTGTAGGTTCAATGGCCAATGCTCTCTGTGCATCAGGCGGCTTCTGTGCTGGCAATGAAGAGGTCGTGGACCACCAGCGTCTGTCTGGAAGTGCCTACTGCTTCTCAGCCTCAATTCCAGCCATGCTTGCCGTGTCTGCCTCAGAGGCAATCTCAATTATCATCAACCAGCCTCTGCTCTTGACCGAATTGAACGAACGTGCTCGCTCTTTCCGTACTGTATTGGCTCACAAATCACTCGAGCCGCTGGTTGATATCCATGTAGGCGACATTGAATCGCCTGCACCATTTTTCCATATCCGTGCAAAGCCCTCTTTTTTGCGCTCTCGTCTGCGAGACTATGAAACGGAGTTTTCTCGAGAAGATGAAGAACGACTCCTGCAGGATGTTGTGGATGAATGTGCCTATCAAGGCGTATTGATCACCCGAGCAAAGTATGTTTACGATCAAGAAAGAACCTGCCCCAGACCCAGTATCAAACTACATGTCACCATTGGGCTCAGCAAGAAGGAGAACGATAAGGCTGCTGGTGTTGTAAAGGCAGCAATCTTGAAGCAATTTACAAAGTGGAAAAAGTAAGAGATTATTATCATCATATTCTCAAGGAATCATCTTTATTATCCAAAGTTTACATTTTATATATATACATATATACATATATATACATATATATGTATATATATATCATATCGTATCATACCACACCATATCTTATCGTATATACAATGTATATAGATTTTTATATATATTTTTTATTATTATTATTATTTTATTTTTATTATTATTATATCTTGATAATAAAACCCTACAGAATAGCATGGTGGCCAACAAACATACAGAATCTTATAAATCTATCAAGTATCATATGAATATTCCAAACATATACAACTTTCTTTTTCTTTTTTGAATAAATCCAAATATCGTCTAGTACAACTAGAATGATTCGAATTTAAAGGGATAAATGCGTTTGTGTCTCTATGCACATTTCCTATCGGCCACAGCTATCTAGGTTTGGCCCTTTGGATAAGGTTAAAATATTGGTGCTGGACTTGATATTTTATAAATGAATGTTACCTGGTGTATTTAGATGGTTACAGAATAAGAATAATACACTTGAAACGTTTGAAATGTCTTTTTATGTACTGAACCAAGCGAATGGAAATTGATCTGGCAATTTAAGGTATCTTGATAACGTATACATGCTTTGATAGCCATACATAAGAATATGTCCTTTTTGAGACAAATTCTGCTATCTCTAATCAAGGGTGATGTGCAATTCTAATACAAACAAACAGTGGGATTGCAATGGCCACAATGTATTTTGGAGCCCTTGATATCTTTGCAACAATTAAAACAAAAAAAAGTAAGTACAGTTTATGTTTTCCAATTGTATTTAAATGTGTGTGTGTGTGTATACATATATAATTGAGCCACTGAGGCTATTTTTGCAATTAAAGCAAAAGATGTGAATAGTCATTATTGATTGCAACAGGCACCATTTGTAAAAGTCGATTGTATTTTTGATTATATAGAGTCCAACTTTTGGGTTTAAATGCCTTGTACAAAACTCTATCAAATTCAGTGATACGTTGCAAAACTCTTTTAAGGTGACAATGGTATCTCTGTATCTAATCACAAATGACGAGATTGATTGCAAGGACAAAAAAGATATCCAACATACTGTGAAACAAGGCTTTGAAAATTATATACACACTTTATAAATGTCTATTTTTATGAAATATTTTCAATATGTGCCTTGTATTCGTGCCAAGGATATATAAAAATATAATATCTAGCCACAATGCTTAGACTAGGATATTAATAGGCAGATAATATGACTATAATCCTATTTCACAAAGTATTGCTTATATGGCCCAAAATATTACTGATGAGCATGCTATTTGAATTTTAATCTTGGCCACCATCATTTGCTCAATGTTGTTCAACAAACTAATCCAACATCAATTCATGTAGATCGCTTTTGGGATGATGTGGTATAAAGTGCAAACAAGTTTTAAAGGTGTATGGCCCCATATTTCCGAGGGCATTTTTTAATAAGATGATATATAAAATGCATTGTCAAGAGTCGTCTTTATAAATGTCTAGTATTATTATATCACAAGGCAGTAGAGGGAGCAATATACAGTGTTGCGGTATTAAATAGAAAGGGACCATGGTATTCAAGATCCCTGTTCAACTCTTTAAAAAGATTTCCAGTCGTCTTGTAGACTACAAAACACTAGGAAGCATGGCAAGCATGGCAAACATGGCAAATATGCCAGCATGTTAGTATACTACACAACAGATCAATAACAAGCCAGAGTCAATAGACAGCCATGATTGTCGGCAAGACCAATATTAGAGCCATTTTCAGAGTAAATGACACAGTAATTATCATTGCAGGTATCAACACGTTTCAATCGCATTTGAATGTACCCAAATTACAAGTTTCTCGTACATGTCTCTAATAATCACTCTTTTATTAACCGATACGCCCCAGAAAATCCTTTGAGCAGTAACCCGTCTAATTCCATACATTTCCTGGATTAGAATAGCCCAAGCTATTACTACTTGATCTTCTTCTTTTAATAATAATAATAATAAAAATAATAGGCTTATTCCACAATATACTCTTATATTACAGACTATATCAATCGTATTTAAACGGCATAGTGGTTTTCAAGGAATTTAAATTGAAACATTGTAAACCAAGCATTTGAAATTCCATTTCTTTGAATGTGACCGGAGTTTTGCAGGCAGTGACCATTGGAAGGACAATGAAAAAAGACGTCACGCTGAGCATGATGGTCGTCCCCTTTTGGGTACACGAGTTTTTCACCTCTTGTGTGTCTAGTGCTTTCCCTTTTTTTTCTTTTACTTTCTGTACATTGAACCTCACCAAACGATCTTTTTCTTCTCTGTGGCAAGACAAGATCAGGACGCTGACTGTAAATATATATATATATAAAGGTAAAAGCCAAGATTGTCTTAATCATGCTCAAAATCAAACTGACAGATCCCGCGTCTTGCTAGTCTTTTTTTCGTGTATCATATCTCTTTCAGCATGTCTACACCTTTACTCACACATAATCATACTCAATTTCTAAATGGATACCATGGCTCAATGGAATCCATCGACCATGCCTTTCGTGATGCCTCTCCACCTCTTCCGATCCCAATGCCGATGCCAATCCTAGGACAGATCCCGCACCACCAACAGACATTCTTTCCTCCAATGGTCCCAATTGGAACACCTATTTTCTCGGATCACAACATGCAAGACTACTGCGACTATCTGTATCATGTCGGGTTCTTGCAAGGTAAGAAACTCGATCTCGATCCTCATACTGTATTCTTACTCTTTCTCTAGGCCAATTCTCGGATATCCACATCGTTTTTCCAACACTCCAAAAGTCGTATGCCCTCCACTCGCTTGTCCTCTCCCGCTCGCCCGCCTTCTTTAGACGATTAAGCCAACCCCACGGAAAGAGCCTGGAAATAGATCTCGACCTGTCGTCCGAAGCCATCTATACTGTCCTCAGCCATTTGTATCGACCCCTGAGTTATGGCGACGTATGCTTCACCGTTAATGAAAATCCACGTGTTGCCTTGGAACTTTTGGAAGCCACAGAAGAGCTGGAGATGGAAGGACTGTCGGATATGCTGATGCATTCGATCAACCAACACCTCAATCAGATATCTGTCTACCACTGGATCCGTTTGCTGCGTTCGTTTTCAGGCAGCCAAAAAAGATGGATAGAGACACTCCAACACCATCTCGTTCAATATCTGACGCACAGACTGGTCAACCAGCTCGAAGCTTTTCCAATTGGTGCCAAAATGACAGGTGGGATCTGTATCGGTCAAAACGAAGCATTTGGATACATGCCTACAAAGACCCCCCCGTTGCGAGGCATGGTTGAATTGGCTCGGGCATATTCATTGTTGCCAGAAAGCTATATGAAATTATGTCTAGAACACGAAGATTTGCCTGTTCAGGACATGATCCAGCGATTCCACTTTGCTAAACAAGTGCTCATGTTCCGAGAACAGCGTGGAAAGCAGAACATTACGGCTGTCATGCGGTTCGACCAGAACCCATGCGTCCTTATTGTCAAGAAAGTGGGTCGCAAGCCAGGGCGATGGGATCTGTCACAGTATGACAAGGTATAACACTCGTATTGCTTATAATTATATCCAAAAAAAGAATAACATTTATATATAAAGAAGTGGGTGCTGTATCTTTTACTTGACCTCATGGACATTTTTTTTGTATATAAAAAAACCATTTCTCTCTCAAAAACTGTCAAACTTTTGTTCTTGAACTGCATGCCTTTTAGCAATGCAAGGGGAGTATGTGTTGGTGTATTGTGTGTATGCTTTTTTTTTGCGAGTGAGTTGATGGGTTGTGTCTCTGTGTATATGTGTTTTGTAGGAGGGATAATATTAAGGGTATGATAATATACTGTTCTTGAAATCATCAAAATAGATCCTCAGTCTAACATACTCTGGGCCATGCAAATCATCTACAAAGCTTGTTTAATAGATGTAGAAACCAATTGGTAGCCTACCTTCGCTGTATGCCTTTCCCTGTACACCGTATGCCTTTTCAAGGTAATTCCACAGGGTTTCACTCACAATATCGGCATGTGTTTCGGGGGCAGGTCTGTATTTATCCAAGGGCAATCGGATGTTTGGGTCTAGGGTGCCATTGTTACGGCCCAGTTTGTGGTTTGTGATCTTTCCAGGCAATGGTGATCCCTCTCCTATGATAATGATAATATTAATAACAGAAAAGATGTTTGCATAAAAAGCCAAGCAATAAATGTTTGTAATTAATTACGTGTACGAAAGAGCATCCATGTTCGACTCCACGACTTTTCGACAAGGTAATGCTTGAGAGACATGTCTTCCCGTCGTAATTCCTGGACGTACAAAAGCTGCTCGGCCTTGCGTCGACGGTCCAGGCTGCCCTGCTCGTCTTCTACCTTCAATGTTTCCAAAATCGCCTTTACCTTGGTCTCCTCTTGACCTTCACCCAACTGTCAAATGCACACAATTCTCAGAATAAGCCTAGACATCCCACACCAAACTTACTACACGGGGTACCCCTTCCTTTTGACAGCCAAAACAGACCAAGGATCCTGATGCCAGGTCAACCTGGACAGGGAACACGCCGTCCTTGTTTGCCAAGAGACAGGTACGACATTCTATAATGATTGATGAGAAAAATTGATTAGATACCCCCATTTTGACTTACCTTGACTATCAGAGGTTTGTGCCATACTGAGATGAGTAGCTGTGTTTACTTTGCAGAGCTCACAGATAGACGGTGCCTTGATCGCAACAGTATACATTGTTCGTTTAGTTTCGCTTGGTTCATCGGCCACGTCTGAGAGATGGCGACAGAGAACAATTTTGGATGTATAAAGTTGTTTAAAGAGCTCTTGCCATGTTGTATCGGCCTTTTTGTAAGTGATTCCGTAGTCGCGCTCTGCAAGGCGTCGATACAAGAGGTCGTTGGCAAGAAGAGTACTAAACTTTTTGCAGCTCACGCCCAGGTTAATGATGGAAGGTACATTGAGAAAGAGTGTAATATTAAGGAGCGTCTCGGATGACAATCGCTGGAACGGTGCCTCTGCCATATATAATAATAATTTGAGAAAACAAAGAAAGAAGAAAGAGAGAAAGACACGAAAACAAAAAAAGAAAACGGGTTCAAGAGGAGGAGTCTCGTTATTTTTGCGCTTTGCGAATAAGAGTGCGGCGTTTTTTTATGTGACTGTGGACGCATTGCTTGGGACCACCTTGCTTACCCAGAGGCTTTTTGTGAAGCACAAGATGCAAAGAAACCCATTATTGAATTGATCCAAAGATTGATCATCCAGACACATGCAGTTTAGGGATGATCAACAATGGAGAATCTCGATTGCCGTAAAGAAATCGACTGATCAATTGCCCATTTGGTCATTCACAATTTGAAACAGCATATTGAAACCTGTTTGAAAATAAAATATATGTATACATATATATAATATCTATGGTCGAGAGACTCTACAATGGAATGAATTGTTTTTTTTTTTAAAAAAAAAGCACTGGCTGTATTCAAATTGATTGTCATGGCACCAAAACCTCTTGTTGTCCATGGTCTTTAATAGTAATCTGGCTGCACAGACACGCCAATACAAATCACAGGAAACAAAAAGCTCTATTCAATATTACACATATCTGATCCGCTGCCATCTTTCACCATTCAATTCGGTTAAATATTGTCCCTTATTTCACCGCAGTATAATAAGACGGCTTTGGAATACCAATCTCAAGGCTTACAAGACAATCTACAAGACCATATGAGTACCCCCGATAAACTTCGCATCCTGTGTCTCCATGGAATGGTTCAGAATGGACCAGTGTTCCGCAAAAAGACTGCCGTGATTCGTAAAAAGCTCGACAAGATTGCTGAATTGGGTAGATTAATTGAGATTGGCACCAAAATCCTGATTCTTATAATCTTGTTTTTTTTTTCTTTCTTTCTTTCTTCTTTTTATTTCAAGTCTATGTTACTGCTCCTCATCTGATAGTCGATCCACGCTATACATCTGATGCCCACCGAGAGGCTGCTGCTGATGAGAATGCATCTCTAGGTAATAAACATTTTATAAATTTGTGGCTAAAATAGGATAAATAATAGAATCTAAGCCTTTTGGATGGTGGCACCCTACTCCAAG
This sequence comes from Phycomyces nitens, assembly GCA_022702545.1. NCBI lineage: Eukaryota > Fungi > Mucoromycota > Mucoromycetes > Mucorales > Phycomycetaceae > Phycomyces > Phycomyces nitens. The sequence continues at coordinate 2,071,887 of JAHRBC010000008.1, read as the reverse complement.
TGGTGCAACACCCAAAGACCACTACAAAGGCTTCCATGAATCTGTAGAATACTTGAAAACTATACTTATTGAAAAGGTATGGTCTAGGGCAAATAAATTAGTATCTAAGCTTCATATGGTCTTAGGGTCCCTTTGATGGCGTGTTTGGGTTCTCTCAGGGTAAGATTGGACCTGTAACAATAGGCATTAAATGTTTTCACAGGTGCTGGTCTTGCTGCTGTGATGGCTGAATTGCTAGAGAACCGGGAAATGACACCTAGCCTCGTCCCCAAAGACTTTGGACACCCTGCCTTTAAGTTTGCCATCATTTGTGCTGGATTTAAGCTGATCGCCCAAGACGACACCCAGGCCTTATTCTCAAAGCCAATTAAAACCCCAAGCCTGCATATTTATGGAGAACAGGACACACTTATTGTGCCAGAAAAGGCTATTGCTTTGTCAGAGCTATTTGTCGATCCAGTCATACTTGCACACCCAGGAGGGCAAGTGAACACAACAACATCCTTGATGTAAACTAAGACTGTTTTATAGGCATGTTGTTCCTTCAAACGCTGCTTGCCGTAATGAGATCACAGCGTTTGTAGCCAAATTTACTCATAAGCAGTAATGGCTATAGGTCTACCAATGCCACGGACTGCTTTTCTTTGAGGCTTCTTTTGGTTATTACAAGAAAGACAAGAAAGAAGTGTACTCTAGAACCAAATTCTGTTTGCTTGAATATTGTTTATCCGGCAAGGTCTTTCGTTTCCCAGCCCTAAAAAATTTTTCTGCTTATTTCCAAAAGACATTTCATTGGTGCTCCGAACGCTTTTCGCTTCTTTCTGAAGTTTTTCTCTTTTGTTCGTCTTTTTTGTTTTCCAGCACAACCGACTTCTTTTATTGTTTGGAGTCTCGACTGTGCTATTTCTCTGTCATACTATATTCTTGTGGAACTCTGTTGTGCCTGCAGCATTCACCCAGCATAAAGTCACCGCTTGAGAGCAGACGGTTTATCGACATCTCCTAGCCTTCATTACAATCTCGAATCGATTCCTTTTTTGCAATTACAAAACCTTGACTCCCAACCCTCTTAACCCTTTGTAAGTCTTTTGTTTTTTGTTTAAATCTGAGACTGAACTTAAAAATGGCGGCCCAGGGACTAATTCTATTGACGACAACAGCTCGATGCAGTTTGTTCACAACAACCAGCAGTACTATAGTGGATATCCTTCCCAGTCTGCACCATTGGCGTCTCTCCAGACCCCAGCCAATCAGCCTCCAGTACTGCCTCAGTTGAATGGCCAGGTTGACCTCCAGACCTATCCTCACCAGCAACCTATTGTCGAATATGGGCTCGAGAAGTCCAAGAGAAAGCAGGTCAAGAATGCATGTGGTATGTTGATGTTTAGTGCCGGCAATTAAAGAGTTTTGCTAACCCATCGGTGTCCAGTTAATTGTCAAAAGGCTTGCAAGAAGTGCGACGACGGAAGACCGTGCCAGCGTTGTATAAAGTATGATCTTGCAGACACATGTGTAAACTCTGCACGCAAAGAGCGCAAAAAAGGCATCAAACGAGGACCTTACAAGCGCAAGCCTCAACAAGGTAATGGATCAGATGATGGAACACCAGCCTCACCTGGTGTGGCTGGGTCTACTGTCCAGTCTGGAATATACTCGAGCCTGCATGGGGCACCAATTGCCCGTGCAAACCCTGCTCCATTGGCATATCCTTCGTTTGGTACGGCTCAGTATGATCCATTTCACGATGTAAACTACCAGAATATGCACCCACATATGATTACCCAAGCGTATATGGTCCAGTCTTCTCTCCAGCAGCAACAGCAACAACAGCAGCAACAACAACAGCAGACTCAACAGCAGCAGCAACAGCAGACACAGCAGCAGACACAGCAGCAAATGTACCCCATGCACCCTTCAATTATGCAGTACAATGCTGCCATGAACACTGTGGCTCCCCAGGGACAGCCTCCTATAAGCCATATCAACTTTAAGCAAGAGCACACTCAGCAAAATTACCAGCGTACTCCATTAGAATCCACTCCACCCGTCAAGACCCCAATAAAAAGAGATCCAAGCAGTGCAGAGTCTGACGAAGAAGGGTCCAAGCTGACCATTCTGTCCCAGCTCTGCAGCGATGTGCTCGACAGGACCGATACTCCCAAGCAAGAAGTAGAACCAGTCTTGTCAAAACCTGCTTCTCCAAATTACTCACATCACAGCACACCTTCCAGCAGAGACCATTCGCGTGCAGTCTCCTATGATCCTGACATGATTGCAACCAGACCAGACCAGGCAAACTATCGCACCACACCCACATTTAACCACGACTCGCCCCACACATACATCAATGGGCATTTGACACACCGAAATGTGCTGGGATATGGATCTCCCAACTCTTCCCCCATGGTCTCGCCTGCTCCATTGCACCCATTGCACCAGCAACACTACCAACAACAGCCTCAACAACAGCCTCAATCCCAACAGCAGACTTTCCAGACCCTTCCTGGCCATAATGACACCAATGTACCAGAACACTCTAGCAGTTCTGGTAGCAACTGGCACCATACCATGTCCCAATGGTAGTTTCAACTGAAGCTCAATACTCGGAAGGATCAGCATCGTGTATTATACGCATCTTTATTTTCTTAAAAAACAAAAAACACAAAACAAAACAAAAAAACACTTGATTTTCCTGCACTACAACACCCCACTTCTTTCTATCTTACAGGATAACTTACTGCCTTCCACATAGATTTGTATTTCTTTTTTTTTTATTATTTATTTATTTTATTTTATTTAGTGTATCTTCAATGTGTACATATTCATAATCCTGTTCATCAACAACCACCGTCAATTGGGGATGAGAACACATAAACCTGCAAAAAAATTCATATAGTGTATAGCTTATTAAGCGCTCTTAATATGTCTTGCTGATGGCCAAGACTAGGAAATACCAAGTGGGGTACATTAGGCACTGAGTTACACGAGCGGGACAGGGGGGTTAGTTAGAGGCACAATGTGACTACTTTTATTCTGTCCGGCTCGCATATGCCTTGTAACACAGTTTCATCTAATAAACAGTCACTCCCTTTCTCTTTTATGTTCCCAAAATTATTTGTGTGAATAGAAAGATGAATGATAAATAGCGACAGTTATACATCACTAATGGTTAGTAGCACAGCCAATTCTATTGGTAATTTTTTTAAAAAATAATAATCTATACAATATGTTGGATCGGTAGAAATACTCAAGCATTACTAGACAATTATAAGAAATAAATGTATTTATATATAAAGCACTCTATGACCTATTACCTCCAAGTCCTGTCCAAACGTTTGCGGATGTGATTGGATGTATATTCTAAACAATTGGCTCAAAAACTATTAAATGTCGCTGATTAAATATATTTTGACCAATAGATGGTTTTCTAATTTATCGGACGTCGATCATTTTCCTATTTGAGTTTTTTGTTTAACAAATGTCTCAAATACCGTATATCCACTCAAGAACCTTTGTTCGCGGTCTCCTCTCTACCATTACTAGTATGTAATATCTGCTCCTTCTCTCCTTTACTTTCCTTGCTTGCTCTACAAAAGACTCGTCCCCACCCTTCTGTGCATCTTATATTCCAATCCTAGGAAAGTCTTTGGACTTTGCAATATGATGATCTCTTTTGATCCCCTTCACCTTGAACAATTATATGTGTCCCCAGATGACGGTAGACTAGTTTTCAGAGTCATACATACTGATCAACACATTGACCCTTTTATCATCATTATTCGTTATGCTGCCAATATCTCTGCCCATTAACGCACTTTATTTTCTTTTCTTGTACTCCTCCCTTTACTCGCCCCTTTCCTTCTCGTATTTGCCTTGGATAACTTTGGCTGCAACCACAATCAACGTCAAAGTCATGCTACAGACTGACGAGGATACTTTCAAGACATCCTCTCTAGTATTTTTCCTCTTTCGCGACTGGAAACTATTCTAGTCCTACTCCCAAAGGCTGGTAATCTGACATCCCTCTCGAACTGGGGCCATATCTCCCTAATCAACTCCAACTCCAAACTCTTCACAAAAATGCTCAAATTCCGTTTAAGATGTTGCATTGACCCTCTGAGAATCCCCTTTTAAACCGGCTCCATGGTAGATTGGTTAATTGAAAACAACGGACTTTTCCCTTGTCTAGCTACGTTTCGTTCCCAATTTACCAAGAATCCTGGATCTAGTCTCCTTGATTAATAGAAAGCATACAAGTGGGTCCATTTCACTTGTCTTTACCGTCCCATGACATGCTTAGGGGTACCAACCATGTTTGCTTACTCTGTTTGCGCCTTCTTCTTCTCGACTCAAATCCATGTCAGCGCCAATTACCATGTTTTCCTTCTCTGAGAAAGGTTGTGGGCTTTGACAAGGTAACCCTCTCTCTTTTTTTTTGTTTATATACGCAAGCATATTCATTATTTTCTTCACTTTTGTTTTGACAGCCGTGGTTGGCCACTTCTTTGCCTATCACGCAAGTTTGTCGGTTTGGGTCTTTTGGAACCTGATCACCAAACAACCCGCTCTCCAAATGCAATGTATTATTCCAATTCTGCATTCTCGATTATTCTCTCGATATTTTTTCTTTTTATTACCTTGTCTAGAATTTTCACTTTCTCTTCACCTTTGTTCTCCTTTTGTTAGTATAGCTCTGCTGTTTAATTGTAGTTCTGCGAGTTACCCTAATTTTCTACTGCCAATTCACTGTGCCTGTTCCCGTCTGTTTCCCAATATTCTTCAATTTGCACTCAGTGTAGAACTTTTGGTAGTTCTTGAGTTTTCCTTGAGTTTTCCTTTAACTTTTGTTCGTCCATTTGTTTCTTTAGAAATGAATCCAAAGTCAGTTCTTGTCTCGGATGCCTTTTGAATAGCTGACAATAGACGTTTCTATCATAGACCTCGCGGCAATCACCCAGGAGCACGGAACTTCATTGACAATCTCTTCAGCAAGATTAATGCTAGTCGAATGGTCTACTGTCCTTGGTTTCTTTTGTGCCTTCACCTTCCATCCCCCACCTCATCCCCTCCTCCTAATCTCTTATCTCCATAGTCCTTTTGGACAAACACCCTATTGGTAAAATATCCACAGTATTATTGCGCCGACATCTTTGTCCATTCTCACCCCACCTATTCTATCTCTTCTTCTTCTTCTTCTTCCTCGTTAACATCAACTTTAGTCTCTGGTTATCCCACACAATTACCACACTGTGTAATGGAAGGTACTATGGAAGAGGATTCCCACCCGACTGGCTATTCGTTCCATTATGCTTCGTATTTTACCTGACCTAATGTGCTTGTTGTGTTCTAGTGCTATGGAAGACCAAGACTACCTCCTCTTCTTTTGTCTTAAAAAACACCAGGTGTGAAACGTAGTACTCTTTTGTTTCTGCTGGAGTTGGACGCTAGGTGATGTTAGGCAGATGCTAACATGTTGTAACACCCCTTGTGTCTCTCCAATTCTGGATACTCAAATTTTCCTGGCAGTTATAACAGACATGCCAATTTTCAATACTCGCCGGAAGCTTGTACTTGACAGCCAGTCCTTTCTTCCTGGCGTAGTAGGTATGAAGGCCTCTAGGACTATAGAGAAACAGCAAGCTATACTAGTTCAAGGAGTTGTTTTTTCTTTTTCTTTATCTCTTTTATTATCATTTTATATATATATTTCTCTCTTTCATCCAAGTTCATTCTAATGGTATTTTAGAATTCACATGCTTTACGTGGTGGTTAATTAACAAAATACTATAAATATTATTGATTCAATAGAGAAAAAAAAGGCAAATTACAAGGTAAAAGATTTGATGAAGTTTAAAGTATTTCTTTTATTTTTAGTTTTTAGGCTATTAACCCTCATAAGAATAACCCATCTCACAATCAGATATATAGCCAAAATCTATCTTTGTATAGTTATAATAACTATCGTATGGCAAACTAGGATCCCCCCTATCCATTATACCCCTCCAATCGGTAGTGTGTTTAATGATTATTTTGCTTTCCTCATGGTCTGAAACGAATTCTTTGTAGGTAGATGAGTCTGCTGCTGCTAGAATCCACATATCATTATACTTGTCTGTGCAAAACAATTCAAAATAAAGTTCGACAGGTGGATCTCCAACAACCGGTGATACATTAGAATTGTAATCTTGTTTAGGAGGAGTGTCATCAACTGGTTTAGTAAAAAGAACTGTATAGGTATCTTCTTTACGTTTTTCGTAGTCTTGTATAATAAAGCCCGTCACTTCCATATAAAATCTCTTTAAGCGAGTGTAGGTCATATCAATAAGCTGGCGCCCAGGTGTTGTGAAATTGCCATATACTGATGAACGGTATAAAACCAACTCATCCAAACTTCTGCAGTGGAATGCCAGAAACCGGAGAACATCCGATGTAATTTTTGTATCAGATATATTGAACGACTGGAGATCAAATCTGTTTGAATCGTAGAGTTCACCTTTAAGTTTGATATCACCATATTCAAATTTAATTAATCTTAGGCGAGGCGCTGCACATAGTAGGGTATCTATTTCACAAGTCGTGGAAGTGTTAATATACAGGCAGACTAGATTGTAAAGGGTGTAATTTATATCCACAAAGCTGTACCGGGTTCCAAGTGTATTTGTACAATCCAAACAAAATAATTCAATAGTCTTTGAGAATTTTGAGAGACAATCTTCTGCGACACGTTTGGGAATATTACGAATAGCAATAGGAGTGGTAATGCTATTTGGTACAAGAACGGAAAGGAATAGATACTTTAAAGGCATATCGTGAAACTGAAGTATAGCCAATAAAAGTAGATACGCATTTCCGGCCAAAGCATTACATTCAAAATTCAATTCTGTAAGGTGTTGAAATGACAAAGGCACTTGTTGGAACAATGCTATCGTATCGCTCCTTTTTTTATCGGTTTCCGGTTGAATGTTTGATGCTTTAAAGTTGAGTGTGCGTAGATTGGGATATTTGCGTGCAAAATAACATAGCCATCGATGGTCTGCATCTTCAGAATAAACTTTCACGGTTCTCAGCTTTGTGGCTGGCAATACTTTTGTCATACGGCCAATGTCTGTTTCGGATAGCGTCAATAGATTTGTACATAATTCCAAATATCCAAGATGTTTTAAATTCGAGTGAATGTCTTCAAAGTCGTTTAATGAGAACGATACTTGTATATTTTCCTTGTAACTAGTACTGATCTGGAGCCGTCTCAAGAGGGGTAAACACAGAATCATTTTCATAAGCTTATTATTGACATCAGGCATATATTTCTGGTTAACAGTGATGTAGAGTTCTGTCAATGATCTCCATATATTCCAATCAACAGAAACTCCAAAATTGACGGAGGATATGGAATGTTCGTCCAAATAAAGATACTTTATATTCGGAAAGGTTTTCTGTATTAAGTGGAGCTGTTCGTCTGTTGCGTCGACACCATAGCTTATTTTCAATTGTCGTACAAGGAATCGATTTTTTAGGCAAGGTGGCTGATCATCTTGGGGAGGATTAACAAGTTTTTTTTAATAAATATTCATTTATCACTAGATCAGAGTGTAGGGAATCCTGAAAGATTTCTTTCCATGATTTGCAAACTAGAGAGCAAGCTTTTTTGTCACCAGGATCAAGAAGTTCCGTGATCTGGTGTATTATCTCTCGAGGAAAGTCGGATAATAGCATAATATATAATAAAAAGAGATATTTAGAATATAGAGATACTAGAAAGAGAGGCTTTAATGCTTTTTGAGTGTTTAAATAACTTTTTGCCAACTCTAATATCGATAAAGTAACAGAGGTGCAGTGTATTGTAGGACAGAGGTACAATCCGCAGTATGTCGGATGTTAATATTTTTTTGTAGAGAGGAACGAGTCCTGATATTTATTGTGTGTTAAGAAAGGAACACAATTGTTTTTGGGAGAAATAGAGGATAGAGACGAATGAGTGTCTATGTCAAATCTAGATATGAAGAGAAATGTGAAACAAGAGTGTCTATTTTAGAATAAATTGAAGAAGTGTGAAAGAGTAGATTATCAAAAGTAACACCCCAGGGAGTGCGCCATAGAATTAATATGATGCTGCTGACAATTTGGCATGGGCGTACACGGAAGACTGGAAGAGGCTTTTTAGGGAGATCCAGACAGAAGAGTGCCTTATGGATGACGTTCATATCTCGGATGTTAAATACACTGAGTATGCAAAAACTTCGCAACTTTTTATAGTCCGACCATTCTCTCAAGTTACAAATATCTTCTATTTCTTCTTAATCAACACCTTTTATAACACAATCAAAAAGCCAAAACTATCAGCATGACACCTAACTCTATCTCTAAAAAGAAGCACAAAACGGATTATGTGACTCGTGCAAGTATTGTACATGAGAGCATTATTAATTGTGCTAAGCAATGTGACATTGCAAAAAAGTTGAATGTTAGCAAGTACGTTGTTTCACGAGTACTTAAGCATTACAAAGAGACTGGATCATATAAAAGACTCAAGTCCACAGGTATTATGAAAAAGATAAATGAATGAGACCCAAGAGAGATTTTGCATGAGATCAAGAAGGATCCAACACAGCCCATGACATTCATCAGAAATACTGGTGCCACTCCTACACCGGCAAACACATTTAGGAGATTTCTGTACAGCCATGGCATACACTCACGCAAAATAATAAGAAAGCCTATGATCTCCAAGGAGAACCAAAAAAAAAAACGATTGGCATGGGCAAAAGCTCATCTTGATTAGAGTAGTGATGACTAGAGCTCCATCATCTGGTCTGATGAGAAGCGATTTAGGCTTTTTAGAAGCGATAGGCGCCGAAGAGTTCTCCGAACTGACAAAACTGGTCTCCTCTCCACAATAATATCCCCAGCCATGAAGCTTGGAGGTGTTTCTCTCATGGTTTGGGGATGCTTCTGCAGCATGGGTGTCGGAAAACTAAAGTTGATTTCTGGCAAGATGAACTCCAAGAAGTACATAAAGACCTTGGAGGAAGGATATCTTCCCTCGCTCAAGGAATTTGAGCTTTAATCAGGTGGAAGAAGACTTGGTCTGCAAGAAGACAACGCAAGAAGCCACACGAGCAGACTCACTCGTGAATGGAAGGAACAGCATGGGCTGAATCTTTTGCCTGACTGGCCTACTCAAAACCCATATCTTAACCCAATAGAACATATCTGGGACTATTTGAACAAGAGAATCCGGTCAGGCAAATACAACTTGTATAGTCTGTGGAATCTTCACCATGCTTTGGACAGAGAATTGAGAAGTATTCCACAAGAATATTTAAGTCGTCTTGTTTTGAGGATGCAGCAAAGATGCCAAGCAGTTATTGATGCCAATGGCAAACAAACTAGGTACTAATAAATAACTTATAAAATTATACATTTAGCAAGTTAATACTCTTTACTCCCCAAATCTATAGTATGGGCCATCTACTCAATGTTCTTTACATTTTATTTGGTATTAGAAAAATTATGTATACTCTTATAAAGTTTAGTAGACTATAAAAAGTTGCGAAGTTTTTGCATACTCAGTGTATAAATATTATTGATTCAATAGAAAAAAGCAAGCTACAAGTTGAAAGGTTTAACGAGGTTTAAAAAGTTTCTTTTATTTTTTAGTTTTTAGGTTAAAACACACCTTTACAATAATTATATTCCATCTCAAAATCAGATACATATCCAAGTTTTATTATTGTATGGTTATAAAGAGGCTTCCATCTCCTGCTATTATCCTCCTCCTCTTTTGTCTTTGTATTAACGGTAGTATTTTCAGTAATTATTTCGGTTCCCTCATAGTTTGAGAAAAAATCTTCGTCGTGGTAATGTTCGCTTGATGAGGTATGGAGCATGTAAGAATAATAATCGGAGAAAAACGATTCATAATGAATTTTGCCAGGTGGACTGACAGCAACCGGTAATGCATTAGGATCGTAATCTTGCTTTGGAGGAATATCGTCAACTGGTCGAATAATAGCAGCTGGATTTTCTTTACGAAACTTTATGTCTTGTATAATAAAGAGTGTCTCTTCTATATACAGTTTGTCTAATCGGGTGTAAGACATATCAATAAACTGGCGCTCAGGTGCCGTGAGATGGCCATGTACTACTGTATTCATTAAAGACAGCTCATTCAAACTTCTGCAGTGGAAGGATAGAAACCGGAGAACATCTGATGTAATATTTGAATCTTGTACTTTGAACGACTTGGGCCCAAATCTGTTCGAGTTGTAGAGTTCACCTTTAACTTTGATATCAATATTGTGAAGTTCAATTGTTTTCAAGTGAGGCGCTGTACATAGAAGAGTATCGATTTCAAAAGACGGGAAAGTGGATATGTGCACCTCAACTAAATTGAATGACGGGTCCCACGTATCATCAAAGTTTCCTTGGGCTGTATATAAATGCTGACAATGTAGATAAAGGGATTCGATGGTCTTTGAAAATCTTGGGAGACAAACTTCTGTGATATGTTTGGGAATATCAGGAGGATCAATGGAAGAGGTGATAATGCATGCTACATCAACATCAATTGATAAATTCTTTAACGGTATATCGTGAAAATGGAGTATGTCCCAGAAAAGTAGATATCCGTTTCCAACCAAATCACAATATCGAAAGTTCAAGTTTGTAAGGTGTTGAAATAGCAGAGGCACTTGTTTGAACAATGTTGTCGTATAGCTCCTTTCTTCGTCAATTTCAGGTTGAATGTTTGATGCTTTAAAGTTGAGTGTGCGTAGATTGGGATATTTGCGTGCAAAATAACATAGCCATCGATGGTCTGCATTTTTAGAATATATGTCCAGGCTTCTCATCTTTGTGGCTGGCGATACGTTCGTCATACGTTCAATGTCTTTTTCGGATAGCGTCAATAGATTTGTACATAATTCCAAATATCCAAGGTGGTTTAAATTCGAGTGAATGGCTTCAAAGTCGTCTAATGAGAACGATGCTTGTATATTTTCCTTGTCACTAGTAATGATCTGGAGTCGTCTCAAGAGGGGCAAACACAGAATCATTTTCATAAATCTATTCTTAATTTCAGCAGGTGTCTGGTCAACGGTGATGTAAAGTTCTGTCAATGATTTCCAGATATTCCAGTCAGCAGTAACTCCAAAGTTGTCCGAAATTATGGAATCTCTGCCAATATGAAGATTCGTTATATATGGAAAGGTTTTCTGCAATAAGTGGAGCTGTTCGTCTGTTGCGTACGTATAATAGCCTATTTCCAAAGATCGTACGAGTAACCGAGATTTTAGGCCAGGTAGTTGATCATCTTGGGGAGGATTAACAATATCCTCTAATAGTTTTTTATGTACCACTAGATCAGAGTGTAGGGAATCCTTGAAGATGTCTTTCCATGACTTGCAAACTAGAGAGCAAGCTTTTTTGTCCTCGAGAGAGAGAAATTCCGTTAACTGATATATTATTTCTTGAGGCAGGTCGGGTAATAGCATAATATATAATAAGTGATATTTGGAATATAGAAATACTGGAAAGAGAGGCTTTAATACTTTTTGAGTGTTTAAATAGTTTTTTTTTAACTCTAATGCCACTAAAGTAACAGAGGCGCAGTCTATTGTAGGACAGAGGTACAATCAGCAGCAAGTGGAACTGGGAATTTTTTTTTTTAGTATTATATTGATCTGCCGTCACGCAAGGCGTGCGGCTTCTAGATTGCCATTAATTGGACTTGGAGGAAAGGAATAAGATAAAAGGACAATATAGGTGATAAACATGTAAGGAAAATAAGTAAAAGAAAAGAAAGAAAAATAAAACTCCTTAAGCTAGTATAGCTCGCTGTCTCTCTATAGTACTGGAGGCCTTTGTAGCCACTACTCCAGGAAGAAAAGGCTGATTGTCAAAGATAAACTTCCAATGGGCATTCCAAATTGCCTTGGCTGTTATAATCACCAGCAAAATCTGAGTATCCCGAGTGGGAGAAACACAGGGGAGTTGACAAGATGTCAGCATCTGCCGAACGTCATTCAGAGTCCAGCCCCGGTAGAAACGAGAGAGGACTACGTTCCACACCTGGCGTTTCTTAGGACAGAAGAAGAGGAAATGGTCTTGGTCTTCGGTGTCGGTGGAGCACATCAAGCACATGGGGTCAGGTACGGTATGAGGCATGATGGTGTTAATGGCCAGTCGGGTGGGAATTCGCTGCCATATCACTTTCCACCACAAAGTGCGACAGTGGTGTGGAATAACCAGGGACCAAAAACGACGCCAACGGGCAGGAGGGAGAAGAGGCTGAGGTGGGGACGGACGAAGATGCCTGCGCAGTGATCCTGTGGATGCTTTGCCCAAAGGACGTTTGTCCAGAAGGACCACGGAGAGAAGAGAAGAGAGACCAGGCGGAGGAGGTGAGGTGGGAGACGGGAGTTGAAGACACGGGAGAAACCAAGGACAATAGACCATTCTACCAGCATCGATCTTGCTGAAGAATTGGCCAATACGGTTTCGTGCTCTTGGGCGATCGCCACGAAATTGTGGACAGAGACGTCCATCATCATCTACCAGAAAGGCATCCGAGACAAGAAGTGACTTCATATTCATTTCCGGAGAAACGAATGGCGGGACAAAAGTCCAAACAGAAGCCAGGGGGAACTCAAGAACCACCAAAGGTGCTACACTGAGTGTGGGAGGAAGAGCATTGGGAAGCAGACGAGAGCAGGCACGGTGAATTGGCAGTAGGGAACTGGGGCAACTCACAGTACTACAAGGAAACAGTAGAGCTATACTAGCAGAAGGAGAACGAAAGTGAAGAGGAAGTAAAAATTCTAAATAAGGTAATAAAAAGGAAGAAGATCGAGAAAATGATCGAGAACGCAAAATGGGAAGAATCCATCGCAGTTGGAGAGCACGCTGTTGGTGATCAGGATCCAAAAGACCCAAACCCCCAGACTTGCGTGGTAGGCAAAGAAGAGGCCAACCAGGGCTGCCAAAACCAAGGTGGAGAAAAGAACGAACATGCTTGCGTATAGCAGCGAAGAAAGAGAGAGGGGCAGGGGTCACATAGAGGACATGCCATATAGAGCTCAAGAGAAGAGAGTTGGCAACAATACTCTTACCGCGCACTGACAAGCCTCTTGCAGAGAGCATAGTGCAGTGGCGTTCGAGTTTAGCAAGGAGGGCAGCACAGAAAGATTCTAGTTGAGCAGGGTGAGAGCTAAGTGGGAAACCCAGATAACGGATGGCATTAGCCTCATGGCAATCATGGCGGGTGGTAATATTGGCAGCATCCAGAACGGGACCCCAATCGGGATGGAAATGCCCAGAGAGAGCAACAGCAACTGTCTTGTTCAGATTGACCTTTGCATTCGAGGCCAGCCCGAAAGTGCGCAGAATCGACAAGACGGTGCTCATCTCAGAGGGAGAGGACAAGAACAACAGAAGATCATCAGCGTAGGCTAGAAGCTTCAGAGGTGGTGGAGAGAGAGAGGGTGTAAAGGAGGCGAGGTGGGAAGGAACCAAGAAGCGAAATCCACAAAGGGACGGAGAGGCAAGGAGGGAGCGAAGGAGAGGCGAGAGAGGATCACCCTGTCGAAGCCCACGACCTTGCTCGAACGAGGAAGAGATATGACCATTGACATTGACGTGGATCTGGGTCGAGAAGAAAAGGGCGCAAAAAGAGTCAATGAACATGGTAGGTAAACCTAACCGTGCCATGGCCAGACGAAGGTAAGTGGGATGAACCCGATCGTAGGTTTTCTCTTGATTCAGAAGGAGACCGACTCCAGGATCCTTGGTGAGTTGGGCATGGGACATCGCCAGCCGAGTCAAAAGTACATTGTCTGCAATGAAGCGGTCAGCCATGAAGCCCGTTTGGAATGGGGTGATCAGAGGGCCTATGCAACATCTTAGACGGGATGTGAGCATCTTGGTGAAGAGTTTGGCGTCGTAGTTGATGAGGGAGATAGGGCGCCAATTCCGAAGGGAGGTCAGGTCACCAGCCTTGGGAAGCAAGACCAAAACTGTTTCCAGCCACGAAGGGGGAAAAACACCAAAGAGGGCATCCTGATATACCTCAACAGCAAGGGACTGGATGGTGGGGTGGGCAAGTAAGCGCGACCACAAAGGGTACGGCAGGCCATCCATGCCAGGGCTGGAGTTGTTCGGGGTATTCTTAAGCACAGACTTGAGTTCGTCCAGCGTCACTTTAAAGGTCAAAGGAGCGGAGTCATCAGAGGAAAGGCTTGTAGAAGGAGGGATGTGGTCGATGAGGGAGTGAGCGGCTGAGAGGTCAATGGCTTCTTGAGAGTATAGGAACTTGTAGAATGAGCGTGTGTGGCCAAGCAGGTCTGCTGGTGAGGTGAAGGTGGTGGAGGTGTCGGGGTCAACGAGTGTGGTGATGGACTTGGCAGCAGAGCGTTGTTTAAGTACTCGAAAGAAATACTTGGACGATGTCTCGCCTTCTTCACACCACTTGGCACCAGATCGGGCTGCTAGGGTGGAGGCACGAGATAGTTGAATTGAGGCCAGCTCAGATTCGACGGAGGAGAGTTGAGGTGAGGATGAAGATCCTGAGAGCTCATTACGGAGGCGGTGGAGGCGACGCTCTTGGGAACGGAGGCGACGTTGGACTTTTTGCCATAAGTGAGCGATAATTGCTTGACAGCCTGCTTGAGACAATCCCGACGGATCCCAGGGGAAGCATCTTTGGGAAAAGATTGGCTTGCCTTATCTAAAAGATCAGTCAAGATAGTGTCAAATTCGTCGTGGAAAAGGTACTGGGTGTTGAAACGCCAGATCCCAGGTCCAGACGGGCGAGAGAGAGGAATGGAGGCAGCGAGAAGACAGTGGTCGGTCCAAGAAGGATTGATGAAACTGACTTCGGGTGATTCGGTGGGGATGGAGGAAGAGCGGAAGAGGTAGTCGATACATGTGCGGGTTCGGGAACTATGGAAGGTAGGGATAGGGGAAGAGGCGGAATTAGTGATAGCATCGATACAGTTACCTTGGAGGTAGCCTTGCCAGTCTGTAGGATGGCTTCGATGTTGATGGAGATTGCAGTTAAAGTCGCCCAAGACAAAGGTAGGAAGTGAAGGGATGAGGGAAGGGAGAAGGAGGGCAAGAGAAGAAAAGAAAGTGCGCCGCCGGGCAGAGATATTGGGAGCATAAAGAACAACAACAGCAAAAGGATCAATGCGTTGATCAGTATGTGTAACCTTTGCAACTAGTGCACGGTCATCTGGTGACACGTACAATTGTTCAAGGTGGAGAAGGGCATCGAAAGATATAAGGCCACAGTGCGAAGTCCAAAGACTTGCCTGGGCTTGGAATAGAAGATGCATAGTGGAATGATGGGAAGGGAGGAGATGGGTCTCTTGTAGAGCAAGTAAGGAAAGTAAGGGAGAGAAGGAACGGAGGTGACGGATAAAGAGACGTTTGGGGGATTGCGGATTAGTGATGGTAGATAGGAGACCTCGAGCATTCAAGGTTCCTAAGCGGATAGACTGTACAGTCATTTATGAAGATGGTTGGCCAGACTGACCAGAGGGAGAGTCAAGTTCTTTCATAGGCGTATTGCCGTCAAGATCAGTGAAGGGCTGATTACCCTGGGCATGTGCCTGGACGGAGAGGTCAAGCAAGGACTGGCGGAATTCGTCATCTGTAATGACGGGCCGGGAGACACCGTCCTCAGGAAGGGCAATGCCTCGAGCGGCAAACGAGTACTTGCTGGCAGAAGTACCTCGACCACTGGGATCATACATTGGGATGTCAATGTCATCACCAATGGGGGCAGGGGGTTGATTGGATCCAGCCTTGGACCGAGTGGTCATCACCGACATGGATCGGCGACGAATGGGCTTGGGAGCAGGAGGTGTAGTGTTCGTCGTCGATCTGACAACAACATTGGGAGGAGATGGGGGAGTGCTGGCAGCAGCCTGGAGAGCACGGAGAGCTTCTACCTCAGCAATCTCCAGCTGCAGTTGCTCTTGGTGAAGACGCTCGGTCTCAACAATGTCAGGGTGGGCGGGGCAGTCTAGACTGGCCATCTCATGGCCCAAGACACCACAACGCTTACAACGGGGTGTACGAGAGGGACGCTTCGTACATGCACGCAGGAAGTGACCTTCCTCACGGCAATACCCACACACGGGTGGAATATCCTTGGAACGCAGCTCCACTGCGCAGGAAATGGATCCTTCCAAATGAAGGCGGCTGGGAAGGGATTTGGGTGTGTCTAACCCAGATGTGTCCAGAAGGACGGTAGCTTCACCACGGAAAGTTCCACGGTGGGAGACGTAGGCACGCAATTGGACAACCTTTCCATACGATTGGAAAGCCTCCTCGATCGGTGCAAGAAGGTCGGTTTTGGGATCGTAGGTGCTGATGCGATACATGTTAACCTTCACAATATGACTATTGGAAGGCAAACTTGGAGAAGCGACGATTCGGGTGCTCTGATACACCAGGCCGTCGGAGATGGCTTTCACCCGAGTGGCAGGTTCGATGAAAAGGGCCTCTGCCAAAAGGTCCTTTGAGCGAGTGTAACGCAAGGTCAACGAGGTCATCTGGCCAATGTGGTCAGAGAGGACATCATCTACTGCGTTGGCAGGAACGAGTTTGCCGAGATTGAACAAAACTCTCGACGGATGGATGGTGCTGGCCCAAGCAGCAGATGCTGGATTCACGGAGAGGCTCTGGTCAAAACCAGGTGCAGTAAAGATATGAAGAGACTTGTTCTTCGGGCGGGATGGTGTGCTCTGTGCACGGATTGCTGGTCGTTGGACCTGCCATGGGTTGACAGTACTGCCCTGTGAGTTCGATCCCTCAGGGGTACTCATACTAGTTCTTATTATGGGGATTTGTGTCGGTAGAATATTTATCCGCACAAAACAATTATTTAGCTGTGAAACCATTGCCTAAACTTGGAAATATATTCGCCTGAACCTTTGGAAAACCTTTAATTCTTGTGTTCAAAAACTAAAACCTTGGTCTTATTATTAACACATGGTGGGTTGACTATGTAGTATAAATGTCCAACTCGGTGACAAGAAAATGAATACTGGTAGAAAGACAACTTTAATAAAGAACAAATTAAAGGACTATTTAACTACTTTGGGGCATTTCTACAGCTATATTACTACTTTGAAGTTCACTACAATAACCAATACAGCAAACACTGGTAGATAGAATTCACCGTGTCATTCTAAATACTCTAAATGAAATAATTTGAAAAGTGATTGAAGTTAAGATTGGTTTGATCGTAAATTATTTGATACACATAATATATAAATTGTTGGGCTCTGATCTAAATAAAATAGATAGACGCTGCTGTAGAGCTTTGATGATTTACTTTGCTGGCATGTTAAAATACTTTGACAGCCAAGTGGGCAATATTGAATATCATAGTTTTGGAAGAAATCGTCCTTTTCAATGTATCTACATTGTTGATTAATTTTTGTCAATAGATATCTTAATTGAATTACTTTTCTACAAACCGAATCATTTACTCCAAGATAGAGCCTTTGCGTATGGGTGGCATACACTGGATTCTAAGAATAAAACATTTTGTGGACTGTATAACTCAAGTAATCATTTACTACCTCATACATTGAAAGAAATGGATCAAAATAATACAGGTACCATACAAGTTCCAGGTTGTATATAAAAGATTGTTTTATTTTAGAGTATATAATAATATCGAACATTAATATTTTTGGACCACTTTTGACATTTATAGCTGTCTAGTATTTTTGGTGCATGTTATATATTACGCTTTCCGAATATTCTTTAGAGGCACACCTCCGTTGTCTTTACAAAATATATCCAACATTAAATAAAATATACAATGTGTGCCTATTTTGTTGGATTCACTTGGAAAGATAATTCAAAAGATAATTCAATTGAATTGACACAAGTGCTTTGAGGAGACTAGTTGTACAAAATATTCAAGCTATAATACAACAATGGAGATGAACAATGACAATTCCAATCGCTTTTTCTGATTTTGCCCATAGATTCTTGGAATCTTTATCAGTTTCCCAGATCATATTAGTCATTTACAAAGAAGGGCACCGGATTTCTGATGCAATGTAAAAGTGATGGCAAGTCTTTTTCTTTCTTTCAAGAGAACTAGGACAATAGTACAGTTTTCTGTTTTGTTATGAGCGGATAAATATTCTACCAACACAAATCCCATAATAAGAAATAGTATGAGAACCTCTGAGGGATCAAACTCACAGGGCAGTACTGTCAACCTATTGTAGGTCCAACGACCACCGATCCGTGCACAGAGCACAATTCCCTTCTTAAGAACAATTCTCTTTATCTCTTTAATGCACCTGGCTTAACTAGACCCTCTCAATTGATCCAGCATATACTGCTTGGATCACCACCATCCATTTATTGAATGTTTTGTTTAATCTCGGCAAACTCATTTCTACCAACGCACTAGACAATGTCCTCTCTGTCCACATTGGCCAAATAATCTCGCTAACCTTGTGTTACACTCGCTCAAAGGACTTTTTTTGGCAGAGATCATTTTCACCGAACCTGCCATCCGGGTGAAAGCTACTTCTGACAGCCTGGTATATCAGAACACCCGAATTGTTTTCTCACTAATTCTGCCTTCCAATTTTCATATTTTGAAGGTTAACATTCATCGCATCAATGCTTGCGATTCCAAAACTGACCTTGCACTTGTTGTAAATAGTGGTTATGAGACCAGTCATGTAGATTAGCTGTGACTAGACTTTTCCACTAATGTATTTAAATAGCCTCATCAGTTGTCACTCCTGCTCTTTGAAAAATACATCATTTTGAAATATACTCTCTTTAGTATTCCAATATATTTGACACTTTCATTACTCTAAGTAGATTAACTGTTATAAGTGAACTCTTTCTAAATATACAGTGTGTAACCAAAAATGCATTTGCTTTAGTAGGTGATTTCTTTGATACTGTGTGTCTTTTCCAGACAGATTAGATATGGTAGTAGCGAAAGCCATGAGCAGTTATATTATGTCTTTATAAAACAGAGTAGTGAAACAATGTTTGACAGTGTCCGTGACGTCATAAACCTATACATATAATATGTGTACACATTATATATGTGTGTATATACATACATGTATATTTCAATGGCTGCAATTGTTTAACTTTTCTTTTTAACTTGACCTTTTCATTGGATCATTCCTTCCATTAGCCATGCTAGACACAATCCTAATTAAGCTAAAAAAGGAGGTTGCTATTGATGGAGACAAAGGCAAGCTTCTCTTAAAGATCGTCTCTTCCAATAATTATATATTATTTTTATTATCAGTATTTTTACAAAGGTAAATAAAACCTCTTTAATTTCATTACAGGTTCCTCAATTGAAGACATTTGGGCTCATGTAAAGACGATCGCAACCCAAGAACTATCTCAGCATGCCAGAGATACGTCAGTCTATCCACAAATTGATTTAGCATATCAGAATTACGTCTGGCGATTCCTGAGAGTTTTTAAGGAATTTCAATTCTTTGAGCGAATAGACAATGATTTGTCAAATGATCTAATGATGGATAAAGATGCTCCATCACAATTAACGAAAATGGATTCTTTGGGTCCCAACATCAAAGAATCAGAGCATGAGATCAAGAATGGAGCGATAAACATTTCAGCAGCTGAAAGCGGCTCCAATCCAATCGAGGTACACCTGAAATGGACCTGTTTTCAACAATCAATATTCATCACATTCATCACCTTTAGAGAAATCAAAGTGTGCCAGACAACTATATACTGATTCCTGGTATTGAAGATCTTGAATATGATCAGGTCTTGGAGAGTTTTGGATCGCGCCTATATGTTGTAGCCAATACACAACTCCAAAACAGTCAACTTTTTAGAAAAGTGCCTGTAAGTAATTTTGTCAAGACAAGCATTGTTGGCCCTGACACGGTTTTCTTTAGCCTGGTCCGTTATTGTCAAACAATACCATAGCTGTCCTGAAAGCCATCTTGCAATCCAGACACAATGGAATCAGCCAGGGTAATCTGGTTAATTTACTTGAAATCGAGCCTCGTGCTGCTGGCCAGTATCTGAGAGTGCTGGAGCAAAAGGGTGCAATGTAGGGTATCATGATAAATGTGGATATCAGATATTGATCAATATATCTTAGTGTCCGAAAGATTTCTTCATCAACTGGGTTAAAGGTCAATCTATATATTCACATTCGTTTCAACAAGCCTGAAACGCCCAACAAGAAAGACGCGTTGGGACAATCGGATACTGGATCCTCTCACAACAAAAACACACTCGGAACTACTTATTCGTATAAAACTCTGCTTCCAAAGATTGTGGATTTACTTGAAAAGACTCCAGACAATGCCATGTCAATTTCCAATATTTTTACTAGTCTGGTAAGAGAGTCAATTGAACTCATTACGATTATAATTGTTTATTGTTATTAGGACCTTTGCCCCAAAGACCAAGACGCTCAAAAGCGGCTGAGCCATGCTTTAAATACTTTTTGCTTGAGAGGATATCTACAAAAAATCAATTCTCGGGAATTTTTACAAGGTGAAAGTGGCCAATGCTTCAGACTTGTCAAGACACAAAATGGTAAATACTTGCCTGTCTCTTGAAATAAACCTAACCTTGAACCCTTTCAAATCATCAAAAGGCGAACAAGAGCATAGTATCAAGGTTCCGGGTATAAAAGAGAAAACATGTCCTACAACTACTAGGCTGTTGAGAGATGTGACTCTTGAACACCAGATATTGATGGCTTTGCGCAAATCTGGTACAAAAGGAATCACTCAAAAGGTAAATAGGCTAGTATAATATATATTTCATCTTTTCTTATGATTGTTACAGGACATTGCCAAGGAGATTGGCTGTGAAAACCCATCTCCATTTACACGAATAATGGATAAACTCGTGAACTTGGATGGTATAGGAAAAGAGTTGTATGCTGCATACCGTCATCTTGAATCCAAAGGGCGCAACAGACAATACCGTTATTACACGTATAATGCGTATAAGCAAGTCATTGAAGGAATGGATGTTGAAGATATCGAAAATGACTTTCATGTTCCATTTCCTTTTACCGATGAAGATATGGTTGAATTTGATTACCTTTCTCTTCGATCAAACAGAAACACAGGGCTCTCCACAGAAGATTCATCTCTCCAGAATAATCCCAAAAATGATACTTTTAAAGATCACTCACCACATCCTTTGCAACCTGAACCGAGAAAGGGTGTTGATAGACCCAAGAGAGTAACCCGACAAATACATCCCACTCGAGGGACTTTAACAACTCTAACATCTCGATCACCTATAAAACGTACGGTTGATGAATATAGTGAAAAAGACACTGAGAACAACACCAAAGCCAAAAATCAAAACACAAGGGCAAAGCGTACCAAGACCAACATCGAACCAAAGGAGATTAGCACCATCTTGACAAGAAGAATCACCAGAAACTCCAGACCAGAGCTTAACACTGATCTCCAGTCTACAAGTTACCATGAAACTCCCGGCACCAAAGCCTCTAATGTGGTCGTTGCTTCATCGAGCGTGCCAATAGCTGTTTGTGATTCAGATAATGATGTTGTAATGAATCATTCGGATTTAGATTCTGTAATTCACTCTCGACATCAAGAACAATCGAGCCCTTTCCAAAGCAGCAGCCAAGAGAATATCAGATCCATCCAACATGATCATTCAACTTTGAAGCAAAACGATCCCATAACAATTTCCGATGAAGCTTCATTCTTGGCTACTGGAAATGAATCACCAGCAGCTAACCTTGTAGAGCCAACTGTTGCCATGAGGTCGGAAGAAAAGGCACCATGTAGTATACCAAATGCCCAGAATTCATTAGAGTCGGAACAATCTACAACCCATTCGCACCTAAATATTGTCAGCCAAACTGCCAATTCAGTACCAATCTCTAATAAAGCTAATCTCGCCAAAGGTACCAGAAATAAGCTTAAAACGACCCATTCTCAGGGTGAGAGTTTGGTGGAAACTCCACAGCCAAGAATGACAAGATCGAGAAAGACGGCTCAACCAGAAAAGGCTGGTAAACCAGTTTCTTCTGCTTCCCGAAGTTCAAAAAGACAGCCGCCTGAGACTGGTAAAATATCCGACTTTTTCTCAAAAGCAGCCCTCAAGAAAGCACCCAAAGCTTCCTCAAAAGTATCAATTGATCCAATTATCGAACCCAAACCAACAAATGAACCAGTCTTGGAAATCTCGGAAGAAGTCTCATCACCTGCCAGACAAACACCAGAAATCCCACAGGAATCAATAGCCGATAATCAGTCGATTAGTACAAAAGAAATCGAAATGGGCAAGTCTACCGAGCCACTGCCTGCAAATGAATGTGACAGTCAATTGAGTCCAGAGGCTTCTAACGATAGTTTTCCCAAGAGAAAATTGCCAACCAGAAAAAGACCTATTTCTACTGATGACAGTCCATACAATAGTGACTCTGAGACCCCAGAGGACAGCACTTGTAATCTCTCTACGATGGACCAAGCCTCAAGCTCCCTTGAGCCTCCAAAGAAGAAAGGAAGACCAAAGATACCTGAGCATGAAAATATGCTTACTAAAAATGCCAAGAGGCCAAGCAAGCAGGTTAATTTTTATCTGGAACAACGCAAAAAGGTTTTCATGGCTCTTTTGGAAGAAAGTCCAATCTATGAACGTGGATATAATTTCAGGAATCTGTACTCGCTCAAGTTCAAGGAAATATACGGCAACTCAAAAACCAATGAAAATGTATGCCTAAAGACTATCTGGAGAACTGCACAAGCACTTCGCAAGGAAGGACTGGTTGACACCCATGAGATCTCTACCAAGCTCTTGAGTGGTTCAGTATCCAAGAGAGCTCTCTTTTTTCGCAAAGGATTAAAGATCGATGGTCCAGAATTGAAAGCATATATCGCTACATGGACCAAGAACCAGTATCTGTACACCTCAAGGGGCTCTATGCAGAAATATGAAGAGATCAAAAACCCAGTAGAGCGTCTTTCAGAGCGTTTAGGACGGATGGAAAAGGACCTTGAGAAGGCCAAGGAAGTCAACCCATCTGATGTTGATTCTATCGAAAAGAAAATTACAGATATGAAGGCAAATATCATTACCTCGAATGCCGAGGAGAAGACCACCCAGGGGACAAACAGAACCTCTTTTGGAAATTGGATGATTATTGGAATGCAATTTGGTTACATACCCGCAAAGAATATAAGATGCAAAGAACTCCACCATTTCCTCCTTGACCTCTTCCATAAAGACGTACCAGAAATTAATCAACAACAACGATGCATTCCGACCTTAACAATTATCAACGAAATGCCATTATCGTTATTCTTTAAGATTATCGGGCTCTTTCACCCAGACGATGAAATCAGAGAGTATATAAAGAACCCAGAGAACAGAAACACCAAACTCCCTGACCTTCCTCATAGCATTGGCAGTGTCGTTTTTAATCAAAAAGGCAAACTAAGGAATCGACTGTATCCCCTCTTAGAGGTCCTAGAGTGGCTCAGTCTTATCAAGAGAGTGCCTCTAAAGGAAACAGATGTAGTACCATTAGGATTCGGCCCTCAGGAAGACGATATATATTACAATGTGCTTGTCGATGTAACAATGTTTGATCCCAAGGATCCAGAGAGAATTGCTATCCACAAGTACGAAATCCATGATCCAAAGGATATACATATCTATTGGAGTGATCTCCAATATATCTGTAACATATCCGAAGATGAACGTGCAAAAATCCACAGTATGGATGTTTCTGAATCTGAGAGAAGACGACTTTCTTCTCTTTTTTCGGTAAAGAACTGGAGTACAACCTTTATGTTTACAGCTGCACAAAGGGCAATTCTAAATAGCCACATAAACCATGCTACTGGAAAGACACCTTTAAGGAGAAGCGCAATTTGCAAGGAAATTGCAAGAGAAATCAATCTGACACAACGAGTGGTCCAAGGCTACTTTAAAAAATTAGAGGAAGCTTTCCGTAGGAGAAAGGAAAAACAGTATCTGAGGGTGCTTGAACGAGAATCTGGTGTTATTAAACACAAGAAAAAGAGACGCTCGAGGGGCTATCGCAAGGTCGATCTTATTACGTTGGGTACAACTCACCCATTTAAAAAACGTGTGTACTCGACTGCCGCTAAGCGTCTGGCAAGAGATGTTGCCAAGGCAAATAGAAGTAACAGCAGTCTTGATTCCGATATCCAATCCTTGAAATCCTTTCATGATACTTTGGAAGAAGTGCCTATCTTGGCAGAAGGTAAGAGAATAATGGTGTGGTATGCAGACTCAAAATCATTGACCTTGGGCTGCAATGTTAGCTGATCTTTCAAAGGATAAAAAGAAAATTGGTTTTACACGCAAATCATGGAGTGCCGATGAAGACGATTTGCTAATCTATTCCTATATTGTCCTAAAGAATCGATCCGAGCAGGACCGTATGCGATGGTCCCTAGTAGTTGATCTTTTCCCAAATAGAAACATAAACAAGTTGCGTCGGCGTATGGGAAAGCTCCTTCAATTTCCAAAGGTCCAAAGAAGGACTTCTTATTTGAAAAAACATTGGAGAATTCTTTACAATGAAGCCATTAAGAGCGGCGAACTCAAGGAGCTTCCAGAGGATTCTTCAAGGGCAACATTTAGTATTTCAGACGAACTTATATATTTTCTCGAGAAAATCAAGGACTTGCCAAAGTAACACCATGAGATCATTTATATATTTTCTTTACTGACAATTTATTGTAGGGACGATTCAATACAACTTGTCAACCTTCCCGAAAACCCTGTTGAAGGGGTTGATTTTGTTATGTCTGAGAAGCCCATGAGAGACGATGTTTTCTTTGATGATGCATATCACAAGTTTACTACCAGGAAAGCTCGACAAGAACACATTTGTTCGGTTACACTTACTGGACGATTCTCGGACGTTAAGAATAAGGATGATGTTTCTTCAGAGCATACCAAAGAAGTCGACATCAGTCAAAGGCAGTTGATGTTCCTAAAGACTTTTTTCAGAGTAAGTCAACTATTCTGTATTGTGAAAAAGTATCGAGAGGGCTTACGATTTATTGTAGATGGTGCTCTTTACGCCAGAGGAGAGATTCGATACATTCTACACATATGCAATCATAAGTCATATACCCAGAGAGCTTGTAGGTTTGGCTGGTGCAGAGCAAAGACACAATGGAGTTATGCGTGTATCCAAGACCACATGGCCTCGTAAGGTTCCTGGCACATCTTTTAGTATTAGTGATCGGTATGTGTCGATATTTCCATGTTGAATTATACTGGCCCAAAGCTTACTCTTGAACTCATCAGATTCATGCGTCGTATGGCTGGCACAATGCCTGCTGGATATTACAAACAAGCGCGCGAATATGAAAAGTATATATCAGAGAATAAGCATCTCACCTTTACACCTACTACTGTCAGCAGTGGTATGATGGCATGCTTGATAAATTACTTTTCAGAGGGAAAGGTAAATTAAAAAGTTAAAAATATTTATATTCTAACCACTTTCAAATAGATTGAGTTTTCTATAAAGAACTTTGAAGAGCTTTCAAAACGTCCTACACTGTTCCATCGCCGCAGTCGAACCTTTGGTACAGTAAGATAAGTTGCAGAGGGCTGTATATTAACCGCAATATCTCTACATAGACGAATCACTTACTGAATTTGATATCAACATCAAGTCCAATGTCTCTTCTCATGAATATGAAGATGTACCTCCACATGTGGAGCATAATTCTAAAGCAAGACTGCTTAGCCCAGCTGAATTCAAGTTTGCCTACAATTCCTTAAAATTCACCAAGAGTTACCTGCATATTCTTATTACCAAAATCGTGGATGTTCTATCTCTTGCAAAGTGCAAAGGCCTATCTATTTTTGAAATCAAAGTAAGATTGTCGTAAAATACCAAGGATTATGTTTTTACAAATGTTTCTTCATTAGACCTGCTTGGAATTACCCCAGGGCATCTCTGATTCGGATATTTTCAAGGCCATTACTATCTTATCTGAAAACAACCCTCCCCTGATAGCGCGTGTTGGCTTCGAGGCTTCTAGAGTTGTATTGACTATGTACCTAGAAAACTGGCTGGTGCTACCAAGGAATGCCATAAGAATCAGGGGTACGATTACAGACGATATTCAGGCGGACATCCATAAAGTGTCAAAGAAGGATGTCGTCAATTTGCGTATATGGAATGATATCAAGGGAGAAAGGACTGAATCTGTTTGGAACGGCTGTATTGCCGCCGTTACTAACCTTATACTGGAGAGACCTGGAATTACAGAATATGATATTGAACGATATTTCTGCCACTTACTGATTCGTACAGAGATTCAAGATTTATTAACAACTCTTGTAAATCAAAAGATTCTACGAAAGTTGGTTATGAGCTCTTCTATTCCCAAACCTCGTCTATTCGGAAAAAGCTTGATTTTGACTACTACAGATCCCGAAAGTATCCAACCCTTGAAACGAACATGTTACTGGACAATCCGTGGATATCATAGAAAGATCCCGATATAATTATCTATTCACTTGCGTATTTCTATAATAAAGATTTCAAGGCAAATTATCCGCATTGACTAGGGATTTGCAACTGGGCCAACTTATTTTATTGACCATCTTCAACTTTCAATATCACGTTGAAGCCTTCAACGTGCACGCCAATAGGAGTTTTTCTTCAACATAGTGACACGAATCCGCATGCATGCCAAGAGTTTCCCATCCTTCGTACGCTGGATAGATTCAAGATTTTTAATAAGATTTGAACATTATTAATTACATGATAAAAGATAAAAGTTTTATAGAAATACAAAGGCAAACCATGTCAATCATCACATCCAGAAAAAATATAACTATGCTAAACTCATCTTCTGGTCTACCAAGTACACCGTATTTTGGGCCATTTAATATCAGATCCTTGAGGATTGAAAATGTATTTGTCAATATCCACACAGGTAGGCGTATCAAGCTAATCACAACGTTCACAGGAACCATGACTACAAACATCAAGTGTTCTGCCAAGGTTGGGAACAAGGTCAATGATAATACCAAAATAATGACAAGGATAATGGCTAGACATAAAAGAAATGATTGATAAATATCGGTGTATCCAACAGAAACTGTGTGCTTTGTCAACTCACTATGAGTTTTATTAAACTGACCTAGAACAGAAGCATTGTGGATCTTGGACAGGATTGTGCCAATCGCACAAGTAGCTGTCATGGAAGCAATAATAGTTGGTAATGCGTAAATAAATAGATAAAAAAGAAGTTTGAAGAAATGCTTCATTTTGTATTCAAAATTGCAGTTATTTTGAGTAAATCATGATCTTTTGTAACCATTTAATTTGACTTTTACTTGGCGTAGTTGAACGAATCGGAGAATATTGCTTATAATTAGGGTATACGAAGAACCGTATAAGCACTGCTGTTCTATACCCTTTCTTTTCAAGTGAGTCCAGACACATTTGGTGCTTTTGACAGTTGGTCTAAAGTTCAAATATATATTTATCCAAGGAGAAAAACATTAACAAAATGTCTAAATGGCTGGATTCTTGAAACTATAGCAAAGACTTGTGATATATATATTCTTATACATAATACCAGCAACCAAACACAGTAATATATACGCATATTCGTAGTAAGACATATTTAAATAGCTTGCAACCCTCCACTAACCCCGTCTTGAACCATCCATATCGTCGGCCTGGCTTGGACATGCCCGTGAAACTGGAACTGGAGCTAGAACTAGAAAACAAAAAGGCTTAATAGCATCACACTCAAACTTAGCTGCAACCCTCCACCAACCCCGTCTTGAACCATCTTGATCGTCGGCCTGGCTTGGACATGCCCGTGAAACTGGAACTGGAGCTAGAACTAGAAAACAAAAAGGCTTAATAGCATCACACTCAAACTTAGCTGCAACCCTCCACCAACCCCGTCTTGAACCATCTTGATCGTCGGCCTGGCCTGGACATGCCCGTGAAACTGGAACTGGAGCTAGAACTAGAAAACACAAAAAGACTTAATAGAAACATACTCATACTTAGCTGCAACCCTCCACCAACCCCGTCTTGAACCATCCTGATCGTCGGCCTGGCCTGGATATACGGATGAAGATTGACCACTAAACCTACAAATGTACACAACAAAAATTATTAGTTTTAAAACATATGTATTTGCGTTGATGTCTACCAATAACCTGAAAACTTACACCACATGGTCTCTACTGGCAGGCTAAAATCTTGATTCTCGTAAATGAATCGGCTTCTTTATATTGGACACTTGTCCTCAAAGAGTTTTCGGCCATCTTATGATGAAGTCCAGCGGCTTGAAGGGAAGGTATTGGTATTCAGGTGCTGTCACCAGATCACTAGTGGTTGAACAACTGTTCAGCATCTTTAATATATATATATGTCAAAGAGCCTTAAGTCATATTGATCAACTCTAGCGGTCTGGTATCAATAATTCTGGACTTGCATGTTGGCACCACAACATGTGCGGCTGAGAAAACATTTCAGACTCTTCATAATGCGTGTTTGTCCCTGAAAGAGTCTGAGATGGTTTTCATCAAGGATAGCCGCCGTTTTTGTCTTGGTACCGAAAGACTAGCAATTGAAAAATGGGTCTGCGCCCTTTAGTGGAATTTCACCATCTAAAGAGTTGGAACCAACTTTCATCAAGTTGAGCTTTCCGATATCAACACTGTAGCGTTTCCATGCTAGGTCTAGGGGAATGGACGCCGAAAACGATCTTTATCAAGGGTGGTAGCTGCTGTCTAAAGTATACCAACGTCTTATTGATACCAGAGAATGAGCTATCGAAAGAAGGCTCTGAGGTCTAAAAGTGGACATTTGCCCATATAAGAGTCAGAACTATCTTTCATCAAGCCCAGCTGTCTGACATCAAGACTTTGACATACTCATGTTGGAGTCAGTGAGCCACCGGTAGAAAGAGCAGTTGGCTTCTTTACAATGAATACTTGTATTAAAAATGAATGGAATCACTTTTCATCTTGACTTGCAATCTAATTGCATTGATTTGCAATTCTCATCTTGACATGGCCTTGAAAAATGTTTCAATTTTTTGAAACGCTCCTTGCAGAATGGCAATAGGTGGATGGCTGTTGAGCACAAAGCGGACCTTCGGAACATGATTATAAGACCATTTGGACTTGCTCAGACAGTGGCAGATGTAAAGGGGACCCATGTACTGGACTTTTTGATGGATGGATGCGTGTAGAGCCAAGAAAGAAGTAAAGAAAAATGTGAATTTTTGTGGCAAAAATACAAGGAAATAAACGTGAAAAACATCCATCCATCATCAATAACGCGTCTTTATGGTTATAAAGGGCGTGTAGTATGAGATGGAATATGGATGAAGAGGAGATGGAAAGATATTTGTACTTACCTGGATCCAAATATTGGTTTGCAGCGATGAAATGGAAAGAGAGAGGGAAAGGGAAAAAAACAAATCCTTACCCCCAGGGTGCTAAGATATAGAAAAATTTTCAGGTGATGAAGTCATCAAAGTGTGGGAATGTATTGTTTTGCCATATATGGAAGCGCATATTTGTATGTAAATAAGTTTAACTGAACTAATGGTAATACTACTTCTTTTTCAATAGAAACAAGTAAAGAACTTTTAAATCGTATAGTATCAGTTTGAAAAAAGGTGGTGTTCTTCGGTGTGGGAATATCTTTAAAGACAGTGGTACTTCTTTGAACGGCGATTAGTTTCTGTACGTTACTCTGAAATGGCCCGTGCGCTTTTTATTCAGGAATAAAATGGCTTCAAAATTACATGAAGGCAAGACGTACAATATTTACGTAGAGGTACTACTACAATATATATATATTTATTTATTCCAGTAAAATCTGGATACAAGCTTTAGAGATTTCATGTCAAATGGTCTTGACATGTCAACTCAATGCATCTTGTCATTGCCATGATGAGCTAAGCAAATGTCGAAATCATAGTCAAAAAACTTTTGCCCTTTTTGTAGCGTCTTCATCATTATAACTTTTACAAACATAATAATATTAGCGTTTTCATTGAACAACACGTACAGTGGATAACTATAGAATGGTCTATATAAATATTTATAACTGATGTTCTTTGTTAATTGTAAGCACAAGTGATATATGATGTTTGATATAAATCTGGTGCTTTTGTATTATTACAGTGAGATATATGAATATCTTTGCATCTTTTAAATAAATAAAAAATAATATGAACCCGACATTTGCTGTATAACTGACGCTTTAGCTCTTGTAAACGACGCTTCAATTAAGATGCTCTATGTGGTATACACACTACAGTTGTGTGATATACAGGCTCCGCAACAGATCTCTGGTTACTAATTGCTAATGACCTTAGCAAGTTAACATCTCAATAGTTACACACTAGACACATATACCCTTCATACTACTGCAACTATAACCAACAATTACATGACAGTGACTTTAATTACAATGGAATTCGAATAATATTAGATAAACAATCATAATCTTTTGTCTTTAATAAACAGCACTCTCACAATATTATTATTCTCCTTAAAAGATACTAAAAGACCACAGTACCTCATGAAGAAGCCCTGATTTTTAATGGAGAACACAAATGAAAGTTTATGACAGGAAGTTTATTTATCAAGATAATCCTCCTTGTCATGACTTGAAGCTGGTTGAGGATTGGTGGTGTTACAGTATCCCAGAAATGTTTTGGCCGTCATACAATCCACATTTCAGCTTTGTTAAGAACTTGTAGTATTATCTTGGACGCATGGTAAGGGCAAGATTACTAGCTCCAAAAAAATAGCAAGAAATTGGATTCTGCAATCCATGAGGAGTGGTGGAAACTATCAGCTGTTGTATGTGAAAGACATTGCATGTTAATGTCAAGGCGTATAGACGAAATTAAAAAAAAAAAGCAGATGATAGCTCCACAAAATACCAATTTTTAATAAACACTCTTTATTATTATTGAATGTTATATGTTTCCACTTGTTTACTTCAAGACATGATTTATTAAACAAAAGTAGGCATAATATAACTAGAGAGTTAAAAAAAAGTTACCTTTTTTTTATTTGTCAAATACTGAATTGATCCGTTACTACGGGAATTCTGTATTGATCCTTTGGATACAAATGTCGTATTTTCACCTTTATCACAACAAAATATACCAATAATTACATATCAATGTTAATAATAGCAAATAATTATAATACCTCACCATTTTGTTTATCAAGATTGGAAAGTATAGCTACATAAAGTAAAGCATCTTTTAGTAGAAAACAAGACCATGGGTTGTGCTATCCTCCCAAAGAATGACATTTAAAGAAAAACATGTAGTCTTCATTCAAGTGGAATAAGCAATCTTGGAAAATTATGATTACTGAAATATGTGCTGTATTATATTTACCATCTAGTACAATTTTTATAAATTCAAAACAACCACCCAGGTATAGACATTGAAAATTTGTACAGAACATTTAGTCTAACCTCTACTTCATTAGCCTTGTTCCAAACGAGTATTATATTATTTATAATCATAACCATCGCAACTGGTGCTCT
The DNA here is from genome assembly GCA_022702545.1 of Phycomyces nitens. NCBI lineage: Eukaryota > Fungi > Mucoromycota > Mucoromycetes > Mucorales > Phycomycetaceae > Phycomyces > Phycomyces nitens. The sequence continues at coordinate 2,040,287 of JAHRBC010000008.1, read as the reverse complement.
AGACCCAAGCTATAGCCTGCTTATAGTCAACTATTTTTAGCGGAAAACCATAACTTCACTCTAGGATTATATTGAAAATAATTTCCTTTTGTCCTCAATGTCCTATTTTAATAATAGAAAAATGCGCATTATAAGATTTCGATAAAATTTTGATGGTATATGTATGGTTAAACCAAGATTCATTCGTTTCAGTTGTGATATTTGATGGTAATTCATGGCTGTGTCTTCGAAACATGAAGAAAGACCAGACTTGTCTTTTCTTGCCTTTTTTTAAAAAAAATATATATATAGCTCATACCATTGTACTTTGAGATTGTATGTCTAGAACCTCTTTGAAAGATACCAGACCGTTGGCTGTGATTTATTGTTTCATCTTTATACAGTCTTAACCCTTTGCTTTGTCATCTATACCCAAAAGCTGACATATTTAAAATAGTAATAGAAGCTGCTGTATTGTAACCATTCTTTTTTGCAAGATGTATATATGTTGGAGACTTTTAATATTATATACGTAAATACATGTAATATTCAAGTATTAATGATTTTATACATTTTTATTCTGTAAATCTTGCTAGGTGATAATGAATTTATTAATGTAGATTCTTGATAAAGATCAAACTAAAGATAATCTATATTATCACTTGAGGAATAGAATTGAGCTAATGCCTATCCAAGCAAGTCTGGGATGAGCCAATATGGAATAATACATTATTCCTCTTTGGTCTAAAATGTGTTTCTTTAGAGATAAGATGCTGATTTGCTATAAAGAAACTTGTATACATATATACATATATATAAATTAGCTCATATTGTTCAATAATTTTGTAGATATGAATATTAAGCTTTGAATTACCAAGAATGCAACTATCTTGAATTAGTTTGTCAATGATAAAAAGTGTGCTACTGAAATATAAAACTTTGTATCTTTCAGTGGATCTGTAACAATTGGTCTGCGAACTTGTCACCATAAGGATTCCAATACTTTGCCCATGTGGAGATTTAAAGATTATTATTGGTTATTTGAAAGTAAATATTAGGTATCTTTCTCCTGTAAAGTCTCGAAATATTGAATTTTTGGGTAACATTATGACTTTGGCTTATCTTTTAACGTTGTATTGCAAACTATACAATGTTTTCATGGTTCTGTGTATTGATAACCCCACACTCTTTTACAAGTTTGTCTTGAAACCCTATGACGACAATTATCCACATTTTTTACCTTTAAGAAGAATGACAAAAATAATGTCATGAAAGAAAGCAAGGTATATTTTAAGTAATTTCAGGATATTACTTTAAAAAACACCTCGGCTTTTTATTTCAACCTGAAACAAAGTATTAGCTGTCCAAATAAGAAGAAAAAAAATGTACTGTACTTGTCAAGATATTCAAAATACAGATATAAAAAATTGTTCTTTTGGTCTATTCTCTATCAATGGTTTGACAAGACACGGCCGAGACTTTTACAGCTGTCAATAAATAAATATCAAAGTAAATCAATGACGTTCATGATATACATATACAAGAGTTAAATAAATCAATCTCTGTACATAAAGACATTACTTGATCATGGATATTGTATCCTGAGGCTATATCTAGACACATACTATATGCGGCTATTGATCTTATGTATTTGCCTCTATGACTTGCTTGTCACATTCCAATCAAAGCATTCGAGTCAGTTGGGCAAGAAAACCCATATGCAATGACGATGGAAAAAATATTAATAATATATCAAAGAATTTCAAAGAATACTTGCGAATCAAAAAGTGATTTTTAGCCAGAATACAAAGCATCAATCAAGGATTTTCGGTAACAATCTACTTTGCTATATAAATTTTGCAATACTCTCGATAATTGATATACTACTTGTTGGCCTATATATTTTTTTTCATATCTTGAATATACCGTCTTGACTTTACTTTCATGCCATCGTCATTTTCTCTTGAAACGCGTGCTATACTATTGCCCTACTTTTACATGTCTTTGCACTCCGATGTTGCCGTTGGGAATTGTTGATAAGATCTTAAAATTAGGTTTGGGCAGGTTGCCCAATCGTTTACAAGGCTTCTAATTTGTTACTCTCGTTACATTTTTTTTGGCTTTTATCTCCATGGAAATAAAGTGTATATTTGTACAGGCAGTATTGTTATGTTGAAATCACTAGTGTTCTAATGCCAAACGGGTCAAGCCGGTTTGTACGACCTTGTTGGTAGGATGGTAAGTCCTGTGTTTGGTAAATATGAAACAGCTGGTTGCAATGTGGTATCAAGACACTCCCAATAGATCGTTGGCTTGGATAGGCTTAAAAAGATCGTCGAGGGTCTTGGGTTTTATATTTTTGAGAGACAGACAATAAAAAGAACTGGGAGAATTTGGATATATTTTTGTACATTCAAAGAGTATTATATAACTTGGTTTGTAACCTCACGTGTAACTGTCTTGTAATTATTTCAAGGAATAAGCTGGAAAATTGGCTTAACGAGGAATATACAGAGATTACTACAATTTGTACCCTCGGGAAAATCGTGAAACTAATTGAGTGTGTGCCTGCAGGGACACCCAGGTGCAAAATGGTGGCCTGGCCCCGTCAAGACTCTTAATATTCTTCTTTGGCCGTGGGATCTCGGATTCTTTATTAACTTGTAAAGACATTTAGGAAATCACTTTCAGTCTCCCTTGTGTATCCCGTAATGTCCAGTCTAGATCGAGGCGATATAAACACTCTAAAGGTGGCCGCTATTAATATAATCAATTGCGTCTGATTTGCTGCAATTAGCAACACCAATACACTGTCTGTATTTATGGAAAATATTGGTGTTAATTATTGTAAAATGTTGAGCAAAGATCAAGAAAATCTGAATCCAAAGATGCTGTTGACATGACCTGTGATACAAGATATTCTGGAAATGTACAATCTGATTTGTTAAAGTTGGAATTTATTTTTAGAATATATGTAAAATCCACTCGTAAAGATGTGTGGCACGGCTTTATACCTGTGCGACTTGAGATATAGTGTATCAATGATTTTCACATAATCGGAAAAAGATTGCACATTTTAAAGTGTTTTTTAAAAAAAGATTGAGTTATTTATAATACAAAATATACATATTAACGAGATTTATTATGCTGAATCAACGATAGAAAATGTACAATCTTTTCTTTTATAGATTATATATATATTCAATAGGTATAATATTATACATTTCTCGGGATGATATTACCGTATTTAACCTGGGTTATCAAGCAAATCTTGCCAAGATGTCACCTAGTTGATTATATGTTGATATCCTTGTAGTCTTTTTGTCCAAATGTTTGTTAATTGATTATAATCACTTTCACCTTGAGTTTGAATAATGAGGGACTTTTTTGTCGAGACACAAAACATTGGCTTTGGTCTTGTAAGATATGTCATTTCATTACACAATTGGGTGTATCAGAATAGCTCACAAGGTCAAGCAGACCATGGAATGGTATAGAATATTAAATGTGCATATATATACAATAGTACAGTCTCAATGTTTGTAATATTGCCATGGTGATTTGTTTCAAACTGTAGAATTCTAGCATACAGACTCCTCATAGTAGCGGATCAATTCAATATCCATCAAATCAAAAATAAAACCTTTTTTTAAACTCTCATTGTATTATACCCATTTTGTTTTTTTAAAAAATCATGTCTAGGAATACACGAGTAGAAACAAGAGATATTCAATAATAAAAGTGTGAATCTAGATTCATTACTCTAGATATTATCCAATCACTGGTTGTTTTTCTTGGAGTGATAACCAAAGGCTATAAGCTTCTTTTTAATTTTATGAATAGTACGGCGGATGGTAGTCTTGGAGATTCAATTGGACATTCTGTCTCATGGTGTTTGTTAGTTTGTAAATATAGCTCAACGATTCTTTTTCATTTCATTTCCAAGATGGCATAGATTGCACTTATTAAGGATCTTTGAACATTATTTTTGCTTTCTTCACCAAAATCAGTACCTGTCTTGTGTCTTTGATCAGTTGCTTTAGGTATACCAGTCTTGGTTGAAAGGGCAGAATGTGATATATGAAAATCACCTTTGATTATCAAATCTTTCTGGTAATCTAACAAGTTGATTTTTGCTGATAAAGGGGATGATTCTTGTTAATTTGATGAAATGGTGCTGTTATTCGAATGAGAAGAAAGAATAATAAGAATGTATAATATTGATTTGCTATCTAGAGGAGTTTCAATGTCATTGTAAATGGATATATGACAAATAGTGAGTTATTTTGTGTATAGAATGTTGTCAGAAAAGTGTATGTAAAAGAGTTTTCAAAAGAAATGATGCAAATAATGATAAAAAAAATAAAGCATTATTTCCATGACACTTGTATTTTTATATATGTGATTTAAAATGATGGAAACCAAAGTTACGAACTAAATATACCTTTGAGAATTACTTGGACAGTTTTACTGTATATCTTATTTTTGTTTGCAACAGAGAGATAGAACTTTTGAGTCCAAGAAGCTCTTTCTATACTCTACACAGCGTGTCATCCTATATCATATCTCAACTGTGGATCATTGAGAACCAACCCGTTGACACTGTTGATGCCCCGTGTCCATTTCATTGCGCTAGTCTGTTTTGCAGGTCGATGAAAATACTCTAGACTATTAATTGTCAGTCTTGAAGGATTGGCTTCTCAACTGGTCAAGAGTTGTATTCCTTGAAACACATCTTCTTGGGGTTGCTTTCAATGTTAGTTGTTCTTATTTAGACATGACAAGTAAAAAAAAAAGTATATGTAAAGTGAAGAAGAGAGGATAATAGGCTAATCTTGCGTAACTTTCACTGTATATCCCGTCAGCAATGCATGGATTTAGTATTTGTCAAACTTTGCTTTTTGTTGTCAAAAATTATCACCTAAAAAAAACCTTTTTAAATTTAGATTTTCTTCTTCTTCAATTTTACTGCTGAATAATAATAATAATAATAAATAATTAACTATAAAAATTAAATTAATTTCTCTTGTACTCATGTCAAGTTGTAAAATTCGAAAAATAAATCGCGCCAGAAAAAAAAAGAGAATGAAATACTCGTTCTCTTTTATATTCTTCGCATACCTAGAACGGCATGATTTCTAGGTAAGCGACTTGATTTCTAAAAATAAGACTTTTTTTCTTTTTTTTCTTTTTTTGAATATACAAAATTGATTTTGATTGGCTGTGCTTACTTCTTGGAAGCACTGCACAAATCCTCTTTGATAGATTCAATTGATTGTGAGATGGCTGTACAGTGTGAATTATCAGTCATTTCACAAGTACTCTCGATAGTTTAATATCCAACATTTTCATAAAGGTCTTTCTGTCCATTTCGCCCATAGGTCAGAGATATATTCTGTATTACAACATTTCCTGTTTTAGACCCAAAGTTTATTTGTAATTTCCAAGCTATTCTGTCTAATACTTTTTTATAGTATGATTTCTGATCAATACCGATTGTTAAAAGTGAATGATGTATCAATTTGATCGATATTATATATATATATAAAGGAGTGATTGTATTATATCACGAGCTAAACGTTTTATCAAGATCCATACCAACGCAGGCCCAAGGCAAACTCATATCCTGTCTAATAAACACCTACACATAAATCGGCCTATGGTTTCAGCTGTTACTAGCAGCCAGGTCCATAAAGTTAAATCCCTTTTTTTTCAAAAAAGGCCTAGTGTCCAAGCCTTATGGTCACTACTAACCAACAAAAAAAAGCCTCTCTAATCCTACTTGCCAAACTCACAGTGCCCTCAACAGCAATCTGTGTACTTGGGGTCTGTATTCGTACCAGGGCACTTTAGATCAACAATATTCCCTTGTATATATAACATTTATTAACCTGTATATCATTCACTTTTAACAATCGGTATTGATCAGAAATCATTCTATAAAAAAGTATTAGACAGAATAGCTTGGAAATTACAAATAAACTTTGGGTCTAAAACAGGAAATGTTGTAATACAGAATATATCTCTGACCTATGGGCGAAATGGACAGAAAGACCTTTATGAAAATGTTGGATATTAAACTATCGAGAGTACTTGTGAAATGACTGTTTTGGAATACACGAACTTTAAGGGTACCATACGGTTGGGTTTAGGCCACTTTACCTAAATAGATTAAAAATCAATCAATCTTGTAAGAAAGACATGGATTTTATAATAGTGATTTAGAATTGGCTATAAAAAAATTATAAATACAAAAAAGTCCATTCTGCCTAAAACTTGGCACTTGTTTGGATCTAAAACATTATTGTAACTAGAGTCATGGTATGAAAGAAAGAAAGAAAAAAAATCCAAGAAAAAGATAAGGCGAATAATAGACTTATCTCTTCATATGATATAAGGTAGACTAAATACTTGATACTCACACACAAATAATCTATGTTGGAATTCTATAGCATGAAACAAATAGCCATGGCAGTACTACAAACAATTGTGTGGGGAATTCACAATCATGAAAAATTTTTCTTTATTATTATTATTATGATTATTATTATCAGTGTTCTATCCTCTTCCATCTTTATAGGCTATTCCAAAATCAAATATTGAAACTGCACTATTATATATATTTATATATATAATTCTTAATAATTATTATCATCATCTGTAATATTCTCTGCCATTCCATGGTATATTTGGCCTGAAAAGAGATTCAAATAGACCCAATTGTGCAATAAAAGGATTTAAACCCTACAAGACCAAACCCAATGTTTTGTGTCTCGGCAAAAAAAGCCCCTCATTATTCAAACTCAAGGACAAGGTGAAGGTGATTATAATCAATTAACAAACATTTTGAACAAAAAGACTACAAGGATATCAACATATAATCAACTAGGTGACATCTTGGCAAGTTGATCAGATTTGCTTGATAACCCAGGCTAGATACGGTAATATCATCCCGAGAAATGTATTATAATATACCTATTGGATATATATAATCTATAAAAGAAAAGATTGCACATTTTCTATCGTAGATTCAGCATAATAAATCCCTTGTCAGCATGTATATTATGTATTATAAATCATAGTTTTTTTAAAAACCCCCATTTATACATAATGGTTCACACACTTTTTTAGAATCACAAATGAATATCGTGCGTCTATTTATAGCATCTTTTTTATCATTTCCATAAAAAGAAGGCGCGGTGTATAAAATCCACAGATAAAAAATGGAATTTATGGATTTTTAAAGATTTTTTTTTTTAAAATACAAAATACAAAATGGTCATTTGACCAAGAGCTTGATCTTTGAAGATCTTCAATTTTGCTGTTTTGGTACAGAGACAATTGTGATAATGTGGATTGTGTTTTATTGAATTTGAGTATAATTTGAGAATTACAAATATTATAATTATGGCCTCCAACTCACTTGTTCTGAATGGTGCCTAGCATGCCCTGCAATTAGATGCCTGTGAGATTTAGTTTGTTATTAATATTAATATTATTATTATAGGATGGTTTTTTTTTTCTTTTTCTATATTGTCCATTGTCTCCTGAACCTCTTGTTGTGTAACAAACTCCGACAAAGTCGAGGATTATTACCATTTCTTAATATTGAGAGGGTATCAATATTGCTATTATCATCATTATTGCTATTATCATCATTTTTAATTTATTATTTTATTGAATTGCCCAGCTTTTGATAGTTTAAATAATAATAATAATATAAACATCATGGCAGGAAAAGGCATGGTGAGAAGCATGTAAGCAATCTACAAATTTCAAACATCTCATCATCCAGTCATCCAGTCATCCAGTCATCCAATCAATCATTTATTCATTCAATACTTTTTTTCATTTTTACTAGCAAGAATTATGCAAAAGGCTTCTCTGAAGTACAGCGCAAGGTCCGAGAATCCACCTCGAATGATCCTTGGGGACCAAGTGGAACAAGCATGAACGAGATTGCTCAATTGACCTTTAACAAGTAAGAAAGTCAATCCGACTCCAAGACTCTAATCGCATTTCCAACAAAAACAAAAAAGACAAGACTTTTTGGAAATCATGGACATGATCGACAAGAGAATGAATGACAAGGGGAAACATTGGAGACATGTTTTTAAAGTACAAGTGTTTTATATCTATAAAAAAAAGTACTATAGACTCACAATCTCCATAGGCACTTCTCTTGCTAGATTATTGCATTCATGTCGGGTCAGAAAATGTTGTAATCTATTCAAAAGGCAACCTATATGTTATCAAGACTCTAGGAGAATTCCAGCATATTGACGAACAGGGAAAAGATGTCGGTGCTAATGGTACAATCAATAAAGGCATCGAACAGAAGAGGGGTCTAATCAATGCACTCTTGGCGTAGTGCGTCAAAAGGCCAAGGATATCACTAGTCTTCTGCAAGATGATGTTCGTTTGCATGAGGAGCGTCGACAAAGACGCCAGATGCGAGATCGAATGGCAGGAGTGAATGACTATCTTGGAGAGACGATGAACCATGGCCAGATGCGGATAGAATACTCTAAAGAAGACCAAGATCTCCAGACAGCAATCGAAGAGAGCAAGCGGCTTGCAGAAGAAGAAGAACGGAAACGACAATCAAGGTAATACTTGGCATGTCTATTCAATAACTAAACAATCATTAGTCAAGCCCAGGAGAACAAGCCCAAGGAGAGTGACCCCGACGATGTTTGGTCAAGTATCTTTGGACCACAACAACAACCAAGGTGAATATTTTGGGTTTCTGACTGACAGGCTTTCGCGGATGTATTCCTAATGCAATGCACTTCCCCTTTTTCTGTATTATTGTTATTTTATTTAGCCCTGGACATCAATTGCCATCAACCCAAGCATCTTTTGATGATCTATTCAAGCCTTCAGCTCAGCAAACCGAACAGAAGCCCTCCACATGGCCTCAAACCACTGGATTCCCTGGGTCCTTTGATGGTCTCTATACACCCAGCAATAACCCCTATCAGCCCCAACCACAACAACAATTGGGCGACTGGAGTGGATTCAATAACAACCACAATGCTCTTCAGGCCCAAATGACAGGCGTACCACCGAGTCCTTTTCAAATGTCTCCTCCTGTGCCCCAATCAATGTTCTCCGTAGGGGTCTCTACTAACCCATTTACACAGATGGACGGACAGGGTCTGCCCCAACCGATCCAATCTACGGTGGGCAGCCAATCGCCATATTTACTCGGGGTGTCTTCGGGCATAAAGCCTGTTTCTCCCTCGCTTTCGCCAGTGTTTGCAGCCCGTGCTCTTAGTTTGAGTCCTTTTGAGAAAGTAGGTTTTGTTTATTTTCAAAAAAGAAAATTGGATTGGATTTTTGATTAGATTGTCTGCAGAACAGATGCAAATGTACATTTGAATATCGATTCTTATTTGTTGTTCTGTGGTAGGAAGCTCAGAGCCCTTGTTTGCCCGCTGATTCCCGCTATGCAAACCTGAATGCTTTGTTGACGCGAGAGTAAGCTTTAAGGATCTTGGTTTCCCACGATTTACAGCCATAGCTAACATTATCCTCTGCAATCTCCGCAGCGATGGAATGGATACCTTTGGTAACACCGGCAGTCTCCGCGTCCCACAGTGAGTTAAAAGGTCGGAAAATACACCAGATGTGATACAATAATGTGGGCGTCCATTTTATTAGTGGATCTGGATTCGCCAGTGGGGAGGCGGCCTTCCAGAGTATGGTCGATACGCAACCAAAGGACTCGATGTTTCCACAGGTACGTTTTGGCTGTGTTGACTGACTAGCTGTGCTGGTTAGTTAGGGACACTGGTACTGACAATCTGTTACATAGAGCCGCTCACCCCGAAATCCGTTTATGCCTTACACAGGATCCTAAAAGTGGGCAAGGGTAGGACACATAGTGTTCTTAAATGTGAATCTCTGGGCCAGTGCGCTTGGTGATAATAATGATTTATTTATTTTTTGGATACCAAAAAAAATAAATATATAAAAATAAAAAATAAAATAAAATAAAAAAATATATTGTAATTTTTTTTTATCTCAAACGATCATCCAAAATCTCCGCAATAAAATTGGTATCTTTATATATTATTGGTTTGTTGTTATTACAGGTGTTTATGAAATGCGAGATGCGAAATTCGAGATGCAAGCTGCACTCTGGCTTCTTACTTGACAATCAAACAGTGATGATAATATCATTTAAATCAATATTTATATATATATGTGTATATATGTATATACATATATATGTATATATAAATATATAACCATGGTAACCACCGTATCAACCATATCCATAGCAACTGTAATCGCCTTTTTGCTATTGGTAACCACAATGAATACAATAATGGCCTTGAGAAGTTCTCCAGGAAATAAAATCCTGGAGAGATTGTCCTCTAAACAGCGCCGATTTTATCCTATCGTTTCAATCGCCAGAAAATATCTAGAAAATCCGAATTCAGTAACTGTCATTATATACATTACATATACCGCCATGTATCACTGTCGTACTTTGCCTTTTGGACGGGAAAGGGTGATGCCATGATGACAATCAGAGATAACATATTTTTAAGAATTGGTATAAAAAGTCCAGCCTTCTTGAATTCTCCTTGGTTCTCTAAAATTTTCTTTCACTCTAATGATGTCCTTTTCTACATTTCCTCGCCACGAATCATTCGGACCATCTACATGGAGTAGGTCGGTGGTCTTGAAGAACAAGAAGCCCTCTATATTCTCCCAGGACGATCGTGAACCATCACATTCGCCCGTTCCTCAGCCAGAACCAACAATTCGTCCTACCCAGAAACCTATGCACATCAATCTCACCCAACTCGCCGCTCCCTCTCTTAAATCATCCTTGCGCTCTCACTCTGCACCCACCACACCCACCGGCTCCAAAACAGTCAAGTTCAACCCAGTTCACCTCGAGCGTATATGTCTCTTCCGCAAGACCCAGACACCTCGGGCACTTTTGCAAGACAACCCAGCCCCCACAGAGCCCTCATTCAAGGTGGCCTACCTCAACTTCCCCCCACGAGAGACTACAGACCGGTCCAAAAACATCCTTTTAGAAAAAAAATTCTCCATAGAGAACAATGAAGTCAAGGGCCGTGTCCAGGTCCGCAATTTGGCATACCACAAGTCGGTTTCTATCCGATACACCTTTGACTGTTGGCAGACGTCTCATGATATCGACGCGGTCTACAAGGATGCTAACAATGGACAAGGCATGTACGACACATTCTGCTTCACAATTCCACTTGTCAATCTGGCAGATCGCGGTCAGGTGCGGGCCACCATTGACTTTGCTATCCGTTACCATGTGAACGGCCAAGAGTTCTGGGATAACAACGAAGGAAAGAACTATGGAATCCAGATCCTTGCCGACTCGGCAGAAACCGAAGACCAGGACGACGAGGATACCAAAGTGCCTTACCGCAATCCAAACAAAGGACTTGGAAACCGCTATAGTTTTGGACTTTCTCTCTCACAAGCCAAAAAGGTGGTTGCACCATCTACTGATGTTCCGCCTGCACCATCGGTTCCTATCAAACCAGCCGCCAGTGCTACAAAGGAAGTCAAGCCGACAATGCTCGTGCAACCACGACCAAAGAAACCAGAAGTGTCTAGCCTAGCAACAGGTCCTTCAGTCCGGCCAGCTAATGCTGCTGTTAGACAAAACCTGTTCGAGTCCTATTACCATTCTGCCCCTTCTAGCCCTACTTTTGCATGCCAACCCCGTCATGCCTATATCCAAAGTACGCCTGACTTGGACTCAGAGTCTTATTTGGACCTAGTGAACAAGTACTGTTTCTATGGTACCAATTCAGCACATACTCCCATGCCCATCAACAGTTAATTGAACAAACCCAAAATCATTTTCATCCTAGCATTTTCTCAAGTATACATATCTTCATCCCCTTTTGCAAAAACCAAAACCAAAAAAAAACCAAAACCAAAAAGCTCTTTTAGATTTCTTAATCGTGTAGTACGAACCCCAACCCCTCCTCTTTAAATGGGCTTCATTCCTCCTATTTGTAGATAACAATGGCCTGTAATCCCTAACACACACACACACACATACATATATATATATATACATATATGTACAAACAAACAAACAAAATAAAAATATCAAAATATCAGAATTGAATTTCCTGTCTTGGCTCAATGTTTCCTAGTATTTGATGGCCGTGATAAAATTGTTATTAACAGCTGATATTTGTTATCGTCAAGTATAATAGAGTGTGCGTGTGAATGTGATATTATGATTGTTATTATTATTATTTTGTAAATTATTAATGAAAAATAAAAAAATATTCAAATTCTAAAAAATTCTAGTGCATTTTTGGGGGTAAATAAATACACAAGAAATTATTCTTTATGAGAAATTAAAAGATCTTATCCAAAGAAATATATTTTCGGATTTCAATAGCGTGTGAAATGGTATTATTATAGATAATAATTATAATAATTATAATAATAATAATAATAATAATAATAATAAAAAGAAGGTGCATTTATGGAAACGTGGCCTTAAATGTTCATCTTTCAAAAAATCTTGGGTCCAAGTCGATCCTCACAATCAACTTTCAATCTGCTTATCTTTTCCTGCAGGACAATAACCTCACTCCGCAACTGGTCTAATCCCCAATGATCTCCTCCGAGTCCCTGTAAGCCAAACGAGGGCTCAATTGAAGTCGGTGTGACAAGTCGATGGACCAGAATCGCATTGGTCACTACGGCGGCCACACAGCACAAGAACACAAGCTGCTTTGCATTCATTCGGCCTCCAAATCCCAAGAAAGCACTCAGCAAGCAGGCCAGTTGGTCGCAACTCGGAAACCACCCACCTGATCCTATCCAGCCAGCCAGCCTTATCTTTAGACGAGACGGACCTGATAAAGGGACCAGGTTGGCTTCCTCGAGGATCCTATCGTTCCAACCACCTAGCCCATCTTTACTATTACTATTACTACTACTACTACTATAGCCATTCTGGATCCAATTCGTCCTTAGCACTCTTGTCATACGGCCTGCACATTCTAATAGTCTCTTGGTATATTGATCTATAGGAACATTAGGGCCCAATTGTAATCATATAGGTAACCTACCTCTATGTTCTGGATCTCTGTCCAACTGAAAAGTGACCAGCACGTTTACCTTTGTATTATTATTGGATCTAGTGATACATGTCCTCAGTTTGACCATCAAATTATCCTGATTTTCAGGCTGTAGGCTGCTGATAATCGACATATAATAAGGAGATTTGCAATAGATCTGTTCGTCTTTAGATCCAACGATCATACACCCTATCAACAAAATCTTAGTGGCCACCAAATGTCCATACAGTTTCTTTACCTTTGTTTGTAACCAGATTCTTTCGTGATCCGTGGTGCCAGTCGCCCATTTGAATATCTGTATTAAATATTTCCAAAAATAAATACGAAATGATACACAAAAAAGAAAACACAACAACCAACAATTCCAAGAATAATAATTTTTACCTCCAAGTCGCTCTACCTTTGATAGATAATTCTTACAAAAATCACTATCAAACAGCAACTCAAACACACTGTCGACCGTCCCAGGAATTGATTCTTGGAGCAAGATATTGTCATAATGTTCATCCTGTTCACAGCAGGGACACTGTGGGTACAATTGCCGATCGTCAAGATTGAATGGCTGATCGAAGCCAGGTGAATCTTCGGAATCAGTGTCGATTGAATCGAGAATGCAAGGCTGGAGCATCTGTCCTTGCTTGTGTTTTTCCCAGAGCTGAACAATCTGATCGTATGCTAGATCTCTGGATAGCAATGAAGCAAATATGTGCTGCAGGGCTGATTATTAGAGTCGGCAAAAATAGCGCATGTTGGTTACCTTTCCATGAGGTGTGTAAATGTGAATTGCATTTGGAATGATCATTGCTGTCATTCGCTTCTCTACCTTTAGGATATCTGAAAATGCAATGACAAGCTAAGATTTGAAAAAAAAGTATTAATTAATTAATACACACAATTTCTAAAAACAAAAAATGAATGTAATCATCTTAATATATGTATATTGGACTTGCATTGGTAACCCAACCAAAGATATTAGCATTGAAACAAATGTGATTTTCTGTGATGTAAAGGTGTCCCTGTAATAGGATGTCTTTCTGCAGGGCACATTTGTAGTCTATTGAACCATTAAACCACACATCATATAAAGACATTCATTCCTCACCTTCCAGCAAAGGATCGTTTTCAGGTACGCTGCGGAACAGGCCATGAAAATCACTATTTCGATCATATGCTGCCAATGGAATACCGCACGAGCCAGCCATATCACCAGGGCTATTCAGCCGACTCTGGATTTCTTTGTTGTCCTCTCTGATCAACAGTGGAGGGCTTTCATCGTCTTGCTGGTGGGATTCTTCAAGAGACACCCTTTGGGTTAAAGAGGGACTAGGAGTAAGTTGTTCAAAAGGGTTCTTTGGGGTGGGACTGGACAGGACTATACTACGAGGTCGCTGCTTATCAGGCAGAGTGCTCGTAAGCACCTGGGCATGCTGGGTGGCTATGGTGGCAGTTGGAGACGAGAGCGTAAACTGAGCTGGATTTGATGGTCTGGTTGCCGTTTCTTCGCTCTTGCTGATTGACAGAGATCTGACGAGTGGACTGGGGGAAACGATTGGTATGGAGTCTACAAAGGCTAGTTTTGGTGCATAGAGAGATTGAGGACGGCACCTTGAACGAGGTAAGCGAGGCCCAGGAGTACTATTGCTACGGTCTCTAAAGCGAATGGCAGTTGTAGGAGTGCTGCTGGCCACAACGGCACCTTGGACATTATGAGATGGCATTCCGTTGGCCAAGAGAGATAGAATTGGCATCCTTTTGTGGAGAATAAGGAAAAAGGGGTGCGGGACTGCTGTCCAATTTCTGTGGTTTAAATCCTGACTTGGCATTGACATTTTCACAAAACTTTCAAAAAGAAAAAGAAAAGGAATCTCGAGATCCAAAGTGTATAATAAATGTTGTGAATTACAAGCCTTCCTTCTTTTTATTAGTAGTAGTAGTGTGGTTTGTAGGTATTATTGAAATAAAAGAAGAAGAAGAAGAAAAACGACTGCCAATTCCACTATTTTACCAATCAAGTGTCTTTTTGGCAGGTGGGTCGAGCACTCCTGTAGGCATCCGTGGAGGGGGAGTGTAGACTGTAGAAGGATCGCGGGGCTGGATGATATCCGGTGCGTCTGAATCCCTCTGGATCTGTGAAAAGTGCTGAACGACATTTGGAAGTTCCTTTTGCTCAGACTCTGCCAGTTGTTTTCTCTGTGTAGAGGATTTGTGTTTAATACGACAATGTGTTTTTGACCAAATCTAACCTACCACTCTAGATTCCTTTCCAATGCCGAGTTGAGGAAGACCCCGATTGAGTCCTTCGAGAAGAACGCACGCCTTGCAGGTGTCATTTGAAGACATGTAGCCGCATCTCTCACATGTCTTTTGACTCGGCATCTTGACAGTTGACTTGATCTCAAATGCCTCCCCAGAATGAATGATATCTAAAATAATTCTCAAATGGTCTATATAAAACAACCAAACAACCAAACAAACATGCAAACATACCGACAATTGCACTAGGTCTGACAGATTCAAGGTCTTTGAGAAAGGTACGTGCATATCCTCGGTAGGCATTGGGAGAATAGATGCATTCGGTCGAGAAATAGTCGAGCTTTTTAAAGTATGCATACATTACAATCTCCTTTTCATAGGTGTATTTGAACGGCTTTGAGCGGCGGATCGAACTCTCTCCCTGGGTCACGATCTCTGTACATCTTCCAAGACGAGCAATGTCTCCTCTAAAGACTGTCCGTCCATTTTCAATCCCAAATAATCATTATAGCTTGGTGCATGCTCTACTCACTGTTCATCAAAACCGTCTCTGCAATATCATCTGCATTGTGTCCTGTCACGATATGATCGACACCCAGCATCACTGCTCCTCTGTCCAAGGCCTGACGCCGGAACACGCCGCAGTAAGTGCAATTGTTCTTTAGACCGACTTCTCGCACAATATCGTCCATTGTCCAGCCATAAAGTTCTCCATACGACACGATCTTTAGCGGAAGTTCGTATTGTTGTTGGTTGCGCTTGACTGTCTCGAGAGAATCATCTCGATAGCCTGTGATTCCCTCATCTACAGACAACAGAAACAGATCCAGGCCATAATCGTACTGTTCATTCAGTCTCTTCATCACATGAGCAAGCACTGTTGAATCCTTTCCACCACTCGCGCCAATCGCTACTCGTTCGCCCCGTCGAAACAGCTTGGCATCGATAATCGTATTGTGGATCTCGGTTTCAAACACATGGTAAAAGCATGCCTGGCAGATCTGCTGGCCAGTCTTTGGTCTTTTAAGAACAGCCCGCTGTTTGGCACAAAGAATACAAAGCTTCATGAGCGCTATAATGTATAAATATAAATCTAAAGACGACTTGACAACTTGTAAAGCACAACCATTTATTTTTTATTTTATTTTATTTTATTTTAACCAAATGTGACTCTCCCTTTATTCACTCTCTTCAAAGCCGCCTACCTACTTGAAAATGGCAATAAAAAATAAAAAATAAAATGATGGATGCTCTTTATTTGTCAATTACAATTCCTGGATGGATTTGCACAACCTACTTAACCAGGGAAACGCCAGCTTGGGCTATGGCGACCTGTGTCGCTTGCTCAAATCCAGCAATAGCAAGACAACATTAGATAACATCAGTCAAGCAACGTTTGACTGTCCTTCTACACTCGAACAATCATACGCGTTCTTTGATGTCTATATCCAACTTCTTTTATCCATTGAGAGTGAGAGTCAGAAATTACATAAATCGTCAATTCAGGATTCATTACGGACATGTATCATGGCCATAATCAAGCTCCATGGCTTTGTTTGGCTAATCTACTTTCCTGCTCATCTATCCACACACACCTGGCAACTTCTCTACAGAAACCCTGACCCAATGATTCTCATTTACCTCTACGGCCTTGTGTTGGCCTCGGCAGACAAACACCCTACAGAGCTTGGCAGATGGGCAGAGGCATTGTTGCAGTTTATGAAATCCCAATCGCCGGTTATTATGCTTCATATGCTAATGAGCCTCTGGTCAATGGACGAACAAAATGATCATCAGACTGACTTTGCAACCCTTTGGCTAACGACTCTCGAGGCCTCTGCGCCGCATTCCGAGGCTCTGAGACAATCGGTGCAAATCATATTCAACGTCTTGGCCAAAGCAGACACTAGCTTCATGAGAGACACCGTGGACCAGCAGCTAATGTCGTCCTTGAAACGGGCCCCATTCACAGCAAGTGAATTGACACTGGTGATGATCTGGCTAGAAAACAAATGCCGGCAAAACATTGTGTTTCCACAGCTAGCCCAAGCCTACTTTACCTTTCAACATGCCAATTCAAAGGCCAACAAGAAAAACAACAACCCACTCTTGAAGAATCTGCTAGAGGTCCAGCCAAGCGATCTCACCGAGCGTGGTGCAATTGTACGCAGAGAAACCCAAACCTGGGTAGGGCTTTTTGGGAGCCTGGTGCCATATGAATTCGAAATGTACCTAAAGGAAGCCATCCGGTCTCATTACCCCACAAATCAAAAGACGATGCTGGACCTCGTCTTGGCCGAATGGGTGATTCGGGACCCCTTTGAATGCCACCAGACCGTCATCTTGGACAGTCTGGTTGAGCAATTGCAGAGCTCGAAATACAATATCAGAAGCGCGCCCTACTATGCAATCATCCAACTGTTTAGCACTGCAGAAGACACGGGGCCCAGGACAGGCTATGAGATCAAGACTGGAGCAAAGGTTGACCTGACAGCATTTCAGACAGGCGAAAAGGATATAACACGCGGATGCTGTCGTGCCTTGAAACACTTGACACTATCCAAGAGGCCTAATACCCATCCCTGGGTCGAGGATTGTATCCGAACCGCATCGGCAGGAATTGTGGAATGGTACGTTGGCTGGATGGCACGCGAACACACTCGTCTGGCCACACCTCACAACGTGTTTGGCGATTATCTGATTGTGACCCTTAAGCAAGCCAGACAACGTGCATTGTGCTCGTGGGTGGTCCCAGCCTGTCTTGAGAATCTCACCACAGACTCACTTGGATTACTATTGAGTATGGACGACCCTGATCTTATAGGCGTATTTGTGGACTACTTTGGACAAGCGGCCCAGCTGGGCACTCGTCGTCTGGTCGATAATCTGTTGAGTACCAAACCAAAAGCCTACACAGACCTCTTGCTGGCATATCTACGACGCCATATGAATGATACCAAGATGAAGTCTGAGCGGTCCAGAGCATGGTTCAAGAATCATTTTTTGGCAAGTATACTGACAGAAGCATCCATGGACCAAACACAGCCACCAGATGTTGTAGCTTCTCAACTATTGGCACAACTACTGACCAATCCAGATGATTATGAATGGTACTTTGGCACACCTGTGGTCCCACTTGGCACAAAGGAAAGACACTTTGGTAGCCATGATCTTGCTCGCACCCACGACATCATCAGTGTCTGGCACACTGGTCTGGCTGCAATGCTTCAAGAGACGGTCCGGCTTCCTGATAATAAGGCGGCCCATCTGGTTGACTTTTGGCGCTCTCTCTGGATCGACCCAAACACCCAGCAGTTTGCTGTCCCAACCGCCTGGATTCTCCAATGCCTTGGTCTCTATGACCTTGCACCTGCCAGTGTCAAGCAGCTGATGGAAGAGTTTCTACGCATTGGACTTGATTCAACAAATATTGGCGACCGTGGATTTACATTGCGGATGGTCGATCTTGTTATGCTCTCGGATATGCCCGAGGCAGATGAAATGTTTGACCTCTATGTGCGTCTATTGGAAGGACGAAAAGAAGCTGTACAGGCCAAAGAAGAGGCAGATATCATTTGGGCAATCACTGCAACTCTTGTTGAACTTTCCGAAGAGTCCAAGCTAGACACCGAACAAAGACTGCACAACAAACCCACGGCAAAGAAGCGCCAGAAACAGTCTGCACCGGCCAGATCCAAAGACACTCACTGGAACAAACGGCGTGGTAGAGGCGGTCGAAAGAATCGGATTGAAAAAAAGGTGGTTGTGACAGAGGAAGTTGTAGAAGAGGTCCTGGAAGAGGAGGACGATTGCCTGGGGATCTTGATTGGACGAGTTATTGGTTTTATCTTGATTGCAATAACCGCATCCGATCGCCATAGCATATGTGCAGAAGCAAGAAGGAGGCTCTGGCAGTCTCTTGCTGGGTCTCTCTTGTGCTATGAAGCTCTGGATAGCCTTCGACAATTGAGCCCAAGTGAAGAGCTCCAGGAAGACATTTTGGCCATAACTGATGCCTGCCTCCAAAGACTAAAGACTGCCCAGCCAACCCTTTGGGAAGATGCGCGACGGGTGATTGGACTAGTGAATTGAGTATTCATTGCAAGTAAATAAATTATTGATAAATTGCAAAGGGGTGGGTGGTGCTCTTGTGAGCTATCCTTTAGAGTGTATTTTGCAAGAGGTCAAGACGATGCGGAGACCCAAAGCCATGTGTGTGTGTCTATTGAGTCCCAAACGTCCTTTTTAAACACCTGCTTCCCTTTACGCTTTTTGGTTGCCTGCTCTCTCTCTCTCTCTCTCTCTATTGCATTTCTGGGTCTTTATTTCTTACAAAAACAACAACAGCAGCAGCAGCAGCAGCAAAAAAAAAACACGATTCTGTGATAATATCCACAAAAATATGTCGCAAGTCCAACGGGCATCCCAACCCTCGGGACCGACATGCAAGAAGATTAGAATGACAATGGCATGTGAGCGATGTAGGTAAGATTCCTTTTCTTTTGTGTTATAATTAGACATGGTTTCTAATGCACCATTCCTGCTGCCCTGACTGTTGGTCATCAAGAATGAAAAAAGGTAAATAATAATAATAATAATAATGAATAAAAAAAATTGAAAGCTAGAACACGTTTTCTGGGCATGACAACTGAGCTCAATGGATGGAATCTAGTAAAGTGCGATTTCATTCATCCTTCATGCGCTCGTTGCCGCAATGCCCAAGGTAAATATAAATAAATAGATGAATAATAATAAAAAAAAGAGAGAGAGAGAGAGATATGCTTTCAACTGTTGCGCACATTTACCCAAGACGTTCTTTTTTTCTTTTCTTTTTGGTTTGATGGTTATTGTTATAATTTATTATATATGAATATATATATATATATATAAACAATACATCTTGGCTTGTCCACATAATGTATCATTTATATATAAAGTGTCTTGCTCTTATGATGGTTCCTCAACCCAGGTTAATATCTTTCACCTCACGAAACTAAGCGAAACCGTGAGTGTGCTTGAGGACCAGATTCAATCAATCGAAAGAGACCTTGGAAAAGTACGGTCCAGACGACAGTTGGGTGCAACAAAGACCTTTGGGATGGATCCAGCTAGCTCATCCTCATGCCACAAAATGGATGAGCATCCAGCTGGCAATGGTCAGGAACCATGGTCCCTGTCTCTTACTCCACGAGGGCTTCGAATCGATACAAGTATCATTAGTCTTCCAGACCTCCATTCGCTCTTACTCACAGGCATGTCAGGGCTGGATTCATGTCCAGGTATTGGGAAGCCCAAGGCTGTAGATTCAGACAAAAATAAAACAACGACACTTGTACGCCAAAAACAACTGTGGAAATCCAATCTAAAGGCATTTCCACTCTACAGCACCTGGGAAGAACCCCAGACAAACAATAGTAGGCATTCAAGCCATGTAGATGAAAACACTATAGACGATCCTGACCAGACAATCATAAAAGAGATGATTGATATCTATGACCAATGCTTTCTATGTCTGCCCTGTCTAAACAACTATGTTTCTCACCGGTTCCAGACAAACACTCTGGACCCACTTCTCATGTATGCCATCATGGCCTGGACTGCCCGCCATGGTGCAGTTCATCACCACTTGTTCCCTGGACGTGATCCAAACAGAGTAGGCGAACAATATTTTGAAAAGGCCAAACAAATCTTGAAGGATCGGTTCATGGTTACCAGCTTTGATACATTGCATAGTCTATTGGTCATGGCCATCTATGCAGGTGGAAAGACAGGAGGCGAGAGACCTGGCCAGGCCGAGTCTGAAGGATCCATATACCTTGGACTGGCCGTACGAATGTGTCTTGACCTCGGGATGCATTTGGGCTCTAGTGGTGTTTGTGCAGTTGAACAGGAAACAAACAGACGGATGGTTTGGGCATTATATTTTATCGAGACCCTGTGCTTGATCTATACGGATCGTACTGTGTCGCTGCGGTCCAAAGACATGCGACAGGTTGGCTACCCGAGTTTGATGGGGGACGAGGACGAGGAGGCAAGGTATCGAGTTGAATTTATTATCCATCGATACCAGATTACTCGCATATACCGTTTGATGATGGACAAGATGGCCGAAGAAAAGCCGCTCTTGGCATCTGTCTTGGCCATCGATAGGGAACTAGAGGCCTGGTATGCAGCCCTGCCGTCGTATCTATGTTATCAGCCTGGAGATGTCCATAGACGTGTCTGGAAAACGCGTTCGTTTGGCGAACAGGCATGTATCAAGCTTAATGCCGAATACAACTACCAACGCTGTCAACTGTACCGGCTGTTTTCTCGGGCTGATTTGGCACACCAGGCATCTGCAGTAGAGCTCGTTTCATACGATGTGTGTCTCCAGACGGCAGGTATATTGGTAGAACTGCTCGAGTGCTGGACCCAGCTGGACCAGACCTGGTGTCATTTCTCCCTCGAGACATTCATGATGGCAGTGATGATCTATGGAGGTTTTCTAGAGGGCTCTGTTGACAAACAACCTTTTGCTCGCCAGCAGCTACACAAGATTACGGTGCTCTTGCGCGCATCCCCAGTGAGTCATCACTCGTATGTGGTTGGACTTGTCAGACAGATTGAATCGCTTTTATCTGGTGGCTCATCAGATACACGTACCCCTGGTACCTTGATTGGTACGCGACCAAACAAAAGCCCAGAACTAGAGTCGTGTTTGCCAACACATAACCTTACCCCTATAGGCGTGCCTCAGTTTGTGTATGGAAATCTGATGCCATTCTATAAAGATGAGCCGATACTTGATCTCTATACTCAAGACAGACGAACAGTATTGTCTGCACCTAATCAACAATCAGGGACCCCTTGCTATAATCAGGATCAATGGTCAGAGCAACAATCCCAACCTCCAAGGACGCTAAGATATGAAAAGGGGGTACTCGGGCAGTCTGTCTGTCCATTTGAGCCTGTGCACTCTACGCAGCAATTATTGACTTCTTCTTTGGGACAGATTCCCACCATTCCTTTGTGCAATCACTCACCCCCAGTGCCATCTTTACCGCTAGACCCAAAAGGACTGCCCTCTCCTTTATGAGTCCTTTCTTTTAATATTATTATTTATCATTTTTATTACAAGTTCTGCAAATAATGATTACTAGAATTTATTATAGACCCAAATAATGCAAATATGTAATTCTTTGTTTTCTGAGCAAATCATTGTATACGACCCCTTAGAGTATGTGTATAGATTGATTAATATATATATATATATTGAATAATTTGTTAATTCTTTATGAGAGGTGCATTATTCCTTGAAATCAAATACTATATACATATATTATTTAACTTTTAACATTCCAAACCTTTGTGGTCCTTTGGCATGTCATTTTTTTATATATTATTATTGTTATTGCGCAAGGCGTGGTTGCAAGTCTCTATAAAATAGCTTTATAGTATGCTGGATCAACAACAAAAAAGAAAAAGATGGTTAAATTGGACTCTGTTGACTATAAAAAAACCTTTATTTTTGACATTTTGCAGTTGATTGTTTTAATTATTGAAATGAAGTTATTACTCTTGATCATTCTGTTGGCCGGATTGGTTAATGGGCTTCACCCAATTGTCATAAAGGGCACAAGGTTCTTTGACAAGGTTACCCAAGAACAATTCTTTGTCAAGGGTGTATCGTACCAACCTCGGTCCAACCATGTGCTGGTTGACCCACTGGCTGACCCAGTCGCCTGTCGACGAGACTCTGCCCTAATGGCCCATCTTGGACTCAATGTAGTCCGGGTCTACGAGGTAAAGACAAAATAGTCGTCAATAGATTGCGATTTAATCTAGTCATTATAGGTTGATCCTGCCAATAACCACGATGGGTGTATGAAATCGTTTGCAGACGCCGGGATATATATCCTGCTCGACATTGCTACTCCAAAGTTCTCTATCAATCGTGCCAAGCCAGAATACGATGTTCGGCTACTACAGGCCTATAGAGCAACCATTGACGCCTTTAAAGACTATGACAATAT
Organism: Phycomyces nitens; assembly: GCA_022702545.1. Lineage (NCBI taxonomy): Eukaryota > Fungi > Mucoromycota > Mucoromycetes > Mucorales > Phycomycetaceae > Phycomyces > Phycomyces nitens. The sequence goes on along the minus strand of JAHRBC010000008.1, from coordinate 2,016,928 downwards.
ATTTGCATTTCTGGCTGGAAATGAGGTGACCAATGATAAAACCAATACTGTTGCATCTGCATATGTAAAGGCTGGTGTACGTGATATCAAACGCTATCTAAAGGACACTCGGCGCAACATCCCGGTTGGCTATGCGAACAATGATGATGGTGAGACTCGGGATAACATTCGAGACTACTTTAGCTGTGGAGACCCTGAAGAACAGGTAGGCTGTCAAACACACTCTATACAAACACTAACGATTAATCATTAAAGGTGGACTTTTTTGGTGTCAATCTCTATGAATGGTGTGGTAAATCGACATTTGAGACTTCGGGTTATGCAGACCGGACGCGCGATTTTGCCAAATTCAATAAACCGGTATTTCTGACCGAGTACGGCTGTAACCTTGTGTCTCCCCGTGAGTTTGGTGAGGTTGAGGCCATTTACGGTCCAGAAATGACAGGTGTCTGGTCGGGTGGTGTTGTGTACGAATGGACTCAGGAGAACAACAACTATGGACTGGTGCAACAAAATCCAGTCAACGTTACTCTCCTGCCAGACTATACAAATCTCAAGAATGCGCTGTCCAAAGTGTCGCCTCACAAGATACACATTGGAGATGCCCAGACGTCCAAGGGATCCCCCAAATGTCCGGGTCTGTCAGAAGTATGGAAAGCGTCATCAGTACTGCCACCAACACCTCACAAGGATGCATGTGCGTGCGCCCAAGAGACTGTGGTGTGCACTGCCTCGGATAAGATTCCAGACATCGAGGACCGGACGACGGGCATTGACTCCAACAGTAGCCTGGTTGTTGGAGCACAGATCGACATGCTGTGTGGCCTGGTGTCCTGTGAAGCAATTGGAAGCGATGCATCTGCTGGCAAATACGGCATCTACTCTGCATGTTCACCCAAACAAAAACTAAGTCTGTTGTATAATGAATACGCGACAATGACAGGTACATGCGATTTCGATGGTTTTGCCCTCCAGTCCAGTCCCCATAAAACAACAAGGTGCCTTGAAAACAGGATTTTTGAGCCAAAGCCTTCGCTGGTGTCACCCTCTGAGGCTGGGGTTTCTCGACTGCGGCCGTCAATTAAGCTGGCAGTTGGGATGGCAGCTTTAATTGACCTGGCGGCCTGTACACTCTTTAATATTCTTTTATAATTTACATATCATTGCAATCTCTTTATATATACATTTCCATCGTGCAACGCAGGTCTGTGCACCCTCAAAAGAAAGAAAGAAAGAAAGAAAAACACATACACATACACACAATATTTGTATGCTATTGTGCCTGGCAATTGGGGGTGGCGGGAAAGTGTGCCTGGGCTGATCCTGCTACACGGTCATGGAGAGAACCCTTGCAAAGAAGGGTGCAATAATAATGAGGTGAATTTATAACACTATTTGTTAAAAGTCGGACACAGTGCTCCGTCCCAAAATTATATATTTCAGAGTAATCATAATAATTATAATAATAATTATAATAATAATTTTTAAAAAAAGATCATTTAAAGATCTGATCAAGCAAGGGCGCACCTGGATATATCATTTTATTTAATTGTCCTTGCAAAAAGGTTTCTTGCCATTGGGCTAACCAGAAGGCAAGGTCCTGGTTTGATTGTCCCTAGGCCAGCCAAGCAAAAACATTAGTTACAAGCCATCCGAGTTCCAAAAAGGCTTTTGCCTCGGTAAAGATGTTGCCGGAAAAGCATGCCGATCCCAAGCTAAATCATTCTCATAAATAAAAATAAATATAAAATATATATATGTATTTTTATATTTATAGAGTTTAATCATATCATTAATAATGATAATAAAATTAATAAAAAATATATATCTCTCTCTCTTTCTCTCTTTACCATGACCTGATCTCTCTCTCTCTCTCTCTCTCTCTCTCTCTCTCTCTCTCTCTCTCTTACTTACTTTCTTTCTTTTCTCTCTTTCTCTTAAATAAAAATCATAAACCTCATTACCTTCTTTACCTGTCCAACATGGCTACCCTTAGTCCCTTGCGTGATCCTCTTCAGTCGACAAAGAGTGTAGAGACCACCATGTACGAGACCCAGTCAACAAATGACACCATACTTGATTTGCCTCCCCTCTCACTCGAACAATCAGATATCCCTGACCAGCCCATCACCACTCCAAAGGCACAACGAAAACAGGCCAGACTAGGCTCATATCTCTTGATGCAGACCCTCGGCATGGGCGAGTTTGGAAAAGTCAAACTGGGCGTCCATTCAGAAACTGGCAAAGAGGTAAACAAACTTCCCCATTTATAATAAACCATGATTATAATATTCTATACTATAATAATGAATGAATGAATAATGATACTCACGCTCTATAAATACCTTGTACGATAAATAAATAAATAAAAATAAAGGTTGCTGTGAAACTAATTCGAAAGACCGATGTCGAGACAGCTTCTCGGCTGGGCAAGGTCGAAAAGGAAATTTCTGTGCTTCAGGCAAGTTGAGAGACATGGCTTATAAATATAAGATTACGTGTGGTCTTGATAATAATAATAATCATTATCATTATCATTGTCTTTTAGCTATTGAAACATCCCCATATTGTAAAGCTTCTGGACGTCATTGAGACCGAAAAACACATTGGAATCCTGCTTGAATATGCTTCTGGTAAAAACAATATATATTATATATATAATGACATTTTGATTTGGATATTAATCAGCTTTATTTCTTTAATATAATATAAAAAGGTGGCGAATTGTTCGAGTACATTGTGCTTCACCGTCGACTACGAGAAAAAGATGCCCGCAGGCTATTTGCTCAACTGGTCAGCACAGTCCACTATATGCACCAAAAGAACATTGTCCACAGAGACTTGAAACTGGTAGGACGTTTGGTGATACCAGCCATTTGAACCCATTTGATACACATAAAAAGACACTTTTCACTGAGACAAGATCAGCCGCCTTTAGGAAAACCTATTGTTGGACAGACACCATAATCTAGTAGTGACCGACTTTGGTTTCGCCAACCAGTTTTCAGCCGTAGATGATCTAATGTCGACTTCTTGTGGATCGCCCTGTTATGCTGCCCCAGAACTCGTAACCAACCGAGGTCTTTATGGCGGCACAGCGGCAGACATTTGGTCGTGTGGTGTGATTTTGTATGCTATGCTTTGTGGCTACCTGCCCTTTGACGATGACCCAGCCAACCCAAATGGAGACAACATCATTCTCCTCTATCGCTATATCCTCTCCTCTTCTCTCACCTTCCCAGACTACGTCACCCAACCTGCCCAGGATCTTCTTCGTCAGCTATTGGTTTCAGATCCTAACCAGCGTTGTACCCTCGATACCGTTCTTCATCATCCCTGGTTACTTCCCCACCGAGAATTCCTGGATCTTACGCCAGAAGAGCTCGAACAGACTGCAACAGGAAAGCGCCAGCCTATCCCACAATCAGAAACCACGTCTGTGTCCTCTGAAAAGTCAGACGAGGATCTCGAGCAGAATTCTCCTATTCCCCTGCGTTCACGACCCGCCTCCTCTTTGGCAACAAAGGAAGGCCACAAAGAAACCCGCAAGGTTACTCTTCAGGCCCTTCGACAAGGCACCCCCGACAAGAGCACCCCTCGTCTCCCTAATCCTACTCGCCCAATACGCAGGCCCGACAATCCAACAAAGGAAACTCGAAAAGGTGGTAATCAGGCACAAAGGTCCGAAGATCCAGCTCATCCAGGGCGTCATCGTCGTCTGTTGAGCTTCCTTGCCGGCCCAAAGGCGGCCAACAACAGCAACAACAGCAACAATAATAATAATACCTCCACCAACATTGCCTCTTCATCAAAAACCCGTAGACCAATGGCTTCCATACCATCATCTCCAGATCCCACCAAACCCATTCCACCTGCCCCTCAACCTACTTCTTCCACAAGCACACGACTCCGCTCCAAACTGCTGGCCAGTGTCCGTGGCATTGTCACTCCTCCTCAAGCAAATCATAGGAATGAGCTGCCCAGCCAAAGTGTGTCGATGAACAGACCTACCAAGCAGCAGGGCCCGGCTCCACAAAAGCCATCGGTGAGCGAGACGATTGGCAATGGTGGTGGCATTGGAGGGGCGATGGCTCGTGTGCGTACAAGCATCACTCGCCAGCCAAAGGAATTCCAGAGGAACTCTGTACTGGTCCCCAAGGAAGACCGTGGCCGACATGTATTGATGACATGGATCAAGAGACGCTCTCACAGTATGTGTCGTCTTGTAATATAATATCATTGAATCTTACTAACCTGACCCTGACCTTTCTTTCATTATTAGATCTCACACCCACTCTGGAAGACAGCGAAAGTGAAAGTGCCTATAGTGCTCCCTCCTCTGCCAGTGTTTCCAATGGCACTCCCTTGTCATCAGCCCTGCGCCGCTACCAAGGCCCAATTGATCGACGTGTCTTGACCTCTCGTCCACCAATGGAAGTCCTGCTGGATCTTATCCGTCTCTTGACTGCCTTGGGAATCGATGTCAAGAACGATGTTGGCTATAAGCTCCAATGTTCTCGTCGAGCAAATCGGGCATTATTGGTTAGCCCAAGTGGGTCTGATGTTGCTGATGATGCTGAAAAGAGAGACTCGGCTACTTTTGGGTTGTCTCAGGCTGAGCCTATTTACGGTGACCCGAGTATCGATAGAGGAGACCAGGTCTTGTTTGAGCTCGAGATCTGTCAGTGCAGCGATATGCGACTGTATATTCTCGACTGCCATTCCTTGTCAGGCAGTGAAGGAGCCTATAGATTTGTGATGCAAAAGCTATTGGCCTTGTTAGATCTTGGAAGTGTCCAACCCAATTAAACCATTGATGTTATATTATTACTATTGTTATTACTATTATTATTATTATTATTGTTGTTGTTATTGTTATTGTTATTGTTATTACTATTATTATTATTATTGTTATTACTATTACTATTGTCGTTTTTGCAGTGTTGTTTATATACACACACATATATAGAGAGAGGGTATAATTGTTGTCCTAGTGTTTTGGCTTGTGTATAATATATATTGATTATTTTTGGTTATTTTATTATTACCATGGTATTATTGGTATAATTATCCTCTAATGATAATAATAATAATTAATAAATATAAATATATATAATAATAATAAAAAGAGGTATGGATAAAATAATAGCCAGTAGCTATCCTATTATTATTATTTTTTCGATTATTTTGAATATGTATATGTATAAATATCTGTATATATTTTTCAGGGCTGATGTGTAAATGTTGTATGTAGAAAACAAAAAGAAATCAATAAAGGAAAGAATATGTGGGTTAGTGTGTGTGTGTGTGTGTGTGTGTGGTGTATATGAAAAATAAAGAAAAGGGAAACTTGTTTATAATGGACCATGCAAAATATCGAGTGCTTTGTCAGCCCGCTTGGAAACCTCGCTTTCTAAAGAAGAAGCCTTGGTGGCATCTTCTTCCTCTTCTTCTTCTTCCTCTTCTTCTTCGTCAGACATGTCGCATGCAGAGTCGGTTTCATCAGAGGGATGTGCGACATAGCGATTCAGTTGGCTGAGGCGATCAATCAGACTCTGGTTTGATTCGAGCACCTTGAGAGACGGCAGGCGAATCATTCGACGAAGCACAAGCGTCAGGTCTCGGACCTGTTCACCTGCATCGGCCATCTCGCCAGTCTTCCAGACCTTGATCCAGGCCTCGAGGCCAACAAGAGCAACAACAAAGTCGGCCATGACTGTGACAGAGTCTTCGATAGAAACACCATTGTTGCTGTCTAGTTTGCCGGTGCGCTTGGAGTCCTTGTTCTGGCGAGCAAACTTCTTGGATTCAAGTCTGATATTCTCGGCAATGACGAGCTTGGCATGTCCGGCTTCAAATTGCTTGTTCTTGATCATGGTTGCTCCCGAGAGTGTGTAGCAGATGGCAAGTTTGGTAAATTGCTCAATCTGGCTAGCCTTCTTCTTGGAATCCAAATTGTTCTCGGCTGTGAGTCCCAGAGGAATCTCATTGACGATAAGGGTGCTCAGCAGTCCAGATGCCTGGTCAATATCGTTCTTGAGCGTGCTTTCGTCAGTGCTCCACAAAGCCTCGACAGTTGCACCAATAGCAGCCCACCATTGAACGGCACGCAAATGGTCGTCTCTTTCTTGACCTTGGTTGTTGTCCTTTGCAGTAAGATCAAGCACATCGGCAAATATCTGAGAGTCTTCTCTGGTCTTTGATGCTGTCATTGCAACAACCAGCTGGTGGAATTTGGACTGGAGAGTATCAAGCATATGGAGCGAGGACAGAATGACGACTGGAACCAAGACAGGAGCATTGAGAGAGAGCGAGAGAGTGTTGGCGGTCGTACGTTGGCTATAGAGCACAGCAAGGGTCTCTGACCATGCGCGGCTGTCCTGGATATCTTCTTCCTCGTCCTCCCAGTCGGCAAGTGCCTTTACCCAGACTGGAACGCTGTCCTGATCAGCCTCCTCAAGGGCCATACCGTAAAAATGGTTCGAAAGGGTGCGGGCAAGGGATTGCTTGGGAATCAATAGAGACATCTGCATGGCAGCCGTGCAATAAACACGGGCACGGGAGTCCTGGAGGTCAGCAATCGACAGACCATCTTCATACTCTTCCTCGTCTTCAAACACGTCCATCTGGTTGACCATGTGCAGACAGCTATAGAGCATATAGAGAGAACTGCAGCCAGGGCTTCCACCGAGAAGCAAGACCTCGTTGAGTTTAATCCAGCGCAAGAGACTAGACCATTCCTGGACCAAAGGCTGGGGAGTATAAAAGATTTCGTAGCCAAAAATGTGACGGGATACCAGACGAAGCAGTTCCTTGGTAAACGAGAGGACCAGGCCAAATGTGGTCCGGGGAGGGCAGTCGCCGGTCTCTTCAAGACTGCGGATCAACATGTCGTGGATCTGGACCGCCTTGATCTGGCCAGTGACGACGTCTTGATTGGAGCGCTGGCGGGCCGCTCTTCGGGATCTGTTGGCGGCCGGCACTCGACGAAGTTTGAATGAGGGTGAGAAAGTGGCTTTTAACATGGGCATCAAGAGTTGCACAAGACAGATTACAAACACGGTTGTGCGCAAGACAGACCACAAATCTGTAGGCCAAAAGGCAACAAACATATTGGTCGATGTGGTTTCGATATTAGGTTGGTATTGCGTCTGGTCCAGTCCAGCTGTACGTGAGCGATGATGGTGGTTTTGGTACTGCTCGCTGGCATTGGGGCCACTAGTGAGAGGAGAGGTAGAGAAGAATGTGAGGGCCATAAAAACAGCCATGTAGACCTGGTTGGAGATTGCGGGAGGGGTGAGGGGGTCAGATCCAGTCGATGAGGCCGAGGACTCATACTCGTCGTGGGTGTCGAATGAAGACGATTGCTGACGAGACCGTTTGCGACTGGCGGCCTTGCGCTGCTGCTGCTGCTGCTTGAGAAGCTGTCGCTCAACGACCTGCTGGTGCAAGGCATCCTGCTCTCTCTGCATCTTTTGCTGGCGATAAAGATTGAGGGAAGCAGGACCACCTGGCATCTTTGACAAGATGTGTTGGAGGGTGGCGTTTTCTCGCTTCATGTCCTCACCAGACTTCTTGAGATGGAGAATGTATTCGGTGGCCTTGCGGAGGATGGTGGCCTTGTTGAGCTTTGTTGCCACAGCCACACCATCTAGAAACTCTTCGCTGTCCTCGCCATCATCGTCGTCATCATCGATTGAACGATGGGCCCGTTTTCCGGTACGAGTGTCCTTTGGCTTTGCGTGCAACAGTGCAGGCACGGCATTCTTGAGTTCTGCAATCCTATCGTTGATATTGTTGCGATACCTGCGTTCAATAGCGTTGTGGGCCGTCTTTTTGAGCTGGCGACCACCACCTGGCAAGACAGGAGTGGCGTTTCCAGAGCCACCTGTTGGCTTTAGTCTCTGGATTGGGACCTTTTCTCTACCAACGAGCACTAATGTACAAAATGTTTAGGGTCTCAAAGATATATATGTAAAAAAAGGGCTCAAGGATTAAGCACACTCACCAGAATCGCCTAGATTGAACGACGGCTGGGCAAACAGGTCTGCGCCGCTTTGATCTGGTTGGAGCAAGTCTAGGAGGGGCAGTGCGGGTTCAAAGCAGGAGTCAGGATATGGGGTTGTGAATTGGGGCTGGAAGTCGAGCAGACTTTCTGGACTGTGCTGCTCTTGCTTGATAACTGGCTCTGGCCATGTTGTCATGCCTAGTTCGCCGGGCATCTTTTTGGGGTCGTAGATAAAGCCAGAATCATAGGGTATGTGGGTGGTGGGTGGAGTGATGGGCTGGTTTGATAGAAAGATTGACTGGCAGTCTATTGGTAAATAATTGTCAAAACTCTGCCAGTCTTGAAAGGTGGCCTGGGCTTGTTGTTGGAGACCAATGTCGAACTGGGCAAGCGACAGATAAGCGTTATTGTTATTGTTGTTGTTGTTATTGTCGTCGTCAAACAGGTCTTCTGGTAGGGCTGCAAAGGACTCCATTGCTGACATGTTTCTTTGGTTATTTTTAGGTATGCTTCTTCTTCTTATTCGTCTTCTTGTTCTTCTTGTTCTTTTTGTATATATAGATTATAAATAATAATTATAATAATTATTATTAATTGGATATTGTTGTTGCCTTGTTATATAAAATAAAATAAAATATGATGAGTATAAAAGAAAGTGAGAGAGAAAGAGAGAGAGAAAGAAAGAGAGAAAGGAAAAACAGGGAAATGAAATACAAAAAAAATATGAATAGAATGGACTAACCATATATAGACAAACGTATTTTTATTTTTATTCCTTTTCTTCTTTTCACTTGGTCAGAAACAAATGGCCTGATTTTATTTGCCAAGTGCGCACACAGTTTCTCTCTTGGTTTAAAAAAGGGCTCGCTCATGCTTATTCGGAGATCAAACCTAAAACGATTATTGTGAGTGCAGGTGCTCCGAATATGGCATTCCAGAGATGCCAAATTTTCACAAATACAATATCCATAATAAGAAAAGCAGCATTCCAACATTATTGCTCTGTCTCTCTCTCTCTCTCTCTCTCTATCTATATATCTCTCTCTTTTATATATATATAATATATATATAATATATATATTATTATATTATTATATATTATATAGATACCCTTTTGGCATTGATTGACATTGAGTGACATAATCAAAAATAAAATAAAATACACACATATACATACAAGAGATTAAACCCCCCAAGCTTTGCACAGCCAAGTCAACAAATGGTTATTTGGCCTATACTTTTGATACTCATTACTGCCACCAATGCCTCCAATGTCACCCAATGTTCATCCCAGACCAATTGGCTCCTCGACGCCACCCGATCCTACCAACCCTCCGATCAGCTCTATCTCATCAATGGCACGCTATTGACAACCCAACCAGTCCTACCCCTTTTATGTAGAGTATCTTGTTCTTGGATTCAATAGCTGACTTGATTGCTAGATGTCCTTAATACCAGACTCCAAATGGGTGTCAAGATGACAGTCGAGGGAAACCAGACTCTCTGCCAAGAATGCCCACCTTCTTCCACCCAGATACCCTTTACCCAAAAGGTGCTTATACCCAACACTGCTCTGCCACTGGGAGACATTTCCAGCACCCTTACCTTAATCTCAGATACCTCGGTTGCCTGCTTTCAAGTGGACTCTGTAGGATACCAGCATCCAACCTGGCGCTCAGTGTTTGTGTATGTGCCAGTGGCAATCACAATCTTTGCTGCCCTTAATTCGTTTTTCCAGTCATTTTCCAGCCTGCCAGAGACAGAGCGAGACCTGTTGTTGTTCACTTCAAATTATGCCAACTTGCCAACTGCCCTGCGTCTCAAGACCCCTGGATTCTTTGACGTGATCCATTACTGCCAGACAATCGTCAGTCTAGGCCAGCTCAATCTTGATTTTCCTTCTTTTTATCCCTTGTTTGTGTCTAACCTTGGCTGGAGTTATGGCTTATTCAGCAACAGATGGCTAGACAGGCCAATTCACTCTATTTTTCCTTCTGACCTCTCTCCACCCCCATCAAATGGCCTCTCTTTCAATAAACGCCAGGAGCAGCCTGCGCACTTTCTTCCTGTGGCTGGCACCGGGATTGCCAATGTGGCTCTGGCACTTGGCATAGACATCAATGGCCAATTTCTGACTTGCCTTGTGTATTATCTGCTCATCCTGGCTGGTTGTCTGGTGATATGTGGCCTTGTTTGGGCTATTTACAGGCCAAACACTGGCCAGCCAAACAGAATGGGCAACTTTACGATTGGTAAGGTGACTGAGAAGATTACTGTATTGAATTGAATTGGCAGTGTATTGAATTGGCAGTGTAATGTAGTGTAATGTCTAATTAAGTCTTGCAGGTGTTGCCATCCGATCGCTTTCCTTGTTCTATCTGCCCCTGTTGATCACCAGCCTTTATCAATTGATGCTCCCATCCCCCTGGTACCTCACCTTTGTAGCAGCCCTGATGGTTGTGTTTCCCTTGATCCTACTCTATGGCTACATTGGATTTGATTTGCTGTCTGTCCGGCCATCGTCTCTGGTGTATTCTGAACCAAGTCTGCTGCTTAAATTCGGGTCTCTCTACAATACATTTGCAGACAACAAGTTTTACTTTTTTGCCCTGACAATCGTGTACAAGTTTATCGTGGGAGCAGCAGTGGCAATGGGGCAACCCAATCCAGTCAGCCAGGTCACAATCCTTATCCTGGTCGAGACAATATACTATGTGCTTCATTGGACACAATGGCCCTATGCAGACCAGGCCATCAATATACACTACATCATGTTTGGCTCATTGCGCTTGATTGCTACCTGGCTAACCATTGCATTCTTGCCTGAACTGAATATCTCACTGGACGCACGACAATGGGTGGCGTATATCCAGATAATCATCCATGCCATTGTCCTGCTCATCATGCTTATTTTGCCCGTAAAGAACCTGTTTATCATGGTGACTGGGATGCTAGACGAGACATTGTTTGATCCCAGTCTGCCACCCCCACGGATGGTTCTGTGGCGCCGACGGCTTAACCGTGCAGATAGCCAAGAGCATTTGGGAGCGGAAAAGAGAGTAGCCGATGAGGATAAACAAGAAATGGCTTCTAAAATGGGCAATCTGGAAGGCCAGGTGATTGGTGTGGGTGTGGGTGTGGGCAGGGGTGTGGGCGTGGGCGGGGACAGACGCAGTGATGCGCTCAAGGGTGACTGCCGAGATGGCCAAAAGGGCAGCAAGGATTGCCATGGCAATTTTGGTTGCCATGGAGAGTTAGTCCCCCACCAAGATCTGGACTGGGTCATTCCGTTGCCTTCAACTGGACCCTGACCACTGATGATGATCGTCTTTAAAATTTCCGGGTCTGAATCCCATCAAGACAGGTCTGCACGTGCCATGTACCCATTGCACTCTATTAGCTATATGGAATTGATCTTTGCCCTCGCTAAATAATTATTATATTATTAATCTATATAAATATATATATATATACATTGTGTGTGTGTGTGTGTGTGTGATTCAGAATATATATACAAGTATTTCTCCTCTTTAATGTTCAAGGTCAGGGTTTTTAAATATGCTGGCAATATGGTGTCAAATATTGCTCCTGTGTCCATAATTATTATGACAATATAATAATATTGGCTTTTTTCTGGTTTTTGTAAAATGCACATTTTGCCAATCGATATTTGCATCTTGGACAAGACACGTGCAAGTCGGTTGGATCTCTTTACTTGTGCAATGGCTAGACGACCAAGATATACAGATGTATAATTTTTTTTTAAATTTTTTTTTTGATCTTCTTGATGGTTGGATCAAAAGTGAGCTGTCTTTTTTTCTTCTTCTCTATAAAAACACATCATTTTATACCCAAAGTAATCTGGGATGTATAAAGGAGGTGTATATTTAATATCATTTATATATATATATACATATATATAATACTACTGCTTGTACGGCCAGTTATTGGTAAATGGGTTTATATACTCTTTATAGACACAATCCACACAATCTATGCCATGAGACATTTAATTTCTTATTGGTATTCTTGTGGAGTACAAATCTGCTGTGCCAATTTACAGAGTCAATTGGAATTGTAGTGTGGGAAATATTTGTACAATCTAGAAAACATCTTTTTAAATAAATAAAATAAAATAAAAATAAAAATAAATTATTATTATTATTATTATTATTATTGGAATCAAGGGCTATCTTTATATATATATATATATATATATATATATTTCTTCTATATCCAGCCAGATTTGATAAGAAAGTCCTATCAATCCAAATATTTGTAAAAAATGTATTAAAATAAAAGTTTGTCAAGCAATTAAAAGCATTATAAATCATTGCATCTATGTATATATTTACGCCAAAAAATCTTGCAACAAATCAACAATCATGCCTGTAAGGTTTTCCTATCTTTATCAATTTATTTTTTTTGTTAAAAATAGATTGATATAATTAATTGCTAGAAACAATAAATAAATAATTAAATGTGGTATCTTTGGATCATGAATTACAAGTTGCCATGATACATAAGATTTAAGAGCACTTTTTATATATATATATAATATGAAGAGTGGAAATCTAAATGATGTTATGATGTTATGATGTTATGCTGATGCTAGAAAGAACACATTGATGATTGTCATGATTGGAGTGAGAATAGGGGTATCTTTGGCTGAAAGGTCTTCAAGTCAAGAGGAGAACCAGTCACAGATGGCAAGGAGATGGCTGTGGTGGCAGAGAGGGCTGGAGAAGTGTAGGTAGATGTAGAAGGCGAGCGTCTGGTAGAGTATGGACGAGGAAAGTCGACGAATTCCCGGTAAGTGTAACCGAGTAGCGGATGGTTGCGGAGAGCATCGTCACGAAGACACTTTTCGCTGCAATAGAGAGATTGCTGCAAAACAATTAGGCACAGCCAGAGATACAACCAGGCACTTACCGAGTATTGGCTAATGGCATGGTCGCAAAAGGTACACCAGTTGAGATCACTCATATGGTCATTGATGGTACAGAAGATAAATAATTATAAAAAAAGAGGCGCCAACAAAAGGTCATAAAGAGCTCTCTCTTTATATAGTTTGCTCGACAGCCCTTTAGGTCGCACCAGCCATTGATTGATTCCTCTTATCAAAGATTCGCAATGGCCTGGCTTATCCTATAATAAATACGCTATCTCTCATAGAATCGGCTTCTCCACCATCTTTTTGCCTGTTTTAGACTAGCCTTGGTTTATTTTTTTAATTTCTGCCGAGCTGTGTGTTGATTGGACACCATTAGTTTCATCTGCCCATTTTTGGATATTATCTTGTATTCTCGCTTGATTATTGGTGATGCAAACATAATGTGGGGAAAACAGCATGGCCCACAGGTTTCAAAATCAATAAAATCAAAATCAAAATCAATATAGGATTTGTGCTTTTAACAAAGTTTATTATTAATATTATTTTTACTCTTCTTCTTCGTCTTCTTCATCGGATTCTTGGTCATAAATGTTGCTGGCCTATATATATATAAAGCATGTTAGATATCCTGCTAAAACAAAGTGTGAATTTCTACTTGCCATTTTCCATAGCTGAACAATATTGTCATCTGCAGTACTGGCAATTGTCCATGGCTCGGCTGGATTCCAGCCAAAATCAGATATTCTGCTCTTGTGTCCTCCGTGAACATACTTTAATGGTTTGTTAGACAAGTCCATTCTAATCGTCTGTATTACCAATAATTCTGGATTGTCTTCTGTCTCATCCCCAATCCGTGCCGTATCCCATACAAGTGCCCGGCGGTCTACGCCAGCTGTGGCCAGGATGGCATCGTGGTGGGGGGACCATCCAAGCTGGACAATGTCGCCATTGTGGCCTTGCAACGAATGAAGCTTGGCCCTGAGATTCCGCAGATCCCACAGTGCGGCAGTCTGTAGAACTTAGCATTTCTTAATCCATCTTGGATCCCGCTTACCGTGTCACTAGAACCAGTGGCAAGCACCCATTCATTCCCAGGGCAGAATCCCACACAATTGACCTCGGCATCATGGGCGAGTACACTGTGCATTGGAGTCCCATTGCGCCCGTCCCAACTAGCACAGGGTTAGGATTAGCGTTGATTAACTAGTCGTCGACCTTACATCACCAGTCTCTTGTCGTCTCCCACCGAAGCAAACATTGAATCGCTCGCCAAGTGCCATGCGACGTCCTATTAGAGACATTAGTCAATTGGCAGTCATATATCTTTAGCACCTTACAGCTACTGACGACTGGTGGCCACTAAACGTCCTCAAGGGCTGCAGCACACGGTGTTCCTTTGAGGCACCATTGATATCCCTACAAAACTGATCAGTAAAAGCGCCTGGGCCACTACTACTAGACTCACCATTGACAGACCAGGCCATCAAACCCAGCACTCAGCAGATAGCTGGCCTTTGAGTGATGGGGGTTCCAGGCCAACCCGAACCTACCAAAGCAGCATGAGATTTACAAACAAATTGCTGCCCAAACAAATCAACCCTTACCCTTCGCTCGTGTGTCCCTTTAGGAAGAGGGCCGGGTTGAACCTTTCGTTCTCTCTCGGAAACGATTCGTGGGTAGTTCTGTCAAACACATAGACATCACCCGTCTTTGATTTTGTGGCAATGATGTTTGGGTTCTCGTATTGGTAGCGTGCACGGTTCACCTCACCGTCGTGAACAATCTTTTGTGTGATCTTGACGTGGGCATCATTTGTAGCGCCATGGCCTCCAACCTCTAATCGAGAATGCATAATAATTTGTAATGTATAAATATATATATTTATTTATTAAAAAATAATATTATATATACATATATACATATATACATATACATATATACATATACATATAATAAAATAGATTATTACGATTAAATGATATTTGATAATTGAAATATTTAATAATAATAATATTAAGAATAATAAGAATAATAATAAGAAAAGAAATATTATATATTATATATTTAAATCTTTTTCTTTTTCGTAATTCAACAATATATTTGCAATCAAATAAATCGTCTTTTTTGATCAAGGGTCTAAAGTACTATACTATATTCATATTATTAAAATACTTACCGTTTGTGCTTTCTTCGTATTTCCTCATGTCAATCTCCTGCTTGCTATTGGGTAATTGAACCGAAGCAATCTGGAGATAGTTTGGTTCTTCGTCGTTTGTGTGGGTGCCCAAAAGAAGTCTCTGGGTCGTGTAATTCTTGTCAGGTCGACTAGCAAGTAAAGCCAATTGAATTATTGATTGATTTATTTAGTTATTGTTGTTGTACTCAAACAAAAGAAAGGGTATTTATTACCTTTCAATGTCTGGAAACCATTGACACGTCAAACTAGGCCACTCCATGCCATGTGAATAAATCATGTCATAGAGAAATGGCGAATTCTTTTTCCATGTCTTGTATTCCACATCAATCTCCTGATCTCTCTCATCTCGTTCATCCATCTCTGGAATTGCTGGTGAGAATCCAGTGTTGTGGTCTCTACGACTCACCATAATCCATTGTTGTCTAGAAATTTAAAGAGAGAATAATAGGCAGGTCTATTGTCGATTGCTTGCAACAATTACAACTTTCTTTATTATTTTTATTTTTATTTTTATTATTTTATTTATTTTTATAAAGACTCGACGTCATTCATTTGATTTCCTTTTATATATATATATATTTGGTTCCCGTTTTTTTTCCAAGATTATAAAGAAGAAGGAAAATCCAGTTGTATAATTGCATAATATCATCAAATGGGAATCCTTAAAGGCTCTACATCGCTTGCTCAATTGCGCATCAAGGACGATGGACTGCCGTCAGAAACGTCTATTTCTCAGGTACGCCCGCTCAGTTATAACCAGTCTATTTAATTTGGCGATTTAGAAAAGCACCGAGGATTCCATCTTGGAATGTTATGCAGATTATGCACCAAACAATCCCCAGAGAAAACCACTGGAGAGGTAGATTGATTTATTAATAATAATAAAGAAAACAAAAACTCTCTTTCTTTTTTTTTATGGCTGACTGTGTCTAGTGTGAATCTCGAGCGAGATGACCATGTACCGTTTCTAAAGGGCGGGCTCGAAAAACTTAGCAAGTGGATGGTCGGTCTGGACGCCAGCAAACCTTGGATGGTTTACTGGATCCTGCACTCGCTTACTCTGATGGAAGAGAGTCTGTCACAGGACATTATTGACAGGTATAAATAATAATAATAATAATAAGGAATAGACGGCACTAAATAACCTGCATTGGACAGAGCCATCTCGAGTTTTTCAAAGTGGCAATCACCAACCGGTGGGTTTGGAGGTGGATCTGACCAGCTGGCCCATCTGGCTACTACATACGGCTCGATAAATGCACTGGCAATTATTGGAACAAAGGAGGCCTATGACTTGATTGACAGGTAGGACTGGTGGGGGAGTGGGGGACCACTTTGATTGATGTTGACCTTTGTCCAGAAAAACATTGTATGAGTTTTTGCTTCGAATGAAACAACCAGACGGTTCATTCACCATGCATGAAGGTGGTGAAATTGACATTCGGTAGGTCTTTTTTTGTTGTTGTTGGTGGTGGTGGTGAAAACGAGTTAATTGTTGTCTTTTAGTGGATCATACTGTGCTTTGTCTGTGGCGGCCCTGACCAATCTCTTTACACCCGAGCTCACGGAGAACTGTATCGAGTTCATTTGCAGGTAAATTATATATATATTATATTATATATAAACACCAGACTCTAATGATTTCAAATAAAAATACCAAGATCACAGACATATGAAGGTGGCATTGGGCCTTATCCTGGAAAGGAGGCTCACAATGGATATACCTTTTGTGGTCTGGCAGCCATGGAGTTACTGGGTGGCATGTCAAGATTGAACATGGACAAGATGCTGGTGAGTCAAAGGGATTTGGAGACCTTGGCTGACTGACTGACTGACTGGTGCGCAGAAATGGTGCAGTGGGCGCCAGATGGAGCTGGAGGGTGGTTTCCAGGGAAGGACAAACAAGCTTGTCGATGGCTGCTATTCGTTTTGGGGGGCTGGGGACTTTCCGATACTGAGCAAAGAGCTGGAAAGCAAGCAGACGGTGACGAATGAGGCTGGGATTGGTAAGTGGTGGTGGGTGCTGTCAAGATAACAACCGATTAACACAATCTCTAGACTATTTGTTCGATCGAGGTAAGCTCAAAATATTGAAATGACATGTCTAAAATTGAAAATATTATCGCAGAGGCCTTGCAAGAGTACATTCTGATTTGCTGCCAATCAGATTACGGAGGACTGGTAGATAAGCCGGGAAAGTAAGTTTTATTTTATTTATTTATTTATTATTTATTTTTTTCAAGTAACTGGCTGGCTGGTAACTCAAATCTGTGATATTTATGCCAAAAAAGGGGTCCTGATTATTATCATACTTGCTACTGCCTTTCTGGTCTGTCTACTTGTCAACATCTGGTGCGCTATGACACCAAGGCGGCAAGACAAATAAGTGCACGAGGAATTGACGCTGGCAGAGGAGGCATTAGCTCTCTTTTGTGGACAGTTTCCAATGAGTGTGTGGTGGTTGGAAATGTAGAAAACCTATTGGTGAGCACGCTATCGAGAATCTTAAAATCTCAACTTTATATTGACGGATTTATTATTAGGCTCCAACTCATCCGGTACACAACATACCCATGGGAAAGGCACGGGCTATTGTACACCATTTTTACGAGAATGAACTAGAGCAAGTCCTCGATCTGTTGCCAAAGGATGAAGACGCCTGGGAAGCATAGATAAGGACAAGGATTTGTTTATTTTACCATTAAGATGACATGTGAATATATATAACAAGATGTAGTATATCATTTTATACACACAAGAGTCCAAGTTGGCTGTTGACAGTGTATCCATGACTACCAATTAATTAATTGCCATGGATCATGGGCTGTAACCAAGACAACAACAACAACAACAACAACAAGAGAGGTGTGAGGTGTGAGGTTGGATGTGTGAGGTGGGGAGATCGCCGTAGATAGTCTGTTTTATATTGCAGACGTATATATTGTGGTACGGCATTCAGAAACCCTTTGGTAATGATGATTATAAATCGACTACTACTGGTAGTTAAATGTATATATATTTCATGATTGCCAAAATGCGCACTGATGATTTCTCACGATTAGAATGTGATTATATCATGAGTCTGTACTTGCAAAGAAATACTCTAAAGGGTTGTACTCGGGTACTTGATCCAATGAAAACCAGATAAATATACATCTTAATTTTATATATATATTTATATATATTTTTTTGTATATTTTTTTTTCTTAATTCTTAATTCTTAAATGCATCCTTCTTCATGACGATATCCAATATTCGCAACCACCCCTATGCCTTTGAGCATGCCCTTCAACTCTCGCCAGACTATACACAGCCCAGTGCTCCTGCCACAAGGCACAAACAGACAGCCTACTGCACCTGGCTAGTGTTTATGCACCCAGCATGGGTACCGTTTGACTATAGCAACCACTACAAACTAGAACAGACCCTCAGTCTGGGGGGCACCTTTGTTGACATCCAAGACTCTCATTTTCCATGCGTCAAGAGAGTCCGAGTATTTCCAAAATCAAACTACCTGAGCTATCTCGGTGTAAAGTATCGCTTATCTCGAGTGATGCAGCCAGATGCCTGGGTAGACCCTCCAGATCATGAAGAGTCTTCGTCAAATAGTTCTCTGGACGATAACGATCTCGACGACTATCGAATGCCACCACCTCTTTGCTTCGAAGGCGTTTCAATCTCCTTGTATTCCGACAGTCAAAGCACAGACGATTCTAGTTTTCGATCACTACGATAATTATTATATATTTTATTATATACTTATATTTTATTTTGTTTGATATTGTACATACAAAAATTATTCATTCCATACATATACTCGCCATAGATTTAACATCTAATAAAAAAAGAAATAGCCATATATACATTTTTTGTTTTAAAAAAAATCCTTATCAGTCCCAAATCAATCGCTCTAAATAGGATAAGCCCACTTCAATGTCACAATGGCTTATTTGGCCAAACAACAAAAAAATAAAAAAGGTAACCTTGCACAGGCGGAATATTTAATGGGTGTATGTGTCACGGGTATTAAGAGGTTGGATGACAGAGACTTCCACTGACAAAATATAAAAAAAAAGATGGGATTGATGATCATTGTACTTTGGATACATCTTTAACCAGAATGGCCACCATTCTGTACCCCCCGCCCGCCCACTTGGACTAGACTATTACCAAATCTTGGTCCACAAGAACAGAAACTTTGTTGTTAAATTGTCTGCCAAATTGGAGTGGTCCACAGTCTAGTCTGATATCGTCCTTGGTGATGCTTTTAATGGCATTGTCTCCCAGCACAATGTCCGTGCCATGCCCACATTTATATGTTTTATTTTCCAAAAGGGTGCAAATATATCAGAGGTTGTTTGAGGCCAGTGCTTAAAATCTCTAGGATGAGCTGTCCAAATTGCGCTTGTTGTAAATAGTGGTTATGAGACCAGTGTCATGTAGATTTACTGTGGCTAGACCTTTCCACTAATGTATTTAGATGGTTTCCTCGGTTGTCTCTCTTGCTCTTTGAGAAATACATCATTTCAAAACATATACTCTCTTTAATATTCCAATATATTTGACACCCATAAATCTTTCTCTTGTAAAGTACATGAATTTGTAAAAGTAAAAGCTGTCACACGTTCCTGTTATTCCTCCAGATAATGAATATTGGTCTGTTACTGACATTGTATGATCCACTCCTTTATCTTTTTAACACGACAATCTTAAAGAGCATCAGTTTTTTTAAAAGATAGACCGGTGTGGAAGTTTTGGACGACAGTCAAAGGATGCCCAATTGTTCTGGTGTTTTAAGAATAACATTTTTTTGTTGTCAATAGACTTTGTAATTTCCTACATCTTGGAAACGATCCACGACAATATACTCTAAATATTCATAATTCATAATGACATATTGGGTCAGTTGGTATGTGTTTATCAATAAATCATGGTATAAAGACATACTTTACCAAAAAAGATATCATTTGAATCAGTTGATAAAGATGCGTAATCAACGATTAAAAGGCAAACCCCTTTTAGTTGTAGCTGAATCAAACAAATCATTAATTGTATCATGCTCTCTAGATTCTCCATTCTTTTTTTTAAAAAGAAAAAAAAACTTGCATTGTGCGCCTCCAATACAACCGCGTATGTCCGTATAGTCTTTATTAGTTGTCATGTCTCTTACTCCAATGGGGCTTTTTAGGGCAACTACTTGAGAACTTGATTCCAAGCACGAAATCATATCTTTAATGATTTCCTTTAATTTGTCTGATATTGTATCGATTATGATACAAAGCGTCTCTCTTTTGACCTATATTGGCTTATGGCTCTTGGAATAATCTTGGAAATTGGCTACATTATAATCTTTATGAGTTGGTTAGTTGTGGTTAGGTCAAGTGAGAATCCTTTTGTGTGCACTGTTTAATTGATACGCAATATTTAGTGGGAAGAAGACCGAGATTATTCAAGAATTTTTTAGTGATTATATAGGGCAGCCAGATACGGTAGTGTCATAAGGCTTTGACCTTGATCTCAGTCACAAGGGGTTACATTGGGAGTGGCCAGGTTAAAAAGTATTTATATTTTTGTGGGTGTCAAGGCCTGGGACCTGTGGGTATAATAGGCCGTCCATGAGAACAAAAGAAGAAGAAGAAATAATTGTGTCTGACACGGAATGACAGAGAGGAAAGTCAGCGAGAAGGAAAAAAGAGAGCACGGGAAAAAACCCTCCCCCTGGTGAGGTAAATCCAGTCTGCATTAGTAGTAAAGAGACAAGAAAGGTTTAGAGTTGGCACGCACTCGGAGATAGCCGCACTAGAGATTGCAGCAGTCTTGAAGACCAGTCTTGATTCTGTACATGCAACAAGGCATGCGATCCAAGCCCAAGTCCAGTCTGAATCTTTTTTGTTGTTGTTGTTGTTGTTGTATAAGAGATAATAACCTGGCCCTTCAGTCAAATCTTGTCAATGTGCTCAATACAGAAAAATATCATCTTCTCTCTGATACCATCCAATACATCATTAATACCTCTCAAATCTTACAAAATGAACCGCCAATTTGTCACAGTTCCAGATGTATAGAGAGAATGTGGCATTGTCATAATGGACCAACTTTTTGTTTGTTCTCTCAAAGGTTTAGTAGACGAGTAATCTTGATAAAAGAAGTTGAATGTGTTGCAGTAGAGAATCATGTATCGTAAAAAGGCGTAGAGCAGAGATAAAAACATCTTTAGTCAAGTTCAGAAAGAGCACATCCAACCAAGATCCACTCAAAATTTCCTCAAAATATCTATAAAATTCTCAGAAAAAAATAATCCTCATTTTATGAGCAATCCTCATTTTAAAAACAAAGAGTAAATCTTACCTTTTGTCTCACTGCCTGCTTTAAATCTTTGGGTTCTATAGTGCTAAAATGCCATAGTGCCATAAAATACGTCTACATTAAGCAAAATGATAAATTCAAAAACACACTCTAGACCAAAAATGCAATCTTTACTTTATAACCAATAACGGGGAGTCATGAACAATCTCCTTTGCAAGATACACATGTACATATATGCGATGCTATGCGACACGATGCGATGCGATGCGATGCGATACGGCCACTACTTTTTCTTCTTCTTTATAATAATTATTCATACAAATAAATTAATCACAGAAATTCCAATGGTTTCTGACCAATCATGAATGGCTAAATATAATTTGGGATTTTGGCATCATTGTCACTTGCGGTTCAATGTCTCTAGGTTGCTGTCTCTTGTCAAATATTCTACCTGTTTCCATGGATCCAATTTTTATCAACCTGTCTTTTCTACAACAAATCCTGTTTTGACGACCTAGAAGATGGTTATAGACACCTTTTCTTTTTGGATATATTACAACTTGTTAAAAACAAAACAAAAAAAACCATGTAATTTAGAGACGGAATCTCAAAATGTTTGGATTGCAAAACCCAGTTGTCGTAAGCCACACCTTTCCCCTTTCCTCCCCCTCCCCCCTCCCTCTCTTCTTTCTTATTTCTCATGTAATCCCAATGACTACCAATCAACAAATCACCAGACTTGGATTCCTATTTGATGCTAGCCACAAAGTGTTTGCAGAATGCCCTTCGCTCTCGAGATTCTACATGAGTGAATTCCAGCACACTCTGGACAATTATGAAACCAAGACAGCACAAGCAGTAGACCGCATATCATGTCCTCGATGCGGCCAAATCTACGCCCCCGGATTCAATTCTACTGTTCGATTGGAAGCCAAAAAACCAACAAAAAAGAAGAAGCAAAAACCGAATCGGCTCGTCTACCAATGCAATGCCTGCACCTTTAGGCACATTGTCGGTGGCTCACAAAAGAACAATATCCCCACATTTCAACCAACTGTCCCAACTGTCTCAACTATCCCAACTATCCCAACTATCTCAACTGTCCCAACCATCACCAAGATTATGCCCCAAGTGGCAACCAGTGCAAAAAAGAAAAAGAACAATGCGTTGCAGGCCATGCTGGCAAAAAGCAAACAAAAGACTGGACCAAGTAGGCTTGGGCTTGATGATTTTCTGTCTTCTTTATAGAAATGATTGGGCATAAAATGTGGTACATATATATATATATATAGATAATCTGTGGGACATGTAAGATTCATAAAACAAAAGAGACGATGATGAGGATGATGTATGTATGATGAATAAATAATAATAATAATAATAATAGAATCCCAGAAATGGGATTGGTTTTTACAGAATAGTAAAGGGAGCATATAAAAAGAAAAGAAAAGAAAAGAAAAATGTACAAATGGATAAGAAAAGAGGCATGGGTAGATTATGCAGAGTACAAAAAATAGAAAGAGGCATGAATGACTACAGAATACAAAAAATTTGTGTGTGTGTGTGTGTGTTTTTTTTTCCTTGTTTGATTTTTGGGATATTTCTTCTTCTTCTTCTTCTTCTCTCTCTCTTATAATTTATGACTTGTTGCTGCTGATCGATGTCGCAGTCGAGGAATGTCCACTCGTACTGTTGGTGCTACTTGTGCTAGTGCTGCTGCTGCTGTTTCGAGTCCCAGCATTGTCGCCTTTAAGATCAGTGTGTGGGGTATTGGAGATAGGAGACGGAGGAGTTACGTCGTTGAGGATACAATAGGGGTAGTTTCTGTGTTCGGGAATAGAAGTCTTTCGAGGATTCAGATTGTCCTTGTAGTCATTAATGGGAGGCTGGACCATGGTTGAGTCGCTATAGCCATCCCCTCCTCTCGACCGTTCTTCTTCCTCTTCCTCTTCCTGGGTCTCTAGATCCCTTCTGCGTCTCTTTCTTGGTTTGCCGACCGGACGAGCTATATACATGGAGCATTAGAACCAATTGGGAAACAAACCGACTTACCAGCAGCCTCGTGTTTTGCCTTGAAATCACGAATGTATTCTTGGTATTCCTAACAAGTTGTGAGCAATTGTCCACTTGAATAAAAAGACCTACCTTGAAATCGTCTGTCCTCTGGTACTCTTCCAGCCGGACCTGGTACTGTTTGCGGGCCAACATGGCATTTGTCTCGTAGCGCTGCTTGTCATCATGGTTTAGATTCTTCCACCTGTCACCGACCAGCTTGGCTAGTTCTGTAAAAGTCATGTTTCGAGCCCGCAACTCTGCTCTGACATCGTTTGAGAACATGACATATGCCGAAGACGGCTTCAATGGACAGTTCTTGTCGGGTTTTGCATGTCTCTGGTACTTGCGCTTCCATAGCCTGCCCGTGCTGTCTCCTGGCGTATTGTCGTCTTCGGTAGAGGACATGCCACTTGTGACTGCACCCCCAGACACATGACTGATACTCGGACCGGCAGAGGAAGAGCGAGGTGAGGCAAGGGGCATGGGGGATGCACTGTTGTTAAGATGTTCCTGAGCATACATGGATGGCGGTGTGGCTTGAATTGGATTCTCATAGTCTGTTTCCTCCAGCAATAGATCAATAACTTGTTTGGTCACCACCAAGAGGCTTACCTAACATTGGTCTTCGCATGGATGATTCAGGGATCTGGAGTGGTAGACTGGAAGGAATTCCTCTAGAATTAGCGATTGCTCGCTGGAGTAACTAGACAAGGATGGTTTTAAGAAGGGATAATTGTGCAAGGAAGAAAAAAGATTGATTGATTGATTGTAGCTATTATTATTATTATTTAAAACAGTTTATATATATATAAATATATAATAAATACAATACCTACTCGTCGATGTCCTCTCTTTACACCTAGATGGATTAGATCGGCTTCGGTTACTTCAAATAACTAAGAAAGAATGGGATAAATATGTGTGTGTGTGGGCCAGCACTTGTGTTTGGGGACTCACTGAATCTAACCGGTCAAAGCCTTCTTCAATAAAGATTTGGGTGTATTGGCCCAAGCCAGATCTCGACAGGAAATCCTTGACATGGGCCTGGCCGAGAAAGGCTCGTTGGTCGTCTTGTAGGTGGGTTGGGTCAAAGGAAAAGGCCATGATGTTGTATATATTTTTTTGGTGTGTGATGATTTGGGATTGAAGATGTTGTTTGGGATGCGTCACGATTGGATTAGAAGCCTATAACAGAACAAGAGGTTAAAAAGAGAACAATTAAGCGGGCAGAGAATATAGAGCATAAAGTAAATGAGAACCAACAAGTTGGATGGAGTGAAACCATTTGAACAGAAATATACATATATATCTTAATATAAATATTTTAGATATATAAAATATATATTTATATATAAATAAATAAATAAGTAAATAAATAAATGGAGAAAGAATTTACCAAAATGATGATGGTGATGGTGATGATATAGATATGTATACAATATACATGAATATATTTATATATAATTATATATATAAAAATATATAAAATATATAAAGTATATCTTGATATATATAAATATTATATGAGTAGTAGTAGTAGTAATAAGAATAATAAGAATAATAAGAATACGAATAATAATAATAATTAGAATAATATGCCTATACACATGTAATGCTGTATATAAATATATATATAAAAATATATATATATAATATAATATATAATATATATATAATTATAATTATAATTGTAATTATAATCACAATAGAGCAGTGTTGTGAAAATATATAATAATAATAAAAAATTATTAAAAATGTAAAAGAGAAAGAGAAGAGAAAGAAAGGTTAACAGATTTTGAAAATGTTTGCAGAATCAATAAGAACAAAAAGGAAGAAATTAAAAAAATAAAAATAAAAAAAAAGAAGAAAAAGCTTAAAAAATAAAAAAAAGGGAAATTGGTGTTGATAGCTAGGATGCTCTTTATTTAAGAATGAAAGCAGCAGAGGCATTTTTGATGAAGAAATAGTTGTTTAAATACAAAATTAATTCAATTTATTCAATTTATTCTGTGAAATAGAGATTGCTGTTATTACAATAGCAGACATAAATACCACACATATAATAAAAAATTAGTATATTCTATATATATATTATATATCTGTTAGGTCAATAAACTAAATAAGTACCCTGTCGAATGCAAAGGAAGTCTATAGAACATTATGAACCCCAAATACCCATTAACAAGAGAAAGATATATGTTGGTCCCAATTGATCCTTTTTGGTGCCTAGATGGTTGCCAGCTCCGATGAACTTTTTTGTATATGACTAGGATTCCATATATAAATAATAACAATACTTTGTTTCTTTAGGAGAACAACAATAAATTTCAACTTTTTTTTTCTATTCTTTTTAGAATGGGCATTAGAAACCCCATTTTTCCCTACAAGGAAACCAGGGGGAGGGGAGGCCAAATATATATGTATATATATATGTGTGTGTATATATCTACCTATATATATCTATATCTATATATATTTATTTGCATGGTCACAGTCTAGTCAATATGGATTCAAAACTAGACCTTGTTTTAATTGCAAGAGGTATACAGTAGATTAAAACCATATATAATTCTGTCCACAATGCGCTCGTTAAATGAACGCACCTCCCATAGTTCTCAGAACAGGCCTATTCCCTGCCCCTCTCTAATTGCCTCTTGCCATACCATTGCAGTCCACTCTTCATTACACATCCTCCTTTACCCCATCACCAAGACCTTCCCCCTTCCCCCCCTTTTATTATTACTATTACTATTACTATTACTATTACTATTCGCCATATTCACCATATTCACCGCCATTGACCGACCGCTTCCTTGTGTGCCACGACAGGATCCTCAAGCGCTCAGAGCACCTTCTGGGCGCCACATCCGACCGACTCATATCCTCGACTCACATTATTGGCTTTTAAACAGCCTAGAATTTGCACAACTTTCGCCTGTCCCTAGGGTCTTCTTTTTGATTAGCCAGATCAGACAATCCCAGCCAACACATCCGCACACAATGATCCGTATAGATAGACCAACAAACACACTCTATTAGACAGCCATTTTTTTTTAAATAGTGATTGGTTCCAAGATAGCACTCATTGTTCTAGAGAGAGATCGATATTTTCTAGAAGCGCCAATCTTCCATCTTTTGTTCAATCTCCGATGGCTTTTCATTCATTTACAAAACCAATTGAAAGGCTAGTCGGGGATTCAATTGATGGGAATAGGAATACAGAGTGCAATTGTATTTGTTTGTAAATCAGGCGTTTTTACAAAATAGGACTAGCGTATTCTTAATTTGGTCCTACTGTCTGTGTAAAGAAACTTTTTTTTTATATATATTTTATATTTTCATATATACTTTTGATGATGCTGATGATGCTGATGATAATGATGATGATGCTGATTATTATAATAATGCAGTCACAGAGTTGCTCTTTGGCCAACTAATAATATTCTGCTCAACCCTTTCAATATATGCCACGACCCATTTCTGTCCCTCTTGGCCCCTGTAAGCTGCCAATGTACATGGGCAACCGAACCACTTTTGATTTTTGCCTTTTTTTTAACCCAAGGACTCTTACCTAGTGAACATATATGGCTAGATGACCCACATATTCATCTTTCAGGTACCAGACTATATAAACCGGTATGCATTTAATCGAGATATTGTGTCAAAATCGTATGTTTCTGTAAAGGGAGAAAAAGGGCACTTTTATTATAATTATTATAATTATTATTATTATTATTTACAAGATTATTTATATATTAACAGCAATATAGAAA
Organism: Phycomyces nitens; assembly: GCA_022702545.1. Taxonomy (NCBI): domain Eukaryota; kingdom Fungi; phylum Mucoromycota; class Mucoromycetes; order Mucorales; family Phycomycetaceae; genus Phycomyces; species Phycomyces nitens. Next base: position 1,989,695 of record JAHRBC010000008.1, on the reverse strand, counting down.
AAAAGAAAAACAACAACAACAAGGAGGGCGGGGGCCTACAATTGTTCTTTGAGGCAGTTTTGTTTAGAGTCTATTTCGGGAACGGCGTTTATGATTTCAGAATCTTGGCTCCCAAAGACTTCTGCTGGTTTGCTAGATTCGGCTCTGGTCTCCACGCTAGCCATTCCTTCCTCGGCTGCAATGACTCCTTTTTGGTCTTGTTGTGGCTTATGCTCATCAAATTCACGTTCGAGGTCCTTGTAGCCCAACAGCCGATAGACCACTGCACTCACGAGCCATGTCACAATAAACGCTCCCACGATAACGATTCCAATCCACTCAAAGCTATCTGCCAGTGTGTACCAGAATTCCCACCAGCCATTGTCCAACTCGAGCTGCTCGCCAATCAATGCAAACAATTCAATCAGCGCAACCAGGCAGGCAACCACAACACTGATCGAGGTGATGATCAGATTGTAGTACATCTTCCGGACCGGGTTGACATAGGCCCAGGTATAGGTAAATAGCATCAGCATACCGTCGAGTGAGTCAATCAGGGCCATTCCTACCAAAAATATTGAGTCCTTGATCAAGCTGGTTGCAAGGTTACCTGAAGCAAACAGGAGTGGTAGTAGGATAATCAACCACATGTTCATTCCATTTGCACCCTGGACAGCAGTAATTCCCAGCAGAGTGATCTCGGTCGACGTGTCAAATCCAATTCCAAACAGCAGTCCAAGTGGATACATTTTCCAGGACGCATTGACAAACCTAAACACTGGCCGAAAGAACCTCCCAAGGATCCCTCGGCTATTCATGTACTCTTCAATATCCAGCTCAGTATAGACACCTTCTCGTTTGACACGTCGAAGGGTCTTTAGGACACCCACGAGAACAATGATGTTGAGGGTCGCGATCAAGGTCAGGAACACAATCGACACTGACGTTCCAATCACACCTCCAATCTCTGAAAAGTTCTCTAGTCCATTGGCAGCCGCGTTTGCAGTTGCAGCAACAATTAATGCCGTAATAAACACAATGGTCGAGTGGCCGAGGGAGAAGAAGAGGCCGACACTGACCGGTCGCTGGTTGTCGTTGAGGAGCTTCCGGGTAACATTGTCAATGGCCGATATGTGATCTATAGGACATTTACTTGTTAATCAAATCGTAACCAATTCGTTTGCTTGCCTGCATCAACCGCATGTCGAAGGCCAAGTGTATAGGCCAATGCGCCTGTGCCTAGCATTGATGGGTATGGGGTATAGACTATTGCTGCTGCCACCCACACTCCAACATTGACAGCCACCAGAAAAACAGTCAGGGCCAGGACCTTGGGGCGTACTCTGTGTGGGTCAGGGCCAAACAGCAGGCGGTATACAAACGATTGTTCAGAGCAGAATCGGAGGGCTAGTCGGCCAATCCTGCCAGGTACATGAGGTTCCATTGTTGAGAAAAACAAGAGCAACCAGGGCAAAAAGGGCGGTTTGTATAAATATTATATTATTATTATTATTATTATGATTTTTTTTATAAAAAAATGTATATATTTGTGGAGTATCAAATCAGATTCTGGCAGCCAGAGAAGAGAGTATATATGCTTATCTTGTGTTCCAATAATACAACGGCCGATAGTCACCATACCAGTCTTCCCTTGATTCTTTTTCAGGCTATAACGCATTTCCAATAGACTGGCTATTACCCAGATATATATATATATATATATATACTTGTTAGACAAGCAGAGGCTATCTTGGTAGCTCAAAATTATATAAGCATTTGATAGGAGAATTAGCTAGCTATATCTATATCTATATTTTCTAATATATAAATGGTTCAATTAAAGATCATCTTGAAACTATTGTGCCCATAAATCACACAGTGTTTGGCATCTTGATCTGCCCATCAAGTCATAAGCAGCTCTTGTCTGGATTTAATGCACGACACCGAGGGACAGAACTAGAGATAAGATAGCGCCATATAATCTCTCTCTCTTTTCTTTTCTTTTTAATAATATTAATATTAATCTATATATATAAAATCTTGTGGGGTATAATCTAGATGCCAACCCTCAGCTTCTCCCACTTTTTCGAGTTTCGTATGATAATAAGGATAAAAATGGTGGCCAAAAACAGAATCGCACCACAGAGCGTAAACAGGATTCCGTTTCCAATCGCATTCACCAGGTCAGACGCAATAAGCGATCCAATGCCGGCCATGCAATAGCGAACAAAGTTGTTGCAGGCTAAATACCAGTAAGCACACCAAAAAGTCTAGAAAACCAAAGTTACCTGTCACAGAAGCACCCTTTTTGCGGAAACAATCGACCATGTAAGCCGAAAGCACGACATTGGGAAACATGATGGCTATTCCGACTATCAAAGCAACCCTGTTAATAAACAATAATAAACAATAATAATAATAATAATAATAAATTTTTTTGTAATACTTGCGAAAAAACTGGAATACCAGCCCATAGGCAAAATGCACGTTTTCTTCTACGCACCAGCCATAGCCAGCAAAGGCAAACATCTGGAGGACAATTGCGCTGTAGAACAAGGGACCTCCTAAACGCATCTCTGGGCAAGATTGACCCCCAGCCTGTGTGACCCGCTTGCTGTACACCTTGTCCGAGATACGGCCGCCAGAGATACCGCCAATCATTGCACCAATTGCCAGCGGTAGGTAACAGATACCTACAGTTCCAGAATCAAGCTTGTACTGGATTGTGTAGGTGCGTGTAAAGTTGGTGTTCAAGAGGTAATATACAAACAGTCTATGTATATATATATGTGTGTATTCAGTAGCTGTCAATACAAACATTTTATATACTTACAATACACCCACAAAACTAACAGCCAGTGCAATGTTTGGGAACAGTAGCAGACGAAGGGATGAAAGAGGGTTGATAAACCGGCGCTTCTTTACTGGCTCCACTCCAGCCTCACTGCTTGGTAGAGCGGGTGCAGGGCGCCAGGTCTCTGGGAGAAAGAATACCATGGTGATCCAGATAAAACTAGAAAATATTGTCAAGAACCAAAAGTTGCTTCTCCAACCGAGACCTTGGCTGAGATATCCACCGATGATGGGTCTACAGATGAACATTAGTTAAACTCTAAATAACACCACCACTTGGATCCACAAACGTACCCTATTGCAGGACCCAGCAGTGGACCGCATGTGTACCAGGCAAATGCTCTGCCTCTTTCATGGGGTTCAAATATGTCTGCAAGTGTACCTGCTCCCATGGACATTACCTAGCTATGCAGTCAGTTGTTTGTCAATAGGGCTGTCAAATTACCGCTGATGATCCAATTGCACTAAAGCCTCTAAACACAATAAACATTGTGATATTAACAGAGAGAGCACAGCAGATGCTCCCAATGACACTGATTAGGAATGATATGAGATATATCCGACGTCGACCTAAGGTAAATGATATATATATATATATATATATATATATATATGTATATACATGTGTATTCCTGGATCAATACCACAACTATTGACAGATTTAAATCAACTTGCCCACGACATCTCCAAAAGATGCCCATATTAAAGGCTGGACAGTTCAGTCATGTTAGTCTTTAATGACAAAACCAATCGACCAAGACTTACAAAAAAGGCAGTAAAAAAGGTAAAGACGGACACTAGACAAAAAAAAGCATCAAGACCTGTCGAGAACATACTGCAGCTTACATGATGCATTCATGAGTGTGTCTGTGGTATTAAAGTAATTTTGCATAGTAACCAAGGCAGGGTACTATATGAAATTGACGATTTAGGATTTGGTATCCTTTCTACTTTTTTTTTACTTTATACTTGCATAGACAGTAGTTGATATAGGGGATCTAACAAGGTGTTTAGAATGATTTATAGACCAAAATCAGCTTACGTTGAGCCTGCCAAAGACACAATCAATAGAATGAGATGCTTCTTGAAAGGCGAAAAGCTCCGAGGGTCTACTTGGGTCACTGTCCTGTCCTTCCAGAACATATACCACGGTATGTGGGACAATGTGGGATTAGGAGAATGTATACTTGAAGTGTCTGATTTCTCTGTAGTGTATTGAACATCTTGCTTGGTTGTATTCTCTTCAATGGTTGCTTCATCATGGGATATTCTACATTGGTCTAGAGAGCTATCGTCTTTCTGACTAAGCTCAAGAGCCATCATTGAAGCCCCAACCAATGGACCATCATTATCCAAAGAGATCACCAGCTCTCTTTCAAGGTAGCTCTTGCCAGAGTGGTTTGTGGTATGCCGAGATAGCGGCTTCATTTAAGAAAACAAAAAAAGAGAGAGGTTTATAAGAGAGAAAGGACAAGAACAATGCAATTAACAGAGATATATATATGTGTGTGCGTTCAATATAGAAAACATTACTGATCCAGATCAATAAAGAAAAAATAAGCCGAATTAGAAGATGATAATGGTTCAATGTTTTCCCTGTATAATAGATTTCCCGTTCACAGCTGTCTGTTGGAATTGATCGCTGTAGGTATGATGCTGTTGGTCGATATTCGTAAAAAAAGTACACGTATAATATTTGGAATAAATAATAATAATAATACTAAATAAAAACCAATTCACAATTGTGCATTTTATAAGCAAGGTTTATGCAGGTCTGCAGAATCACTGTTTATCACTAGGCCGAGTTGACGGGAGATCCAAGAGAGACAATTAATTCAGGTAAATTTTTGTTTAATAAAAAGGATAGTAATGTTTTGTATTTACATGCAATTCGTTGAATATAGAAAGAGATAAAAAGATATGGATAGGAGACATAAAACATACAAAAGGGATACTATAGAACAGAAATAAGAAAAACGAATGCAGAAAGAAAAGAAAAGAAAAGAAAAGAAAACAGTTTTTGCTTGGCTCTTTTTTCTTTCTTTTCTTCTAGACAGATATAAGAAATAGAAAGGCCAAGGTTCTTCTTCTTCTTCTTGTTCTTATTCTTTTTTTTTGTATGTGTTGGATAGATTGGATAATGTGAATAATAATAAACTTGGCTCAAAAGCCGTATAAGAAGAAAAAAGAGGAAAAATGTTCAGTATATGAAATGGACTAAGAGGTATAAAAGGAAGGGTTAGGGGTGGGAAGGAATGGGAAGTGTGTGTGTGTGTAGTGTGTAGTGTGGTGTGGTGTGGTGTGGTGTGCTGTGGTGTGGTGTGATTTGGTCTACAGGCTGACAAAGAGGTTGATTGCATTGTGAATACCGCGACTCTCGAATGCCATGAGGACATCGTCATCAGAACTGATTGTGATATGATCACCGTCTTCATCAGGATACTTTAGTTTCAACATCTCGTTGGGCTGGAGATTTGCTACCAGCCGAATCTTTCGCTCGACTCTCTCCATGAGCTCCAAAAAGGTCGCTTCCTGAGGAACAACGATGACATAGATGCCGTCGTGGTAGCTCAGTTTGACCTTTACAGATCCAGGTGAACTAGGCATAGTGCGGTCAATTGGAGAGTGTTGCTGGGGATGGGATTCGCCCAGACGAGGTGTGGAAGTTGTGGGTCGGACGATGTGTAGATTGTGGTAGGGTGTGCGTGAACTGATGGGCATCTGGGGAAGTTCATCCCATTGCTGTGGTCCGGCTGGGTTCGGGTTCTGGTTCGAGTTGGCCTTTTGGATGTTTGGGCTGCTTTGGGAGCGCAGGCGGGTCTGCAGTAAAGGAGGGGGGATGGGATAGATACCGAGACCTGCCGGAGGAACTCCAGGTGCAGCCGAATGCGACTGACTGCGGCCGATTGGAGGGGTTGGGTGTGTGTAGAGGTGGTTTCGACCGTCGTCTGTCATGTTCAGACTATGATCGCCAGCCATAAACTTGGTTGCAATTTCTGCCAAAGGAGAGTTGGTCTCTTCCGTACGACGATGCCACACAGATCCAGCCGAACCACTGCTACTGGCTGTAGACACACGCGAGCTGGTAGGGGACGAAGGGGTTGAGGGAGGTGGTGAGGCAGGGAGGCCATAGTCAAAGGGTGGCGAGGTGCTCAAGAGTCCCGTGGTTATGCTGGAACTAGTGCGTGGAAGTGGGGTGATGGGGCCAGATGTAGATGCAGGAGTAGATGGAAGGGGAGGGTGGCCATCATGAGCTGGTTTAGTTCTATGTGTGCTATGGTAGGCCTGGGTGACAGAGTTATTCCGTCGAGGCTGATGGTATTCGTCTTCTTCCTCTGCCTCATACTCTTCTTCCTCGTCTTCTTCCTCGTCTTCATCATCAGATCCAAATCCACGACCACTCAGGTGCGAGTTGGGGGTATTGGAGAGTGGCATGGACAAGAGATGGGTGTTGGGTACATTGGCCTTGTGGGTCACCTTGATCTTCAGAAGCGTAGATTCCCACTTCTTGACCTGTTCTTCGTTGCGGAACCGGAGGAACATCTGCTCAACCTCCTTTTCCTTGTACTCCATCAAGAGAGTCCAGGAACCAGGAGAAGACTTGTTGTGGACACCCAGGATACGGTTGGCATAGATGGTGCACTTTGACTGAAGACTGCCCCTTCTCTTTTTCTTGATTGAGAGTGTGGTTCCCTTTGTGAGGATATTCTTGGATTCCTTGATGTATTTGCACATCAGAATGACCTTTTCAAACAAGAAACAATGGAGTTCTCGTTCATTCTCATTCATGGACACAATCATCTTGTCCTGTAAGAGCAGATTTCCATAGGTATCTATGGCCAAGTCCTGAAAAGTAATAGGTAAATAAATATACATGCGTCGTTTAGGTAATTATTATCTTTTACCTCTAGATCGCACACTCTTCGCTTGAGTTCTTCGACTGCCTGGACATTCTCGTGCTGGCGCTGGGTCTCATTGACCTTTTCAGTGACTCTGCGGATGGCCTCGAGACCTTGCTCGGTCTCTTTGTAGTATTTCCAATCTTTACTGGTGCTCTTGAGCAGCTGGATCAGGAGAAGAGGATATTTGCAGATACGCTGGACAGGTCTGATGAGTATTGAGGGCAGTTCATAAACTGGATTCAGAATCTGGCCAAGTTTCTGGAGTTTTGGAGCCTCCTGGACTACCAAGTGCTGAGCAGAGTAGTAGTTTGCGCAATAGGGCTCATAGACTGCAAATGCTTCTTCCATTTGTGAAAACAGATATCCTACACGCTGTTCTTCTGGGGATTTCTCGGCAATCTCCTCTAATTGGAACAAAAAGCGACGTTGGAAATCGACGAGCGAATTAAGATTGCCAAAGAGATAGTGAACACAGTCGGACGAGACGATATTTTGGGATTGTAATTCACGCATGTAATTCTAATATGATTTTTTAAAAAAAAGAAAATACAAATTAAGGTGAGCATGGCTGTGATTGGTATATTGCATTGAGTGCAAGGCGCAATAATAAAGATAAAGATAAAGATGATAAAGATGATATTTACCTGAAGTGTCTCCATATACTGGACATAGGTACGCTCCGATTCTATGAGCTCCAGGACAACCTTGTCACGTGTATCCTTTGGGGCATTTGGATCCGAGTTTCGATGGGAAGAATGGGCCGAGATAATTCCACGCTCTTCGAGAAGGAGCAAGAGTTTGCTGATAGTATTGACAACCTGTTAGGGTAAGGGTAAGAAATCACAATTGCAAATGTATATATATATATGTATATATATGTGTATATATATATAAAGTGGAAACCAATAGAATTAGTGCGACTAGAAAGAAAATGCCATGGTGTTTGTATGTGGTACAATATAAAGCGTGTGCAATACTCATTCCGCTTTCCTCACGCTGTTCCCAGCATCAGAAATGCTCAATGACATTCTGACTTGTAGCACAATAAAGAGCACAGATGCAAAATAATAGTAATAGTAATAATAATATAGTAATAGTAGTAATAGTAATAATGATAACAATCAGGCTAGACAATGAAGAGGAAAATTGCAAGTTTGGAATTGAATTGACAAATTATAAATTACCTTTACAAATCCATTGGTGTCGTCTTGGTAAAGATCGGAGATGGTAAAGACGTCTTCCTCAGTAAAGCCTAGCTGGTTTCGGCAGCCCACGAGGAAATGGTATATGCTCTTTTTGCAGGTGTTCATTGTGCTGTGGGTTGGGTCAGCGTCTATGTGGAGGGGTGTCTCTGGCGAGAGGACATTGAAGAGGGTGCAAAGGGGTGATCCAAGACGGGCCATGGCCCACAATTTCGAAAGTGGGTCTCCATTACTAAGCGTGGGTGTCGATGGTTCTGATGAGACTGTGGTGAGGGTTGTGGTGTCCATCTCGAGGTAGCACATCATTCCCTCGACTGCAGACAGCTGATTGAGAACAGAACAGCAGGTGTGGTAAAGAGAGGTAGTTTGGATTTGCTTTGTGGAATGAGATGGTAGAGGCATGTCGATGACTGAGATGACGGGAAGTGCAGGCAAGGCACCGAGCGAGGGAGTCCTTCGCTTCAAGGCCAGGGCGCTCATTTGTTGGTGAGAAAGGTGAGGAAGAAGAGTGAAGAAGTAAAAGTGGGGAACTGGAAGTGAATTCTTTATGTCTAAATGTTAATCTGATTTTTTTTTATAATTATAAAAATAAATACAATATTTTAAATATATTGCTATTTTATTTTACTTTATTTATTTATAATTATTGCTATTTTCTTGGTAATCTCTACAAATGCTTAATGATTAACTATATACATTTTCAAAATAAAATAAAATTATGATGATAATAATAATAATAATAATAATAATAATAATAATAGTATAATTATATAAAAGAAATTCAATTGAAATCCCAATAGGCAAATTAACAAGTTTTTGTATTCTTGTGATTCACGATCGTTTCATTGTGCTTATTGTATCCATAATTACTCTCTATAATTGTCGTTTTTATGTATTTTGAGTTTATTGAGCACAGTCCAGACAAGTCATTAGGAAATCTATACTGATATATATACTTTGTACCCAATTCTAAAAGGAAACAAAATCGATCTTCATTTTGGAAAGGAGAACGGGGGGTTACCCAGGCCTAACCGAGAACTCCGTCCCTGGCAAACCCGATCCTTAACAATCTCTCTACTGAATTATTTCCATGTCCTCTTTGGATATCCCCTTTTGATCCTGTTTAATAAACGCACATCCCTACAGCTTATCTAGACCAAAATTTCGCTTGAGCCTTTTTCTGCAATTCAAGGCAATTTCAAGAATTACAGACATTTTCATCAGATTACCAATGCTCTTTTTATTTTTACTTTATTTCAAAAAAGAAAAATCGTAATGTTACACTCATCTTCAAGAGCAGCCAGCTAAGAAATATAAATACATGTAAAAAAAAAATATTTTACTGATCTTTGCAATAATAAATAAAAAATATATATACGAATAATTTATATATGCCTCTAGTTTACTATAATGCCATAATGCTCGGTATTTATCATAAATTACCAATCTTGTGCATACAATTATGAGCAGCTGATCACTGGCAATTAATATGAAATACCAACAGTTCAACCTCTTTATTCACTATAGACCAAGTCATAATTCCCAGTTACACTGGAATTATAAAGAATGCCAATATATATATATATATATATATATACATTTTATAAATTCACGCTAAATTAATAAATAGCATGTAAAATTTTGTCAATAATATAATATAATATGAGATGTTCGTGAGAAATCCAAGTGGGATCCACAGAAATTCCTTTTCATTTTAATAAACATATGCCTAATGCTCAATTTCCACTCTTTTCCCAGGACTCCAGTCAATAATGACCCGGCGAATCTTTTCCCAATATTGGAGCTGGATAGTATACTCTTTTGCAAGTTCATAATCCTTGTTTTCAAACGCTTCAGAGATATGCTCAACCGCCTGCCGATATTTCTCTGCAAAAATCACCCGATTCCAAAAATTAATATTAATATACAAACTTTGCTAAACCCACAAGCTTTACCATCATTGATCGTCTTGAGCCTGGCCACATCTTCATTGGTTTCAGCGTCCTCCAGCTCCTCCCGGAATTCCATCACGTCCATCAAAAGTTCAGGGTCCTGAAGGGATTCAGACTCACTCACCTGCTTACCCTTGAGCGACAACATATAGTGTGCGCGCACAAGAGGGTCCAACAGAGTTTTGTAGGCTTTGTTGATCACAGAAGATTGGGTTTGGGCCAGGGAATACTCGTGCTATTTAAGTTTATAATTTCTTGATCTCCCTTTTTCTCTTTGCTTATGTAATTTAATGCTTCTAATTAAGAACAAGCATTTACCTTTGATGCCTGAGAGTAGCTGTCAGGGTGTGCCTTTTGCTGCAGCCGCAAAAACTTTCTTCTCAAAGCCTTGGTGTCCACATTATACGTTGGCTCATCACTATACTGCCTGTCAACCGCCATTGTGTTTACAAAGCAATCACTTACTGGTTAGGTCCTTTTCCTGCATCGAGTAATCCAAAGAAGTTGATGTCAGAGGGTACGGGCTGAATTACCCCACAATCAGTATTGTCACAATGAAGTTTGTCATTAGGAACAGACGCCTCGCATTTCCAACATGTCTTGCGATTCTCATGATGTGCTGCATACCACATTGGTCGACTGGCAGTTGTCATTGTACGCATTACTGGTTTTGGAAAGGCCATCAGTGCACCCTTTGAAGGCTTTAAAGGGCTGGTCCGAGCTATAAGCACTCGGGTGCATGCCATTATGATTCCTTTTGAACGCAACATTTCAAGTTGTATGAAAGCTTATTGTCAAGAGAAAATGCAAGCTAAAATACTAGCGGGGAAGATTTTTTTTAATATTAATAATGACGCAATTGATGCATTTCTTTTATACAAAAAATAAAGTGCATATTTTATTCATTAAAAAAATAATAAGAATAAGAATAAGAATAAGAGGAAGAATAAGAAGAGGAAGAAGAGGAAAAAGGGGAAGCGCATTTCATACAAACATTAAGGCGCAACAATAGAAAAGAATAGAAATAAAGATAAGAAAAAAAATTGTGCCTAAAGACTTGTTATAACTGTGATTGTGCGTGTATATATGTATGTATATGTGTGTGGTTGCTTTTTTTTAGTGATTACTGCTTGCCTGGCTTGATGGGCGTATATATAGAGGGGGGAAGCTTCCTGATTATTGACCAAAGCGGTTCATCATGTCCTTGATGCGGTTACCAGGGGATTTGGTGCCGAAGTCTTTAATGGCAGGGGAAGTAGAAGTGCGTCCTCCAACCTCATTGTGAGTAGGTCCAAAGTGCTCAAACTTGTTACGAAGCTGGGAGATCTCGGGAGTCTTTCCACGGAAAGAAGCAGTGGTAGATTCAGCAGAGATGTGCTCAACACTCTCCTCAATCTTGACGTTCTCAGACTGAGTGATGGCAGCAACCTCATCATCGTGCACATCACTAGATTCTTCTTCGTGCTCTTCGTGCTCTTCATGCTCTTCATGTTCTTCGTGTTCTTCATGCTCCTCATGTTCTTCATGCTCCTCATGTTCTTCATGCTCCTCATGCTCTTCGTGAGAAGCTTCTGCACTAAGGCTGCCTTCAGGAGTAATGGACTCGGCTGCAGTCATTGACACTTCATCTTCAGTGTGCTCAGAGTGGGTCTGATCATCAATGCTCTCGCCGCTCACGCCGTCCTCGTCAGTGTGGGTTCCTGACATTGTGGTGGTGGTGGTGGCTGGACTGAGAGCGCCTTCTCTTTCCTTTCCAGCAGAGCTAGTGGTTTCATTGCTCACATCAGAGTGGGTAGCCTTCTTTACAGAGAGTCTCTTTCCAGTCTTGTCAGCAGCTGGCTTCTCAGTCTTGCGGGTTCTTGTGGTAGGTGCACCGGTGGGAGAGCGTACGGATGACTTGACAGTGGTCGTGCCATGTGCTGGGACGCGTGGGCTCTTTACAGCAGGTTCACCAGCCGCTGGGACCTTTATGGAAACACAAGTTATTATTAGTACTTTATTTTATAAATAATTAAACAGACGCGTCTGTCTATATTACCTTTGCACCAGTAGCAGGAACACGGCGAACACGCTTAGGAGCCTCAGTAGACGCCTTGGCTTCCTTATCAGCAGCCGAAACTCGAGTAACACGAGTAGCTACAGCTGGCTTTCTAGTGGCAGAAGAAGTAGCCGTCTTTGTTGCATCAATGGTGCTGCTGGGGCTAGTGCGCTTGGTTGAACCAGTAGAAGCAACGGACGAAGCGGTTGGGCTCTTTCTAACAAGTCGGGTGGTCTTGACAGGTGCCTTTGTTGCTTCGGCTGTCTCGGCGGAATGTTTGCGTGCACTTGCGGCAGTAGGCGCTGTCAGACGAGACACAAGTGGCTTGGTAACGGGCTTCTTGGCCTTTTCATCCGTCTTCTCGTCTGTTTTGGCAGCTGTCTTTTTGGCCAGAGTGGCTACACGAGGAACGCGAGCAGTCTTTGTGGCGGTTGTACCAGTGGCAGTCTTCTTACCATGTTCGGCATCTTCCGAAGCCTTTGTGTGGTGGGAATCACCAACAACACGCTTGGTCACAGTTGCACGAGCAATACCAGTAGGAGAGGTCCTGGTTCTCAAGGGAACCTTGGCGTGGGTCTTGTCAGCAGAGTCATGAGAAGCAGTCGAGGCAGCAGGTCTGGTCTTATGTACACCAGTGGTCTTGACAGCTGTTCCGTGGGCACCACTGTGAACAGGAGAGCGAGAAGGTGATTTTGGCTTGATTTCCTTGTTGCCATGGGCAACAGCAGTCTTCTTTACAGTATGTCTGGACGCATCTTGGTGGTCAGCATGGCCCTTGTGGTCAGCCTTTGATGTGGCCTTGGCCTCATGCTTCTTGGTCTCCACTTCAGTTACCACTGCCTCAATCTGAACATCGTTAACCTCGCTGGCCTCTTGTTTATCAACAGTTTTCTCGGTGACTGTAGCTTCAATCTGGACAGGCTTCTCATCTTCTTTGATCTCGGACTCGACCTTTGAAGCTTCAATCTGAACTTCAGCGGAGACTTCGGTATTTGTTTCATCCTTGGATTCTTCCTTGGCTTCAGTCTTGGATTCTTCCTTGACATCTTCCTTGGATTCTTCCTTGACTTCAGTCTTGGTGGCTTCCTCGACCTCAGCCTTGAATTCTTCCTTGGTCTCAGCCTTGACCTCAGCCTTAACTTCGGTCTTAACTTCAACCTCGGATTCTTCCTTGAGTTCAGTCTTGACTTCAGCCTTGGTATCTTCCTTGACTTCCTCCTTAACCTCAGTCTTGGCTTTCTCCTTGACTTCGGCCTTGGTGTCTTCCTTAACCTCAGTCTTGGTTTCCTCCTTAATCTCAGCCTTTGTCTCGACATTGACAGACTCAACATGTGTCTCAGTCTGCTCCTTGGCCTCTTCAGTCTTGACTTCCTTGATCTCTTGCTCAGTCTTCAGCTCGGCCACGATCTGAACATCTTCAACCTTGGGGCTATCGTTTGTCTCGGCCTTGACGTCGACATCTTCAGACTTGGTTTCGCATTTAACTTGAGTTTCAACCTTGTCATTCTCCTGGCTAGCTTCATCAGTTGTTTCAGTACGTGTTTCAACCTTTGTCTCAATCTGAGAGTCAAGAGTCTTGTTGATTGCTGCCAACTTGGTGCTCACACTTCTATTCTTTGTGAGATCGACGGCCTCAAGATTCTTCTTGGAGGGAACGGCAATGGCATTCTGGTCAATCTTCTCCTTGAACATGTTGGCTCTTTGTTTGACTGAGCCTCCAAGAGATACGCGAGGTTTGTGATTAACTTCGACCTTTGTTTGTGTGGTTTGAAACTCGTGAGCAGCAGTGTGCTGGTGGGCCGCCGGTCCACGCTGGAAAATGCTGAGCTTCTCCATGACAGGAGCATGCGTAACAGGGGCAGCATTCTCAGCAATGACAATGGGTGCTGTAGCAACAACCTTGACAGAATCTTCGACAATGGTAGGGACTTGAGTCTCAGGGGCCTTTTCAGAAACAGTTGTTGTCTCAGTGACACTAGTCTCGGTAACGTTAGTCTCGGTAACGTTAGTCTCAGCAACGTTGGTCTCGGCCACAGTGATTTCCTTTGAAATAGAGTCTTCAATAACAGCAGGAACCTTGGCTTCAGAATCTTTCTCGGAAGTAGCAGTTGTCTCATCAACCTTGGTCTCGACCACGGAAACTTCCTTTGAAATGGATTCTTCAGAGGCAGGAGAGGCCTTGGACTCAGAATCTTTCTCGGAAGTAGTAATTGTTTGATCAACCTTGGTCTCAACCACAACCACAACTTCTTCTTCTGTAGTCGATTCTTCAGTAACATTAGAAACCTCGGATTCAGACTGTTTCTCAGAAGTAATACTGATTTCATCAGCCTTGGTATCGACCACGGCAACTTCTTCCTTTGCAAGAGAGTCTTGAATAATAGCGATAGTCTCGTCTTCAGAAGTAGTAACTGTCTTGTCAACCTTGGTATCAACCACGGCAACTTCTTCCTTTGCAGTTGATTCTTCAATAACATCAGAAACCTTGACTTCGGACAGTTTTTCAGAAGTAGTAACTGTTTCATCAACCTTGGTGTCAACCACGGCAACTTCTTCCTTTACAATAGATTCTTGAATAGCAGCAGGAACTTCGGCTTCAGACTGCTTTTCGGAAGTAGTAGTTGTTTCATCAACCTTGGTCTCGACTACAGCAATTACTTCCTTTGCAGTTGATTCTTCAATAACATCAGAAACCTTGGCCTCAGGCACTTCTTGAGAAACAGATACTGTTTCGGTAACCTTGGTCTCGACCACGGCAGCTACTTGCTTTGGGATAGATTCTTCAGAGACAGGAGAGACCTCGGCCTCAAATGATTCTTTAGAAATAGATGATGTCTCGGTAACCTTGGTCTCAGCCACGGAAACTTCCTCCTCCTTTGAGATAGATTCTTCAGAAATAGATGATGTCTCGGTAACCTTGGTCTCAACCACGGCAACTTCTTCTTCCTTTGAGATAGATTCTTCGGAAACAGACGATGTCTCGGTAACCTTGGTCTCGACCACAGTAGCCTCTTCCTTTGAAACAGATTCTTCAGAAACAGATGATGATGTCTCGATGACATTGGTATCTTCTACTACGGCAACCTCTTCCTTTGAAATAGATTCTTTAGGGACCTCGGCTTCAAGTGATTCTTGAGAAACAGATGATGTATCGGTAACCTCGGCATCTACTACGACAACCTCTTCCTTTGAACTAGATTCTTTAGAGACCTCGGCTTCGAGTGATTCTTCAGAAACAGATGATGTCTCGGTGACATTGGTCTCGATCACATTGTCTTTTTTCTCGGTGGTGGTTGTTGTTGTTGTGGAACTAGTGGTGTCAATGACTGTAGTGGTCGTGGCAGAGTTTTCAGTTTCAAAAGTCTCCTCAACTGCAGAAGTTACAGAGACAGTATTATTGTCTTCCTGGACATCAACTTGTTTTGTAGTAACATCATCATCATCTTTATGGGAAACGATTGTGGATAAAGTAGTATCAGTTATAGGTCCCACTGAAGATTCCATAATGGATAGCTCCTGAACCTCCTTGTTTGAATCGGTCACTATGTTTGTGATATTTTCATGTTTGACAACCTCAATATCAGTGTGTTCAACCTCGTACACAATTGTTTCTGAAGTTCCGTTATCCTCCTTGAATGTCAGGTTATGTTTTTCAATAGATTGGATATCTTCATTTGTCTCTTGAGAAACCTCATTAGCTGACTCTTCAATTACAACATGTGTGTCCTTGTGATGAACATCTCTAGTCTCGTCAAGATCAATTGAGATCTCTTCCACAATAGAATGCTGTGTTTTGGTGGCCTCAAGGTCTAGCTCGTCCTCCAAGTCAATCTCAAGGTTGTCTTCGTCGTCAGTGAGGTCGATTTCCACCGTAGAATTCTCGTTGACAACATGTATTTCTTCATTAGTGTCTCGGTCAACAGTCTCAAGCTCTGCTTGGACAGCCAACACATCGTCTTTAATGACCTGGGTTTTGATGCTCTCAAGTCCAGAGTGAACTTCATGGACTGGGATTGTCTGAGCATCGGCTGTCAAAGACTCCTCTAAAGTGGCGCGAGTGTTTTCTTTAATGGTCTGGGACTTTTCTGTCTCCGCCTGGTCTTGGGCTTCAGAGCCTGAAATTGTTTTGACGGCCTGGACGCTTTCGATAATCAAGTGCTTGCTTTCAGTGTGAGATTCCAAGAGGTCTTGATCTTGACCTTGTTTGATTGGCTGAATGCTTTGGGTATTATTGTCGGTCAAGTCTTGTTCAACCTCTTGGGTATCTCTGATCTCAAGCTGTTCAACCTTGGTTTGGCTTTTGATGGAGAAAATGATGTCAATCTCGCGTTGGGCACTAGTCAAACAGTCGCTGCCGTGTGCTGCATTGTGTAGACCATCAGAGCCAAAGAGTGCACGAATACTATAAATAGGCATATGCTGTTATTAGCCACGAAATACAAGAAGAGCACAAAAAACCCACTTGCCTGTTGGGATCAATTTCGCCTGCCTTTATAGAGTCTGTTGGGCCCATGAGCTCCCTCCAGGCCTGTACTGCATTCTCCTTCTCAAGCACCATGGCGTACACAGAGCCACTAAAGGGATTAGAATTGAGATTATGATTAGGATTATGATTATGATTGGGATTATGAGTTGGTTCTGGATTGAAGACACAAGAGGCACATATTCTGCATGCACACACACATGTATGCACCAAGACGTATATGGACGCAATGTCTACCGCCATCCCTCGTCAAGATTCTAAAAAAGGGGTATGTATATTTACCTGCTCATGAACTTCACCAGATCATCGTAAAAAGGTTTGCTTTCATGCTCGCGATAGAACAAACGGGCATCATCTAGAGAGAGCTTGATCTCACGCTCCCTGACAATCTTGAAGCCAGCATCGACCACCATTGAGATCAGGGCCTCTTGTTTGTATTGTGCCTCTGTCACGTCTGGCTTGATTAGAGCCAGAGTCTGTTGAATGGCTGGCAGGCTGCCTACACACTCGACGGGTTCCTCAGGAAGCAAAGCGTCGAATTGCTTGGTGGTTCTGGTAGCCAATTCTTCTTCTTTTGACATGGTAACATGGCTGCTTTGAAGTTCGATTGACTCGACACATTCACCCTCCGCTGTGGATTTAAGTTGAATGGATTTCTCGGAGGAGGACTCGGACTCGGTCCGTGTGTCTTGCAAGTACCCTTCGTGTGTGGCTGTGGTGAGGTCTTCTTGTCCTTTTGGAAGATGAGGAATAGGTCTTGAGGTATCCTCAGGAGTATCTACAAAGAAACACAGCGGCAATAAGACAATTGAACTCCCTCTGGACCAATAACAAGTACCTGAGATCTCTACGGAGCCTTGGTCCTGATGATGAGGTGAGTGAGTGAATGAATGAAGAGTGGTCAGGGCTTACTTTGATATAAGCTTCTGGCTCGGTGTGTGTCATTAGGTGGCGATGTGGCTATATAGAATTAAGAGGAGAAAGAGAGAATAGTAAGGAAACAAGGTTGATTAGACTGCAACGGATTTTGCTGAACCACCAAATGCAACAATAATAAAGTTTCGTTACTTTCGTGACGTATCACCCTACAGTGTCCCACCACGCGCTGCCATTTTTTCCAAGGCCAGCCATGGTCCAAATATATATATAAAAAAAGGGTAGAGGATCTGTAACTAGCAAGCACTTTATATATAAGCCATCAGTCAGTCCCAAGCTCTAAAGGCCAAAAGTCCTCGTGTTATTAACACGGAATCAATCCAATCAATACACAAATAATTATATATATAATTATATATATATAAATGGTTCGATACAGCCTTTACTAGTCTTTACAAACAATGCTTAATATAAAGTTTAGTCCTATCGATTCTTCTGGTATGGTCCAACGCGCTCGCGTTCCTTTTTGACACGAACATCCATATTACGGTCCTTCCAATTGCTCTTGCGTAGTTTTATGGGCCGATTTCCAACGTATTTTCCTAGAGTAAGAGTACAGATAAGAAACAGGTTCTCTTTAATCATTTCTGTCTTACCATTCATTTCTCTCCACGCCTTTACAAACTCATTTGGATCCTTGAGACTGATAAACCCATATCCCCTGGATTTGCCTGTTCGTTTGTCGCGCACAATTCGAGTCCGCTGAAGACTGGAATACTTTGAGAACGCCTTGAAGAGCAGCTCTTCTGTGACTTCGTTGCCAAGATCACCTGCAAACAGTCTATAGTCATTGTCATCCCAATCAATCAGACTAGGATCCTCCCACACTTCTCCACCTGCTGCACGGACAAGAGTCTTTTTCTTGCCCTTCTTTCGTGCCTCTTCTGCCGCAGACGCTGCTGTAGCACTTGCAGGCCGAGGTCCAGTGTATCCTGACGTTGAGACCGGCAGCATAAAGGTACTCGACGATTGGTTGTTCATTCCACCCCCAAGCGAGGGCTGGTAGGAACTAGAAGAGGAGTTGGGTTGATATGAAGACGTGGGTGTGTATTTGCTGACTGGATTAGACGCTACGGGTGTGGAATCACTCGTTGATGCAGCATTGGGATCAGTAGAGCCATAATACTGAGAATAGTAGCTGGGATCGTAGTAGTATTGAGATGAATCATAGTTGTAACCACTTGCATCAGTTCCAGTAGCTGCATAGCTGCCTGCACTGTAATCGTAGCCCGAATAATATGCTTGATTAGGATCGTAGTAGGCAGATCCATCATTTCCGGATCCATCTACTCCTCCTGAATTAGCAGCATTTGAGCTAGATTCTCCACTTGGCATTAAAGAAAGGATTGTGTGTTAAGCTTGAACAAAAGCAAGCCAACCCTTTTTTTCTTTCTTTCTTTTTCTATTTTACATGCAGACCGTACTGTTTTTGCAGACGATTCTCCGCTGCTTGAAAATTGTTTTTTTTGGTTTGTTGGAAAAATAATCTACAGTGGTCACGTGAAATTGGTTGGAGCTGTCAAGATATATTGGATAATGCAATAGCAGCCCTCGAGTATATATATATATATATATATATATATATATATATATATATTTGTAGCAAAGTCATGTATTGACAGAACCAAGAGATGTTATTCTATCAGAAACAGGACCTTGGTATTCTGGCCCACATTCATAAAAATCCATCATTGGCGATCTTGGGCCACCAATTCGTAAAGTAAGGAGACAATGGGATGTAGACCGCACAGCTTATTGTGACCATCTTTAACACAATACTTTTACTGTTATAAGCACACTACCTGCTAAATGTCCTCTTTGTTTGGCGGGTTTGGACCATGTGTCCACACATTTCTTATGTTTTAACTACAATTTATAAGGCATGCTGAATGATAGTTTTGAAGACACTCCTTGTACTCATGCTCACGTTGGTGTCTTTATCAAGTCCCTCCACTTAATTTTCCGTCCTTTTACTTGACTAGCCACCTTTGTCCTCCAGCTCTTGTGCCAATGATTTACTTTGATATGTATCATATATCTTGTATTTCTATTGTATCCTCTACTAGTGTCTCTTACATTTATAAGAGTATTAACATCTCTTCAATATACCTCTTATCTCTAGGAAATAACAATTGGTTTTTCTTGGTGCAGATCAATAAAATTTTGTCTTGAACAATAAAGAGTGTGTTTCGTAGCTCACCGTATATAATAAATATTTCCCAAGATTAATGACAGTAGGATCTGAGCAAGAAACTTTTATAAAGACCAAGACTACTTACACCCAGAGAATAAAGACATGTCGTTTTCGACTAGAGGAACAATCGGGATCAAACTTTGGGTGCCATGGCACATTTGGTAAACAAAGAGAAAGAAAAATGTGTTTGTAAAAAGGCTATTAGTAAAACTTTGCATAGAATGAATATTTATTCTTGTGTAGCTCTTGAAAAATATTTACTGTCCAAGGAGTATATCTCTAAGCGCCGTACTTTTTACAACGCTGCAAATAATTGAGATGGGAAATGGGAAAATATTATATAGCGATGAGTCCAAGTTTTATTCTCTTTAAGAATAGTTGCGGCTATACTTTGTGGGAGCCTAGTAAAAAAACAAATACCACCCAAAATACCTTGCCCAAAAAGTGCAACGAGATAGAACATTTGGTACAGTCTGGGAGTGTATCTGGTTAGGACGAATCACTCTCTTTCCGTTATAACATTTTTACCAATAAAATTATAATACAACTATACTATTGCACAAATCAACAATACACATGCCAAGTCCTGCTCCTTTGTCAAACGTTGTCAAACGCTCAGGCACTTGGGATGGAGTGAATGCATCGCTCCACAACTGGCCATCCCGACTCCTTGTACGACCTAACGAGTCTCTACCGCTTTTCACTTCTCCAGAAAGTGAAGCCCTTCTTACTCAGGATGTCATCACCACAGCCTGCCAAGTTGAGATTGGTCTCTGTGATCCTCTCAAGACAGCCATGGAGCCCTATGGCAAGGCTATCCATGTCTGTGTTTACGTGGACAGACACGGACAGTTCAGAGGTGAGGCCGCTGTGTTCTTGGACATTTCAGCTATATCTCCAATCCGCCCACTCCAGCCACGCATCCATATCGGTGGATGCTTCAACGCACCAATGTTGGCCCGTTCAAAGGCCATGCCCCACCATTGTCGCTACTGCCGTCAAGAGGGTCACCTCATCTCGGCCTGTCCCACACGTCCTCCTCGATACCGTCGATGCGGCGAAACCGGCCATTTGGCCAACGAAATCCTCTGCCCAAAACACCTCTCACATGCTGCCCGCGAAAAAGCCGCAGCCCTGCAACATTCCGTTGAGATGGCTACTGCCCAAGTCCGAGGACACCTCTTCACTCAAGAATTGGCGCCCAATCTCTCTCATAAATTGTGGTGCAAAAATCTTCAACAAGCTCTTGACCGCGCGACTACGCATGTGTATTAGCCCTCTCATAAATCCTTTTGAATCCGGCTTCATGTGCAACCGGTTCATCGCTGACAATGGTCTCCTTGCCCGCCTTGTCATGCATCATGCCCAACTGTCAAAGCACCCAGATGTGGCTCTGCTTTTGGATCAGGAAAAAGCCTACGACCGAGTTCACCCCACGTATCTTTGTCTAGTCCTTTCCTACCTCAATTTTCTCCTCCCACTACACTTTTGCTCCCCAACCGTCCAAACCGCCATCTTGTTCCCTGGTCATCAATCCTCCTGTCCCCCTTCTCTGTTGCCTATCCACCGGGCTTGCTCTCATATTTGGCCAGAGTCCCTTCCTAGTGAAGTGCGTCTTCCTCCCAGCCTGATACTCAACTTTCCTTTGTCAGCCATCTGGACGGTATCCCCGCCATTTCTTCCCCCCACTGCCAATATGAAAGGCGTTCTTGTCTCAGATGCCTTCCGCATCTCACTTAAAGGTCAGCTCCAATGCCGGACATATGTTGACCTTCCCAAGGCCAGATATCACACCCAACATTTCTTCCAAGCCCTGGATAGACATCGCATAGTTCTATTTGAGTGGTTCTCCTCATGCATCGACCCAGAAACCTCCTCTCTACCCTCTTCTCCCACAGATTGTCTATCATATTTCCTTCACCATGTCATGGTGGATAATGGGAGACTTGGGAAGGCCATGACAGGTTCTTTTTGGCGATCGCTTGCCCTTCCCTCCAGCGCAGTCCATGATATTCCCAAACTTAGTTGGAAACGATTCTGGCATCAAGCCATCCCTCATCACTGTCGTACTGTCTGGTGGAAGGCGCTCTGGCAATGTGTTCCCACAAGATCGCGACTGCACCGCATTCTCCCCTCGGTTGTCCACTCTCCATTATGGCAGCTCTGCCTCGCACAGGACGAATCCATGGGTCACTTCTTCTTTTCCTACCCTCGTAAACTTGTTGCATGGGAAGCGACTTTGTCTCAGCATGTCCTATTCTTGTCCTTGGCCTACGCCCAACAGCTTCTCCTTAACGGGATCTTCCCGCCTCCATCCCCACATTTGCGTCTGAATGTACTGGTAGTTTCCATCACAGCACATGCTATCTGACGTGCTCATTGGCAATTTGTGTTTGAGGGTCCTATTTTTCTTTCTGGATCTGTGGCCTACAAGGCCTCTCATGCCATTTTGTCGACTCAATTGTAGATGATCATGGTGTGCATCCACGCTTAACCCGCTCATTATTCTATCCAACATCTCTCATATCTTTAGCTAATCTCCGACCCACGTGATCGGACTTCTCTATAGTTTTTTTCTTTTTTCATCTGCAATGCAGTTTAAAAGAGCCGTTCATCTTCATAAGACATGAGGCCATTAAAACATCCCCAGCACCGCCGATCGAAGAAGCGTGACTGTGTAAAGATAATAAACTATCTTCTACAAACAAAAAAGTTTAAAAGAGCCGTGCGACAACCGCAACAGTTCGCCCAATAAAGAATACAAAGATAATAACCTTTTTTTGACAGGGACAAATCTTCTTTATAGTGAAATGGGACATGCCTTTTTTTTACTATACTGATATCTGTTCTGTCTTTCATAAACAATGCCAATATTGAGGGACAGGGTCATGAAAACTTTTTATTATTTTGAACGTTGCACTGGAGTGGAACGACAGTTAAACTTTTCGACTTTGTTGTTTTTCAAAAGCATATGTCGAGAAAGAATCTCTAAATTGCTACCATGATCAATTGCAATTTCACAAATGTTGGGATATGTTGTCAAAAAAAATTTCATGTCTTTAGGGTATGTCGATAGACTAGCATAGTCAATTATGACAAGCCGTACTTCTTGTTGTGAGTAATAAAGTCGGTCAGTGAGATCGGCGATGTCTCCTTTACAGCTTTTTAGCGATGCTAGTACTGTTTGGAATGATGGCGAATCTCGGTCCAAGATTGGATCATTCGCTGCACAGCATGGGCTCACGTAAACTTCCTGACATTTTAGTCGAAAGTGCAACTTGTCGACCATTAGTTGTAATAAATGTGACCGAGACACATCTGTTTCCTTGGTTACTGATTTTCGTGCATAACCGATGCAAACAAGGTGAGGATTTTCCCGAATATTCTGCCAATATAATGACAGGGAATCGTTCGTTTCGATTAAGAATTGGCGCATTTTCTTTCGAACAATCCAAAGATGTCGCCCATAAATCGTCTTTCCATTGATCCTGGATTTAACGATATGTCCCCAGATTTTAGCTTGCCCGACCCAATATTGAAGTTGGGTTTCTTTACAATGCCGATGCAAGTTTGGGAAAATATCAGTCATGATTTTATATTGCATTGCTGCTGTAACAAAATCATAGCTGAAGACATTTTCATTAGCGGAATCAACATTGGTGGCAATAGTCTTCATTATGTGCAGCACTCTGTCTTTGCAGTATGGAATGACAGGACTGTCAAACTTGCGTTTTGACCCCGAGGAGCCTTGTCATTGTCATTAGCTTTACTGACGACATTATTGTTGCTTTCTACAGTTTCACTGTCATCGTCACTATCATGTGTGTTGCCATCACCGTCTTCAATGATGTCGTCCAATGATTTCTCGGTTGGTGAAAGAATGGGTGTTGAAGGATAAATTAAAAATGTGTATAGATCTCGTTCATGGACATCCAACGCTAATGATTCGAACACGACGTTTTCGCTCTCGTACATGACGTTTCTCTCATACATGACGTTCTCTACTTTTTTTGTCTTCTTTTTGTCCAAGAGACTTTTTTGTTTCCCTTCCATTAGTTCCCGAGATGCTACATGGTATATAGACTGCCAGCACTATATCTCTCAATAAAACATAATCTTTAACCTCATACATGACGTTTTTGTAAAGCGCTTATTTAATATATCTTACCGGTACTGGATGGAGTCTTGGCTGCAGTCTGGAAAGCCTACTGGAGACAAGTTTTTGACAACATTCCTTTTACTCCTGTCCACGTGAGTGACTCGGTGGACAAGACCCTCCATTCCTTGTTTTCTTCGTCCCACCTTCTTGAATAGTCCTCTCCACCTCTCGACTTTATGCCTATGATATACTTGCATTAGCTTCCCACACATTTATGTGTGCATCAATATCTCCCCAGGCACCTACCTCTTCTTCATAGGAAGTAAGACCTGTTTTTTTGGGCAATTCAATATTATTATTTTTGTATGAGACAAGATTTATTGAATTGCCCAAAAAAACAGGTCTTACTTCCTATGAAGAAGAGGTAGGTGCCTGGGGAGATATTGATGCACACATAAATGTGTGGGAAGCTAATGCAAGTATATCATAGGCATAAAGTCGAGAGGTGGAGAGGACTAGTCAAGAAGGTGGAACGAAGAAAACAAGGAATGGAGGGTTTTGTCCACCGAGTCATGGGCAATTCAATAAATCTTGTCTCATACAAAACAAAATATATCTTACCGGATTCATGAAAAGTGACTTGTCCGGCGTTGAGTAATACTATCTGGTCCCTAGCAGTTCAAAAAAGCAAATAAATAAAATCAATTGAATAATATGTCCGGTGAATGTGTAAAAGTGGTAATTTAAAAAAACGTCGTGTACGAGAGGATAAACGTCGTGTTCGAATAATCGTTGTTTCAAAATATGTGTTATATATCTTCTAAGTATTTAATTTTAAATTGGATTTTGTATCCAACTATTTATGAAGGATGGCGCAAATAGAAATAGTCCATTTTGCCTGCATTAGTGAACATTGGTGTTTTCAATCTCAAGCATTATGTTTTGTTGTTGTTGTAGTGTAGGTTATGTTGACTTGTTGACTTGCTGACTTGTATGCTATTCCCCTCTTAATATCAGGGACATCAATTAAATCATCATAATGTTTTTAATAAAGTTACGAAAGAATAAGATTTTTGTCCCCCGTATTTTCAAAGTCGATGGTGCAAATAGATATGACACTAAGAACTTTCCTACTAATTTATAAATATCTGACACACTAACATACAATATATGTTGTATCTGTCCAAATATTTAATAATTAATTGAATAGCTTTATATAATCGAAATACAACAATATACATTCCAGGCCTGCTTTATGCCAGATGTCTTTTATTGCTTTGCGTTCCCAAATAAACTTATTCTCATGTATAGATAAACTATGAAATTATTAGTAAATAGACATCATGTATTATTGCCTGTAGAAACCTATAAATACTATAAATACTATAAACACTATAAATAATCATTGACTCTCCAACTAGGAAACCTTGCCCATTGACTCTATCTATCCATTCTTTATAATTGTTCGTGCTGAGCACCCATTCAAAGCTTTCAACATGTTCTTCGTGACTGCTGTCCTTACAATGTCTTGGACAGTCTTCATCTCACCACTTTCATATCCTTAAACTCCGCAGATTTCGCTTTTATTCCACCACATCTTTTCTGTTGCTACGTTTTTTTTCTCGCTTTTATTGTGTATTGACCTTGTTGCTCCAACTCTAAAGTAATAATAATAATAAGACTGTAATTAATTCCCAATGGTCCAATACCTCATCGCAGTGTGGGATTACACCGCAGAGGGCGAGTTTGAGCTTTCGTTTAAGCAGGGAGAAAGAATAAAGCTACTTGAGAAACACAATGACGACTGGTAATGCTAGGACAATCTGTGTTCCTTCCACAGCATGCTCATTTGCCAATGCCTTTTTTAGGTGGGAAGGTACCGAGGCATTCTTCAATCCAGTCTGGGTTTCCTTATAATGAGTTATTGCTACTTTAGGAGAACTGAATGATGAGATTGGTTTCTTTCCTGCAAACAGAATCCGACTAGAATCCGATCAAGAAGTCCAACGTAAGAATCAATTCTCAAGCCATTACTCAACCTACTGTATAGAAAATTCTGGCCAAGTTAAAGACCAACCTTTAAGGGAAATGTCACACGAGGTATTTTATTGATCATGTAGACTAGTACCCCACCCCCCCTTCTTCTTCATAAGCACCGGAATTCATCTCAATTCGAAAATGACAGCAGCAGATTCCGCGCGAAAATATTAGCATGCCTAGAGTTGTCCAGTCAGTACACGAGAGTAAAATAACACACCAGAACTCAGACTACTTTATGAATGGACAGCGACCCCAAAGCTTCCCTTTCACCAACCTTGGCATATCCAGCCAACCTTTTGAGAGAGCACCACAAAACTTGGATACTCCGCCTGCATTAGAGTACCGATCAAGACAATCGTCTATCAAGAGCAGAGGCACAAGTTTCCATGGCAATACAAATCTCGACCAAGAACCTCTAGTTGTATCTACATCTGAAATTGTCTCTCCAAATGATCAGATTTCCCAGACATCAGATAACCATACCTCGCTTCCAGATGGCTGGGAACATGCTTATGGTGAGCCTTTTTACACTGACGATTGATTCAAACTGACAATGATTTGCAAATAATTGAACGGGATTCTGTCTAAAAGATGATGAGGGCACAATATACTATTTTAATGAGCAGACGGGTGAGTCTCGATGGGATAAACCCGCTCATCCACAGAATTTGTCTGGCAGCAATGCCTTTGTACCAGACAAGGAAGAAAATGCGCTGGCAAGCAAGCTAGACAATATGCTGCTCTCACCAACCATTGGAGATGATTTTGGGATCCAATCCAATTTCCAAAAGCTAAAGCCCAACGAACTAAAGCAACTGGTAAAGCGAGTTTTTTTTAGACGAGGATAATGACACTCGATGTTTGAATCAGGAATTGGATCAATTGCACTCTGAATGGATCCGCCACCAAGGATTTGTTCAAATGAAGATGCGAGCTGAAAAGGAAGATGGTGGAAAATTGAGTTCCTGGAAGATGTACTATGCCGTTCTTTCCAATGGATTCCTGCTGCTCTATAAAGAGAGCTATTCAAAGGGAAAGGTAATATAATATAATATAATATAATATAGCAATAGAAAAATGCCAGAATGTTCATTATTTTTGATTATCCGTGCCATAGAAACCAGCAAAGCCATTGGTACCAGTGGGTGGATTTGATTTGGACTCTTGTCATATAGATCCAGCAAACAAACATGATACCCGACGAAAGAATGTGTTTACGATTACGACTAAAAAGAAAGTAAAGATATATATCCAGACTTCCCATGAAAAGGAGTTTTCGATTTGGCTAGACACAATCATGCGAGATTTAGTCGCTAGAAGAGAGGCCCAAAAAGAGGTAAGGAAAGAATTGTGGATAGAATATAATCTGATCTGCTTGAATTGTAGGAATCTGGTCAGTAGAATGAGAAAATTGGATATAGTGCCATACTAACCAATCCCTGATGGAGGAATCTAGACATTATTAGATTGCTTAGAATGTTGACATCCGATTCAAACCAGCTAAAGGTCAATCGAAAGATAGAGACAGCGAAAGGTATTGGAGGGTGAATTATAAATCAATAGATTTCTGACAATCCACCCAGAAACCGATGAAAAGGACCGTAGGTATAGAATAAAATCAGATACAGATGACCACCGAACACGACCAAAGAAGCTTGGCCACTGGTTCTCAAAGAGTGGCAAGGAAGACGAGAGACTAGAGGCACAGCATGTTGTTGGCCAGACCGAGTCGCCTGCAGGTGGGTTTGGCGGTTGGTCAGTTGGAAACTGATGCTGAATACATGGATAGGAAACGATGTTTTCGGAGGGTTTATTCGTTTGGACGACGATGGAAAGATACCACGGATCCTTCGCCAGTGTGTTAAAGAGGTGGAAAGAAGAGGTATGAAAAGGGACATTGTTTGGTCCATGTGTTTCTCATTCTTCTCTAGGACTGGACTCTGTTGGAATATATCGCATCTCGGGCCATAAATCTTCCGTTCAAAAGTACCGAGCTCAATTCAACAGAAGTAAGGATCCAGAGGATGGCCCAATGTGTTACTGACTAGGGAGAGGGGCTATAGATGAAGATGTTCACCTTGAAGAAGAGAGTGACATCAATGTGGTAGCCAGCTTGTTGAAGCTGTACTTTCGAGAGCTACGCAATCCTCTCCTTACATACGAATACTACGACTGGTTTATTGATGCAGCACGTAAGTATGGTTGTGGATATAGCCAAGAAGCTAATCAATTCTAAAGGAATACTCAACTATGATGAGCGGATGTTCCGGATAAAATCAATCATACATGTGCTGCCAAAGTCAAACTATGTTATCATGGAGTTCTTGATGCGACATCTTAGCCTGGTTTCGCTACACAGCGAGGTCAACAAGATGGAGCCTTCCAACCTTGCCCTCATATTCTCGGTTGGCCTGTTGAGAACAGCAGCCGAAGATTTTAGCAGTATTATGCAGGCCGATCTTCAGAGCAAGATTATTGAGGCTGTGATTCAGCAAGTGGACTGGTTCTTTGATGCTGATGATCAGGAAGAAGAGCTGGTGAATGTTGAACCATAAAATATAAAATATAAAATAAACCAACCAACATTGCAAAAGACATTATAAACGAGCGATGTGACGGCTCCAAGCAAGTCCACATACATTCGCACACACACACACACACACACATTTATACAAAGATGGAGTTTCATCCGGAATTTGAAATGGGAAACCCTTTTGTTCTTCTTAACATGGGCAACAGTTTCAGTACCCATGAGCTAAAGACTCAGATTGCTCATGACCTCAAAATAGACGTGGCGTTTCCATTCTTTCCCGCCGGCCGAAATCAGGGCTCGGCTGCCTGCTGTGTGGTAGGAACATCGAGATGGTTTCACTCTCTTGCCAGGCACCATTCGTCTAGAAGACAGCGCATAACCAAATCCCTCATGGCCTTGCCCTAGGTTGATACAGAGTGGATTGAGAAACTCTCCAGCAGAAAAGACGATGAAATTGTGATTCTCAAGAGCCCTGCCTACACTCGCCATGCCCTCTCTCCCGATGGAAGTCCTCAAAAGCAATTGCCGACGGTTAACATTTATGTGAACATGCTCCCCAAAGATCCCTCCAAACGAAGCGAGTAAGCCCAGCCTCTTGAATAGACAGTCTTTTTTTTTAAAACAATATTCTCCATCTACCAGCACCCAGCTCTATCAGCCCAGATCTAGTCTGGACAAAAGGGGCAAAGAACAGTGTGGTTGGCCACTGATAAATTACATAAAGTCCCTGCTGGAAGGCAAGGATGCTGACCAAAAGATTGGAGGCCTGGTCGATTCGTTCGAGGATTTTGATTCGGTTTTTGACGAGTCTTTAAGCATTGAAGAAAAGCACCAGGTAAATCAATATCTGGCGACACGGAATGGCCTCTGAGCCAAGCTAACCAATGGCCCTGGTGATCTTTGTAAAGCAATTTGTGGATCGTATCCAGAGAATGCTCTGGCCATGTAGCCGACGTTATAAAGTCATTCCACGAGAGGAAGATGGACCAGATCAACTGGCATTGCAGGAAATAGAGGACAGTTTAGTCGGAGCTCTTGATGAGCCCTCTGAAGGCACCAAACCACTCTACAATGACCCAGCCAATTCAAACTTGCCAGATGTCTTTGCCATTATTGAATCAGAAAACGCATACTACTTTTTGGCGTCCTACCGAGGAACCACTCTACAGGACCTCATTACTTACAATCCAGGGGTACTTAGCTCAAACTTCAAAAAAGGATTTGTTGTGTACCAATTGTTACGAGCAGTGGCCAGTCTCCACAGTCGAGGAATCCTTCATGGAAGGTAAATGATACTAGATATTTGGTCTGAATTATCAAAATTAACAAGTTCATAAAGTCTAAGAGCCTCTAATATCTTGGTCGACGAGAATTTGTGGGCACAGTTGGCAGGCATGGAGTGTGGTGCAAATCCTTTGGATATCGGTAAAAGATCTCTTGGTCAAACAGATGGGCATTAAGCTAACCAGAAATTCTCGAGATAGACATTGACACGCTTGTTAATGACGCTCAGTTACCTATGCTAACCAAAGGTACATTTTGATACCAATCTATTGAGCAAGCCCTTTAACCTACATATGATTCTAGAAATAAAACAAGAGCCATTGGTTATAAAGTGGGTCCGAGGTGAAGTATCCAACTACTCTTATATAATGGCCTTGAACCACTTGGCAGGTAAGTTGTGCTGTAGCAATGCCTATTAAATCATCATCATCAACTAATCTTATTCTTTAAAGGTCGAAAGGAAGGCGACCCAAACTTCCATCCCATATTGCCTTGGGTGGTTGATTTTACAGGCACATCTGTACAAGATGGCTGGAGAGACTTTACAAAGACAAAGTTCCGAATGAACAAAGGAGATGAACAGCTTGACTTTACATTTGATGGCCCAGTGCCTCATCATATTACTGACATTTTGTCTGATATTACCTACTATGTGTACTTGGCCCGCAGAACACCTATACCGGTATGTTTATTATTATTATTATTATTTAAAAATAGATTCAAGGTCTATTTACAATGGCATGTCTAGGTATTGTGTCAATTTGTACGGTCAAAGTATGAGCCAAACGAGTATCCTTCTTCCATGCATCGTCTTTATGAATGGACTCCAGACGAGTGTATACCCGAGTTCTATACTGGTACTTTGGATACTCTAGGAAATATTTTTTTTAAAAAAAAGGCTGATCAATGCGTATTGTATTGAACAGATCCTACCATCTTTAAATCGATCCACCCAGACATGCCAGACCTCCAGATTCCACTGTAAGAATCTCGTTATCAACTTATAGACAACCACTAAATATCTTTAATACAGATGGGCAGATTCACCAGAAGATTTTATTAAAAAGCATGCAGAGGCCCTCGAGAGTGATTATGTATCTGCCAATCTTCATCACTGGATCGACTTGACTTTTGGAAATAACCTGACAGGAAAAGGAGCAATAGAGGCAAAGAATGTTGCCCTTCCGTTACTTGCTGGCCAAAACAGCTTTATGAAGCATGGCATTATCCAGCTGTTCAAATGCAAGCATCCACAAAGAGGCTGCAATTGGCACAGTGCAAAAAGGTATCATTAGCATGCTCATGTATATAAAGTCTGTGAGTTTTTATACCTTGAATAGCTCTATGGATACCTACCGAAACTGTGATCCAGACCAAACCCAAACCACCAGCCCTGTGCCAGAAGTGGCCTATAGTGCAAGCGTACCAAGTCAACGAAGCTCTAAAATGTTGCGCCATATGTCCATATCTCCTCCTTATTCAAACCTGGCAGATAGCCCCTCCAACCTAACATTTGCCACACGCGAAAGAACCCCTTCTGTTCACTCGACCACATCTTCAATAGACACCTCTACGTCTATAACAAACCGAAGCATCTCAACAGACCCAAATAGCAATATTGGTCTCACGTCTGCCCTGCGCACAGAGCCAATTCGTCTATCGCCAGACATGCCTGATGATTTCTTTACAGAAAATCTCACTCATTATGAAGAAACCCTTGCATTCTCTACAAAATATAAGTTTATTGATGAGGCCATTGTTACCCTAAATCCAGTCTTGCCAGATTCTGGAAAACGATTCAGTATTGAGCCTCTCGAAGCCCATTTTGTACCAACAAACCCATTCTCTATCGGGGCAGCATACGATGTATATTGTCTTGGAAAGTTGATCCAAAGTGTATTTACGGCTGGAAATACAAAGGTCCTTGATCTTGACGGTGAGCCGTCTCGTATGTTTGCCAGTGGCTATTTTGAAGTTGGGAATGGTGATCTGTCGTACGATATCGCACCCACTGGACGAGTAAACGTAAGTTGTATATCATCAAGAGCTTTGATACAAATTGCATTGTCATAGGTATCTTCAATTGTTACCAGCGTAATTTCTGCATTAATGTCAGAAAACTGGAGTGATAGACCAACTGCCAAGGCTGTCTTGTGTGCTTCATTTCCTGCCATGACAGTGCGTGATCCATCGTGCTCTTTTCCGTTTTCTGAGCATATTCCAGAGATGTATGAATATCTTGCGGCATTCTACCAAGCGTAAGTCATGGATATCACCAAACAATATAAATCTAATATGATTTGTCTCGTCTACCTTAGTGAATGGTCTCGAAGACTTTACTTGGCTGACAAATGGATTGATCGTATCTGTGATTTGGAAGACGAGGCAAGTCTAAATGTCCTCAAGAGATCCAAGCGACGCTAACCCATACCATACCATACCAGGCCTTTCTTTTGATCCTTCCTACCTTTACACAACTCTTTACCTACAACGAAACCCGGATTGGTGCCATTAGCCTCTTTCCCAAACTTGCCCAAAGACTTGGACCCGAAAAGGCACGCCAACATCTTCTCAAGCCCATTATATCCATGTTCGAGGTAGTGGTTATCATTGACGGCCTAGAGTGAATACTAGAGACCTCTTGGGCATCCATTGAAAAAAATCATTATTGTCATCATTTACTAGACCCTACGACCAAAAATACCAAAGATCCTTTTTGACCAGTGGATCATCAAAGAGTTCGTAAAGAGACTCGGCATTGCTACATTTTTACAACAAATGCTGCCATGTTATCTGGAAGCATTGGCAATCAACGAAGACCTCACAAAGCCTCTTGTCGATGACGATGCCAGTATCTCTACCACACCTGTCGACAATGTCACTTCCCCTACCACAGCAGCCCCTGTTCCTGTATCTGAGCTAGCCGGAGAAGCTCTGGTCTACATCTGTCGACTATTAGGACCAGTACTGACCTCCAAACACATTGTACGCCAGCTTGTCAAGATTGTTTTTAGAGACAATATAGTAAAGCCTGTTCTGCTGGAAACAGTCGTACGAATATCCAGTAGCTTTGGAGAGACCTTTACGTCGATTCAGTATGCTTATTTGATTACTCTTATCGATACCTACCAGCGTTCTATCACGAATGTCAAGAATTGCAAAATTGTCTGTAGCATAATATCTCTTCTTGAGCAGTTACTGCCATATATGCAGAATGAGCCACTGGTAACCGAGCTCAAGTCTGGGTTTGTGACAATTCTCTATAGACTTTTGGAGCCCTTGCCACCAACAGAAGACAACAAGGATATTCCAGAACAGACGATGCAGCTGCGACTGACCATTAGCATGAGAACCATTGATTACCTGCTTCAGATGGCCTACAAGATTCCCAAACCAGAATGGGAGGTCATGGTAGGTTATTGTTTAATACTTTTCGAGTATTTAATGTATTGATTCCAACTTGCAATAACAATAATAGATGGTACCTATGCTCCAAAAATACTTTTCAGGCTTTTCTACAAATATAATGAACGAGGAAGAGCTTGACGGCGAACTACCAGATTCACTCGATGCCCAAAAGAACTATCAGGCAAGGCTTTTAAAAAAAAGAGACCCCGGGTGAACGATGGAGATCTAAACAATAATGTGTATAATCTAGATGATATACGCTTATTCGCGTTTCTGTGACATTGTTGGCAAGGAGATTATGCATCGACTGATTCCTACCAGGTTGGTACAACTTTAAAGAGTAAAGCTGCTACTTAGACTGTTTACTAATCATAATAATACTTTTTTTTTCAGTGAGGCCATTGAGACCATGATGTTCAACAACTTCTCATCTGGTGAAGTGGTTCCTTTGGAAGTCGCTTCTCTTGAAGAGCAATCTATAGTCGCTGCTGAATCTCCTGAACCACAAAAAAAGAGCAGCAGCAAGATCATGGCATGGATGATGCCGGGCAAGAAAAAGAATGAAAACAATAAAGACAACAAGAGTATTATCGAAGACTCGGTCGATACAATAGAACCCGAAATGCTTGTCGATTCGTCAAAGCTGTATCAGTACTCGACCAAAGACCTCCATCAGTACACAACTCTTTCGGGAATCAAGATGGAAAACTCCTCTAGTACTCCAAGTAAGTCTAAACAAGCTATCGACCGGCTCGAACGCACCTTGTCAGTTTCGCCTACCTTGGGAAATGATTGGTCACAGAGGATGCCCTTGACACCTACAAAGATTCCAGAAAAAGAAGTGTAAGTAAACGTGTGTTTAAAATCAACCGTGCTCACGATTATTATTATTATTGTCTTGAACTTTCAGTAAGACCAAAGTACCCACCAGTGTCTTGCCATGGAAAACCAAGTGGAAGCCATCACCAGAAGATAAAAAGTAAAAGGTTTTTTCATTTTTATGTTGAATCTCTCTCTGATCCACACTATAGGAACTGGAACCGTTTTCTATCTACAAATTCTGGTATGTTTTTTTCTTCTATTGATCCAGATGTTTTGGTATGCTAATATAAATGCGTTGTAGAGGAAATGTCAAAGACGATGCAATTTTCTTTTAATGATTTAAAGCTAAGGGGATTCGCAGGTATGCATACTTTGGTGTTATTGGAGAGAACACGAGAATTTATTGATTATTAGGACACACGGCTGCCATTCGAACCATTACCGTAAATGAGCCCTGCAAGGTGTTTGCATCTGGTTCTAGGGACCGTACAGTAAAACTCTGGTCTTTAAATGCACACGAAGGCATTGAGAACTGGGAAACCAACCCATTTTCAGAGAGTTTGATAACCTATAGTGGTCATCGAAGAGGAGCAGTTAATGATGTTCACTTTTTATCTGGAGGGAGCAGCAATGGTCTAGGAGACATTGTTGCCAGCTGCGATGGACATGTTCATGTAAGATCAAATACCAAGTAAATATTGATATTCATTGGCTTTATTCTGTTTAGCTGTGGGATCCAGAGACAGGCAAAGCTATTCATCAGTTTAGTACTGGCCGTTCTTCTATTGTATCCGTAAAGCCAATATTCCATTCCAGAAATCTTGTGGGAGGGACAATGGAAGGGAGTATAACGCAAGTACATTTGTAAAGTCAACAGGACCGAAACTGATACATATCATTATAAACAGGTTTTTTGATGTGCATAACCAGACATCATTACACACCTGGAAATCAAGTTCGAACATGACTGGTAAGTCTATAAGCCTATAATCCTATAAGCCTGGGATACTAAGAGATCAAATAGGGACTATTCGGACGGTTGCTGTCAATAAAGCAGAGACCTTGGTTGCTGTTGCCTATTCGACTGGTGCGATTTCATTATTAGAATTAAGGACAGGCACCTTGATTGCCAGCTGGAAGGGTGGGGATACAGAAATCACCATGGTATGGCTTTATTCTTTTTTTGTTTCTTGTGCCTTGTGGTTGCTAACCATTTTTGTGGGATTGTGTTTAGATCAAATTCTATACAGACGAACTCCTTGTCTCTTGTGCGCCCGCGGATCATATAATATGCTGTTGGAACGTCAGTCGCCTGGCACTCGTGAAAACTATTCCTGGTACGTGATCCTTATTGAAACATGAAAACATGGAAACAGGGACTTATTCTCTAT
Source organism: Phycomyces nitens (assembly GCA_022702545.1). Lineage (NCBI taxonomy): Eukaryota > Fungi > Mucoromycota > Mucoromycetes > Mucorales > Phycomycetaceae > Phycomyces > Phycomyces nitens. The sequence goes on along the minus strand of JAHRBC010000008.1, from coordinate 1,954,579 downwards.
GCCTATAGCACCGCAAGATGTTGCCTCGCTGGATATATTCAAGGATGAGATTCTTACAATCAACGCCAATAACTCGGTATCATTTATACCCATTAATGACGATGTAAGGATACGAAATGCCCATAGTACAGAATACTCAAACCCTTATTTGTCTAGTTCCAATCGTACTCTTCTGCATTCAAGTCGTCAATTATAAAGTCTCAAGTGAGTTCATTTGCAATTGTGCCGACGGATCAACTGCTATTATTCGGGTGTACAGAAGGAGAGATATTTCTCTATGCGTAGAGTAGCACGCATCAGAGTGAGATATTACATAAATAAAACATCATTGTACCTTGGCAATAAATCAGTATATATTGTTGACCAAGGTTACCAAAGTAACCAAGGTAACCAAGCAACATATTGGTGCTTATTTCAAAGTGAAAACAAGGTTACTCTAGGACACGCCTGTGCGCTCTAAATGTCGCACGTCATTTAGATTTGATGCCTAGGTTGCCCAAGAATATACTCTTATTAAATCCTATTTGATTTTCTGCTGACCAATCGAAAGTTGTACTCGATCATAATTTATCCTTGGACAATAGAAAGTTAAATTTTTGGACATCTTCTTGAAAGCAACCCAAATCAAAGTTTCCGTACCACACATATTGGTGAACTAGCCAACAGGTCCAAGCTAGATAACAAAAGGGCATGTCAAGGAGATTATTGTGAATAATCAATAGTATCAATTGGCAGCAAAAATCCTGGTGCCCAAGAGACAATTGAAATTGAAATTAAAATAAAATTGTTGTTGATTGTGATATCGACGGCTAGAATCCCGCCTGTCTTTGCGGCTCTAGGGCCACTTTAGCAAATACAAGGTTTGGTTAATGAGCCTGGGTTAACAAAGGGCCAAGGACAAGAGTAAAAATAAACAGTGGGTGTCAATTAGGGCTTCATTTATCTATTCTCCAAAGTGTATATATATATATATATATATTTTAAAGGCACTTTTTGAATAGTGGGGTACAAGACTGGTGCAAAGGTTGGGACAACGTTGTTGGGGCCTGTCGTGAGAAACGGTTGTGTTACCGGATTTCTGGTTTGTGCGATTTGAATTTCTCGGTCAGAAAGTGAGCCGTGAGGGGGTGGTTGCTGAGGTGAAATGTCATCAAGAAGGACAGGCAATTAAGATCGTAATACATATTGCCCTGGAATTTTGTGATAACATGAATATGATAGGCAAGCTTACACGATTGCCAAATCCCAATGGCTGTACGACAGATCCCAAGATAAAAGTATAAATATAGAGGCAAGATTCAATGGTTATTGAGACTGTTGGCATAGTAACCCCAAAGATGAGCCGGGCCTATAGTTTTATGCTTTTTGGACATCCTGCAAGGGCAGCCAAGAGAAGAAGGGGGTCAAAAGGTATTTAAATATAACAAAATGTTCAAATATGTCGCAGATATGAAATAAGCTCCAGGACATTTAATTTGTTCGTATCTCCAAGAATAAATAAATATTAGCTTTATAGCCAAAATGTTTATGACAATCTAGAAATCTATATTCAGAATGGCCTTTATAGAATTGTAGAGTACAAAGAGCAAGGTCTCCAAGATTGTCCTCTAAATAAATAAAGAGGTAACACAGCCAGAGTCCCTAAAGAAGAATATAATGTTCTTGATACCTCTGGTTAGTCAGCAAATATATAGGAGAAGATTGACAATCACAGCCCCCAAAACAAACACACTCCTTGACAGACTAAATCTCTACTGACTACATATCAAAATTGGCTCTGGATATCCATGGGATTTCAGTGCTTTGGGGGCAATGGCCATTGCATATTTGGCGCAGGTACAATTGGCTACCAAACACTCTGAGATTTCGATCTGGTCTGAATTGGCTTTAGTTGATCTTCTTGTTACTACTCGACTCCTTGCAAGTAGACCTGCGGAGGATTACACAGACTTTCTTTACATTCAAATTTAAAAGACAGAATGGAAAGAGAGAGAAAAAAAAATTGCTCAAGCAATTGCTACACCCCACACTTGTCCAGTCGTTCAGTCTCAAAAGAACCATTAGCCTCCTTCTTCTCCCTCTTTAATACTTTTTTTTTCAACTCTTACAATGAACGTTGTTGGTGCTTCTGTGTCCGAAGCAAACTATGCTGCACATGAGACCAGAGATATTGTGTTGCCTAATCAGAATGTCCATGTCTCACAAATCGCAGTGGACGTAAGTCATTAGTCGTTTATTGGATGCCTATTGATTCCTCAAAAAAAGATTGGAGGCTCTCTTGCAAAGATCGTCTACTTTACCTCCTCAACCGAAGACTGCAAGGGTGGCCGACTACACTTTAAAAAATTTGAGACAGAACGTATTGATGATTGCATTGACTTTATTGCTGAACTCATGGACGATGCTCGACATTTGACACCCAGAGGAATCGGACAGGTTCTCAAAGCCACTGGAGGAGGAGCTCATCTGTACCATGAGAAGCTTGCCAAGAGATTACCAGGGGTAGTGGTCCAAAAAGAAGATGAGATGGAATGTCTCATTACAGGTAGATTAAAATGTTTTCATTTTGTTCGCAGGGTTATTGACATTTCAGGGGCTAGGTCTTTCGTTCTTCCTCACAGAAATTCCGTATGAAGCATTCACGTACAATGAACATGATGTCAACCCAATGCGATTTCAGCAAAAGTCTAGTGATATCTACCCTTATATGGTGAGTGGTGTTGTCGTATGGGGGCCATGTATTAAAACTATTGCTTGATAGCTTGTCAATATTGGATCTGGTGTGAGGTAAGACAAACACAAAAGGTTCAAAGAAATGTGAGTTATAACAGCAGTAATTTAGCATTCTAAAGGTGACTGGACCAGGACCCGATGAATTCTCTCGTATCAGTGGAACCTCGGTAAGGTAGCCTGTCAATCGACTGATCTGACCATAATATGTATATATATATAGCTGGGCGGTGGTACACTCTGGGGCCTCTTGTCGCTGCTGACCAATGCACAATCATTTGATGGTGAGAAATAGGTTTGATTAGGCCCAGTAGGAGGGACTAATATGATTGTTGTGCAATAGATATGCTCGAGATATCAAAAGAAGGCGACAATAAGAATGTGGACCTGATGGTTGGTGATATCTATGGCACAGACTACACAAGACATGGCTTAAAGTCGACACGGATAGCATCTAGCTTTGGCAAGGTGTTCAAAAAGGGTGTTCAGCAGAACAAGGACGGTTTCAATCCTGGCGATATATCCAAGAGTCTGTTGTTCATGGTCAGGTAAGATAAAGACAATGGGTCTTGTAGATTCTGACGGGGGCTTTTTTTTTGTAGTAATAATATTGGCCAGATTGCCTACTTGAACGCACAGCAACATGGCTTAAAGAGAATATACTTTGGAGGCTGCTTTATCAGAGGACATGCGGTTACGATGAACACACTATCGTATGCAATTGACTTTTGGTCAAAGGGAGAGATCAAGGCCTTGTTTCTGCGCCATGAAGGACACTTGGGAGCAACAGGAGCTGTGAGTATAGTTAGTTGACTGAATTATCTGACCCTCTTTACTGACATTTCCATAGTTCCTTCGGCACAAGCCAATTCGCAAGGCAAGACACTCGTTCTCTTATTCTGAGAACTTTTCTCCGGATACCAAAACCAGCAACCCCAGCCAAGTAATTGATGGTTTAGAATCAACCGACTTGGAACTTAGATAACCAGAAATATTATATTACATACACCCTTTTTTTTTTGTACATTAAAATGCCTCTGATTTGCTACGAGCCAAATATCCTCTCTCTCTCACTTTTTTTTTTCATCAGTCACATCCCCGCCATACGTATTCTCTCACTCTCTCACTCTTTTTTTTATAAGCTTGGCATTTTATATTTCGGGGTTTCTTTCCTTTTTTTTTCTTTTCTTCTTCTTCTTAAACCATGACAGGCACTCTCCAGGTTCCCACCATTGAGATTCAGAGTGCAAATCGTCGTGATTCTCCACGCACCAGACCACGCACCTTTTCTCTCTCGTCCCTTGTGGGCAAGACCCGGAGAGCATACTCTGTCTCATCTGCCTATCCACCCAAAATCCATCCTGCACTAGCCCTTCCTGTTCCAAAGTCATCTGGAGATCACTCTCTCTCAGTACGCGATCATGTATTTGGAGACGTCTGGACAGATTCCCGCCAATCGCTCTGTAGCCCGGCATCAAACTTGACAGCTGCCCAGAGACGCAATTCAGTAGCAGCAGCCTCCCGTAGATATGAAGACTTTGAACAAAAGATGGAGGCCGCACCTCTTTTTGTACTCGTGTCCACATATCTCAATTACCTGGTCCTGATTCTATTTGGCCATTTGCGTGACATTCTTGGAAAGGTCTTTAAGCGCAAAAAGTATGCTCACTTGAGAACCAACGAGGTAATGCATCACATTTAGCACATTCCCGTCCTATCTAACGCACACATTGGCTGATCATACAATGAACAGGGCTATGCTCCTCTGGTATCAGATTTTGATTCATTTTATACAAGACGCATGTATTTGCGCATTCGGTAAGGTTGTTAAGCTCAATACCAAGGCCTGACATCCATCATATTTTAGCGATTGCTGGAACCGCCCCATTACTGGTGTCCCGACCAGAAAGACCATGATCCTGGAAAGAGAGACCAATGATTTCAACGAGACCTTTAGGCAAGCGACTGGAAATCCATCACTCTAGACTCATCAATGACAATAGATTGACTGGCAACAAGATTGAGGCTATCAATTTTGCATCCTACAACTATCTTGGATTCGCACAAAACACTGGTCCGTGTGCAGATGCTGTCGAAGATGCCGTGCGTGAATATGGCATCAGCACTGCCAATACGCGTCTGGAAGCCGGCACTTCTGACCTGCATGTCCAATTGGAAAAAAGGGTTGCCGGGTTTGTTGGAAAAGAGGATGCGATCATTGTGTCCATGGGATTTGCCACCAATTCGACAACCATCCCTGCCTTGGTGAACAAGGTAAGACTGGACCAAGGATGACCAGGAGGGTTAAGCAATGTATATGTGTATATATTTTAGGGCTGCTTGATTATCAGTGATGAATTGAACCATAGCTCGATTGTGTTTGGTGCTCGTCTCTCGGGTGCTTCCATTCGTGTATTCAAACACAACAACATGGTTGATCTTCGAGAGTTGTTGCGCGAGGTGATTTCTCAGGGACAACCCCGCACTCATCGTCCCTGGAAGAAGATCATGATCATTGTCGAGGGTCTGTATTCCATGGAAGGCTCAATTGTCAATCTGCCAGAACTCATTCGCCTGAAGCGTGAATTCAAGGTAAAAATATCCCCGTGTGGTGAGCATTACTGACTACAATATATATATATATATACAGTTTTATCTCTATATAGATGAGGCCCATTCTATTGGTGCTCTGGGTGAGAATGGAGGCGGCGTTTGCGATTTCTATGGCAAGTTACCAGACAAACGCTCGAGTCCAGAATGCTGATGGGGTTACCATAGGAATATCGCCCAAGCACGTAGATTTATTGATGGGCACCTTTACAAAGTCCTTTGGTGCTGCTGGAGGATACATTGCTGGCGACAAGGTAATTAATTATTATTTAATAAAGATGTTCTCCCATATAATTACACTTGCACTTGCACTTACACTTGCACTTACACTTATACATCAATAGGCGGTGATTGATCACTTGAGGGTCCGTAATCATGCCTTTTGTTATGCCGAAACAATGTCTATTCCCATTACTCAGCAAGTACTCACCAGTCTGAGTATCATTGGGTATGTCTAGACAATTTCCAATATTTTAAAAATATACTTACTCACTTTGAGCAGTGGTGAGGATGGCACCAACGATGGTCGTGAGCGTATCCAGAAATTGGCAGACAATTCTCGCTACTTTTCCTCAAAGCTTCGAGCACTTGGCTTCATTGTTTATGGTGATGAAGGAAGCCCTGTAATTCCTCTACTTCTTTTTAACCCAGCAAAAATCTCGTAAGTTGCCTGAATGCGATCCAGAACCAACATTAATTAAACTATCAAAATAGTGCCTTTTCTCGCGAGGCACTCAAGCGAGGAATCGCCCTGTGTGTGGTCGGCTACCCTGCCACCCCTATCATCAGTTCGCGTGCTCGTTTTTGCGTTTCTTCATCCCACACCCGGGAAGATCTCGGTAAGTAACTATTATTGGTGTCTTGAATTTACACAGCATTTTTTTTTCTTTTATTAACATATTTATATAGATGATGCCTTGGAAAAGATTAGTGAGATTGGTGATATCCTCATGCTAAAGTTCAAGGGATCTTCATTCTGAGCAACCTCTTTATTATTATAATTATAAGTATAATTATTATTACTTTTTTTATTTATTTATTTATTCTATAGTAACCTGTCGATCTCTATATAGTTAGCCATGCACCTCGTATTCTTTCTTTGTCTTGTATTTCATTTCATCATCAAAACAACCTTGCTTTTTTTTTATATGTATTCCAAATAAAAGCGTCTTGCACAGTCACACAAACTCTAGACAAGACCAAAGAGAATGATTGATTGAGGAATCTGATTAAGATGATCTATTCAGTAATAATTGCCTCTGTGTGTGTGATTCTAATCAGACTATGGTGGGTCCTGCACTCAAAGCTACAAAGTCCCCCAAGATCAAAACCCTGCAAGACAATGATCATATTGGGCTCTGGTAATTTTTGAGATTATATTCCAATCAACATGGACACAATCATCATATCATCATCATCATAATTATCATTATTATCTTTAGGTGGACATACAGGTGAAATGATCCAACTCATCAAGGGCCTCAATCCAGTCCATTACAATCCACGCATCTATATTGTATCCAAAGACGACCAGCTGAGCTGTACAAAGGCAAAGGAGCACGAAATGAATATAAAGAGCGAACTTTCCTGTAACATACACACCATTCCTCGTGCAAGGAGAGTAGGCCAAGGGTGGGCTACTGTTCCATGGAGTGTACTCTGGACCTTTGTGGCGTCCTTCAAGATCATCCTCCAATTGCTTCCTGACATTGTAAGTCTATAGATTGCTGCTCGGTAAAGTAATTTACACCATAATCCATAGATTCTCTGCAATGGTCCTGGCAGCTGTGTGCCGGTCTGTATGGTGGCATATCTGCTCAGAGTAATAAGCCCTAAAGCCATCCACTACTTGTATATTAAAGTCTATTTGTAGGTCCTGGGCATAAAATCGATCCGGATTGTCTATGTAGAATCTCTTGCTCGTGTAAAGAGCTTGTCTTTGACTGGAAAAATACTGTACTTGTTTGTTGATCGGTTTATCGTTCAATGGCCAGACTTAATTGAGCGTTATCCAAGAGCAGAATACAAAGGCATCTTGGTTTAACTTTTTTTTTCTGCCTTTTAAATCCCCGCCTTGCTGTATTCCAGCCAAAGGAAAAAGAAGTTGTGGTCATCTAATGTCTATTCAATACAAAGTCTCTCCTCGTGCCTATGCACTCCCAATCCTACATGCTGCCAAGCACTCGGCATCTACAGTGTGTGGTGTTTTGCTGGGAAAGGTAGACGCGCAAGAGGTCCAAGTGATCTCGGCCATCCCATTCTTTCATCACTGGACAGCCTTGACTCCAATGTTGGAGACCGCTTTACAACAGGTATGATCCTATTCTTGGCATCCTGTTGGCTTATTTTCTATGTACAGACTGAGATCTATGCATCTCGTAATGATCTCAAGATTGTCGGCTGGTACCAGGCTAATGAACACGATGATGATGTGACAGTACACGAGAACGCTATCAAGGTGACTGATCTCATCCGCCAGCGCATCCCTCAGGCCATCATCTTTATCGTAAGTCATCCAGGTATTAATTATCGGTGGTTGCTTATTCGTGCGCGTTTAAATAGGTGGACGATCGCAAGGACTCCTCGGACAAGAAAGAGAGCTCTATTTTGGTAAGTCCAAGATTGGTGCACTCTCCATGATAAACTTTTGATCTTGACCATCCCAAATAGCCTTATTTATTTAGTGAAAATCAATGGAGAGCTCACAAGATTGCGTTCACAAAGGAGTCCAATATAGAGTTTACTTATGAGGAAACTGTTCCCAAAGTGCGTGGTCTGTTTAGCACATCGGCCTATAACAAAGTCATTGATTTCGATGACCATCTGGAAGACGTATCCCTGGATTGGTTTACTTCACCTGGACTGAAAATCTAATAAACAAATCATCGTGCTGGTTATTATTGTTATTTTTCAGGACTCAAAGTGTGGTTTCGACGGGTCCATGGGAGGAAAATGAGAGGCCAGATGTGTGAAATAAAGACTATTATTATTATTATTATTTGAAAAAAGAATATATAGATTCTATATATCAAAAAAGAAAAGAAAAAAGAGGGCAGGGGAATGAGGGAGAGAAGGGGTATGTTAAGTTTGGAATCATTTATATGTCTTGTTCTTGCTTACTCTGCCATTATAGCCCCCCCTTTGCACAATACACGTTCTCCCTTTTTCTGGTTTTGTGTAGATAGGCCACCTGAGCAGCATAAAGGTTCAGTAGAGTCATTCTGCTAGAGGCCTGTAAGCAGAGCGCCAAGGTGTTGGAAAGTAGTAATAAAAAAGAAAAGAGGAGTGTTTGCTTCTTATGTATTTTGACTGTGTGCAACCCGAAAACGTAGAGCGCATGTCAGATCCAATAAGTTGCATGTAAACCTCCCTCTTTGCTTCAATACCGTTCTTCTTCTCCTTGCATCTCAGAAAACAAACAATCCACAATGTCAGGCTTGCTTTCAAGTGTGCTTTCAGACGGTTCTGCAGCAGCATCTTTACTTGCTGCCATTCCTGCCGTATCGGCCGTCCAGTCTTCAGCTAGCCCGACTACTGCTGCCCAAGATACACATACCAGCCAACCCATTGGAACCGGTCAACCAACAGCCACTAATAGTCCCCGGACTACAAGCGATCTTATTGTAGGTTTGGTACATCTCGACAAAAAATTGCAAGCTTAATTCACTATTTCTGTAGCCTAGACCTACCGAATCCCCCGCACAACAGGTCCCTCGAGTGCCAGACAGGACAGAGGAAAGGCCTACGAGGACAAGAGACAGAGGCCAATCTTCCACACCAGACCAAGGAAATGACAAGAAAACCGATTCAGATACAGATCCTTCCAAAGGTAGTGAGCCCAGTCCAAAGCCTAGACCAAACAAGACGGTCTTTACGTCTTCAGGAAAGCCTGTGGTTGCCGTCACATCGTCTGGCACAATGATCATTACCTATACATCCACATCATATGTTGTGTTTCCTACCACAATTGCAAGCCCAGACTCACAAAGGCACTCTAACTCCAGAGCCCACACCAGAGCGGCTGTGGTTGGAGGTGTAATTGGTGTGGTTGTATTGCTTTGTTTGATAGGTAAAATCAAGGAAAAAAAAAACGATTATTACCCTGCATGGCCAATTTATAAACTTGACATATTTTTGCAATCCCTTTTAGTCTTATTGGGATGCCTTATTATGAAGCGAAAAAAGAGCAAACGAAGCAGTGATTTCTACACCAATGCCAAGGGAGACGGTATATTCTACCCTTCTCCTCTGCACGAAAGCCATGGAGATTACATTATGGAAGCAAGTAGCATGAAGAGTGGACGACCCATGTCTCTAGCAAATTCTGCTTCGACACCAAAACAGGTCCGAGCATTTGTAGCACCACCACCAATAACCCCAATTATGGAGACCACTGTATATCCATACCAGACAATGCCACCCTCACCCAATGTGCAAAATGTGTATTATGAAGATAGCGGGATGCGTGGATCAGCCTATGGTCAATATCCAATTGCCACGGATCATTCTGTGCACCAGAACCTCTACCAAACTGTCAATTACGACCAGCAATACTATGCCCCTAATACTGCTGACTATTCTTCTCATGGATATTATCAACCCCACCAAGAGATGTACACATCGGGTTATACACATAATGTCCCTCATTCGCGAGATTAAAAAAGGGGGGAAGGCCAATATTACTATTGTACTTGACATGGAAAGTAGCTTTATTTATTTCGTTTTTTTGTTTTTGTTTTTGTTTTTCTCCATCATATCTATATACTTTGTTTGCGAGAAAGATGTCCTTTCTTCATTGCCATTTTGTTAGCCAAAAAAAAACAAGACTATATTATTACAGCCACATGTATTCCATTTGTAGATTTACAGAGATAGGACTTGGTTTTATTAGAAAATGAATGAAAGCGCTCAGCAATTAGAATATAGAAATGTATAAAGTAATGATAGTAGTAGTAGTAGTAGTAGTAGTAGTAGTAGTAGATATGAGTAGCAAAGGTTAATGTCGAGAAATAATAATAATAATAATAAAAATATTATAATAATTGTCTATGTCTCCTCGCAAAAAAAAGTGTAAATTTCTAGTTTCCTGGTCTTCCGTTATTAAATGTAAAGAATAGACTAAGAATGCAAACCCAAAACAAAATTGACTGCAGTCCTTCTGAAGGTGAAGGTGACGAAGACTCAAAGATCCCAATCTGTCCTAGGGTACCAAGATCACTGCCAGGTGGTAAGCTTATAGGATAATGGGCTTCGGGTTGCTGGGCAGCAGCTGCGGGGGCTGGTATAGTATCAGGCTGTGGTAATGCTGGGTCTGAGCCGAGTGGTTTGCGTTGTGGACGAGGAGGCGGAACATTGTTTGAGGGTTCTTTGTTAGGAGATGGTTCTGGGGTCTTTGGTGGTATGTCTTTGTGGTCTGCTGTCTCTTTTGCTGCTGGTATTGGTACGGGCACTGCAGCAGCAGTTATTTCGTCTGTAAAAAGAGGTAATTGCTGTGGCAGTATATTCTCTGCAGGTTCATCGCTTGTAGTAACATCATATGTTATTATATTTGGGACCATGGACGATGCATATTCCAGAATACTGTTTTCAGAGTAAGTATCTTGGACTGCCTGGATCTCATACCGATCTTCTTCTAATGGATATATGGGGTTGTTGTTATCCACATTAGTCTCCACGGCATTATCAAGCGGAAAAGACTGGTAGTAAACATCATTTTCAGGCCCATTTGGGATCCAGGTCTGGTATCGCTCAACATTTTCAGCTTGAACATGATCAATGGGTGAATCGACAAAGTTTGGTGTGCCTTCATATCCAGCCAACGGTCTAGGTACAGTGTTTTCATACGTTGGTTCTAATCCACTATTGTTCTCCCAAGGATACTCTATTGGTGTATATTCAATCTCTTGTGGGGTCTCTGAGTGATTATTACGGATAAGCAAAAAGTTTGTACTCGTGATATCTTGGTGTTTTCTACCTTTAAACAATTGGGATCCTTGAGGCTGCAAGTTGTCTGGTTGATTATATATTGTATTTGCAATATTACCTATCATTTTAGCCTTGGAAATGAGATAATCGTGTGTTTTATGGATCATTTTTACGCATATACTCTTACCTTGGTCATTTACATTGGGTTGAATAATGTAGTCCATTGTTTCTTGTATGGACAATGGAGTGTTTAGGGATAGTATAGGATTCGAGCTTTCTGAGGCTATGGTGGTTTCTGGAATGGATGGTGGGGTTGTGTCTTTTGAAAGATAAACCGACATGCTACGGTGATAAAAAGGCAACAACGATAATAAATAATGTTCCGTCTTGGACTTGGACTTAAAAAGATCACCAAGCTTGCATTCTAATCTTGCCCGGCCTGACCAATATATCTTTCTTTCTTTTTTCATTCCACTATATCAGTTTATTTGCAAATCAAGGGCACCCACTATTTTCACATTGTTTATCAAATAAAGAAAGGTTTCCATAGATGCAAGACCAAAGGTATTTCATCAAAGTCTTTATTGACTGTTATTCTGGGTATTTTGGGTTCCAAGCAAAACAAGAGATCTAGTTATTCTAAAGTATGGTACGTAAATGTATTCTTGGTGGATATTTAATAGCAAAGGCGTGGTTGCCATGTAGACCTGTTGGTCTATAGAGATTAATAACCAATACACCTGGCTATATAACTAATACAAGACTAGCCAACTTTTCTTTTTTGTCAAAATTAAGCATTTCAATTCCTACAAGCTGTTCCACATCTTTAAGCTTTGACACTTTGGATATATTGCAATATATTGCAATATGGACACTGCAACTTAGGCAGCTACACACACTAGACAATCTATTTGGGATTATCTGCTAGAATGTACAGACATTGGTGCTTCTTTAATGACTATAGAGAAAGTATTCGCCGTGTTCCCCCAAAAAAAATGATCGAAACCAAACTCTAAACAGCATCGATTGGATTGAATTGCCGACAATCCAGAAAAGGAATTTGAGTATAAACAGGTGCAATCCGAGCCACCAGCCATTTTTTACGCTTCTTTTTCTTCTGCTTCTTCTTTTTCCGAGTGTATGTCTGCACCTTTGCGACTTGCCTCTATCAAAAACCACTTGACGGTAATATAGCCACTGTCTACGACTTGATACAAATATGGATAAATGCAAATGAATAGCCCATGTCCACCGATAAAAAGAGTCCAGTTACTTGCCACGTACTTGTGGCCTCACTTGGCACACCCGGCAAGAATGTGGGTGTCAAGATTGAGAAGTTGGACCAGGGCGAATTCTCTGTCCTGTCGACATCGTGAGTAGATAAATCACAGCCTACAATAATACATATTGACAATTATTCTCCAGAGTTACCAATGAAGACGGCCGTTGCCCTAACCTTCTGCCTGCTGGATACAAGGCAGAAAAGGGAATTTACAGAGTGACATTTGAAACAAAGGCCTTTTTTGACACCATTAACCAAGAATGCTTCTATCCCTATGTTCAGGTAAGAAAAGTGTATTTTATATTGAGCTCAATTGACTCTTTTTCTTTTAATTGGATTAGATTGTATTCGAACTTGCAAACCCCGAACAGCATTATCATATCCCTCTTTTACTCAGTCCTTATTCATACACCACATATCGCGGCAGTTAAATTATTATTAAACAGAAAAAATCATAAATATACCTTTTTGCTAAAATGGTATCTCTAGAATTAAATTATTGGGCAACAAAGTCACAAGTATACCTTTTTGCCAAATTAATGTCGCAAGAAAAGTTGCGATATTTTTCAAAAAGATGTCAAATACACAATGGCAGCAAAGAAGAGTATCTTTTTATTATTATTATGAAAAAGGTGCTCTCACTCTTCACTTTTCTGAGAGGGAGACTTCCTTATCTGAATATAATCACTATATCCCAAGTCAGAGCACTCAATTCGACCAGAGCTGTTTTCAATATTGGCAAGGTTACCTCGGACGATGGGTTTTATGACCATGATACAATGCTCCAGACCAGCAGGACCATACATCCCTTGCCAACCAAAAACACATGAGCTCATTGGCAAGGTCACCTCTGATGGCCTAACTGTCAAAGGTTCCTGCATCATTTCATTCTCTGGTTGTTCCTTGGGTCCAAGTTTTGGTAATTACATCCATGTAGATGCTCATGTCAACAGCCATGAGCAGTACCTCAAACCTGACCACTCCAATCAAATCCAAGTCAATGCTCTCCTTCCACACCAGCCACAAATAACCCGCTGCCTTTAAGCATGCTGCTGACATGGATACTGCCAGACACTATGAAGCAATGGTCAACATAACAAAAGTCCTAAAAGATGTTTGGATTGATCAAGATCACTGCGAGTGGAATTGATGTACTTGTAGTGAACCCTTTTTGCGACACTTATACCCTCAACAATTGGCGTCCAATCCCTCTCCATCAACTGCAACTCCATAATAGAAATCCTTTGACTGTATCCCATACTTGCATCACTTTTATTACTTTTACCCAGTCTGGCTTTATGTCCAACTGGTCCATTGCAAACAACAGTCTCGCTCACCTTGTCATGAATCATGCCCAACTGTCCAAGCACCCAGGCGTGGATCTGCTTCTGGATCAAGAAGAAGAAGAAAAGCCTACAACCGGGTTCATTCCACTTTATCTTGTCTACCACCACACCTAATCATTTCAATTTGGCCTATCTGTCTAAATATACTGATACTATGCGACACTACTTTTTATTGCTCCAGAAAAAAAAAGTTCCCGATATTGACTGTCCTTGGCCATATCTGAAGCCATTGCTCTTTTCACCCATCCTCACCTTTTCTCTTTAGATATCCGTCAAGGCTCATGCTGTCTGAGACACCCATGAAGCTTGTGCTTGTAATAGAGCTCATTATGGCTAAAGGCATAAAGGCTGTGGAGTATAAGTACTGGCCATACCAATGAATACCAAAAAAGAGTACTTCTTTTTACACCACTGTATTAATCCCAAACAAAATAAAATAAAAAATTCGGAAAAATTAAATTTAAAATAAAACGGCAGATGTGCCAATTTCATCCACATACCATAGATGATTTGTCTCAAGAAAACCTGACATCACTAAACCAAACGCCCATTTCAATAAAGAGACCTTTGCAGACTACAGCACATTTCAAGGGTACTCAAGCTATTTCTTCTTCTTTTTTTTTTTGAAAATAAAGAAATTGCATCCCACTTTTATGAATTGCCATTGATGGCATTACCTTTCAACCACAATCTGCCGAGATATAATGAACCAGAACGGAAATAAATGGCAGCATGTTACCATTCTATTCACAGTTATTACTCCTGTTGCCGTAGCATTGTACATGGTCAGAAATGGATATCAAGTCCAGTTCTGGTCTGATTCAGTACCATGGTTCTTTCCTCTGCGTCCGTTGGCAGACGAAGCTTTGAAAGATATGGACGACGCTGTAGCAAAGTTTTTAGCTACAGGAGTCATGGAAAAGTCATCAGACGCGGACGACCGCTTCTTATCTCCAATGTTTGTCCTCCAGGAGAAGACCAAAAAGCGACCAATCTTGGACTGCAAGCGTATAAACGAATTTGTGCAGATCCAGCACTTCAAGATGGAGGGAGTCCCAGCGTTACGGGACATATTGAGAAAGGGGTCGTTCATGACAAAGATCGACCTCAAGGACGCATACCTGGTGGTCCCAGTTCATGAGGAGAGCCGTAGTTTCCTGAGTTTCAGGCATCGGCAGTCTGTATTTCGCTTCAAGGCATTGGCTTTTGGACTCTGTGCCATGCCCTTTGTTTTCTCAAAGTTGATGAGATATGCAATGGAACCCCTTTGAGCACAGGGGATCCAATTGGTGTACTACCTGGTCGACATTTGCTTGGTGGGCAAAACGCCCGAGGAGACAATAAAGGCGACGAAGAAGACCTTGGCCCACCTCACTTCGTTGGGGTTTGTGATCAACGAGAAGAAGAGTGTGACGATCCCGTCACAGGAGCAAGAATTCCTGGGTTTTCTGTTCGATAAAAAAACCATGAAGTTGTCTGTCCCAAAGTCAAAGATGCTCAATCTTTGGGACAAGATCAAGCACGTCATCTCTCGCACCCAGTCTTGCCGCCAACTTGCGTCCGTGATAGGGAAATTCACGGCGATGATCCCAGCAATCGGCGAGGCGTTGATAAGGGTCCGGTACCTCCAAAGGGATCTAGCTCGAAGCCTACACCAGGTTTCGAAGTGGGAGAGTCGGTGTACAATCTCCTTGGACGCCAGACTGGAGTTGGAGTGGTGGCTCCAGAATGCCAAGACAATCAATGGCATGCCGATTCGTCCGCCGTTGCAGACCGAACCTGCACTCAACATCCAGGTAGATGCATCGGATTCGGGTTGGGGCGTCGCCAGCGCGATGATGGAGACGTCTGGGTTCTGGACCCCAGAGGAGAAGGCCACCTCTATAAATGCCTGCGAATTAAAGACCGTCCTGTTTGCTCTCCAGCTGCACGCGAACCAGTGCCAGAACAAAGTATTCCACATACAGAGCGACAACATAACAGCAATAATTATAGTGATAATTGTATTACACAATAGAGATTAAATAAGGGAATTAGAATATCTGGTATTGAGACAGTGGGCGTGGTGTTTGGTGGCCACCACCTCGAAGCAGAAGACCAGGCCAAGTAGGGAGGAGTATGAAGCAGTAAAAGTAGAGGAGGCCATAAGTGAGAAAGTTTAATGAAGATGAATAAAAGATCTCTTTTTAACTCGTTAAAAACACTTTTCCTATTTTCTATATTTTGACAACTGATTCTCATCCCCATACGCCTAGTCATAAATATTATTTGACGCATCCCAACCCTTACTGAGTGCAGCTATATCTTCTTGACACATCTTAGCAGTAGTTTATTGTCCCTCATTACCACGCCTCAAATTGGAACAACAGCTATTGCTAGCTAGTAACCCGGCTATGCACACTAGATGTCTTGAACATCCTTTTCCATAATAGCCCCGTAGCTAGTTACTTTATCCAACTCAATTACCTTATGTGTCAGTATATAAACTACGAGATTCCTTGTTTTAATACACAACACTCTCATACTACTTTTGTTTCTCTAAAAGACACTAAAGAACTCTTGTTCCTCAAAGAGGATAAATTCTCTCCAATAAAGTAATCCTGTCAACTAAAGTATATACTTTTGCATTCATGTTGCATTTGAGTATAGCAAGAGGTCCAATACCTCCATCCCAAATGCAACCACACACCATGACCGATATTCTATCTCCTTGGATATCTGGTTGAAGACAGTTAGGATGGTACCTTTCATCTGATTTTCTCCATACACGAATCTTTCCATTTCGCTTAGAGAGGAAACCGAGACTCATCACTCCAGATTACAGTTTTTCATTTCTCATTCTACTTTATTCTTGCTTGAGCCCACTTTAGACGTGGAAACATGTCTGGTTGAGCCAAGTAAGGCTTGGGAAACGCAGTGCAGCAGCTGTAGTCAAAACTGGGTAAGGTCTTGCTAATTGTAACTTTTGAGATAGGTATGTCAATCGCCTTCATCTCACTAGTAATCTCTCCAAATGTCTGACGGCGATTAATCATCACATTGAGAAGCTTGGGTCTTCTTGAGTGAGACTAATCTTTAACAGATTTTGTCTTGTTGTATCTTTTTTATTATACCATAAAGAATTTCTTCCTTGATATTTTTGTGTCGAGAAATTTTAGCAATAAACAATCCTGCTTTGTACATCCCAATCATGATCAACTTTTCATCAGATGAACAGCAGATATATTGTCTGCGAGGGGTTTCCACTTTATGAGTTGAATGTAAAGGCGTTATGTTTATAAGAATAAAGAGAATAAAAAAAAATAAAGTGTAGAAGATACATTAAAGGTAAATACAAACATTGAAATACCAAATTGATTCATTTTCCACTCTGTATTAATAAAAAAAAAGAGAGAGCACGAAAAAAACCCCTTGTAAGCAAAAATGCCTTAAGTAATAGAAAGATACAATGGACAAGAATGGGTGTGAAATGAATATAGACAGAGAATAAAGTGCTAACGGTATCAAAATGTTGAGTATTCATAATTAGTTTGTTTAAAAAGTCATTGAAATCTGAAATATCAATCAAAATCAATATACCTGATTAAATATCATTTTTTATTCCATGCAAGAAAATATAGCTCTTGACAGATTTAAACCGAAATATATAAACACCATATTGAAGATCTTTTTCCAAAATCTTCTTTGTACAAAACCATAGTCATCTTCTTTAATGTCTTTTCGCTCTTTTCCACCCTTTTTTCTGCGGCAAAAGTCTTTGAAATATCTCTGACAGAATTCGATATCACGTTTTCCAAGCTCCCATAACAAAATATTTTCTTGTCAATTTGCTCTGTCACAGTATGTATGATACCAGCTTGTTTGTAATATAGCATTGTCGTTTCCCAACTGTTGAATCGCGTAGTGTCTGGGCAAATTATATTGATAAAATGTGTTTCTATCATAAACTGCATAAATAAATGTATTCAATTTTGTCTTTGACATGTCGAAAATCAGTTGTCCATTTGTATCAACTATATTTGAGCGAATATTAGCGAGTTTCAGATGTTTCAGTTGGTTGCAACAGAATAGTAGATAACTAAGGGCATCGATGCTGATGTATGACTTTCTTATTTCCAGTTTCTGTAACTGATGTGGAATGTATGTATGTGTATTGGTCGAGAGAGAGAAAATGACCTCATTCATATGTAATAACCGTAAGGCTGGGAGGCACTCCAAGATATTATCGGCAAAAACTGCAGGTTGCTTGTTTCTATCGATGTATAATGCGACTAGTCTTGAGAAAATTTCAAAAAACATTACTGCAGGTACTGGATCCTGGTTATGTTCATAAAATTCAATCCGCAAAATCTTTAATGATTCGGAAATAGGGTGTATACATCTGATTATATCGTCTTTTGTTACTAGATCTGTAATATCACTTAGGTAGACATGTTTGATTTTTGTCCCAAAGTGCCCGAGAGTCTCGTAGAATATAAAACGGGAATACAGATTTTTGGTTTGAAGGCGTGTAACTGCTGTTTTTAAGCAAGGAAAGAACTGGTCGAGTGTTGAAAGTAATTGAAGGTCTGATTGATATTGCTGATTGTTATAATTAATTAAATTATATTTGGATTTATCAAAATGTTTTTGAATAATGAGATGTTGTAGCTTTGGATACTTTAATGCAAAATAGAATAACCAAAGAGTGTCGACATTCTCCTGAAAATAGATTCTTGTCATGGTTTGTGTTGTTTCGACTGTTTTAATACTTTCAATATCATCTTTCGCTATTGGCTCGAAAAGAAAACTGTGATTTAGATACTCTAGTCGTGGCATATGGTAGTGAAGAGATTCAAAGACATTCCATGAAATGGTATATTCTTTGGATGGATTATATGATTGGCAAAGTGTAAGATGAACAAGACAAGCCAATACCGACAGATTTGTGAAAAGACTCTTAAAAGACACTGTTTCAGACTTGGAGTTAAAACGTATTTCCAGATGTGTCAACGACTTCCAGATACTCCAATCCAATGTCTTTGAAATGTTATATGTATCTGAAAATGAATCATTGAATTCAAGATATCTTATTCCTGGGAAAAATTGCCAAAGTTTCGACAAATCTTCATAGCCCTCCGACTGTCTACTATTAAATATCACTGCCCATACACGGTGCGCATTGATCAGAAATGGTTCGCTGGAATCCAGTGTGTCGATATATACGTGCCAGCCAATCTCCAATCTTCCCCAAAATGCGTTTAGAAATGGTTCTTTCCAATGTTTGCAGACGAGTGCACAAGCAAGTCGATCTTCTTTTCTAACATGCGTTCCGAGATACGAGAGAATATTGTGTGGTAATTTTAATACCATTGTAATAAAAGAAGAAAGAGAAGAATAAAGTATTGCAAAGTGTTTTATATTTGGTAGAATTGGTTCCAAACAGCCTTTGCGCCACACCCCAAAAATGGATACTGGATAGAAGACCAATATACGTCATAGCTATCTTTGAACTTTTCTGTCTTGTACACACCCGCCACAGTTACCAATCATTATATTTAGACACATCTTTATCTTATTACAACTCTCGGTTAAGCATCGTAAACTGATGCTACAATTGACTTTGTTAAATTACCTGTTTGTACTTCTTAAGATTTCCCTTTCCCTTTTCATTTTCCAAACAATTATTCACTAACTTTCTCAAATCAACAAACACCCTTTCGTTGGTTTTTTTCTATATCATTATATCTTATTCTTGGTTAACATCTCTCATAGTTGGCTTTTATTATTTTGTAAATAAAGTTTACCACCTGTAATAAGAGAATTTTGGATCAAAATATTTTATCTCTAAATGGGATACATATCCAAGTTTTATCTTTGTATAATGAGAAGTAGGCTTGTATTTCCCATCACTACAATCCTCTTCTTCTGTCTTTGCATTAATGGTAGTATTTTCAGTGATGTTTTTGGTTTCTTCATGGCTTGGGACCAATTCTTCGTTGCAAAAATGTTCTTCTGATGAGATATGGAACATGTGATAATTATAATTGGAATAAACCCATTTACGATGAACTTTGCCAGGTATACTGCCAATAACCGGTAATACATGAGGATCGTAATCTTGTTTTGGAGGAGGATTGCCAATTGGTCGAGTGATAAGAGCTATGTTTTTTTTACGAAACTCTATGTCTTGTATAACAAAGGTTGTTTTTTCCAAATACAGATAATTTAATCGGGTGTAAGATATATCAATCAACTGGCGTCCAGGTGTCGTGAGACAGCCATGTACCATTATATTCGTTAAATACAGCTTTTTCAAACTTCTGCAGTGGAAGGACAGAAACCGGAGAACGTCTGATGTAATTTTTCCATCTTTTACTGTGAATAACTTGAGCCCAAATCTGTTTGAGTTGTAGAGTTCACCTTTAACTTTGATATCAACATTGTGAAGTTCAAGTGTTTTTAAGTGAGGCGCTGCATATAGAATAGTATCGATTTCACCAGACATGAACTCGAATATATATAGCTCAGCTAAATTGTAAGACGTGTTCCACGTATTAAAGTTTTCTTCAGCTATATATAAGCTTTGACAATGTAGATAAAGGGATTCGATGGTCTTTGAGATTCTTGGGAGATAAACTTCTGTGACATGTTTGAGAGTATTACAAAGGTCAACAGCAGAGTGTTCCTCAACTGATACATCCATCTTAATCCATAAGTGCTTTAACGGTATATTGTGGAAACGAAGTATATCCCAGAAAAGTGTATATTTGTTTCCATCATAACCGTTGTATTCAAAATCCAATGTTGTAAGGTGTTTAAATGGCAAAGGAACTTGTTGGAACAATGCTATTGTATCGCTCCTTTTTTTATCGGTTTCAGGTTGAATCTTTGATGCTTTAATGTCGAGTGTGTATAGATTGGGATATTTGCGTGCAAAATAACATAGCCATCGATGGTCCGTATTTTCAGTGGTTATTTCCAGGCTTCTCATGTTTGTGGCTGGTGATACTTTTGTCAAACGTTCAATGTCTGTTTCGGGTAGCGTCAATAGATTTGTACATAATCCCAAATGTCCAAGGTGTTTCAAATGCGAGTGAATGGTTTCAAAGTCGTCTATTGAGAGCGATGCTTCTACCAATCTCCTGTCACCAGTAATAAGATGGAGTCGTCTCAAGAGGGGTAAACACAGAATAATTTTCATAAGCGTATTATTGACATCAGGCATATATCTCTGGTTAACAGTGATGTTGAGCTCCATCAATGATCTCCATATATTCCAATCAGCAGTGGCTCCAAAGTTGCGCAAAGGCATGCATTGTCTCACTTTAAGATACTTTATATTCGGAAAGGTTTGTTGCAGTACGTAGAGATATTCGTCTTTTATCTCCGTATAAGGGCAACTTTCCAAATTTCGTACAATGAATCGAGTTTTCAGGCAAGGTGGCGGATCATCTTGGGGAGGATCAACAATGTCTTTTAAGTTGGATCTGTTTAGCATTAGATCATAGTGTAGAGAATCCCCAAAGATTTCTTTCCATGACTTGCAAGCTAGAGAGCAAGCTTTTTTGTCTTCAAGGGAAAGGCGTTCTGTAATTTGCTCTATTACTTCTTGAGGAAAGTCAGATAATAGCATAATATATAAAAAGAGATGTTTTGAACATAGAAATAATGGAAAGAGAGGCTTTGATGATTTTTGAGTGTTTAAATAACTTTTTTTCCAACTCTAATATCAATAAAGTAACAGAGGCGCAATTTATTGTAAGACAGAGGTACAATCCGCAGGAAGTGAAACTGGGAAATAAACTATATCTCGTTCCTCCTGTGCTTCTTTCTTTGGAAGATCTCCAATTCAAATATTCAACAAGTAGAATCCTGGCTTTATTATTACGATATATTTACTATTTTTGCAGTTTTTTAGAGCAATAATAATCTCTGTAAATTATCTTGACTCCTTGCTATAATTAGAAGTTTAGTAGTATGGCTCACTAGTAACTTTCATTATTAGTCTTTTCAGTTATTGGATTCAGGGGTTAATCTTACTATTGATAAATGGAGATAATGCGGCAAGTGATTAAGTTTAGGTATTAAAGTATTGTAAGGTTAGAAATGTTTCAGATCTTTAGTATAATGTGTGGTATAAACTAGGGGTCTTTTGAGTGAAGAGGAAGTTATACGCACGGGATAAGAGTGGGTTTTGGGATGAGGCGAGGAAAGGATGGTATAGTAAAAGATATTAACCTGGGATTTCTCTTGGCGTTTCAGACAATTCAAAGTGACCAGAGTGACCAATGTCCTCTACGACAAATATAGACTTGACGAAAAATGAACGTCTTTTATTCAAATGGTTGATAATGGGATTATAATGCCCTTGCCTCAAATATAGTACTATCTTTTATCGAGGGGTCGTACACGATTCTTGAGCATGCTCTTCAGCCCAGATCAAGCTGAATAGGTGGTCGGCCCAGACAGCATTACACACGTTTTATTCTTTTTTAATAGAGTCTTGGTTTCCCTTTCTTCCCTATACCTTTTGGCCTACGCATATATTCAATTTCTTCTTCTGTTTTTTTTTGGGAGGGAATAATACATAAATCTGATAAATATAATAAATCTATAATTCCCAAGTCCAAGATACGGTGATACCAAGTTTTTCTTTAATAAACATTCTTTTTATTATCAAACGTTGTATGTATCTGTTTGTATAGTTCTAGACATGGCTCATTAAGCAAAAGTGTGTATAATGTAACAAGAGTTAAAGAAGGTGTAATTTTTTTTTTGATTTGGTGGGTATTGAATTGATCCGTTACTATGGAGAATCTGTGTCATCAACTTTTCTTCTACCATGCCAAGACTAATTATGGTTCCTTTTTTTTTGAATCTGAAAACTCTTTTGAGAAAGTCTTGTTAAACCGAGAATTTATTTATTTTGGAAATAATGTTCAAGATGTTTATGGAATACGAGCGATTGAGAAAAACAAATTGTAAAGTCGCACTACGAAAGTGATATCCCAGCTTAAATAGTAAATATTCCTGTTGAAAGCCTGTATCCAGAGATTTTACCATGCAATTAGACTTGAAGGGATCATCAATAGAATTAATGTGGCATTTGGTACCTGGGGTCGACTTTGGTGTAGATTTCAGTCGTGTTAAGACTGGGATCTCCAAAGGGGTTTTGTGTGCTAAAGTTCCATCTGGTACAATTCAATTTTATTGTCACTACCATGGCTGCTTTAGTTGCTGCAACAAGTTGTGTTTGTATTTTGACCGTCATCACACTTTTTTTTTAAAAAAAAAGAGTATGAGCTTGTATATGTACCAACATATGTTTAGTGGCATTGTCCACCTGTCTTGCTCTAGTCTCATAATCTAAAAGACAATCTGGTTTCATGGCTTGTTGAATTCCATGTCGCTGGTATCAATTGAGAGCAGATTGGTATCCAATGAGACCAATTCATTGGTTTTATCCACTAGTTTACCAACTTGGTTGTGAGAAGGGATAAAAGGGTGCTTAATTAGACTCTTTGTTTGGTTATCGGGATTCCGAGGTTCAGGAATCCAAAAGGGTTGTTCCCACGTACTGGGAGTGCCTCTTGGGTCCTTGTGTGTCAATAATTGTTGTTGCGTGGGTAATTTATGGTCATATAGCTCCGTTTGTTACAGGGGAAATCTTGTATAAAGACGATCTTGGGAGGCATGAATGAGATTATCATTATTACCATGGCAATATCGATAAATTTCAAGCCCCCCTTTTTTTGCCATGTCACCAAGAACCTGGCCTTTTTTTTCAATCAAAAATATAAAGAGGTATCTCAATATCAGAAATATCCAATGAAACCGAATGTTTATGAGACCCCATATCGCCTGTGCACCATTGGGTCAGAGTGCAAAGATAATTTTCTTGGAAACAAACGTTTGGGTACCCTTTGTCTTGGTAACTAGGGGAAAACGCATATAGTAACTGTCAAACAATACTCGAAATATTCTTGCGAGTTTAAGAATCTTGTCATGGTGTTCCTGGTGGTTGCAGGACATTAGCGAGATAAGCCATGGATAATACTCTTCCATATCATATGAATTTGAGAAATGGCCAATAAGCAAGTCACATCCAACTGTGCCTGCCCAAAAAGGAAATACCAACCCAATAAACAATCACTGTTGCCTTGATCTTGACACCAAAGAAAGTTGGTCAAAATGTCCTGCAGTCTGTCATCCAAACCATCGAGCGATTATCCTCTGATTGAGCTTGCAGTTACTGCAACAGTGGCACTGATCACTGGTGTGCTGATTGGCAAGTCATTGGGCACCAAACAAGTATGCCATGATCTACATTATAAATATATAAAAAAAGGGGAAGATATAAACCATATTCTTGATAGACCAAGGCTGTCAATGTGCCTGAAAAGAGTGCTGCTGAAATTCCCCTTGAAAAAGAACAAGAGGAAGAAGAGGAAGAGGAAGAATTGGATGAGCAGCCCGCTGGAAAACTAGACGCGTCTAAATACAAGGACTACAAAATGGTATGGTGGATATCGAATGGCCAGTCAATTAATGTGTCTTGCAGGTGCTTGTTGTGCGGTCTGATTTGGGCATGACAAAGGGAAAGATTGCTGCCCAGGTAAGATGGAGCGGTAGATAAACCAGGTTCTAAGACTATTGTAGTGTGGTCATGCTACATTGGCCTGTTACAAGTCTATCAAGCAAGGAAATCCCGAGGTAACATGGGCATAAAATTAGGTGGCCAGAAATGGGTTTCCATTGTTGACTCCTGATGTAGATCCTGCGTGCCTGGGAATATTCGGGACAGGCCAAGGTGGCTCTCAAGGCAGACAGCGAGGATATGCTGTAAGTTGGAATCACATGCGTTATAGATTACAAATCACCAACACTGTACTAGTGATGAGCTACAGGCAATTGCGCTTAGCCTTAACCTGACTGCCCAGAGCATTCGAGATGCTGGCCGTACCCAGATTGCTGCTGGATCAAAGACAGTGCTCGGCATTGGGCCAGGTAAGCTTACTATGTTATATCGAGAAATCTAACCAATTGGAAATACAGGACCTATTGAGCTAATTAACCAAGTCACTGGCGGCCTGAAACTTCTTTAATAAAACTTCTTGTGCAATGTCTAAATAGAGCTCTGCCTGGTCCAAGCGATACAATAGAGATATTTAGTTGGGTTTCTTTTTTCCTTATCCTACATGAAATCTTGGGGCGATGGAACTTTAAAAATAAAATATGAAATCCAAATTAAAAAAGAAAAAGAGTGTAACAAAAGCACTATACTCTTTTGGCCGTGCCAACCAAACAGCCTATTCTCCTTCTTCCTTTTCTTAAAAACAATATCTTATGGAAGCCTTTGTTACCCTTGTGGCAACCGATTCATATTGTCCTGGTGCACTTGTACTAGCCCACCGTCTGCGTGATCTGAACACCACCAGAACCATCGTCTGTCTTGTCACACCCGAGGTCTCTCAAAATGCGTGTCTTGAGCTGGCCAAGGTCTGCAATGTTGTCCATGTCAACACCTTGAGATCAAATGACGATGCCAACCTACGTCTACTTGGCCGCCCAGAACTAGACATCACCTTTACCAAACTACATGTCTGGCGTCTCACCCAATACCAAAAGATCGTCTTTCTCGACGCTGACACGCTTCCCCTCCGCAACGTCGACGAGTTGTTTGACTGGCCTGCATTTTCAGCTGCTCCAGACGCCGGATGGCCCGATTGCTTTAATTCTGGTGTATTTGTAGCCAAGCCATCCGAAGCAGTCTATAGTGACCTTGTCCAACTTGCTTCCCAGCGAGGTTCATTTGATGGTAAGTTTAGGCAAGTG
This sequence comes from Phycomyces nitens, assembly GCA_022702545.1. NCBI lineage: Eukaryota > Fungi > Mucoromycota > Mucoromycetes > Mucorales > Phycomycetaceae > Phycomyces > Phycomyces nitens. The sequence goes on along the minus strand of JAHRBC010000008.1, from coordinate 1,928,869 downwards.
CAATCAGTGGCTCAATATATATATGGCTTGTAGGTGGAGATCAGGGATTGCTGAATACCTATTTTAGCGAATGGTCTACTTCCCCTGAACATCGATTGCCGTTCATTTACAACACCACACCTACAGCACAGTACAGGTAAACAATAGATCGTCGGACAATTCACACGCGGAGATCGCATCTAACACACAAAGGGGTTTTATGTTTGCCAGCTATGCTCCTGCGCATGTTCAGTATCGCCACTCAATTGCAATTTCGCACTTCATTGGCCAAGACAAGCCATGGAAGTGGCAGATGTTTGCAGACGGCAAGGTCTTTCCGCGTGGAAATGCGTGGCCTGGTCTGTGTGAGTTGGTCCAATGCTGGTGGGATACTTGGAAGAAGCATTATGGAGAGGTAGGCAAGCTCTATTTCGAGCCCCCTTTTGAAACATGTTGTTGTATAGGCAATGCCACAACAGCTGTGTGCTAGTTTTTTAGATCCCTCGAGCGGCCTCCTCAATACCGAGCTCCAGAGCAGACCCATAGAGCCCTTTGGAGCCAACCTCACAAACGCATGGGATACAAAGCGTATCCAGGACGACATGCAAATCTATGATGAGCGACGCCAGACTGCTCCTCTTCCTCCTCTCCACATTACCCTCAGTACTCCTTCTTGGCTTCCTCAGCCTGTGCGTGTGGATCCCGAGCCAGTGGCAAGTGCATTTTTTTTTTCATTAGACTATATAAACATTCGTTTTTATTTTAATACAATAATAATGCATTAGTCCGTACCACCCGAGAACCTACCGTCCTATGGCTTGCCTGATGTCTGTCATGCCAATGAAGACAGCCTTCCGGACCTGCATGCATTCAAGAATGAATGGGATCAGCCCACCCATGAACGCTCGGTTTGGGTAGCTCCCAGACCACCAAAACCCCAGGTAGAAAGCTTGTTGGGTTATGACTATTCCCAGTACAAGTTTGATGACTCGGACGATAATGAAGACAAGGATGGACATGGCATACAATTCCCTCGAGAAGACCATGGTCATTATGAGGATCAAGATCAAGACCAAGATCAATACCATCAAGAGAATGACCAGCCACCTGAATACTCCACTGACGACCATGTGTTTCCTTGGGAGTCCCATTCTTCTGTTGCCACTTCTCGCAGCTGGGGTACCGAGACTGCCGAGGAAGAGCATTGTGAGAACTTTGAGCAGACAGATACTTCTCCTCAAATGGAAGAGTACATGCAGGCCCAGATGGAGAAGATTGTGGATGATCTAGAGGCTGCCCAGCCCAGTGAATTGGAGATCAAACAAAACATTACTGACCACAATCATCACCATGTATCCCCGGAAAAGTAAGCTGTCAACCTCAATTACCATAGTTTTTCTTTTTTTTGCTCATACTTGTATGGCTAGTGTTCTTGAGTATCAAGAGAGAGCAGTGGATGAACGGATGGGTGGTGGTTCTCTGGAGGAATTACACTGGACAGAACACGTGGATAGCACAGCAAACGAAACAACAGTCGATGAATATCATCACCAAGAAGAAGAAACGACTTCTGAATGGCAAGGAACTCTGTATGCCATGGACACTGTGCCATCCTCTCCATCTCTCCGCAAATCGCCCTTTGCATCATTTATATCCTTGGAAACCGGCGACGATGACTGGAGTGACCGTGACATGATTCCGATCCCCCTCAAGGCATCTAGCCGTCTGTTTGGCGATGGCTTGCCTTTATCCTCAAATGGCACAGAAGACGCTATTGGCGGTGGTGGTGGTGGGTCCCGAAGAAACTCTCTCAAGCGCAGACTGTCTGTTTCCCAAAAAAGCCCAGTTATTCCCAAGCAAACATACACGGCAGGATATCCCGATATTCAATCACACCAACAATCCAGTAGACTGTTTGCTTCTGGCCAGACATTCTATGGAAAAAAGACGCCTTATACTTCTGCTGCTGCAACTCCAGTGGCCGAAAAGGCGTTTTTTATTCAAGATGATGATATTATGGATCAGAATTACCATGGCGACTTTATGTCTCGTAATGACTATACCCTCGACTTCTCGTTGGTCATGGAAATGAGTCGTGAGACCGAGGTGCGTAGAGAGGAAAAGATGGACCAAGACGAAGATGAGTTTGACTGGGATACAGCCGGTGCTTTGGAAAGACTTCGCAACCAGAGCACAAGTATGCTGTTTGCCCAGGTGGCCGACGCCCATGCCCACAGTATGAACACCCTTGAAATGCGGGACCGCAGAGCTGGTACCTGGGATGATACATTGAGTGAGACTGATGCTCTTGTGTCTGGTCCCGTCTCGCCGATCAACGATGTATTGCCTGATGCACTTTATTTGTCCCAGCGCAGTGTGCCGCCAGACTTGTTCTCTGGTCATGCCTCACCGCGTACACCTGTGGCACGTAATATGGCTCACAACCTGACCCATGAAATTAACTTGGCCAAGGAACGCTACAAGGCCGAACAACGCGCCTCTCTTTCACTCGTAAAACCAACCATGGCAGCTGCTACTCTCCTGGAAGCCGAACTAGATCTATCAAAAAGCCGACTCTACAAGCGTCGCTCAAAGCCCGAGTTTGATCTCGATCTTGAGCCGTCAATTTCACCTGTCTGGCACGCCAAGAGTCACGATGGAGAAGATATTGAGGAGCATCATGCCGAAGATACTTTTGTGGCCTATTTTGATGAAGATACCATCAAAGAGGCCCAAAAGAAGTTGTTGGACTTGACTACAGACAAACCATCAAATCCCATAAATAATCAAGAAAGTGACACTGGTCCTTCAGTTGTGTTTAATCAATCGACCAGGCCGGTGACCGAATCTATTGCATCCTTTGTTGAGCCAGAGACCAAGCCTTTTGAACTTGTTTCCGATCAATCGACCACAACCATCAAGGCATGGGAGCTTCCGTACAGCGAGGTCTGGGATAGCTCCATGGCAAGCAAGCAGAGTGCATTGTTTGAAGAACGCATGGCCGCACTTAAACAGCCCTTGAAGCAAACAACAACAACAACAAGTACCGTGTTTACATCCTTTGGCAAGCCTACAAAATTTGTAAACTATCAAGACGCCCAATGGAAGAGCGACGGTAGCTGGGTGATTGAAGACATGCCTGGTCATTCCACTGTCCTGGTGGAAGAAAAGCAAACCGTGGTTGATACCACTCCAAGCCCTCGCGCTACAAACGAGCTTCACAGTGCGATGGAAGATGTCCTACAAACTACTGAAACTATATTCACGCTTGATTCACAAACCCAGCCCCAATCTCTTGAGGACATTCCTAGCAATGTCTCCAACAGATCCATCGAGACTACCAGTGCTTTTTCATCCCAAACCTTTGTCAAGGTTCCCGAACAGAGTCCGATGGAATTATTGGAAGGTGATTTGCCTATTATTGAAACCATTATCACTAGATCAACAGCTAGCCTACTATCAAAGGATAATGATGTATCAATCAAACAAGCCGACTCTTTGAAACAAAATCTAGAGTCATTAGCCAAACACTTGGATTCTAGCAAGCATGTCAGTCAATCGACAAGGGTTGTAGGCGAAACAGACTTTACAACAACCAAGGAAACCATTGTGCAAGATGAACAAGAAGAAGATATGGTCCTCAATGCTGCTCCAGCCCAGCCCATTGAAGTCGTGTGGAGACAAATAACAGTCGAGAATTCAGATGGTGAAGAGGTCGAACTGGAAGAGGTCGAGGTCGACATTCTAGAGCAAGACGATATCCATGAGATGCGCAACGAAATCACCGAGATTCTTTTGGATGAAGAAGAATCCACTGAGAATTCAAGCACTCTGGTGAGAAACCTATATGTTGACATCTCGGAAGACTATGACAGCGATGGGTCCCAAGAAGATACTGGTGACTATTCAGTCGAGATTGAGGAAGACAGTGACAGTTATTATGATGACGAGTTTTTGGTAGCTATCGAGCAGGATGTTTCGGAACTCGTGGTCTTGGATGAAGTGCCCATTGAAATTGTAGAAGGCGTGTGGGAAGCGCTTACTGAAAATTCAATTGAAGAAGAAGCATCTGTTACTGTACAGACCGATGCAAGAACTCAAGAGGCCCCAGATGCTCCCAAGCCAGAACAGGACCTCGCGACCATCACTTTGACTACCGAGAGATCTGTGTCAAGTATTCCTATAACCATTGTCCATGAGTCTGAACCAGTGGACGACTCCCTTGCAGAATCCAAATGTCTATCCTCCTCTGAAGAAAGTGTGTATAAAACACCTGGTCAAGGTCACCGATCAACGTCTCATTCGTTTGTTGAAACTTTAGATGATGGCAATCCCAAGCTAGAGCAATCAGTCATTGGCTCTGTTGAAAAGCTTGATATTTTGGAAACCGTTACCTTGGTAACAGACGAGGTCCCTACCGTAATTGTCTCGACTCCAGAGCCGGCCAAGTCTACTACTGTCACTCGTACTATTGTTGTCTCGGATGAAAGAGTCCCCTGTGAACTAGAGACAGACAAAAGTAATGTGCGCACCACAATCACAAAAACTGTATTTGTGGACACTTTTGGTGACATGGAGACCCAAGAGATTGTTTTGGAAGAGTCGCTTCCAATTGATATCAGTACCGAAACCTACACGACTCAAACAATCACACTTGTAGAAGAAGAGCCAGAGACACACACTGACCATGTTGCTAAAGATTCTACATCTACTACTTGTAAAACAATCCACGTCTCTAACTTGGATAGTAGTCCGTCTGAAAGTCATATTGATCAGTCTGCTCTAGAATCCAAGGCAGAGGTTGAGCCAAAGACAGTGGAACCCAAGAACACTAAAGACTCCAAAGATACCTTTGGCGAAACTGTACATGTTACCCATTCAGAAACCAAGTCCCCCCGCACCGACAAGACCGATTACTCAGTGTCCAAGTCTCGGTCAATGTACACAAAGGCATGGATCGTGGAGCCATATCAGACTGAGCGAGAACATGAAGATGTCTCTGAAGACTCTCTCTTTTCTAGCCGCGTTATTGTGTCCGAAACCACCAATGAAGATGAAGATGAGGAAGAAGAAGAAGAAGATGGGCAAAACATTGGTCGCCGTACAAGCATAAGATCAGCTAGAGCTGTGATGGACCTGCTGCCTCCAATGGAGTCTACTCTTTCGCGCGAGTCGGTGATGTCCTATGATTCCATGAACAGCGTGGTTACTGCCATGCTAGAGACTCAATATACAGGCCAAGATAGTGGATCTGATTATTCGTCCACTCGCATCATCAACGTTCCTCCCACCGAGATTTCCAGCCAGCCAGAGGTTGTTGTGGAGAATGAGGAGGACATGGCTATGCAGGCTGCGGTTGATCGTTCATCAAGATTGCATTCTCGGGTGAGCACCAGTGAAGACTATGAGAGCGAGCGGGTCCAAACCATAACATCTTCATCTTCGGGTCAGTCGCTTGGCCTTCCTCGGGTTCGTCAAAAGAGTAACAGCACCAGGGATGGAGATGGCAGTGAACACTCGTCCTACTTTGAAGGCAGTGCAGTGTATCTTTCTGCGAATGAATATGAACCAACAGACATGATGAGTGTCAGCAGCGGGGTAGACAGCATTGACTGGCATTCGGCTACAGGATCAATGGACTTTGTGGAAGTTGTTGCCCAAGACGACGATGAGGATGAAGCAGAGACCGATGCTCGGGTAGCTCAATGGGTTATGGAAGAACTAGAGGCCCCGTCTATCCATCGTCTGGAGCGCTCGACGTCCAGAGACCACCTACTCTACAGATATTTCCAAAGACAACAGCTGGGCGGACAGACAGGAGGACATACAGAATCTACAGAATTTGAATCTGTTGAAGTAGATGTAATTTCACAGGATTCAGAAGATGAAGGCTCAGTTGGATCAGACAAGACGGCCACCTAGTAGAATATACATTGGTTCTAATGTGCATATTATTATATGTTATCATTTTTTTTTTATTTTCTACAATAATAAATATCAAGCTATTATTATATGGCCTATTCACACTATTGTTTTCCAATAACTTTCGACAGCTGTAATAATCAATTGTGCTCATATAACCCATCCCTAATAAAGCTTGTACAAGTTGCCTAGGTTACCTCGAGGGTTCCTTCAATACATTACCTCTCTCATTTTGTCCTTCTGGATTTCAACAGCTTCAACAAATGTCCGCTCGTGCGTCACTCCAAAAGACGAATAGCGTCCATTCTCTTGACTCCTAACTTCTTCATTTATCATCCACCACAATGTCTGATTTCGGTGACTTTAACTCTTCAAACGATCCCACCGCAGACTTTCTTGCACGCGAACGTGCTGCATTGGGAGAAGATGCCGACTTGTTTAGCACCTCTGAGATGCCCAGCTCTTCGCCACTCCCCGACTTTCCTTCACCCTCGGCCTTAATGTCGCCAGGACAGCACAGCTTCTCCAGCCCTCATGATTTCACAAGCACTAATGATTTCCTGTCGCCCTCTGCCCAGAGTGCTACTGACTATTCTGCATTCGAGACCGAGTTCCCCAAGGCAGAAGAGCTTGAAACTTCTCAGGTATTCCTACAATACAAAAGATGCAAACAGGCTCTAATTGGCAACCTTTATGTTTTTTTTTAAAATAAAATAAAACAAAAAGGCATTCCACAAGGCCATGTTGCCTGATGAGGAGCCCGAGACTGTCAGGTAAATCATGTTTGGGACAAAAGGCATTGTTTTTCCCAGTATATTTATTTTATCATTTAATATCAGACATTGGCGCGAGAAGCAAAAGGAAGTTATTGCCGCACGTGATGAGGAGGCCGAGAATATCAAGCAAGAGACCATTCAGCAGGCTCGTGCCGACATTGACAAGTTTTACGAAGAGTACAACGATAAGAAGCAAAAGGCAATTGAAGAGAACAGGCAAGGATTGTTATTGTGTGGATTGGATTATTGTTAATCTCTTTTGGATCGTTAGAGAGCGTGAGGAAAACTATCAAAAGGATCGTGAAGAGGCTGCGTCGGCCAATGTATGGGAACGTGTTGCGCGTGAGGTAGATACTTCGTCTGGAAAGGCCAACCAGCCCACACGCGATGTTAGCCGAATGAAGGACTTGATGTTGGACCTTCGAAAGGACCCCAAGGCACCTGGTAACATTGTCGAGGCCTAATTATATAATATAACCCATTAAAAGAAAATATATATATTTTGGAAAAAAATAAAACTATACACCCCCACCACCATTACAAACCTCTATTATTGAAATCTACATTATGAATCGTGATATTTTGCGGTAGATTATGAAAAGATAAGAACTTCTTTTTTTTTTTGCTTACAGGTATTGTTAGTCTTGCTAGTTTTGCTTTTAAAATAGCAAACATTCTCTGGTCAGTATACTAGTTGCAATATAAACTCTGTTGATACAGTAGATTTTTACAAGATTTGCCATTTAGAAATAAAGAATTGATAAAAAGGTTTGTATTAAAGAGATTTGGATTGTTGGTTATCGATAGTTTGTAATGTGAACCATGGTATCCAGCTTAATTGATCATAAGCCTCTTTTTCTCGAGATCGTGTTGAATAATAAATACCATGTTCAAGTAGTATTTACAATAGAGACTTTTGATAAATGAATATTTGTCTTGGCTCAAATAGCCAAGATATTTCTTATAAAGCAGTGTTTTAAAATGGCGCTTGAATGGCCTTCCTGATCCTGTACTTTATTTCCGTCATCCTTGAGCCATATATGTTGCCAGTGACAGCCTCAAGCCCTTCCCTCCAGGCTGCCTTTCTTAGACCGCCAAGCATTACATTACATATATCCTCTTGAAGAGGTACATAATCTATATCTCTTATAGACACTCCTACCCCAATCTATAATTTATATACAAAAAAAAAGTTGTCCATAAAATATAGTGTTTAGAGAGTTTTCAGAATGGCTCAGACAATTTTATGGACTCTCATTTCGCAAGTCTGCAATCAACTCTTGATAAAAATGAATCGCCCAGAAAACCCTTTTCCAACCTCTGAAATTTTTATAATCGCTTCTTTTTAGGTTAAAAAAATCCCAATTCACCCAATGGAACTTAATGATACAATGCCTGCAGAGCCTACTCCAGACGAACCCTCGGAAGAGGAAATGTATTCCTCATGGGCCCTGCTCATCCTCATGACATTGCTTATCGGTGCATTGTGGACCAGTTATTACCTTCAACAACGCAAAATACGCGCTATCCATGAAACAGTCATCTCCATCATGGCAGGTAGGCCAAAACAAGTGGATTATACTGCAGTCAACTGATTTATCGTAAATCTCTCTCATTAGGCATGATTGTTGGGCTAGTCATCAAATTAGCGCCGGGCACGATTATCCAACGCATGGTCCAATTCAACGAGGGCTACTTTTTCAACCTGCTCCTTCCTCCCATCATTCTCAATTCTGGCTATGAACTGAAGCGGGTGAGTGAGTGCTGAGGATGGATATACCTGGCACGATTCGATGATATTGATACCATTTTCTTGGCCAGCGCAATTTCTTTCTTAGCTTTGGAACCATTCTGACGTTTGCAATGGTGGGCACATTGATAGCTGCGATAGTTACAGGGTACGGACTGGACATCCTGTTGATTGGCCTCTTTTTTTCTCTCTCTAATCCAATCTCTAAACACTTTAGAGTGCTCACGTTTGCATGGGCCTTTTTTCATCCGGAAGGAATTCATATCAGCTTTTTGGACAGCATGATATTTGGTGCAATCTTGTCTGCCACAGATCCTGTCACAATTTTGGCCATCTTTCACCAACTCCATGTCGATCCTCAACTGTTTGCCATCATTTCGGGTGAGTCGCTCTTGAACGATGCTGTGGCGATTGTATTGTCCGAGTAAGTCGATTATAGTAGGATGATCATGAAATCAATTTGTTGCCATGCCAACACATTATTGTTTCTTTGTTTTTTTGGGAACCATCAGTACCCTACGAAAATTCAGAGGCCAAGAGTTGCATGTCATCAATATCTTTAAAGGCATTGGGCTCTTCTTGGGTGTGTTTTGGGCATCGACATGTATTGGAATATTGTTTGGATTGGCAGTGGCACTGATGCTCAAGCATTCGCACCTCTACCAGTTTCCCAACATCGAGGCCTGCATGATCAGTCTGATGGCCTACAGCAGCTACCTATTCTCAAACGGTGCCCATATGTCTGGTAAGTGTCCAAAGACATGCATGACTCTAGACAGACTCTTATTTATCCAACCAGGCATTGTCACACTCTTGTTCACGGGCATCACACTGAAACACTATGCCTACGACAACATGTCCCTGCGCACCAAGAGAGCAACAAAGTACATTTTTCAGATCCTTTCGCAGCTATCTGAAAACTTTATCTTTATCTACCTTGGCGTCAATCTATTTACTGAGACAGACCTGGACTACAAGCCTCTGTTTATTCTCTTTACCACAGTAAGATCTAAAGCAAAAAGAAAAAAAAAAACAGGCACAAATGTTAACACCCCCCTTTTTTTAAGCTTTTCATCTGTATCGCACGTTATTTCTCTGTGGCACCATTATCTATGCTCATTAATGCAGTGTGTCGTGCGCTTGGTAGGCCTGAACAGCTGCCACAATCCCATCAAGTCATGCTCTTTTGGGCTGGTCTCAGAGGTGCTGTTGCATTTGCATTGGCTTCAAACTTGGGAGGAGAAAGTGCGGCCGCAATGCGAACCACCATTCTGGCCGTTGTTGTCTTGACTGTACTGATCTTTGGAGGCACAACAGGACGGATGCTCCAGATCTTGGGAATCCAGACTGGAGTACTGGAGCCCGAGGACATGGCTAGTGATGATGAGGGAGACACCCCTCTTGGCCAGCCGCCCCGGAGAAGTCCCTCGACTGATCGGCTGTTGGACACAGACGCAGACGAAGAAAGACAAGACCATGATGGGTACCGAAATGATCCCACCGATGTGTCTATCGGTGGTCTGCTGTCAGGTCCTATTGGAGATCCCATTCCTGATCCTGGGCCACCACACTGGTTCATGTCATTTGATGAGAAATGGCTCAAGCCATTCTTTACCAAACGCCATGTCCAGCAACGAAACCAGACTCTGGCCGAGTACTGGAAAGACAGGCGACGCAAGATGGACAGGGCCAATCAGAATATGCTGGCTGGAATTCGCAACATGTCACTAGGGACCAACAATCGTCTTGATGAAGAAGACGATGCCCTGACTCTTCATTCTGTGTACCCTGCTGAAGACAGGTTCGATGGTGGGGATTTGGCACGGACACCAAGCAATGGATCTCGATTGGTTATAGGTGCAGGACGTGTTTTTGGAAGATCGGCCTCTAGTCAATAATAATACACGATTATATACTCTTTTACACATAATAAATCTATATAAATATATATATATATATATATATATATATATATATATATATATATATATAATAAATAAATCTATAATTCGTTTAAGCATTTTGATTCTGTTGTCATGGTTATTTGTCTATTCTTTTCCAAAATATTATAATATTGGAACAAGCGTGTATTTTTTGAAAAATTATTATTGTTTTTTGTTTTTTTGTTTAGTAATACGGGTATCGATAACCTGGTTGAATATAGGCAGCTGGTTGACCATAAGTTTGTGGTTGAATAAAAGGTGTAGTTGGTTGAATAAAGGTTGGTGGTTGCCCAAAAGTTGCTGGTTGTCCATAGGGCGTATATGGCTGGTAATATGGCTGTCCACCCAGACGATCAAAGTATCCTGGCGTTGATTGCTGTGGATAATTGTATTGGTAATAGGGCGTCTGGTAGGTATACTGTGAATGTGGCGGCTGTATATGCCCATAGGTATGTGGTGCAGTTAAATACTGTGGTGGTGGTTGGTGGACGTGCTGTTGCGGATAGTAGTGGGGTCTTTGATAAGCATACTGGACATTATATGGTTGGGTATAGTTGTAATATGGCGAATACTGTGAGTATATCTGCTGTCTCTGGACAATCTGTTGCTGATATTGGGCTGCCTGCTGCTGCTGCTGTTGTTGTTGCTGTAACTGCTGCATATACTGTTGCTGCTGTTGCCATTGGAGTTGCTGCTGCTGCTGCTTGTTTGCTTGGTGATCTTTGTACTTGTAGATTCCATATGCTATGGCACCAGCCAGCCCAGCATCTCTCCAGAACCGAGGCTTCTCATTGTTCTCTTCTTCGTGGTTCTTTAGCAGGGCTTCTGTTCCAGCAAAAGCAGCCGCGTTCAGCAAGAGATCCGATTTGCTCTGCTGCACTGGTTGATCTTGAGGCTGAGAAAACTGTTGGACAACATTGGCAAGAAGGGAACTGGACATGTCGAGAATGCGTGGGAACAAAAAGAGATCCAAATTATCCAGACAGACCAGCAAGATAATCGATACCCAAAAAAAAGGTCCATAAAGAGTATACTGTTATTCTCTAGTAGGTGAGACGATGCTGGTTTGGGAAATTGCTGTTTTATGCCCATCGTATCACCCCCAAATCTTGGACGTTTGTAAATTGAAAAAAAGGGCCAATATCTGCAGGATTTCTGTCTGTATAACAAGCCATTTAATATACCAAATATTTATTACATAATAATAATATATATATAAAAAGAATTTAAATGGGTTTTCTTATTCTTCCTTGCAAACAGATTCATTACACAGAGTCTGCTTTGGGCATATTTAATTGACACGCACAAGTGTGAATTTTAGGCAGTTTGCTGAGCAGTTTCTTGTATTCTGTTGCAAACGGATACTCTATTGGGGACCAACAAAAAAAAGGGTTGCCTTTAACCTCTTTGGATCCCAACAATAATTAAATACAACAAACAATAAGATTGAAACATAAAATAACATTACTTGATAAACTCTTTAATTAATCTCAAAATTATCTACCATCAGCACTAATAAAAGCATATGTATATATCTCTTTGGACAATCATTGGCCAACGATTTATCTTAAAGATTCTCTTGTATTATTATTTTTCCACCATTTTAATGGACGAAACTGAATCAAGCCAAACCCTCAGCCCACCCCACTTTATGTTCCCTTTTTCGAAATATCCAAAATTCTCTAAAAGATGCCAAGAAAAAGAAGCACGCCAAGCGCTCTTTTTTCTCTCTAAATAACATTTTCTCACAAAAACAAATAAAAAACCAAAACCTTTATGGATGATACGCTCCAGGATATCCTTCGGCTGCTTGGCCAGCTGGAGCACCACCAGCCCCTCACATTCACCAATTCGCCTTACACTGAGCCTCACCTTGCGCCTCACCTTGCGCCCATTTACGACGCACTGAGACGGCTAGAAAAGAAGCCCCAATTTTCCAATTCCCAAACCACTGTTGTCTTGCCAGATACCCCTGAATGTGATGAAACTGCAGACTCGGCATCTTTTGGTCTCTCTTTGGAACTCAATGACATTACTGAGGTACGTTGGCACCGAGTTTGAGTGGTTTGCTTACCTTGTAGTCCTGTACATGTGGAGAGGAAGTTACGCGAGTATCAATGGCAATCTACAGAGGAAGACTTGACCAACGACTAGGACATTGCCCCGCTCACTCGGTGACACGATTCGCATGTGCTTACAACACTATGGCGGAGCACTTGGAACATGTTGTGCTGGACATGAGCAGTCTGTTGGAAACTTGTCATGAAACAGGTATCATTGGCACTCGGCTGCCGACTGCCCATCTAGAGGGTGCCTGGTTCCGGCTGGCATGCCATGTCAATACACTCTCACTTGATTATCAAAATACCGTCCATCAGGTTACACGGGTCTCACGAGCGGCGGCGGCAAGGAGAGTTTTGGACTCAAAGAGACCACAGGACGATCTAGGATATTCTACCAATACAGGTGGGTTAGTATATGGATAATATTAGGCACTTTTCTATTCTTTAATTGACCACCACCACCACCACCATGGTTTAATTACCCTTGCCTTTTCTGGATCTGGCATAGTCTCTAGAAATACACATGTGCTCCAAAGTCAACCGCTCTTTCACGAGCCAAGCCCAGAGGGTCCCGGCCAAGGTGAATTACAGGACGAATATGGTGTATGGAAAAGTCTGGCAGAGGAAATCAATGGGTTTGCGGCGGCAATTACCACTGACGTGAGGGAAATGACCAGTATATGTGCACTGGTAGACGACGAGTCTACAAAAATGAGTAGGCTTGTTAAAGACGAACTGGAGCTCAAAGACACAATGGCAGATCAGGTAGCACCATTATTGTCTTTTATTTTATTTTTGTTTTTTATTATGAGCATCGCCAAACAGAATAGAAATCTTAAATGATTTTAGCTTGTGAGTTTAAACTTGACTTTTTTTGGCTAACAACCAATGATAGCCCACAGATATCGAATCCATAGCAACAGATGCCAAACAAAAACAAAATCTGACGGCTCAAATGAAGGACATTGTGCGAGTCTCGAGGGCGATTGCTAGCGGTGATCTTTCTCTAAAGGTAAATCTAGCAACCCAATAAACACACACACACACTCTCTCTCTCTAAAAACATACACTTTAGGTCACTGTCGATGTGTGTGATGAACTGCAGGATCTCAAGCATACCATCAATGCCATGGCAAGTGTTGCATTCTGGCAACAACTACTAAATTGCAAAACATAGGTGGATGCACTGAGGGCATGGACAAGTGAGCTGGCCAGGGTCACAAGCCACGTTGACCCAAAGCCACTTGGCCATCAGTCTGTAGATGACATGGACAATGTGTGGAGAGAGCTAGTGGTCAATGTAAACGAAAAGGCCTTGAATCTAAGTAGCCAGGTTAGAGACAAGGCCATGGCAAAGATGGCTGGAAATGCTGCCAAAGTGGTAAGCCAACTATATTGATCGAACAGACTGACAAAAGGTTGCCTAGGTTACGGTAGATGTCCAGGAAGAGATCAAGGAACTAAAGGTAAATTGGACAGCATTTATATAGATAAATATATAACTGTGATGCGTAGGACACCATGAACACAATGGTGGATCAGCTCCACATGTTTTCTACTGCTCCAAATGACCCAATAGAGTGTGTGCTAGAGATGCCTACCGACGACGACGACGATAATGATAATGATGAAATCGGATCGACAAGGACACCCGAAGTAAGGACCAATCTAATCAATTGTCTAGTGCGTGTGTGTGTGTAATAATTATGTGCAAAAGATGTCATTGTTTGTCAAGGAGGTGACACGAGTGGCCAGGCGCGTGCACAGCAAGGGCCAGTTTAGAAGAGAAGCCATTGCTCGTAGTGTGGATGGGATGTGGAGAGAACTAGGCGAGAATGTGAATCTGATTACGGGAAACCTTGCCAGCCAGATAAAGGCCATTACGAGCTACAACCTTGGCCAGGACCTGTCACGAAAGATATCCGAGGAAGTTGGCTGTGAGATTATGCACCTCAAGGTAAGCCTGGTGTATTGGACTACAAATCTTTATCCGCAATGCTAGGATGGTTTGAATGCCATGATGGCCCAACTATGGATCCTTGCATGCCCCCCAGTGGCCCATGTTGATAACCCAATCTTACAGAAAAGAACGCCAGGCGATACATACTCTAGAGTATGGAGACGGATCCTTGCAGACCTCAATAGCCTGGCCACCCACCTGTCTGTCCAGCTCAAGCTATTTTCCCAACACTCGCCAAGCCCACTGGAAATCAGAGACCCTGGAGAGATTGACGGCCTAAAGACCAAGATTAACCAAATGGTCCAGTCACTCTTGAACTCCTTGCACCAGAATACCTGTGCAAGAGAAGCAGCCGAGTCGGCCAACAAGAGCAAGAGCGAGTTCTTGGCAAACATGAGCCACGAGATCCGGACTCCAATGAATGGAATCATTGGTGTGACGACAATGGTGCTCGAAACAGACTTGAGTCCGAATCAGCGCGAACAACTGCTGATCGTAAAGTCACTAGCCCTGGAACTGCTAGTGATCATTAATGACATTCTAGATATATCAAAAATTGAATCTGGCCAATTGACGATTGGTGCCACCCCATTCTCACTGCGGAACAGCTTGTTTGGCCTAATGAAAAGCATGGCAGCCAAAGAGTCCAAGGATCTTTTGGTGTTTTATGACGTAGATGACCATACACCAGACTGGCTGGTAGGCGACCCACTTCGACTAACCCAGGCCGTGACAAATGTGATGCGAAATGCCATGAAATTCACCACCAAGGGCGAAGTTTGCCTAGAGGTCCGTCCCCTCGCACGACGACAGGATGACCAGGTGGCGGTCCTGGAATTCTGTGTGAGTGACACTGGAATAGGAATATCGGCAGATAAGCTTGGAGGAGTGTTTGATATGTTTAGCCAGGTCGATGGCAGCTCAACGTAAGTCAAAAGAGGTTTTAAACAAGCATCTAAATTACTTGTCTAGACGCAAGTACGGCGGCACCGGACTAGGACTGTCGATCAGCAAGCGACTGGTTGAAGCAATGGGAGGCACGATTTGGGTAAAATCAGAGCCCGAGGTTGGGTCTCGGTTCTATTTCCAGGTTCCCTTTCAGTTGGGCGATCCGAGTCAGGAATTAGTCTTGCCGGACCTGTGTGTGGGCCGGCGGGTACTGTACTTGCAGCAAAACCATGGTAACAAGACAATGGTGGTGCACCAGTGCGGCCGCTTAAAAACTACTGTGATCTGCGGACTGCTAAGCCCCTCTGGAGAACGCGTGATGAGTGCTGAGACGGGCGATCCATTCCTCCAAGACGAATGGGCCTTTGACGGGGTGATCGTCGACAGCGTGGATCTGGTGACACATATGCGTGGCCTGGATCGGATTCGCCACACGCCTATTCTAGTTGTATCGCCGACAGTAGGACGCCTGGATATTAAAGAGTGCATCAGACTGGGGATAGAAGCGTGTCTGCCCAGAATACATGAATTTGCCAGCCTTGGGGCCGCCCTGGAGACGGTGTTTAGGGTATCAAAGCCAATAGAAACCCACCAATTAGATGTGCTGCTGGCCGAGGACAATCTGGTGAACCAAAAGGTGGCTGTCCGGATACTCGAGAAGGCCGGACACCGGGTGACAGTGGCAGCAAATGGCAAAGAGGCAGTGGACCTCTGGACGGCCAATTCGTCGTTTAATGTGATTCTGATGGACATTCAGGTAAGAAATCAATTATAATTAGCTTTAATTAAACAGCCTTTTTCTAGATGCCTGTAATGGGAGGGTTCGAGGCGACCGAGCTGATCCGGAAACGTGAAGGCGAAACGCACACCCGAGTGCCGATCATTGCACTCACAGCACATGCCATGATCGGCGATAGGGAGAAGTGTCTTGACCATGGGATGGTAAGCCTAAAACTCCAAGACCAACACCAAGACCAAGAGCAATGCTAATGACTGTCTGTAGGATGACCATGTCAGCAAACCCATTAGACGCCAGGACCTCTTGGCAGCCATTGATCGATTTTGTCAGAATGAATATAAATAAACCTCTCTGTATACATATACATATACATATACATATACATATACATATATATATATATATATATATATATATAATTAGTCGACGATCGTTTTAGGGGTAAAAAAGCGCCGTTTCAAGGGCCGTCCTTGCCCCTTTTTGTTTGTGGGCTTATCGACCGTAATATTTCCAGATTGCTCGCTTTCTTTCTTTCCTTCTCTTTCACTCCAATGTCTCTTCCTGAAAAACCCAGTCTGCCCTCTATCCAGTTCCTTCTCCACCAAGACCCCTCGGACAGTCCAGGTAAACCAAGGCTCTCTAGTACCAACCTAACTCTCTCAGGCCCCAAAAGGACTCCAGTGCAGCGTCATCAGGCCAGCCGCAGTCTCAGCAGTCTTCCCTGCGAACTACAGAACCTGTCGCTCCAACAACCCTACCCTCTCGACACTCCTTGGGCATACAATTCCATTTTGCCCCCCGCCCTTCCCGCCCTTCCGCCCGTCCCACACCATAATCACCCCACTCATCACGATCACTTGACTGCGCTGGCTAGGCGGCCTCCGGGGGCTAGCCATGGCCGGTCATTTTCCGACCATTCACTCTTCACCCGCCCCTCGCACCAGACCCACCGCAGAGCAGCCTCTGCAAACACCGCCGACATCTACCTAAAACCCTATCCCATTCGTCCCTATACACCCACCAGCAGTGCAGGATCCTCGCCGCCTGAGCAGCACCTCCCGCTCTCTCCCCACCAGGGCCTATTTGATGCCCTCAACATGCAGGAAAAGAAACCAGCCGACACCGAAGAGGAGTCCCTGGGCCGTTACTGCTGCACTTTCTGCCACAAAAAGTTCTCTCGGCCATCATCGCTGCGTATCCACACCTATTCTCACACTGGAGAAAAGCCATTTGTGTGCACAGAAGAGAACTGTGGCCGCAAATTCAGCGTCCAGAGCAACATGCGCAGACATCTCCGGGTCCACCGTCTAGGCAAGCCCACAAAGCCCATTTCCTAACCAAATGCATCAACTTTCATCTCCTGTATATTCCGGACATTTCTTGTACACTTTCAATAAACCATATACATACAATATTAATAGTAATAATATTATAATAATATACATATATAATAATATACATATATAAAAAAAATGTCATAATGCCAAGTTCAAATCCAAGCTTTCTTTTTTTTCTTTTTTTAATATTTTATAATATTTTGTGACGTAGAATTCAAATCAAGGTCCATTTTTCTGCCCTTAATTTCTAGCTCACTAGAAAGACATATCTCTTTCTCTTACGCCTCTAATGACCGGCAACAACCCTTTTTCTGATAACCCTTGGCAGGCAAACACAGCCCCAGTGAATGCATACGAGGATAATCCTCAGTCTAGCTGGGCCCCTGCCCAACCCGCGTCTGCCCTTCCTCCCCCAATTCCCCCACGTATGCCATCTCCCTCTGCCTACCATCCACCTGCAACCAACTGGCAAGAGTCCAACAAGACAGAGTCTGCCTACGACTCTTCTTGGAACGGCACTACCACAACCACAACAGCAACAACAACAACACATGCTCCTATAGTGCAGGATGCCTATCAATACTCTGGAACAGCATATGGAAACCAAGACTTTTCTACCGGAAATGCTTACAACCAAGCCCCATCTCCTCAACCAGCAGCCGCAACCACAGCCACACCTCGTCCAACATCCTCAGCTGAAGCAAAGGCAGCACTTCCTCCCAGAATTGGCACGGATCGTAACCCCTCTAAGCGCAGACTTCTCTTGCGTTTCCTACAGTTCATTGCTGCCATTGGCTCGGTTGGTTTTGCCGCGGGTGCCTCGCCTGTAAGTCAAGGATGGGTCCTAGATGGGACAAGATAAATTGCTGACACCTTATAGTTTGCTGGCGTAGCTGTGCCTCTGTCCAACGCTGCCTGCCTGTACTTTCTCTATGCTGTGGTAAGTTGGCTTATACCCCCCTTTTTTGGATATGCAAGCACTCACACAATCTTGTGCATCTCTAGGCAATCGTCTCTATTCTCTGGTCAGGATTCCACTTGATCTTCTTTTTACTCCGTCGTGTATCCAGTCGCCAAAAGATGAATCGCCCAATGATGACCGGCATCGACCTCTTGCTGACCATAATGTGGGGTATCGGCGTAATTGTAGAGGTGGTCAAGTACAGGTGCTCTCCAGGTGGATACAATCACTGGTGCGACTTTTACAATGTCAGCATCTTTTGGGGTTTCTTTTCATTTGCACTCTTTATTGTCGCTACGGGGTGGGACTTTGTGGGCGCATGCATACTGCGAAAGAAACAATAACTCTTTTTACCTTATCTACCTCTTTATTCCCTTAATATAATCCTCTCCAACCACATTTTATATGATATATATTTGGTGATTTCATTCTCCTTGTACAAGTGTGTCCATTTTAAGCACTGACTTCCGATTGGCAGGGTCCAGGCGCAATGCACGTGTAGACAAGGCCATTGCTGTTCAAATAATATATATCGATCTTTTTTCTTCTTCTTTTTCTTCTTGTTAACAATACTTACTTGATGGCAACCCTTCCAGCCTATGAATTCGACTCGGCTCCAACCCCAAAGGAGGCCGAGACTCTCGTAAAACGCATGTCGACCAGTCTCCAGCTCACTGACCATTCGGCAGGTGGGCTGGAAACCAAAGAAGACAAGTTTATCAAGATCGCTACTTTTTCTCTCCAGAATTACCTAAAGGTAAACCACTTTGGACTTATTCATCTACTGATCAATTGAGATCATTTATAGGAAACCAACTTTGCGTCCGAGTTCCTAGAGGGCGGAGGCCTGAAATCACTCTGCATGCTAATCGACAATGCCAGTGGAAACACATTGGCCTATGCCCTAAACTCTCTCACATCACTAATGAGCCACAACACCGAGTGGGTCACGCTCACTGACGATTTCGTTGCAACGATTGCCCACAGGGTTGTCAATGAGACCCTGGTCACCATCTGTCGCCCTGCAACCGCAATCCTCATCAAGATTGTCGCTGCAGATCAGGCAACATATCCAGTATCATCGGGATCATATGGATACCCAACTCTATACAAGGCGCTCGAGAGAGAACCACATTTGCTGGCCGTGCTTGTTCGGCGTCTGCAGAGTCCAGACTATGCGCTCAGTCTCAACAGTCTTACTCTCTTGACGGTTATGCTAAAGTACGTAAAGGACGAAGATCAGAGTGAGCTTTTGGACGCACTTGAGCAACTCAATATTGGAAAGCATATTGTGGTAAGTAATGGTTTTAGGTGTGCAATTGAAATACTAATTCTAATGCTAATATTATGTTTGTTAGCCATTGATGAACAACCATCCGTCTGATGAACTCAAAGAACAGCTGTTAGAGTACCAATCGGCCACTATCCAGAATGCAAACAAGCGACGCAATGTTCCGGTGTCAATGAGCAACCCACGGCATGCAAAGATTCTGCTGGCCATTTGGGAAGCGGCAGGTATAAAGGATATTCAGGTGCCTGGTGCTCGTAAATGGAAAAAGATTGGGTTTTCGGTAACAAATCCCTCTGATCAGTCTCTGGCTGCTGATTCCCTGACCTTTTAATTGATTATAGACAGAGGTGCCTCAGCGAGAGTTTTCTCGCATGGGATTATTTGGACTCGAAAAGATGCACACATTTGCGACCAGTAACACAGACATGTTCTCAAAGGCAAGTGGGAATGGTAACAATATCATTTATGTATTAATTTATCCTTGTCACTAGATTATTTTGGAGCAGATACATCGTCCAGAAGGCAAGCGATGTCCATTTGCAAAGGCCAGTATTGAAGTGACAGATCTGCTGTGTAGCCATTGGAACATAAACACTGGATGTAAGCAACAGTTGGCCAAGACTCTCGTTTAACCAACTGCTTTTCCAGATATTGCTGCTGAATTTGACCAGCTGCTGCTGTACTTTGATCACATTCAGGCCACCACTCTGCAATGCTTTTACCGCATCTTTCGCGACATGGAAGCCACGGCTGCAGACTTTTCCAAAGTGTCTGCCCTGGTTCGCAGCCAATTACGATCGGTACTCAAGAGCGAGGGGGTAAAGGAAGTGTCAGAGTTTGACCGTCTGATGCTGGGGACTCCCTATCAAGTGATCAGAGACCGTCGACTAAAAGAACTAGAATGGGCTGATGATCTTTTGGGCCGAGAGGCTATCCGGTAAGTGTCCATGTCTGGAACCAATTGGACTCATTGTTGCTGGTATAGAAACCTAAGGGCAAGACTTAACAAGCAATCGTACGAATTCATAAAAAAGCAGCGGATAAGCTGTCTGCTAAAGGGAGCCTGGTTTCCTGTGCCAAATCTGTTTCGAAATATGGCTGTTACAACAGGCACTAGTGCCCAGTCTACAAACTCAAATCCGGGTTCAACTGGCAGCAGCTCACCACTCAACATAATGACACCTACTCTCGGCTCAGGGTCGGTCAATGGCAATCGAAGATGGCGATACTACAAACTGAGTCCGTCCAAGAAGGCTCTGCAATATGGCGACTTTACCGAAAAGATTGCTCCTGTGCTAAAGAACTATGACCGACTGACGAACAAGATTGATCTTGGCCTGGTTACCGAGATAAAGTCGACGTCGTCAAAGTATAGCAACAGTGGATATAGCTCTCCAATGTCCCCTTCAATTACACCATCAATGATGGCCAGCAATCTGTCTACTGAAAGTAGCACCATGGGATCCTCTTCTATATCATTCGGACTGTACTCTGACAATGGACTGATTCTTGCCGAATTCTTGTGTGTGTCTGCGGCTCAGGTGTCAGAGTGGAAGGACGGTTTCAGTATGCTGCTGGACAAGGGCATCACCAGCAAAGACACTGCAGCCTATCTGCATTCGTTGACCGAGATTGGTGTCAAGGTCAAGTTGCTGCAGATCGCAGGAGATAGGGTTGAAGTCCCTCATGGTACTCTGGAAGTGCCTCCTATCCCTGTTGGGCTAGGGCAAGGATTCTTTTATGATGCCTAGGTCTTGCAAGACACATAAAAAAAGTAATAGACACACACACACACATTCCCTTGATCCAACTGCATTCATACATTCATTCACTCATCCATAGTTATTTATTTATTTATTGCTTTTTATATTTATATAAAAACACTGCAATTTCTTGTTAATAACGGTCTTTTGAATAAGATCTCTGGCGAGAGTATCTTTCAGGCGATCGGTAACGGCTCGTGCGTCTAGGACTCGAACGTCTAGGACTCGAACGTCTAGGGCTACGGCTCCGTCGACGCGAACTATGACGAGGCTCATCGTCGTAACGATGACCTGTGCTACCACTGCTGCTACTCTTGTAAGGTTCATATTCACCAAACTCATTGCGCTTCCTTCGCACACCGTCCCGACGAGAGTCCCTGCGAGGGCTGGGCGAGCGAGACCGATGGTCATGGCGGCCACTGGAGCGAGAACGATGATCTCTGTCTCTGTCTCTGTCTCTTCGACTGTCGGTGCCATACGCATCTCCCTTGTCACTAAACATCCTTTAGTATCTTGTAATATGTTGTGCAAGTGTTACCTTGCACTCTTGCGGTTCTGTCGATCGTGGTCTTCCAACTTTTGAACAAGATCTCTGGCAATCGGGACCGGGATACGTGGAAGCATGGTTCCTTGGAACTTTTGCTCCAGGATAAGCATCCGAATCAACTTTCCAATTGTCCTAGTTATCAACGATTTGTCTTAGATTATGTTTGACAACACTTCTCCTTGGCCATACATACGACTTTTGCGGCTTTGGTCCGCCTGTCAGATCAATCTCTTCTTCATCCTCGAGGTAGTATTGGAACCAGTCCCACAATTGGGCCGGAACACACACATACCGCAGATAGAGAAAGCCAACTGCGCGAATGTACCTAAAAAAATAGCCCATCATTTAACAAAAAATCAAATGGTATTTAAATAAACCAGCAGCTTACGGAGAATCCGAGTGGTCAATGAGGTTCTCGACTTGCTTTACAGTCAGACGCAAAGTCCACAGCTTGTAAAGGCAGCAGTAGGCAGTCGATGGGTTTGTGCCCTTAAGAAAGGGAGCTATAAAACAGATGTTAGGACAATAATGACACGTCTTGCAAGACTTACAGAGATTGTAGACTACAAGGCATTCCAA
This sequence comes from Phycomyces nitens, assembly GCA_022702545.1. Taxonomy (NCBI): domain Eukaryota; kingdom Fungi; phylum Mucoromycota; class Mucoromycetes; order Mucorales; family Phycomycetaceae; genus Phycomyces; species Phycomyces nitens. The sequence continues at coordinate 1,906,311 of JAHRBC010000008.1, read as the reverse complement.
AGTAACAGCAACAACAAGAACAACAAGAACAAGAACAAAAGGTGTCAGTCCGATTCACTATGCACTGCCATTTATTGGGATAAAAAAAAACCATCCCTGTCGACAAACCTTTCAGGATAAAGGAGAAAAATGAAAGCAGACGATTGTACCTTCGTTGTAGATCTCATCCACGATTTCATGAAACGTTTTTTTCTCACTGAAATGTGAAATCAATCTTTAGATGCTTATATATATATATATCATATTATATAATATTATATAATATTATATAATTTCTCTAAATTTCATTCTCTATTTGGTGTCATTGCAAACAACATCAACTTACTAGAGCGATTTAAAGTATGGAGAAGCAAGGATGTTTTGGTAGATTATGGCATTGAGGTTCATTGTAGACTCATTTCCCCAGGTCTCTAGCTTGGTTCCTTGGGTTCCAGTAGCACTCATGATTAAAGGACGTGTTTTCCAAGTATAAAAAACAATTGACGGAGAAATCAATTGTGAAAAATATAAATATAAAGTAAATATATATATATATATATACATGTATATATATGGTGCATTTAGCTTTAACTATCGACTTTTTTCGAATCTGTTTCAATTTCGTTTGATAAAACTCCGCATGTAAAAAAACCATGTTATTTGACGTCCGATATACTGGGAAAACGGCGGTGATAGTAAATCGACACATGGAAAAACGAGTCACAAAGTACGCATTAATCAACTGCAGATTTTGGTTGTCAATCACTTCTTTACTCTTTACACCAGAATTCTTCTCTCTTGACATACCAGCATAGATTTATCTTTCTTCCAATGATTTAAAAACCCCACAAAAACCCACATAACTATAGAAAACTAGAAGCAAATTCTGTAATTTCAATCTCATTTTAACGAGATGCCCACAATAAATCTGAGGTCCGCCCCCTTACAAACAAAAAGCTTACTCTTTACGCATCACAGTCAACATATTAGAATCAAGTTATGAACCGTCTTATTGCTTTTGGAACAGAATTTGGTAAATAGAAAATTACCAACTCAAAGTCCTTTAAGAATACACTTTGAACCAGTAAAAGACTCTAGAATATAACAATTCATATAGTCAGTGACTTGCTTTTCCATGTGTCGATTTAAAAGGTATCCCTATAGAAAAAATAATTATTATCTCCGATATGTAACGGTCTCTTACCTGCAAATCTTTAAAACACCAAGTCTTTCTTTTGTTAAAGCTGCTTAATTAAAAATAAAGCCGCGAGATACATTAAACGAAACCATGGATTTCCAACGTACTGCTTGGATTTCTGATAGCTTTATTTCTGCAAAAGTCTTGAGATTTTGAAAAGTATGTAAAAAAGTTGATATCCAAATCCAAATGCACCATATTATAATAATGTCGAGTATTCTTTGTCTTGTTTAATATACACCACATATACTTGAGAAAAAAAAACGTTTTGAGTACAATATGTGAATTAAGTGGTAGTGACTTTATAGTTAACAACATAGCCAAGTATTATATTTGTATATCCAAATACACATCTGCGCTTCCAACGCTTAGAAGGCTCTCCTATTTTAATATTAGCCTTTTCTAGCGTAATTCTTTTGTTTTCCTCATAATTTGAAAAGAATTTCATGATACGGGAGCTTTGTGCTTTTGAAATAGCATTCATATCTTGGGATTCAGATGCGTAAAACCAGTGGGAATGAGCTTTGGTAGGTGTTACAATGACAATTGGCTGGAAAATGCAAATATAATCTGGTTTTGGAGGAATATCTTCAACTGGTCGTGTAATAAGGGTGATGTTGACATTGTCTGGACACTCGTTGTTTTTTATAACAAATTGTGTTTTATCTATACGTAATATCTTTAGGCGGCTATAGGTCATGTCAATAAGCTGGTATCCAGGTATTGTAAAGTTGCCGTATACCGATGATTCAGTCAATTTCAACTTGTTCAAATCTCTGCAGTGGAATGACAGAAACCGGAGAACATCTGAAGTGATTTTTGCGTTGTTTACTCTGAATTCCTGGAGTCCAAATCTCTTTGAGGTGTAGAAGTTATCTCTAACTTTTATATCAGTATGAAAGAGTTCAAGTGATTTTAAGCGAGGTGACAAAGAAAGAAAGGTATCTAGCTCAACGGATACGGGGCTGTTGATCACAAGTTCAACCAAATTACAAATGATGTTCTCCATCTCGATCAACTGTATTGGGACTGTATGTAGAGGTTTACAGCTTAGGGAAAAGGAGTTGATGGTCTTTGAATATCTGGTCAGGCAAGCTTCCATGATACGTTTGGGAAAATCACAGAGATTATCAGGAGAATAGGTATCCCCTTGGTCGATAGAAATTGCTACACGGTCAAGAGTCATGTTTCTTGAAATATATATATCCATTAAAGGTGTATCGTCTTTATTGTAATCGGTATGTCGAATATGCGCGTTTGTTAGGTGCTGAAATATCAAAGGATCTGTGAGGAATATTTCCACTGTACTGTTTCTTTGCTCTTCAAGATTGGTCAGGGAATTTGATGTATGAAATTTGATTTTGCGTAGATTAGGGTATTTGTGAGCGAAATAATATAACCATCGTTGATCTATGTTTTTCGATGTTATTTTCAAGCTTCTCATTGCTGTGGCTGGTGATACGTCTTCTATCTGCGCAAAGTCAATGTCAGAGATAGGCAATATTTTTGATTTTAAATTCAAATGTCCAAGGTGCTTTAGATGAGAGTGAATGGTTTCAATGTCGTTTAATGAGAATGACAGTAAATCAATTGGTATAGCTTGGTGTTTAATCCTCAGTCGTCTGAGAGCGGGTAATGACGAGAGCAATTTAACAAGCTTATCCTTAATGTCAGGTATATCGATATACCAAAAAGAGATGTCGAGATCTCTCAGTAATCTCCAGGGGTGCCAACCAGCATCCAATCCAAGGTCCCTCTGGTTTAAAATCATAATGTATAAACAAATATACTTTATGTTTGGAAACATCTTTTGGAATGTGTAGATATTTTCGTCTGTTATACTTATAGGATAGCTTATCCATATATATTGTACAAGGTGTCCATTTTCTTGATAGTTGGGTCGGTTGTCAAGGGGTGAATTCATAACACCATCCAAGGTCTCTCTGGAACGTATAAATAGATCAGAGTACAAGGAATCCTGGAAGATGTTGTTCCATGACTTGCAAACTAGACAGCAAGATATTTTGTTTTTGGTTGGAAGAAGATCAATGACTTTGTCTAAGATTTCTTGAGGAAGGTCTGATAAAAGCATAATATAAAGAATATTTTGAATAAATACTGGAAAGAGAGGCTTTAATGCTTTTAAAGCCTTTTAATGGCTTTTATATTATTAGAATGTGAGAAAAAAAAAGTAAATAAAAAAAGCTCTGTTTGTAGGACAAAGGTACAATCCGCATCAAGTAGAATCTAGGCAAATAAAAAGGTTCAAAGCCTTGCAAATATAATAATTAGTAAACAATCATTTTGTTCTCATCAAGAATTAATTATATACCACCAATGGTGCATTTAGCTTTAACTATCGACTTTTGTCGAATTTGTTTCAATTTTGTTTGATAAAACTCTGCAGGTAAAAAATAATAATTGTATTTAACATCCGACATACTGCAAAATATAATTATTATCTCCGCTATATAACCGTCTCTTACTAGCAAATCTTTAAAACACCAAGGCTTTTTGTTAAAGCTATTTAATTAAAAATGAAGCTGCGGGATACATCAATCAATACTATGGATATCTAATGCGCGGCTTGTATTTTTTATAACCTCGTTTTTACAAAAGTCTTGGGATTTTGAAAAGTGCGTAAAAAGTTGATATCCAAGTCCGAATGCACCATATATATAAAATAAAATAAAATAAAAAAATGATTGATACACGTGACTCTTGTCCATTGCTGTTCCCTTTATGATCCTAGTTCGACAATGGATGCATTCAAGACATGGGCAAGCCAAAACGGCATCAAGGCACCCAATGTGGCAGTCCAGAAAACTCAATGGGCCGGCAATGGATTAGTTGCTACCAGGGCGCTTGACGGAATCGATCCACTAGTCCAGATCCCTCATCAAATGATCATCACTGCTGCTCAAGTCCTGGCTAGATCCCAGCCTTTATTCACAACCACCCTCCAAAAGTGCTGCTTGGGATCATACTCGCCAATCAGCGATGAAGAATTTGTGTTGAATGCTGAAAATGAAGGCCTGTGCTTGCGACTATTCCTTGTGTTTGAAAAATACGTTGCGCCAACTTCATTTTGGAAACCATATATTGACATTCTCCCGACCATTGAATCGCTAAAAGAGACACACGTCTTGCTAATGGACGATGCCAAGGTGCTCGAAGGAACCCAATTGGCGGACTCTGTACAGTCCAAGCGGCGGGTACTTGAACAGGAACTCAAGAAGCTCCAGGCTCTGGATGACGGCTGGCTGTCCACCATAACCCTGGACCAATGGCTTTGGGCCAATGTTGTGTTTTGGTCGCGCGTCGTCAGTCTTGCAAGCTCTCAAGACACTCTTGACCATGATGGAGATCTTGCTCTGATTCCATTCTTTGACTTTAGCAACCATTCACCAACACCAAGCATCCGCTGGCAACTTACACCTGATGGGCTCGACCTCGTATCGTTTGACAACAAGCCATTGGAGGCCAACCAAGAACTGTGTCTGTCTTATGGAGAAAAGTCTAATCAAGAATTGTTGTTCTTGCATGGGTTCTGTCTTGATGACAACAAGGTCCCATCTCAGGTCAAGATCCCCATCATGCCTTTTCTTGATCTGTCCCAAGGCGAGGAATCACTGGATTATCATAAAGTAATGTGGTTGAGGTCCAGGGCCATTCGTCCTGTCCTGACCCTGCAAACCCCAGAACACATTGCGCCCATAGTGCCCAAAGATGTCCACCAGGTGGTTTTGGAGACAGGACTTGCGCGCGACTCTCTAGGTGTCATGTACCTGGTGGTGTGTGATGAAGATGATCTTGTAGAGTTCAAGTCAAACGATCAATTGTCGCTTAAAGCGCTTTCGCTTGAACCAAAATCTCCAACTGATGTCTTGGATAGTCAGCTAGACACTCTTGAAGATGTGATGGATGCAGTGACTGGCCATCCTCGTCTCCAAGTGATTCAATTGCGAGTTGTGATGCTCCTGCTGGATGCCCTGACTCATTACCTGGATGGCATCAAATCTGCACCAAAACACCCAGAGTGTCTGATCTCAAACCATGTTGAAAAGTATAGATTGGAAGAAGAGGCATGTCTGGAATATTCAATGGAAAAGCTAATTGAATTGAGAGATCAATTGATGGGACATCCTACAGTGGTTGCCTATCTTTCTGAATAATAGCTGTTTATTTATCATTGTGCATAAATGCGTCTTGCCAGTGATTTTTGATGGGCTGCAAAAAAAATGTACCTAATTTGTGGGTGGATGGGTGAGTGAGTGGGTGGGGGTGCCTCTTGTGACTGCTGCATGAATATAGAAAGACAAGTTTCCGCTGTTGATGTTGGAGCTGATTAGCAATGCAGCCTTTTAACAAGTACTACCCACCCGAATGGACTCCCGACAAGGCAAGTTGGTTTATAGCAAGTGATTGCTGTAATTAAACGATGCTTTGTAGGGATCTGTCAATACATTTGTGGGAAAGCATCCACTTGGTGATCGTGCACGCAAGATTGATCAGGGAATCCTGGTGGTTCGGTACAAACAACAAGGCGTACGACATCATTTGAGCTTATATGGCCTATTAGATTTGAATTGCCGTTTAATATATGGTGTACTGGCTGCGACCAACATATTGGCAAAGGTATACAGTACAACTGTTACAGCTGTTACAACCCTGGCTAATTTTTGTACTAGGTGTACGATACAATGCCGAAAAGAAAAAGATTGGAAACTACTATAGTACAGCAATACTGCAGTTTAGGATGAAATGCCATTTGTGCAGTGGCTGGATAGAGATCCATACGGACCCAAAGGTAATAAAAAACACTGGACTTTAAGCAAGACTTATAGGCCCAGAATGCAAAATATCTAGTGGTCAGTGGGGCCAGACAAAAGATGGAAGAGTGGGAGGCCGAGGATTCAGAGGCAATCAAGCTCGAAGATCCAGAAATCAAGGAAAAAATGGAGTCTGATCCAATGTACAGACTAGAACATGGCATCAAAGACAAAAAGGTCTGGGATGATGCAGTGCCTGTGCTGACTCAGATCCAGCGTCTGAATGATAGTCATTGGGAAGATCCGTACAGCCAGTCTCAGCAATTGAGACGCAAGTTTAGGCAGGAAAAGAAGTTGGAAAAGGCCGTAGAGGACGAGACCAATCGGTTGAGAGACAAGCATTCGCTCCATATTCCATTGGTGGCCATTGACCCTCAGGATGACATCAAGGCCAAACTGGTGGATTATAGTGGTAATTTGAAATTGAAATTAAAATTGAAACAAAAGAAAACAGAGACTCTTAGTCATTGTTATTGTTATTATTATTATATAGGACCAGCAAAGGAGCTGGTTGAGCAGCGCAAGTTGCAAAAGACAGCCTCTCCCCTGTTCCCAGTCAAGAGCGATAAGCCAAATCTTACTCAGTTTAGCCAGAGAGTAAAGATCCAGACCCGACTCAAGACAGACCCCTTTTTGAACACCAGAGGCTTCAAGAGGCCGAGCCCATCGACCACAAACACAAGTCCAAAAAAGACGCCAAAAGGATTGGTCAGTTATGCTTCAGAAGATGAAGAAAGCGAATAACGATATATTATTAAATGAATAAATAAATATATATATAAAAATAGTTATGTACACAGAATAAGGGTGAAAATGAGTATGTAAGGAGAGTATGTAAAAGTGATGAATGTGGTGTTAAATGGATATTTGGTCAGACAGACTGTAGGGTTGGTTGGGATTGACGGTGAGATTCTCGACTGAGATGAGAAGTTCGAGATAGTCCTGGTCAGGTGGACTGTTGCGGGTCATTGTATAGACGATGACTTCGATAAACAGAGGAAATTGCTGGAAAAAGTCCTCCATGTCTTCTGTGATGAGGGGCTGGCCATCCTCTAGCTGATGATAGGTGTAGATATGGCCGGTTCTAATCTTCACATAGGCATTCGATAGACCAGTCAGGCCACGGATCGAGGAGCGTAGTTTGAGGGTGTTGAGGACATCTTCGGCAATGAGTTCTACACTGTCTTCGAGGATTGGTAAGCGGTCAAAGGAGGCATTGTATAACTTCTGTTGGAGCCATTCTTCAAAGATACGCGAGATATGTGAGGCTGCCTTTGTTGTGGTATTGCCGAGGGTTGGTAACTATGGGTATTGGTTAGTATGGCTAGGATGAACCCCTTGGCCTAGCTTGGTCTGAGCGACTTACGGAAATGAACCGATTGCCTCCATCCATAAAGTAAGTGTTTTGGTAGCGTGAGACCCGAGCATTCTCGGGGTCTTCGATAGTCTGGCGCAGGGAGCTTTGTGGTGGAGAAAAGTAGTCAATGTCTTGGTCACCGAGGGTGCTCATTGTGTTGCCGGTGATTGTGGTGCTTTCATCGTCGTGATATTCTTCATCAAGCAAAATGGGCTGCTGGTTCTGGTGTTTTGGAAGGCTGGCTATATAGAAAAAAAGGTCAGCAAAGGCTCTTAGTAATGATCAATTATGAATCTTACGAAGCTGGAGGGTTTCAAACGACATGGCGTATTTATGTATTTTCTTTGGGTGATGCTTGAGATGGTTATGGAAAGAGAGAAAGCAAGTAAATAAATTAATACTTTATATAACAGTTGTTTCCATAGATTGTAACAGACTCTAGTCACCAATCAGATCATCCGATTGGGCAGATCCTAAAATCCCCTTTATATTTCTCAAGATAAGATAAATACCCCCCCTTTTTGTGCGTTTCTTTTTTTCTTTTTTCTTTTTTTGACAGATATTATTATTAATGTGTGTCCATGGCTCCGTGCCATTTAAACTCAGGGATTTTTCCATCTACTATTTTTAATCGATGAGCGTTATCTTTAATGTTAGGCAGCCAATAGCAATCAATCTTGATATTTCAAAAATATCTGTCGTATCTTTAAAAAATATAATACTATATAGATCATATGTATATATACATTTTATTTATTTATTTATTTATCTATTTATTTATTGAGAAATGCAAGCTTAATTGTTCATACAATTTTATATATATACTGAATATATATATATACTGAATATCTTGTCTTTGATGGAGATTTGAAAATGTTGATGACGGCATTTACATGAGCCCTCGTAGCAATCTCTATACCTTCATCTGACAGATTGTACTCCTAAAGTATATACCTTATCTATTCGCCTTTGTATATATATATAAGCTCCTTAAAACCCCAATTGAGAAACGATATGGTTAAAACCAAAAGATGTACGATTCCCAAGGCTTTATCGGCCATAATCAGTTGTTCTTGACGTCTCTATGGCCTTGTTTCCGATTTGCATAATCATTGGGCAGATAAAACACAGTGTTAAAATTATCCTAAATTTATTTATTCATCTTCTTCTGGTGGCAATAAGAAGTACACAATCAAGCTTTTTTTTTTACAATGTTTGTTAACCAGTTTATAATATTATCCGCAAAACGTGTTGCTGGCCATTACACAAACATGTACCAATCATGACATGGTCCACTAAATCCATGTAAAAGATTGCTCAATTGATTACAGCTCTTGTGAAATTTGCGTGTCTGGCATTAAAATACTCCTGTCTGGCATTAAATCACGTCTCAATTACTCCGCAATCTAAAAATATGCGTTTTGGTTGTTGCGTTCATGGTTGCTATAGATACATGTATTTATTTTATTTTTTATTTTTTATTTGAATGATGCGAACCCCACATGTAATGCAAACAATTCAAATCATTTAGCGAAATAAAGGCTTGAGTTGCGATAGATGGCTGAGAGCACAAAGGCACTGACGTGCTATTATCGATCAAGTAAAAACTTAGAATCCCTGCTTTCAAAGCAGACTTCTCATTCCACCTCCCCCCCCCCTTTCCTCCTTTTTGAACTCGTGCCAGCTGTTAGGAGCAGTCCAGCCCACCACACTCATATCTATTGCCTAGCCAAGGATTGTTGGCCAGGCTTGATTTTGGTGTGTTTATACCTTATGCTCATTGCAATGTGTGTGTGTGTTTTATCTCGAGTTTCACGAGGACCAATTGTGGGTTGCCTAGAGGCAAATCTACCCTATTGGTCAATATGAAAGAGACCGTATATTCTGCAAAGGTGCATTTGATTGTTCTTTACAATCCAAAAACATTTTTTAAATTGTGTTTTTTTTGGTATATCTACAAACTATTGGTATATCTAGTCAATTTCGGTCAAGTGGTACAAACAAAGATGAATGGTTCTGGTCCCAAGATAATGCACTGGGCATATATTAGCAATACTAATCTCCCCTGCCCCAATGCCTCTATTAATTTATTTATTTTTTGGTCTTGGACTGTAGAGTACGCTCTGGAATCAACCTGATTGCCATGGTGATGAAAAAAAAAAAAAAAAAAAAGAACAAAAAAGAGTGTTTATCTCGAGGATTTTGAATCTACAGATGGTTAGAAATCCTAATTGATAGTGATGTTGTCTTGAGATTATCCATTGATGATAAAATACTAGATCCAAGGCATCATTAGTTTATAAAGACCAGCATGATTTTTTTATTGGATGCTCAGAGTACATTCTTGTTGGATATTCCAAGGTCTGAAAAAAAAAAGATTGTCTTAGATGTCAAGATTGTCTAGTCACCAATCATACACTCCTTTGGTAAGAATGGCATTTACCTAGTGGTTTAGTAATGTAAGCAATGTTCTCATTTTCCGCATTATACTCGGGTCAAGATTAGAAGAAATACAGATAGGGGTGATTGACAGAAAAAGAAAAAAAGAGAGATAAGAAAAAGAAAAGAAAAAACTTGGTATTTAAACATACAGTTGATCCACCGTCAATTGGATCATTTAAAAACAACAACACAATATACTACTTTTTAGAGACTAGCTTAGCTTGACTTGCAACTTTTTATCTATTACTTGTTTTTTTGGAAAAATGAATTGATCAAAAGTTATCTGGTTTGGCCACTTTGAAATAACTTGGGAAAATAAATAAAAATGGCTACCTCTACAGGAACCTTTAGTATGTGATACTGCGGGGCATTCTTTCTAACTGTAATTACAGTCATTGATATCAATCAATAATGCTATTGGGAAAGAAAACAAGTTGGAAAGAATAAAATAGGTAGCCATGATAAGTTGATTGCTACCAACTGCGTCACAAGTTGCGCATATGAAATGCTTATGCAGGAAACAATTTGCACACGGCTCTTTCGCATTTATCTCGCTTTGAACAGGGATGATGGTGCAAAGAGATTATGTTGTGGTCTCCTTTGATGTTTTCTCAATCATTCTCTGCTTGACTTTACTTTCTCCCTGATCGAACCAAGAAACATTTAGATCTGTCCATTTTTTTCTTCACTTTGGAAAATACAAAGCTGTCCAAAAACAAGTCGCGAGTCCTCTTTTACTTTGTGGCAATAGAGGCTCACCAATTTGTTTGTTCCCAATGTTCCCTGCAAAAAAAAGGGAATCCAATTTGCACTTTTTTCCCTTTAAATGCTTTAATGAAAGCATTGAATAAACGCAAGTTGCAATTTCAATCTACTTGGACACGTCTAGAAACAAAGGTATATAGAAATTTATACATATCATGAATCAGTCAAGAGAGGACAATAGCTTAATTGGACCACTTTCTGCAAGATGCCCAAAAATAAATCGAGCTACAACAGATAACTGGGTTTATCAATATGATACAGCAGATAAAGCAAACATCAAGCAATGTCTCTTGAGGGTTTCCTAGAGAAATGTCAATGGAACAAATTTTTTTGTACTCACTTTTTGTACTCCAAACCGGTTTTTGATGGTACGATCCCCTGGCAGGAATACAAAACCTGTATGTCGTACCTTGAGATACAAAAAGGCATTGTAAGCCGTTTAAAGGAGTCCAGTATATATAAAAAATCATAAAAATGTTTTATAGATCTTTCGCATATACAATGCTACTATTTCCAAAAGCAAATGATTATGATAATGATTAAGCTATTTGGATCCAAGATTCTTTTTTCCATCTTTAATATTCGTCCTGAGCCACAGGTATTATATTAATCTAAAAGAAAAAAAACTTGAATCTGACAAAGATGCAAATCGAGATGTAAAGAAAGCTTTTAACGATATTTAATCAGTTGTACAGACACAAAGACACATGGTTTATAGTTTTTATTGTATTCCCTTAAAAGACAAACACTTGGATACAAATCACATCAAGTCTAAAGTCAAATTGACCAGATTGATGAACTCGGCAACCGGTAAAGACATGCAGGCCCTACAAGAAATAGTAAACTGCTAAACAGGATGCTTTGACTTTATTATTTTTTGCAAATATTAAAAAAAAAGACTTCAATTGTTTGGAGTATTGTAAAGATGTCAACCAAAAGGCGACGAGTATTTGGTGAAGCAGATCTGATCACAGATTATTTGGATCCTATTCCGAGTCCCATGTTCCACCAACCGGCTCAACATATCGTCTATTTCAATGGCAAGACAAGGTCGATTATGCTTATTTACAAGATCTATACTATAGAACCCAATGTTACTTTTGTCTTAAACACTTGATAAAGTGCCTGTATCTATAGATATGCTTTCTCGATCTATTTCCCAATTAAACTACCTGTAAGCAACTAGACACATATAATCGTTTTGTTTTTATTTTATTTTTTGCGTACAATGTACCAATAATCAACTCAAGTATACCCAAAGACAACCAACTGTTTTCATGTACTATAGCAGTTATTTCAAATTGACCAAACCAAATCACCTTCGACCAATTCGTTTTTGAAAAACAAGCAATAAATATTCTTTTTTAGAAATATGCATTATTCTCTTTATAAAAAGAAAAGTCGTGCAAATTGACGGTCAAACTATTCTATGTATTTTTGTATCTTTTTGATGTTCTTTTTTTTTTTGAGGAGAGATCCGAAAATGAGGGCAATCCGATAAAGATTGCAGGGAATATATGGATATGATTTTTGTGGTATCTAGAAATTAAAGCTCCTGTTTAAATTTCAAGGCGGCGCAAATTAGTTTTAAAGAAATCAAGGAAAAATTCTGTAGCTTAAAAAAAAAATGAAATTCAATTCAATTCTCGATCACTGCTATATATATATTCAGGAAATACAAGACTTTGTAATTCACAACCTTGTTCTGAAACTGGCGTGATGATGAGATTGTTATGTTTTATGTTTTTATGTGTTATTTTCTGGCCTCTGTACCGATTGAAATTTTGTTTAATGATCTCTTGATGGGCTGCATTGGAGATACCTTGGGTATGCTTGAAAGGATAGCATTTCTTTTTTATTTTTGGCCATTGATAATATCCTATGGAACCATTGTTGCATCTGCCATGCAAACCACATGGTGTGGGCAAATGCAGTGTATATAAGCATAAATTCTGATGGGCGCAATGTGGGGTGTAGCACTATGTGGAAATCAGCGGGAATTCCAGTCTTTTTGTTCTTTTTTCTCTCGATCTTCTGGGTCCATACAGGGTGGCAAATCATTCGAGTTAAACTATCTAGGTTCAGAATAGGGTCGTGGCCTTTGTGTAAGCATTAAGAAAAAAGGTTTCAAGTTTTACAAGACACTTGTAAGCATGCACCAAACGCATGGTACATACAAGGATCGATATATTAGGAAAAATGGCATTGTAAATTCGGCACGTAATCTATTGGTTGAACACTTGACCGTACGCAGACGTCTTTGGATCCAGAAGCATTTGTTTTTTGTATTGCATGCCTAAAGTCAGTTGTTTGTAATGAAGTAAATAAAAATGCAGGCAAAAAAGAAAAAAGAAGAAAAGACTGTTTTGTGGATTAACCGACTTTAGAATCAGCCTACGTTCAACGACTAGAGGTAATGAAATACATTGCCCTATAATACATGTACAATATATACATATATGTATATATAGATATGGAGACATTGATAAAGGCAACACGAACAATTGTTCAAACAAATTAACAAAAAAATTCAAGTACAAAAAATATTACCACAAGTCGAGCTTAAAAAGGCTATTGAATGATTAGACTTGCAAACATGGATTGATTAAAATAAACGCGCTCGGAGCGGACCTTTTGACGGGACATGATGATGACTTTCTGGTCAGACTTGGATTGTCATGTAGGCTTAATCGGAAAGTTTTTTTCTGGTTCTGCTTTAGCCCGGTGTTTTCTCCAAATGCTAGAATAAACAAAATATAATAGGTCATCATAGTACACTGAGTGATTTATTCACCACTCAGAGTCTCCAATCGGCTGAACATCTTTTTTTTTATATATCTATTAAATAAAATGAAAATAAATAAATAAATAAGTACTTGTTTTGAACAAGTACAATATAAGAATATCCAAAAGCTTCTGGTGTGAATGATTTGAACATCTCTGTAATGGTCTCTAAATAGCAATCGAGAAAACAGCTATTTTGGAAATTAGATGGTCCAGAAAGACTTGCAAAGAGAATGGGTGAGGCTAGATGTAAAGCACTCGATGTTTGAAGATATGCAAAAGCCACCAAGCAGCAATTGACACCATAACAGAGTACTAGAATGTACTTCTTCTTTTTTTCTTAAACAAAGTACAAATTTTATAAAGTGTGTGTATTTATTGTGTACTTGATCTTTGAACACAGGACAAGTGGTTATTTTTTACTTATACTCTTTTGCTGTGGCATATTAGTTATAGTTGATAAAATGTTCTTGTTTATTTAATGTACATTACTCTCATCAGACCTAGTCAACTGTTCAATTTGCTAGAGTCTAGGTGTCAGTAGACTAGAGTTGCTCAACTAGATTTATTTTTGAATAATAATAAAAAGGGTACATGACCTGATATTTGGCAGCTACCTGTCATGTATGGTTTGGCATACTGGGCACCAGTCCAGGTCTTCAAGGCAACCAACATACGTGCAACCACAATGACCGCCTTTTGCTCAATTCTTGACATGGTAGATATTGGCTGGGAATTCTAGATGCTGTGAGAGAGTGTTGGTTATTAGACTAGACTACTATCAGCAAGTCGAAAATCAATCAAATTATACGAGAGGAAACAAAAAAAATGTACTTTCTTTAGAGTACTCGTGTAACTGCAAATCAAAGAAGCTTTTTTGTTCTTTTCATTTTAGAATCAAGCATTCTTTAAGGTCTTGTATAAAGATAAGCAAAAGCACAATTGATCCAAGGGTATATCGATTACAATGCAAATATTCTATCCTTTTTTTCCCCATTTACCAAACCGAGATCTGTAGAGTTTGGGTACAATTTAGAGGTTCAATTATATTGTAGGATTAGTTGCGAATTCTTGTGCGTTAAGCCCAAGACTTTTTGTTTTGGGTAAAGAAAGAGAGAGACTTGAAATATGTCCTTTTGTGACTATATATATAACATACCAAATATGGTATGTTATACTTTTGTGACAGAGTGTGCTTACTTCTCCTGTACATAATGACAATCATCAATAGTTAGCAAACCAGATACATCTTTATCAAATAAATAAACAAATATTAATTTTATAGATGTCAAAATTGTCCCTTTTCAATAAGTATCATCTCTCTCAAATTCACCTCTTTTTCCTATTTTGGGTTTACCGAGGATTGCCTAAACCGGTATAATCATCCTTTTGAAGAATCGCTTGGAATATTATACAGTTTGGCTTCCTTAGTGAGCCCGTGTCACTGGAGAGGGTTTTCTTTCTTTCTTCCTAAATACTAATTGTATGCTTCTTGTTGACACATAACTTACATATACTATTTACTTTAATGTCATCAAAAAAATATATGCGCCAATACTGAGAAATCAGCCAGAAAGAAGATGCGATTTGTATCTTATACTCGGTCTGCTTCTCCCAAGGAAAAGACTATTGAAAATGGGCCATGAAAAAGATCTGGCCCTGCACAAAAAAGTATGCCAGTGCCTTTTCCTTCAGGTTGTCCAAAAGGGTGAGTACCAGTTGTCCTGAAAAGAGATTATTGATCATGACAATTCCCAATCTCCAAATGTGTCTTTTGTACCCCGGGCGTGTTATTTTTGACGTGTAACAATTTGCATTACCTTGGAAGCTTTCTTGGACCCTGGACGGAATTGCCAAGTATCAAACTGAATACCCCCATCTAATATTGACATGGACAGTTGTATGTCTCTGCAAACAATCGAGATATTTACCAAGTGCATTCCCAAAAAAAAAGAAGAAGAATGACTTTAAGACGTTTGGAAAATCTGTACATGTTCAGTGGTATAGGCGGCCAAGATAATTATCTTTCTGGTCGATAAGTGGCATTTTGACAAGAACAAGCAATATGATAATAGCCTTTATTATTTCAAGGTAAAATGGAAATGTTGTATGAAACAGCCCTTTGTTAAAGAAGTTCAATTCCATTCTATTGCAAACAATACGGCCTTTTCCTGTTGCTTCTGGATCAAGAGCATGTTGTAACACACGTCTATGCAAAAAAACAAACAAGTCTGTAGATTCGGTGAAAGATATTTTGAATAAAGTATTGGTATCAAAATGTTATGCTCATCTATACCAATATTACTATGGCTGGCCATTCCAAGGAAGAATAGTGAGATAAAGAGGCGATTTTGTATTCTGTTTGGATTTTAGACGTAAATTGATGTATTCGTACATAAATATATTTATCGACTGTAACTCATACCAGACCAAGGTACAATAATATGACCAATAAACAACTGATATATAGTTTGATGCCAGCATGGCTGATATTGCAGCCCCAGTTAAAAAAACAAACAAACAAACAAGTATTACAGTAAATATTTCAAATGAACAAAAGCCTCTTCTTCTTCTTCTTCTGTTTTGTATATTTCATAAAGGCAAAATAATTGTTCAATATGGCTAAATCTGATTGATTGGTGGGTGGGTGGGAGTTGAATCTCTGGCTCAGCATCTCGCGGGTTTCTAAGATTGAACAAAAAAGAAAAGAGAAAGTTTTGTTTACAACTTTGAGTCCAACCCTTTCAAGAAAGATAACCAGGTCGACTGGGTATGGCTAGAAATGATCGAGGCATGGTTTCCAAAAGATTGGAGTGTATTTTAAAGTGGGCTGCAACAAATATGGACTATTTTTGAAAACTGCATATTCGTCGATGAATCTGTTCGAAATATCAATATACAACTAGACCATCTATCTACAAGGGCAAAAAAAGTATGGATATTTCAAAGCGTATTGTTACTGGACATTATCTTGAATTTATTTATAAACATGGCTGATGTGAAGAGATGCTTTTGCCACAATGAAATAAATGAGCTTACGACTAGGAGACCATGACCATGACCATGAACATGAACATGAACATGACCATATAGATATCTTATATTTGATTGTTTTTCTCTCCAAACACTCAATCCAACCGAGCAGTCAGTCAGTCTCTTTGCAACTGTTGAAAGAAGAAGAAGATAAAGATGAAACACCCTTTGAATTGTTTTATTAGTCGCCCTTTTTTGAACAACTGTGAATCGAAATGTGGGTATGGTGGAGGGGTATGTTTTTTTTTGGTATAATATTTGGATCAAACAACAACAACAAAAAGAAGAAGAATAATTCAGAATCCCTTGACATCGTGGAGCAGCGCCAGCCAGTTTGTAGGAGAAGTATGTTGGTTTGTTTGGTTGGTTGGCCTCGTCAATTATAATTATTATTTTGGTGAAGCTTTTTTTTTAATTGCTCGACGAAAGTCTATTAAAGAAAGATAACATAAAAAAATAGGTGGTTAAATGGCTAGGGCCCCCTATCATCCTTTCTTTTTCCTAATATTATTAATGCTTCTGGGGAATGATGACAAACTTGTAAACCAAAGCAGCAATGACAGCAATGGCAGGCAAGATAATGCGCAATGCACTAGGGAAGAAGGGTTAATTATATATATATTATTTAATATATTCCACACCCCACCCCAACTTACGATCCCTTCTTTTCTTGGACAGGAAGCTCTCCAGCCTTAAGGCCATGGTAAGTCTGTCCGACCTTGTGGGCCTTAATTTAAAGAAAAACGATTAATGAATATTAAGGGAAATCCACTTAATCATATGTGTGTGTACCACAAGCAGTGGGGCAACCCTGGGTATAGACAGTATATTTGATTGTACTAAAATAACTTACAGACTCCTCAAGATCACCAACATAATACTTGGCCAAAATCTCACGGGCCTCATCAGAGTGGCCAATGTCCTCAAAGGACTCGGTGGCGTCCTTGCCTATGAGAGACAATCAATAAACCGCACTCGACAACAAACAAATAAACACAAAACTCACCAGCCTCGTCAATCAGAACCTCCTCACCTGCAAACAACGTTAGACACAATTTAACTCTACTTGACATCCATCTTACCACCAGGATGCTACATGAAAAAAAAAATGAATGGATTAATAACGCTTGATGATTGAAATTTATCGTGTATTTTTTTTACCTCTGCAGAGAAGTCGGTGATGTTGTAGACCTTGTTGTGGATAATGACCCAGCAGTCGGATTTGGTGTTGTGCTTCTCAACCTGATCAATGGTATAGATAGTGGCCATCTTCTTGATTGGTATTATTGTATGAATAAGAGTGGGGGATATAAAAGAGAAAGAGAGAAAGAGAAAGAAGAAGAAGAAGAAGAAGGCGAAAATGAGAAATGGGATTCAAAATAAAGCAATCGCGTGCAAGGTTGGGTAATCTAGACTTTGCTGGTCAACCAAAATTTTCTTGTACTGCTTTATTTGGATAATTACAAGACCCGAATGTGCAATAAAAATAAGAGAGAGAGAAAAAAAGTTTGGTGTTGACCACCTTGCTGACGTCACAAAAGAAGTGCACTTTTCTTTTTATATTTATTTATTGAAACAATCAATTATACGTTTTGGTTTTGGTTTTGATAAGATACCTACCTACTTGGACTCTTATCAGTATTCCCAACTCATCTTATCATACTGCTTTAAACAAGGCAGACAATTACCCAATAGCTATTTTCTTTGTAATATTTAGCCAGTAGTCTTTATTCACACACCCTCATTAGGCAACGGAGGTACTTTTTGCAGCTAGACTGCATTGACCGGATAGATAAACAGGACTTTAATATACCATAGTGCCTTATCTCTCTCTCTTTCTCTTTCTCTCTTTTATTCTCTCTTTATATATATATATAATATTTTCTTGACTAGTACTTTTAGAGACTCTAAGACGTAAGAAAACAAGTGTCAAATGCCACCAACTGGCTGGATTTGGGACAATTGTTACTCGAGACCATTGGTTTTTGGCAACTAGCCTGTGCACAGAAATGATAGCAAATAAAAAAGAGCGTTTTCGGAACCAAGGAGAAAAAAAAGGCTGATTATGTATTCAAAATATAAAGCCAAAGATTGTCAATCGCCGTATACACACCTCTTTCCTCCCCCTTTTTTTTAAAAACCAAAAAATATATATATAACCAACTACAATGGCCTTGAACCTTGATACCATAAAAACCCTTCTTGAAAGTGACAAAAGAGTCAAGGTGGCTGCGATTGATATTGATGGTGTGTTACGTGGCAAGGTGATGCAAAAAAAGAAGTTCCTTCAAGTGGCCGAAGATGGGTTTGGTATGTGAAAAAATAAATAAAATAAAAAATAAAATAAAATAAAATAAAAAGACTGGCTTTGATGATGATGATGCTGGTGATGATGCTGATGCTGATGATGATGACGACGACGACGACGACGACGACGACTACTAACCAGACACATATATATCTATATCTATATCTATATCTATATATCTATAGGCTTCTGTTCGGTTATCTTTGGCTGGGACATCCAGGACAACATCTACACCACCCATGGAGAGTTCTCTGGAAAGGATGCCGAGTATTCAGACCTGATAGCCAAGATTGATCTGTCTTCATACCGTCGTATTCCATGGGAGGACAATGTACCTTTTTTCCTCGTCCATCTCCTCCACCCCATCACGCGTCTGCCTCTGTATTGTTGTCCACGCACTGTACTCCAGACCGTTATTGACGATCTCCAAACCAAATCCCTGACAGCCTATTGCGGTGTCGAATTTGAGTTCTTTTGCTTCAAAGGTAACCAGAAAACCAAATCCTAAAACGATAAAAATACTAATCTATCCATCTTGTGGGAAAATTATCCAGAAACAACTGAAACTCTGGATACAAAGGGCCATGCCAACCTTGCACCCCTCACTCTGGGGATGTGTGGCTACTCTCTGCTGCGACCCAGCCAGAACCAAGACTTCTTTTACAATGCCTATGACTGGCTAGAGAAGTTTGGGGTTGAGATTGAGAGCTGGCACACCGAGACCGGTCCGGGTGTGTTTGAGGCAGCGCTGGCCTATTCGGATGCAAAACAGATGGCCGACCGGGCAAGTCTGTTTAAGACGTCGATGAAACAGATTGCGATGAAGCATGGTTTTATGGCTTCTTTTATGGCCAAACCATACCAAGCCATGCCGGGATGTTCGGGGCACATGCACTTTAGTCTCAAGGATCAGTACGGCCGGAACGTGTTTGCCCCGGCCTCAAGGGAAGAAGAGAGTGGGATTCCGGGTATGAGCAAGACGATGATGTGGTTCATGGCCGGTGTGCTTCATGGCCTCCCCAGTATTCTTGCCATCTTGGCTCCCACGATCAACAGGTAAAGGGTTGAGGCATAATGCTTATGGCTTACGGCCTAAGGGTGTAGGAATTGGTACTGATTCTAGTAGTTACAAGCGTCTGGTAGAGAACTATTGGGCCCCAGTGACAGTATCGTGGGGTATTGACAGTCGCCATGTGGCTGTCCGAGCCATCCTTCCGCCCACTGCTTCCCCACAGTCGACCCGTCTAGAGATGGTACAGGAATCTAAATATATATATTTATATATATAAAAGAAAAGAAGAAGATTGGCTAATAAAATGTTATTTGTAGCGTGTTGGTGGTGCTGACATCAACCCCCAGCTGGCCTTGGCTGCCGTACTAAAGTGTGGTTACTGGGGCATTGAGACCCAGCAAAAGTTGCCCGTTGAATTATCGGCTGATATAAAGAAGAACGGCAGTCCATCCGGTGCCCGTCTGGCGCGTACACTCCAGGAGGCTATTGTAGAAATGGAAGACAAGGGATCCGTGGCCCGACGTGTGTTGGGAAATCAGTTCGTGGACCATTACACAAGCACAAGAAAGCATGAATGGAATATGTGGCAAAATGCAGTGACAGATTTTGAGCTAAAGAGATACATGGAACTGATTTAAAAGAAATAAAAACTAAAATAAACTGATTGATGTAAAGAAGTAGTGGAGTGAGGGGGAATTTTTGTTTTTTGTGTGTGGGGGGGCATATATGACACTGTTTTTATTTGATATTTACATAAAGAATATATACAAAAATATACATATATAAATATATTTTATGAAAAAGAAAAAGGGTATTTAGAATAACAATTGTTATTATTTTTGCATAGAAATAGAGAATAAAGAATGTTTTAGGATATGTACAGTGACGAGAGTACATATTGGCGCGTCATGAAGAGAAAATAATAAGAATAAGAATAATAAGAATAGTAGTAGTAGTAGTAGTAGTAGTAGTGATGGTGGTGGTGTTAAGATTGGCATAGAGCTAGCAAGTCGGTTGGGGGGGAAATACGGTAATAAATAATAAAGAGCAATAGCAAGCAAAGATTACAGGCAAGGACGGTGGTGTTCTTGAAGAAGTATGGGACATTTTTGTTTTTTTGGTGGTGTTTTTTTCTCTTTTTTCTCTTTTTTTTGTTTAGTGTTGTTGTTGTTGTTGTTGTTGTTGTTGTTGCTTTTGACAGCATGAGAATCTCTGTACTTATTTTGATTTGAGTAATTCGCACGCCTTACGAATGTGGCCATACTATAGAATTTGGTGGTTAGAGATCCATTACTTTCCATCTATTAAAATATATATAAATATATTTTTATATATATAAATATAATTTACCTGGCCACAATGGTCACTATTACAAACACGTTAATTGACTGAATACTTTTGCAAATAGCCTCATATTTACCATTGTCCTCCAGTGAGATTGAGGGGCTTGATGAGCGGATGCATCTTGTACGTTTAAGATATTCAATGTACTTGAGACAAAGAAAATAAAAAGAAGTAAAATGGTAGGGAAATGTAGGAGAATATTGGAGGGTTTATATAGTTAACCTAATATTCACAAATTGTGGGGTCAGTCGTTGTTTCAAAATATAAAATATGTGGATATTATAAAAATAATAATAATAATAATAAATAAATAAATAATAATAATATAATAAAATAAAATAAAAGGGATCTCCAACCAAATAAATAAAATAGAATTGTCCCCAGACAAACACTTCTACTTTTAGTTATGTTACTATGACTAATTATGGAAGACATTATTACAAAAACAAATAAACATTTGTTATTTTATAAAATGTGTGTATATTATGTGGGGTAAAAGTATAATAAATAAAAAATAAAATAAATATTATTATTATTATTATTATTTTAAGCTTTATTTATGACCCGTTTGTTTTATATGTAAAAATACATCTTGGTCAAATAACCAATAAGAGCACAATAATCTAATTATATTGCAGATACAATACAATTGATCTGGAATACCCCCCCTTCTCCCCCCCTTCCCCTTTCCCTCTCACCCACTCGGTACTCGTAAAAAGATTGGATAAATGAATGCAAGATAATCTTCCTTATAAAATTAATATTGATTTGAACTCTAATTAATCACGTGAGCTGCCACCAATTTCGCAAGTATTTTATATTTTTGCGATTAATCACACATACTCAATCACACCATTCTTATTGTATATAAATCAAAAATGTCCATTTTGGAACAACAATAGGACCTTTCATTTAAAGACTAAAAGGTAAGTTTGGCTATCAATATTAATTAAACAGGTATACTTTATCCTTACATGCAATTATGTATATCTGTAAGATGTGTAAGATGTGTATATATGAAAAAAAAGGTATTTACTTGATACTCGAGTATATTTAAATATTTGTATTTAAATATTTAAATATTTATATTTATATTTATATATATATAAAAAAGCCCAAATCTTTAAATAACTTTCTCTCTGTTCTTATCATCATGACCGAAATTGAGAATGAGATTGCAAATGAGAGATCTCTGGTTAGGAAATTAGACAAGAGACTCTTGGTGTTTGCAATGTTTGGCAATCTCGTAAAGACATTGGACAATACGAATCTCGGTAAGAACCACAGAATACCCTGCTGTTACTTATCTCTGTCCAGGAAGCGCCTTTATAAGTGGCATGGAAGAAGAGTTAAATATTACGGGTATCCAGTACAATTGGATGAGCGTCCTGTTTATGATTGGATACTTGGTGTAAGCACCCCTTTTTGGCTAATCAAAGCCTCTTCCTCCTCCACCCCCTTTGACAAGTGTACCTTAGGATGCAGATACCTTCAAACATAATGTTGTCCAAACTGAGACCTTCTGTCTATCTGTCATGTCTCGAGGTCATCTGGTGTGTCTTGACAGTAGCCATGGCCTGTGCTCAGAATGTCAAGACTGTCTATGTCATCAGACTCTTACTTGGTCTATCAGAAGCTGGCTTCTATCCTGGTGTAAGCCTTACTAAATCAAAAAAAAAAAATTAAAAAAATCTAATATAATCATAGATTGTATTTTTGATCGGCAGTTGGTACACAAAGAGAGAACTCGGCAAGAGACTAGCCATCTTGACCATCTTTGGGTCCCTGGGAAGTGGTCTGAGTGGAGTGATCCAGGCAATCATGCTAAAGACCCTTGACGGTGTATTTGGAATCAGTGGGTAAATATGGCCTGTAGAGAGAGTGCTTCAATCATTGATAACCATTTTTATTAGTTGGAGGTGGATGTTTCTCTTTGATGCCTTTATAACTGCCCTTCTTGCACTGTTTGGATATATTGGGCTGCCAGACTATCCTTACAATACCCAATGGCTATCAAGATCAGTAAGTAGATCTTGTGTGTGTATATATGGATTCTTATTTAATGATCTCAAAGGAAAGCCAATTGGCTACCAGACGCCTCGAGGACACCCAGAAACCAACGGCACCAAGGATCACAAAGAGTTTTATTAAGCATGTACTAGGAAACAAATATCTCGGACTGTTTGTGCTCGGTTGGGCATCTGTCCATATTGCGTTGGGTGCTCCTCATGTGTTGGGAATTGTCGCAAAGAAACTCGGCTATGATGCCGTTACTTCCAACCTCTTGACGACTGTAAGTAAAGAGGTCTTTGGCTAATATATTGACCAATATCTTAGCCAAATACCCTAATAACCATGGCATTCACTCTGGCCAATGGGTTCATCAGTGACCATCTGCGTACAAGAGTCTGGTGAGACAATATATTTATATATATGTATATATATATAAATATATAAATCATGATCGAAATCTTAACCATTTGAAACAAAAAGGTGCATTATTGTTCCCTGTGTGTTTGGCTTCATTGGCTGCTGGTAACTATCTTTATATATACATATATACTGGATCAATGGCTAATGCTGTTCTAGTATGCTATCTGGATTTGTCCAGCCCTTTGGCCTCTTGTACCTTGGCTTCATCTTTACCGATTCAGGCCTAAAGTCAACTACATCTGTAAGCAAGTCTGCTATTGATCATACTCAAACCAGGCCATATAGATTGTGATGACATGGGCAAGCGAAATCATCTCGCCCCATACCGAAATAAGAGCCATGTCGATTGCAGTCATGAACACCTCTGCTTCCCTCATGTGGACCTGGACACCCTTGATTCTCTGGCCAGTGACAGGTAAGAGTGAATATTCTGATGATGATAGTGATGATGGCTGTATTGATTTACTGTTCTTATAGATGCCCCATACTATCGTAAGTAACCGTGATTGATTATTGAATCTAAGCAATCCATCTACTAGACACCGGGTTTACTGTGAGTGTATTCTGTATTCTGATCTTTATTGGATCAATGGGCACAATTGGATACATCTCCCATCAGTCAAACGATGGAGAAAAGACCATTATTCCAGATGACATATCATTCGAACCACTCTTGGGCAGAGGTAATTGCTAGGCAACCGATTCCTTGCTAATATTGTTCATCTCTAGGCTCTCTTGAAGACATTGGTCACTAGAATTGGGGCTATGTAGTACCAAAAAAACAAATAAATAAAAATAAAATAAAAACATTGTATCCATTTATATTATTATTATTATTATTATTATTATTATTATTATTATTATTATTATTATTATTATTATTATTATTATTGTTGTATAAAAATAATTGCCTTTTTGTTTTCCCTTTCCTTTTCTTACATCAAGATGCATCGTCTGACCAATTCAACACAGGAATCCTGTGAATACACATACCCAATCACACGTACATTACATCCAAGGCATGAATCCGACCAAGAAACCAAATCGTATCCAAGAGACCATGGCCAGGAAGTCACCTGGCTATTTTTTCGTGAAAACAACTGGACTCCATTCGAGAGTGCAAACCACTGGAAAATCGAACAGGCCTTTACACTCGGAGGTAATGAAGACCCAACAAATTGTTCTTCTAACTTTTTAGATTTCGCCTTTTGTGTGTTACTATTTCAGTAACAAAATTGGACTTTTATAGGCATTTATGTGGACATCAAAGGCAAGCCCTTTTTTTTAAAACATTTCCATGTAGCCTTGGTTACTCATTTCTCTCTCATTTCTCTCTTTCTCTTTATCTAGACCGCAACTTTCCACAGCTAAAGACCATTCGCGTCTTCCCGACCAGATTCTACCTCTCTTACCTTGGCCTGAAGTATCGGTTAAGTTGTGTGATCCAAGGTTAAAAAAAAAAAGAAAGTGATATGCGATCCATCTCTATTACATTGTCACAAACACTTTCCTTTTTATTATTATTATTATTATCATTCATTGTACATTTACTATTCTTTATCCTTTTAAATAAATCCATCCTAATGTATCTCTTGTTCAAGTCCTTGTATAGGTGGGCACAATATGCCAGTAAATGCATCCGTAATGCCACGCTGAAACGCAAATCTGGCGGTATATCCACCAGCTCTTGCAGGCTTATTGTTGTGTAGATAATCAGTCGATCTAAAGATTATGATTAGAATCATTGAATTGATGGCAAACATTTGCTTACGGATCAATGTAGGCCTCTCTAAGTGTAAATCCACCAGTATATTCGTATTCCATCCCCAGAGAATCAAACTCGGTCTCAATGTCCCTCATGTCTCCTTCTGTGTCCATGGCAGATGTGAGCCATGAAGGCATTGCCAGGCGAGCAGGTACGGCAGTATCTGTTTGTTGGCGCAAGGCAGACGATCGCTTGAGGGCTGCTGTCTGTCGCGTAGCCAACACTGCCTGTGCTGGTTTATTGGATGTGGCCTAAAAGAAGAAGAAAAACATTGTTATTTATTTCAAGACATGTAATCCAATTTACTTGCCAATTCTTTGATAATCTCGGCCTTTTCTTGCTCTTTTTGTCTTCGCTCTTCTTCCAATTGCTGTAGATATTCTTCTCGTTTCTGTTCTCGTTGCTGCTTCTCGAGTTCTTCTTGGTAGTTCATGAACCGTTGCTCATTGGCCTGGATTCAAATAATCAGTACCCACCCACTCAGCCAGTTCATCATAATAGTCTTACCATGCGGGCTTGGTTTGCAGCAATGCTGTCCTTATTCTCATTCTCATAGGCAGCAATCTTGGCCTCTGTCTCGGCCACATCGACCTCGTTCATCAAATTGAAAGCTTCATGATTTGAATAAAATTGGTCGAATTGGATCGAGTTTACTTACTAATGTCTTCGACCATCTCAAGGTAATCATTGTACAATCGAAGACTTGAAAAGTCCTCTGGGCGTTTGTTGAATCTTTTTTATGTATATATATAAATATATAGGATTTAAATATATAAATATATATTTAATTATTTAATTATCTCTTGTGCTTGACTTACACCTTTGCTACCCTCTTGCGGATCCGCACTTCCTTTTCAACCGTCAGGTCCTCAAAGATCTGGGACATGAACTGGTTCTTTCGCAGGACCTGCTGACAAATTGGACACGGTGCTGGACCAGCACTAAACAATCGATCTATACAAGACTCACACCTAAAGAAGCCATTAATAATCTCGGATTGATGATATACACTTGCATTTTGTGGAAGCATGGCGAGACGAGGAGTTTGAGATTAGGTGTGAGGTACTTGTCACTCTTGCAGACTGGGCATTGCGCATCTTCTTCCTGTACAATCTCATCAGTCAATGGGTGATCAAAATGAAGGTTTTCAGTTTTGATGGAATCTAGATCTCACTTGGTAAGACACTACGGACGATCCCGTCTTGCCAATCATTAGCGTTTGACTTCTCAGAGTTCCTGCTTTATTCATGGTTAATAGATTACAAATGAAGAATTTTTTTTGAAATATATATAAAAATGTGTAATGTATGATACAGGCGAGATAAATTAACGCCGACCGATAATATATATATATATATACGTGTAAATCCTACAACCGAGTCCAAACAGTGCAAAATACAAGCAGCGGTCAATTGGATCCACGGCTCTGTTCACCTCATCAGGCACCCTTTCTGAATGATAATAGGAGTATAGAGGCATTGACAGCAAGGGCGATATTTCATTAGTCATGACTGTCTAGTAAATACCAGTTGTCTTTGCATCAAATATTCTGTGTGTGTTTTTTAATTGAACAATATAAAGGGCACTAGTTTATGCCTGGCGCAGGGTTTTATCAAGTGCCATGAGAAGGACCTATTTGGAACAATTAACCAAAATAAAAATATAAAGGCAATGTATTTGTACAAGAATACAAATATATTCAGCAATTGACAGGTACAATGTACAATTTATTGCATCAATCTTTGGGGACCGAAAAAATGCAGTGATCACCCATAGCCGCCTAACCAATGCTGGAATCTTGATGGATTTGTAATCTTGGCATTGATACAGAAATTCACTGAAAATCTCTTTATTAGAGAAGGGGATATCTTATGAAAATTTATAATTTCTATATTTGTACAACAAATTTAAACTCAAAAGAACATTTAATATCTCCGATAAGTCATAGAATTATGAAATTTTCGTAAAACTGGATGACGTCTAGCACATATTTTATTTTCTTACGAGAATTTGGCTCGAAATTTACGTAAAATCACGTAAATTTGCAAGGATTCTTTCATAACTAGGATCCAAATTTTCATAGGACTTTAAAAATGAAGCGATGTCTCACATATAAGAACCGACTTAATCACAGACCCTTAAAATTTATAAATTTTCATAAGATATCCCCTTCTCTATTTTATCAAACCTAGTGCCATGATTTAGTAATCATCTTTCAAGAATACATGTGGCTTGATAAATGTATTGAATTCATGGCTTATAAAAACCAATACATATAGACCAATTTGCTCTCTCCAATTATCTGACAATCTTTATTAGAATAAATCTAGAGAGAAATACAGAATAAAATAAAATTAAAATTCAAAGTCTGTTTGAAACCCCCCTCCTTTTCTTCATTTTAATCAACCAGCTGTATTCCGCACTGCAATCGTCGTATTTTTAAAAAAATTATAATGTACAATAAAAATAAATAAATATATACATATTCAACATCAAGGACTGTTCAACTTTTCCATACTTTAAATCCCCAAATGTCGATGCTCAAGAAACTCAAGGAGACCCAAAAGAACTCTGTGTTCTTGGATGATGAGGATGATATTGACAATATGGATTTTCCTCTTCCCGACGATCAGAATGATCCCATGAGCGGTCTGCAGGACCTCATGAAAAAGATGTCTGCCGGTGCTGACATGAGACCACAAGCAAGTTCCAGCAAGCCAAGTGGCAACATCTCTGTCGCGACTACTCCTCAGGGTGTAAGAACCATGGATCCCTCGGAATACAAAGAGTAAGCAAACATTGTGATATATATATATATATGGTTTTTTAATTATTGTTTTTTTTTTATTTCTGTTTTGCAAGTTGGGTGTGTGTCTATCCTGCTTACATTGACGCAGACAAGTCTGTGACCGAAGGACGCAAGATTTCAAAGTCCAGTGCTGTCAAGAACCCCCATGCTTACCACATGGCTCTGGCTGTCCAGAGTATGGGCCTCTCGGTTGTTTACGAGGTAATCAAATCAATAAGATTGGTAGTTGCTTTATTTACATAACAATCTCTCTCTCTCTAGGGCAAGAAACATCCTCGCGACTGGGCAAACCCTGGACGTGTTCGTGTCCAGCTCAAGAACAAGAGCAACTTTTTCATGAACCCAAACTGCACTACCAGTAAGTAAATGTGTGTCTATGGAATCAGTTGGATTAAAGAGTGGGGGGTTTTTTTTAAAGGAAAGCAGCTTTTCAAGACAATTGCCGATCGCTTGCCTACCATCCAAAAGGAAAGTAAGCTGCCTGGAAATATCCTGTCTCCCCTTGCAACTCTGGCTCAGGTAGAGGCTATTGCTGATGATCATCGCAAGGCCCAAGGTCTGCCAACCCTGGCCGAGATGAATGCCAATAATGCTGCAATGATGCCACCCCCAGATATGCCTGGACCTTCTACTCCCACAAAGCAAAAGAAACAAAAGGTCAAGTACGTCCGCGGTTAGTGAGTGAATGGATGTCTTTGTGGGCAATCTAATCCACACAAGAAGAGAGTCCCCAAGGATGAAACGATCGTATAGAGCCCCAAGGCTTATTCTTTTCGGAGGAAAAGAAACAACCCATTGTGATTATTATTATTATCAGACATTTTTATATAATTTTGGAATAAAAAGTTCTATTATAAACCCACAGCCTTTGTCCTGCGAAGGTGTTGGATTTCTGCATCTGAATATCCAAGTACTTGCTCAAGCACTTGGTGAGTGTGTGCACCCAATACAGGGGGAGGAAGTCGGATTTCAGTCTTGAATCCACTGTACTTTACAGGAGGACCTATACAGAGAATTTAGCCATGCCCAAACCAAACCAATCAAAATCTACTTACCAACAAGCTTGATCTTTCCTACTCGTTCATGCTCAACCTCTTGGACGAGTCCTCGAGCAAGCAATTGGGGGTGGTCAAAGGTCTGTTTGATATTATTGATTGGGGCAAATGGAAATCCTGCTCCATTCAGTTTATCCAACCAGTACTCTGTAGGTTCTTGTGTGAGTCTTTCGGTAAGGATTCCAATCAACTTTGAACGATTCTTGACACGATCCGAGTTGGACTTGTAATTATCATCATCTGCAATAGACTCGAGTCCCATTCGACGACAGAGCTTAGCAAACTGGCCATCATTTCCGGCACCAATCATCACAAAGGAGTCCTTGGTGGGCAAAACCTGGTAGGGCACAATAGAGGGATGCGAGGTACCCATTCGCTGAGCCTCTTTGCCACCAATAAGGTAGTTGGAAGCAATGTTGACCAGCGAAGCAACCTGGGATTCGATCAAGGAGCAATCGATCCATTGACCCTTTCCACTCACACCTCGCTTAAGAAGAGCTGCCAAGATGGCACTGTGGGCATAGAGACCTTAAAAATACTTGGGTCAGAAGCAGGTTGGCGCATAAAGATGTGCCTGTCTTTTTCTTTTTTACCTGTTGTTAAATCTATAGTCAAATGCATTAGTATCTCTTCTCCTCATCTATAAATCGCTCTTGTTGCTTTACCTGTGATTGCCACACCAACCTTGACAGGTTCACCATCTGGCTCACCAGTAATGTGCATCAACCCTGCTTCTGCCTGTAATTTATACATTTTTTTTTACTTGGCTTGCACCAAAAACACATACACACACACTTTACAATTTACCTCGATAATCACATCGTAGCCTGGTCTCTTTGCATAAGGCCCTGTTTGTCCATAGCCAGTTATGGAGGCATAGATCAGTTTTGGGTTGATCTTCTTGAGCTGCTCGTATCCCATGCCCATCTCGGATAGCTTTCCAGGCAAATAGTTCTCGACCAAGATATCACTCTTTTTCACAAGATCATGTAGCAATCTCTGTCCATCCTCGGACTTCATATTGACAGTGACGGACTTCTTGTTGCGGTTGGCACACAAAAAGTAAGCCGACTCGCCCTGGACACCGTCCCCAAGATCGTGAACATTTTCAGCATAAGGAGGGCCCCAGGCGCGGGTGTCATCTCCCTTTGGGTGCTCAATCTTGATAACCTCGGCTCTGAGGCTTTGGTTAGATTGTGTGTTTATATATATATACCAAGGCTGTGTATTTACCCCAAGTCACCCAGCATCATTGTACAATATGGACCAGCTAAACCACAGCCATCAGTCAATCTTATTAAATATCAATAATAACGAGCGCTGCTCGTCAATAATAATGATGTGCTTACCAAGCACACGAGTCAAGTCAAGCACTCGGATGCCTTCCAAGGGACCTTTGTCATCATTTGTTGGCTGCAGTTCTCGCCAAACGACAGAGGACACCGAGAATGTGCGTCTGGCAGGCACAAAGCTTCGTACAGTATTTATTTGGCGCCCTATTAAAAATCGCATAGAGATGATTTACAAGAGAGAAAGGAAACAAGACTGGTATACTTTTTTTTTGTTGCCCAATTTCTTTATTAAATATAGTTCCTTGGTCGGATTATCGTTTATCACCCAGCCTTGTACAACTCTCCCAGGCCTGGAAAAGGTTATGGAGTTTGATATCCTTTGTCATTGGCATTTTTATTTTTTATTATTTCGATATGGTATTTGTGTGCATTAAGAATCAGAGGGTCAACAAGGTTGATTTTATACAAAATATTTTTATTATATTTTATTTTATGGAAAACATTTGGTGAATTTATGTACAGGGAGCAAACTGGGGAAACAGTTCAGGGACATGGCCATGCTCTTTAAAGTATTGGATGGCACCCTGAGCAACCTCGCAGACATGCTCTGGTGTGATCTTAAAGTGCTTGTAGACTTCTTCATAAGGCTAATATAATACACATACCATGGGTTAGTATACGTTATTTTGGATCAAAGGCAATAAGACTTACTCCAGATGAACCAAAGGTAGTCATTCCTACTTGAGCATGAGAGTACTTTTGCCAGCCAAAGGTAGACAAGGCCTCGACAGAAACCACAGGAACACCCTTTACAAGCACAGATTGTCTGTACTCTAGCGGCTGTTCGTCAAACAGCTCTGTGCATGGCATGGATACCAAGCTGGTCTTGACACCCTTTTGCTGGAGAAGCTTGGTGGCCTTTAGTGCAATGGCTACCTCGGATCCTGTGGCAACCACAATAACGTCTGGCTTTTGATCAGACTCGAGCACATAGCCACCCTTTTGAACGGCCTCGATTGACGAGCCCTTTAGTTGAGGCAGATTCTGACGTGTCAAGGCAATTACAGATGGATAGTCGTTGCGTTCAATGGCAATCAGATATGCGCCAGAAACCTCGTTACCGTCTGCTGGACGGAAGGTCAGCATCTGTGGTGTGGCGCGTGTCAGGGCCAGAGTTTCGATCGGTTGATGAGTGGGTCCATCTTCACCGAGACCGATAGAGTCGTGGGTCATTACGTAAATGACACGCAGCTTGGCCAGTGCACTCAACCGTGCAGCACCCCAGCCGTATCTAGAAACCAAGGGTCAATAACAATATTTCAAGATTTAACAAACACTCACGTCAAGAAGTTGAGAAATGTGCCTCCGAATGGAATGATGCCTTGATATGCAGCCATGCCGTTCATTATGGCGTTCATGCCATGTTCACGAACACCATAACGAAGGTAGCGACCAGAGTAATTGCCCAGCTGGGTTGAAGGCTGCAAAGACACGTTTTTTGTTTTTTGTTTAGCAAGGCATAAACCTTTTTTGGCAGCTTAAACTTACAGCTTGGAAATCAACGGCTGTCTTCCAGCGGGTATTGTTGGATCCTGTCAGATCAGCAGAGCCACCAACAAGTTCTGGAATCACATCTGCAACCTTGTTTAGCAGGGCCTCTGATAACTTTCGAGTGGCCATTTCAGAGTCATTGGGAGTGTAGCGTGGCAAAATGTCCTTCCAGCCATCAGGAAGCTTTCCAGACATGCGACGCTTAAAGTCCTGGGCCTCTTTGGGGTACTCTTCGGAATATCTGTCAAACAGTGAGTTCCATTCCTCTTGGGCTCTTGCGCCCCTGTGGGCAATCTTGTGGTAAAAGTCATAGACCTCTTGAGGAACAACAAACTTTTCGTCAGGGTTGAACCCAAACTTTTTCTTGAGCTGGATAATATCATCGGCTATATATATATATAAAACAGTGTTTAGATGATTTTACAGATAAAATCAATACTTACCAGACAATGGGCTTCCGTGAACCTTTTCTTCGCCTTGGAACTCGGAACCAAAACCTGTTTGATATATGTTAATTAGCTGGCCACTGATAGATTATTATTCAAACATTACCAATCGTCGTTCTGATCTTGATCAAGGTTGGCTTGTCGGTCACCTTTTTGGCCTCTTCAATGGCCTTTTGGATAGAGTTGATGTTGTGGTCGCCATCAGTGACAGTCAAGGTGTGCCAGCCATAGCTGTCGAAACGCTTCAAGACATCCTCGGTGAATGAGACGGCGGTGTCGCCATCAATGGTGATCTGGTTGTCGTCATATAGCGCAATAAGCTTGCCTAGCTGAAGATGGCTATAAGGTGGTGTAAGCAGATATGACATACATACTTTTGCATTTGGGAACTTACCCAGCCAATGAACAGGCTTCTGACTGGACACCTTCCTGAAGACATCCATCGCCGAGGATTACATAGGTGTGGTGGTCGACGATTGGGTAGTTTGGCTTGTTAAAGATTGCTGCCATGTGGGTCTCTGCAATAGCGAGACCTACGGCATTGGCAATACCTTGGCCAAGTGGTCCTGTTGTGACCTATATACATATACATATATAAATATTGGCTCCATGTCCACACTATTATCAGACTACTGACCTCTACACCGTCAGTGTGGCCTCTCTCGGGATGGCCAGGAGTTCTGATGGTTTATTTAGTACATTTGATTCATGATAAACACAATAATCATACCGGCTTCCAACCATGCGAAACTGCTTGAGATCGTCCATGGACAAGTCAAAGCCAAGAAAGTGGAGGAGGATGTACTGCAGAGCACAGGCATGGCCATTGGAGAGCAAGAAACGGTCGCGGTTGGGCCAGTGCGAGTGCTTTGGGTTGACATTGACAAACTCCTTGAACAAGACGTGTGCCATGGGAGCGCAACCCATTGGGGCACCTAAAGACAATTGTTGGTACGCTAACTAAAATTCACTGGTTGACTTACCTGGATGGCCAGACTTTGCTTTGCTTACAACATCGGCAGCAAGCACACGAATAGTGTCAATACAAAGGTCATTGATATCTCTGGGCATTTTATATATATATTTATATTTTTGTTTGAGTGTAAGAAACAAGGATATTAAAAAAGGGATCGTGTGGGCTTTATAGACAAATAAGAATAGAATAAAATAAAATAAAATAAAGCAGCGTAATTTCAATGTTAGCCTCGGAGAAATGGACAGAGATATGAAATCACTGCTGCGTAAAGATCCAAGACAAGTTTTATTTCTCTAGTCTAAAAAAAAACGTCCAAACAGGATTTTATTTGCTTCTTAGTTGGAAAGTAGGATCGTAATCACATCAGTCTCGGTAAGAACCATCAAGACATTCTTGAGAATCAGTTGGACACCCAGAACACTGGTATCATGGCCCTGTGTGAGATCAATCAAGGTCTGTGCCTCTGTATTGACGTGTGTGCCTGTTCGATGATAAATGTACGCATTCCGACTGCTCTCGACAATGACAGCAAACTTGTTGTGTGGGTCATGACGTACGAACCGGCTGTCTCGTTTGGATGCCTGTACGAATGCAAATGCATTGAATGTGGCCGTATGGGTTGTCTGGACAATATCCTCCTTGTCTTCCAGTCTAAATACCAGGCCATCTACGTCCATCTTGACGCACACAGATGGCAAAATAGACTTGTTGTCTGGGTCCAGAAATCCATTACTTAACCACTCACGGCCTCCAGACGATATTTCCTGGACCAAGTGGCCATATCGGTTGTAGACCATGAAATGGATAGGCTGTCCTGCCTCGTCAATCTCTTCATCCATGTCGGTTGCAGCTGGGTGGGTAGCGGGTTCAGGAGTGTCGGAGGTGAACTTGGCCAGACGAGCCGTCATTTCTGCCAAATGCTCCTTTTCAATAGACTCGAGTACGTGGTCGTCAGTGTCAAATACATGGGGCCATCTGGCATGTTCATCTTGCTTTGTAAGAAAGATGCTCAGGATCCCATTGGCACTGTCGATTGTCCATGTACTGTCCTCAACGCTGATTGGGCCCCAGAGTTTGTTATAGGGATAGGATACATTGGGATTGGATTGAACGACCAGGCTAAGATGCTGATGAGTCAGATTGCAAGTGATTGCAGACTTTGGCGTGTTTGGCTCAAGCTTAATCTGGATAGTGATATCTGAGCCATCCTGGGTCCATTCATAGTTGGGGGCTGGCTTATCCTCTAGATCCATATCCTCATCAATCGTCTTTGGCTCTTCGTGAATGTTCTCATAGTTAGATTCACTGCCAAGGATGCAATGGTTGCCATCTTTTGTGATTGCACAATAGACTGGCACCTCATGGCCTCTCTGGACATGGAGTACCTTGAGGGTCTCGTGTTGGGGGGATGTGTAGTCTCCAGTGGGTACATCAAACTCGACCATTGCAATATTGAACTTGCTCGCAATCTCTGCCACTCGACTATAGACCACGGCCACAATTCTGTCCTCGACCCGTCTGGCAGCCAAGAGAGTAAAGGGGACTGGGGACACGCCTTCGTTGCCTTCTCCTTCATAATGAGCAGCCAAAACAAAATTGCCAGAAAAGATGCCATTTGCCGAACGAGTAATACAAATGACCTCGAGGTCTCCAACGCCATTGGCAGCCAACAAAAGGTTTTGGCCGATTGCGATTAGGGATGGATAGTGAGGATCAAGAGGAACAGTAATGTCAGGCTCAACGTAGCTAGGCACATTATTCAATGGACGAGTGAGTTGTCCAATAATGTGAAATTTAGTCTCATGGATTGACTAGGACATTCATATATATATATATTTGTTGTTGTTGAGAATACTACAGAACAATAGATTGTGCCAAGGATAGATTGTTACCTTGTCATGGACAACCATCACTACATTGTATTCAGTGTCGACATAGAATGCTGATCCTGTCTGGGCATCGATTGGGTAGCCGTCAGCCAAATGACTGAATCGTACACGCGCCTGGAGCTCACGGAAGCCCATGCGACTGTGACTAGGATGATGGGTTACATGGAGAGGATCTCCCGGGATTTTTACGCGTGATAGATTGGTTTCTTCAGGAAATGCTTTTAATTTGTAGCCATTGAAATTAGTATTGATTAGATCTTGATCGTGTGTCAACGTTTGGGTGATCATTATTATTATTATTATTTAAAAAATAATATATAAAGTTAAAATATATATATATATATATCTATGTATGTATATATATTATATTATTTTTAAATGCCTGGATAAATTTATCTTTTTTTTCTCTTTCCAATTTATCAATATTCTTGTTGGTCAAAGATGATTGTTAGCCGAGTTGTCAGCCAACGTACCTCTCTTGAAGCTAAAGAAAGACAAGAGAGTTTTTTAAAACTTGGTTTTCTTTAAATCCTCGTGCGCCGATCAATTGTGGATATCAGAACTTATTGCAAAAGACAAGATTGGGTTGGGTTATTGTCCTCGATGTCCGAGGAAGAGTATATTTGTGGACAATTGGGATAACTAGGCGAGGATGATTTGTTACTCGAGGCAGCCCACCATCAAGCTCCTTTATCAACAATATTTTTTTTGCAAGGTCTTGGACACTGAATAAAATCATCTAGTTGTGCAGTCAAAGTGTCCTGATATCCAAACGATCTATGCTTTGGACACTTTAGAGATGGATTATATTATAGACATTCTTCCTTTTAATAATAATAATAATAATAATGTATAAACATTTATTTAAAATACATGAATTTATATAAATTAGAGAAGCATAAGTCCGTGTCACGGCCAATCAGAGACCTTTGATTCCCAAAGCAACCCTTTCAACACAACGCGCTGGAATCCGTTCCTCAAGATGGATTCCTCACTCCAGACACCATTTATTCTTGGTGACCACATCAAGAGTCCCAAGGACCTTGAACTAGCCAAACTAAAATCTCTCTTGGCAAAGAGAACGGCAGCACAAACACAACTCGATCAAAAAGTAAAATGATTATAAAAGAGATTTTCTCTGTTGAACCAAGGATTATTGACCCCCATAATCTGCAAAGTTGGATACCATTAGAAAAGAAACCCAGACCATATTGACTGACGCACGCAAAAAGGCTGGTAATGAGCAAGACGTTTTACACAAACTCGAAACCGATTTGAAAACGACGGCCAACGATTTGAATGATTATAATGATCAACACAACCACCAAAAGTCCACTCCGCAACACATTTTGCTCGAGAATCTAAAGGATCTAGAGAGCAAATTGAGAACTACAGAGCATGCAAAGAGCTATGTAAAGGCACTATTGGTTGCATCAGAGCTGAGGTAAAAGAGAGAGAAAAGACAGCAAGTTTAATATATATATATAATATATTTTACAATTCATCAATTTTTCTTTAATAAATTATAGCACAAGGGCACTAAAGCTGGTTGAAAATGACCCAGAGGCTGCAATTGTGCCTTTTAGACAGCTCATAAAGCTAAGGGCTCATGTAGCGAGCCAGATAACTCGCCAGGATGACTATGGTGTAAACCTGATCCACCAGCTCGAAATCTATCAGGATAGATTATGGAAAGAGTTGAACAATGTTTTGGCAAAGTAAGCAAGCCAATCTTTATACAAATATTGATTGCTCTCTTTTTTTGTTATATAGAAACTTTAAGGACTCTCTGTGTGCCTTGAAGTGGCCAGCACCCATTAAACCTCCCTATGGTTTAGAGCTTCGAGAAAAGCTACAGGTCTTTGAAAAGGCGTTTTACAATCTTCTCTTGTTGCATAAATCGCAAGTAGCCCATTTGTTAATCTACACGAGGCCAAGTATTGATCATTGGTATGCAACCCTATAGGGCAGAAAATGAAAAGGCTAGTATTTCTAGCGAGCACAAGACAGAATTGCCTACTCCAATAGCTATCATGCTTCAAGACCTCTCTCTTCGCTTCAAGTTTCATTTTGAAGGATCAAAGCCCACCAACCGATTAGACAAGGTAATAAAGCGTTGCTTGGTGTGTAAAATATAAAGATTGGATCTGTTGACTCTATGTGGATTGCAATCCAATAGCCAGAATGGTACCTCTCGCATGTCAAGACCACAATATCTTCTCATCTGCCATTCCTTGTAACAACTGTTCAACCTGTTGTAGACAGGGTCTTTGATCAAGAAAGGATATCTGTCAAGGACTTTTTTATTTTTGGCTTATTACAAGATGTATCTCGAAAACTGAAAAAGACCGTTCCTCGTATCCTTGCTCAACCTAGCTGGCTAAGCCATACTGTTCATGAAGTGCTCGAGTTTGACAAGAGTCTTGAAAATGAATTTGCCTATGTATCCCCAAGACCATCGGATAAGAGCAGTTCCAGTGTCATTCTTGACAATCCAGACTGGTTTGGCGCTTGGTTTGCAGCAGAAAAGCAATGTAAATATTGTCATTTGAATAACAATAGCTCATCATAAGCATTTACTGTCTAGTTGCCCAGACTCGCTATGATGAGATTATT
The DNA here is from genome assembly GCA_022702545.1 of Phycomyces nitens. NCBI lineage: Eukaryota > Fungi > Mucoromycota > Mucoromycetes > Mucorales > Phycomycetaceae > Phycomyces > Phycomyces nitens. The sequence goes on along the minus strand of JAHRBC010000008.1, from coordinate 1,868,425 downwards.
CAAGACAGCCAAGCGTTTGAGGTGGACAGCGAAGAGGTTGATTCGAATGGTAAATCCCTAGGACCAGGAGGAGACCCAAGAAACGTAAAGGGAACAAAGTCGTCGATCAAGATATTGAACTTGATAGAAAGTGTCACTGGTTAGTAGACATACCAATCTGTATGGTGTTTGTTAACAATGAGAAATTTGAATTTAGAGGCCTACAAACTGGTGCCATCTCTTGCACAAAAGTTTAGATTCCTGGTAGAAATCCAATTGACTTTACTTGGCTATTACCACCAGCGCATATCCTCTGCACTCGATTCATTTGAAGCCCTTAGTTTGATTCGATCTGTGCCTGTTCCTGGCGCACTTCCGGATTCTGTTACTGGTGTAATGACAGCTACAGAGACAGGAGGAACTATATCTGCCCTGAGACGCTTGTACAGGTGGTGGGCAAGTGCACATACTCTAGCAGAAGGTATCCGAGATTGGTCCGAAGACGATGTAATTACTTCTTTTTTTTTGTCTTTGAGATTTGAGATGTCTAATCTGTCTTGTCCTAGTTCTTTCTCGACATGCAATACCAAGTCAGCCAAAACATAGAAGCCGTAGAGGCAATCATGGATAATCTGCCAGCCCATGAGAATATGTTTGCGCTCAAACTATCCAGCAATTGGGAAACTCCTAGCAATTCCTTTTTTGCTGAATCCTTGGAAGCCTTTGATTCTCTCTCTCAGAGAATCGAAAAGCTATTTGTCAAGATTGTCGCAAAAGAGTGGGCTACCAACGCAAGAGAATATGCTAAAAAGTAAGTGCTTTGTGTATATACGTATATTGACATGCACATGTGTTTGTATTGTGTAGGGATACGTGGTGGCAGACATCCTCTGATCAACTATCAGGAGAAATCTCAAGCGAACTATATGTACCCTTGCAGAGCCTTTGGATTTCCTGTCAATTCTTATACACCACATTACCACTCTCAGACTACCTGAGCGTCTATCGCTCTATTTCAGAAGAAATCGAAGATTGGTATTGGCGAAACATAATCACCCAAAACCAATTTTCAAGAAATGGCTCACTCCAGCTCGAGGTTGACATGACACTTGGTATCTGGAAGACTGGAAAGAAATGGGTCAATAAACCCGAAAACTACACCAAACGGTAAAATAATCATTTCGAGGCTTCAAGATTGTTAACCATTGTTGTTGTTATTGAAATGAATGTTATAGGTTGAAAGAGGCTATAAAGTTACTTACAGTAACATTTGAAGAAAAGGACACTCCTGCTAGCCAAACATCCTTTAATCTGTCCTACAACCTCCTTATGAAATACCTGGCAGACCAAAAACAGCAGTCCGAGCTACAGGAAGAATTAAAGAAACTTGGAATCGAGGTTTTGAGCCGCGGACAAATGCGAGACGTTCTTCGCCGAAGAAACGATATGCTCCACAATTGGAACTAATGAAAGCATTGGTAGTTTTGCAGCAATTCGATAATCTAAATGACAGTCATCTATTTTTTATAAAGAAACAAGACTAGTTTACAAGTGTGCAAGATTTAGGGTTAATAATTGGAAAAAATATTATCTTGAAGAATAATACATGAAAATAATGGAATACGTTTGATACAGATATTTTTTGGGCGTCTAACACTTGCGTATTTCAGTGTATTGATAAAGTTAAAAGGCATACTTATATGTTATGAATCAATTAGTATATTCATTGGCATTAAATAGCTTCAATTCGAGTATTATTTCAAGCATCTTTATAGACTATTGGATAAATGGTATATACATGTCCGTTACTTTTCTAGATTAGTTATACTCTAATTATCACCAAATATGCCTATTGTGTGATATATAATGCAAAATTGTACTCAAAACACTCACGAGTTGGTTTCATTTTTGTCTATCAGATCTTTGACCAACTGTAATTGATCTTGTACACCACCACGCATATTTCTTTCGTTGCCATAGCTACACCCTTTTCTCTCTCTTTCTATTATTGAAAATACATGTTTTTTTATTAGATGTTTGGTATATTGGCTAATTGGTACATGGGAGCTGGTCCTGACTGAATATTATTGTAATATATGAATCCTAGCCACTGGTTTTTTTTTCAAGAATATATAATGAATGGCCTGACCATGATCTGCCTTAATCATTTATTGCGGAGATGAAGCTTAAATCCAGAAATAATGATTTCGATTATCACAAAAAGAATCAATTGTCAATTGTTGGCAAGCACTTGAGCGCAATACCCTAGGTACTATAATGAATATGTACAGAATATACAAAGTGGTTTGGCTGTATGTATCCTAGTATCAACAAAAACCCACTTACTTAACAACAACTCTTGCTTTTCTTTTTTGTGGCTTTTCGGAGACCTAATTTATGTCACGCCACAATAGCTGTGTGTGTGGATTGGTATATAAACCACCAAAACCTTCTTTTTTTTAAATTTTTTATCATAATATATATATACGACGGCCAGTCTTTATATAAACTTCTTTAACACAAGATGGTCTCCAATACTTGCATTGCCTCTATCTCTCGCCAGGACACATTGCGGGTAATAGGCTACACCAAACATCTACAAAGTCTTGGATCAAAAGCAATATTAATGTTAATATCTTTGTTAGAGAGCATCTCAAGTCCCCCTGACATCCAAGGATCCAATCCGACTGAGACATGAGGCCTTTGTCAAGAAGCTCCAAAACACTATTGTCGAGGCCATGGAAAAGGTTGATGGTGGTAAATTTGAACGGACGAGCTGGCAGAGAGCAGAACACGGTGGAGAAGGCATCACTTGTGTTCTCCAGGACGGCAATGTTATCGAAAAGGCCGGCGTGGCTGTGTCGGTAGTCTATAGTGAGCTCTCCCAGACCGCCATCCAGCAGATGCGTCAAGATCGAGGCAAGACATTAGAAGGCCAAGGTCCCTTTCCTTACTTTGTCACCGGAATCTCGTTGGTGATCCACGGTAAGAATCCTCACTGTCCAACCGTGCACATGAACTATCGGTACTTTGAGGTCATGAACCCTGATGGAACAACCAAGCTTTGGTGGTTTGGTGGTGGTGCCGACCTTACACCAGTGTATCTCTATGAAGAAGACGCTCTTCATTTCCACACTGTCCACAAGGCTGCTTGTGACAAGCATGATCTGTCTTACTATCCAAAATTCAAGCCTTGGTGCGACACTTACTTTAAGAATGCGCATCGTGGAGAGGGACGTGGCATTGGTGGCATTTTCTTTGATGATCTGGCCGACAAACCCGTAGAGGAGATCTTTGCATTCGTCCAAGAGTGTGGAAATGCGTTTGTGAACGCCTATATCCCAATCGTAGAAAAGCGCAAGGACATTACCTATGGTGAAGAGCAAGTGAGATGGCAGCAGATCAGAAGAGGTCGTTATGTCGAATTCAACTTGATCTGGGATAGAGGCACTCGCTTTGGACTCCATACCCCATGTGCTAGAGTAGAGTCTATTCTGATGACCTTGCCATTGACAGTAAGATGGGAATATATGCATGAGCCCAAGAAAGACTCTGTGGAAGCACGGTTGGAGCAAGTCCTAAAGACTCCTGTGGACTGGATTCCTCTCGTATAAAATGTACAAATCTATTTGCTTTATTGTTTATATTACCATCTCTACCCATCTATCCATCTATTTATTTATCTATCTATCTATAATATACATCTATTATTCTTTTTCTCTCTCTTAAAAATAAATTAATTAAACAAGTGTAAAGTTCACTCTGCCGAGTCTTGAATCCATGCTGTCAATCTTCACCTTTACCATTTCACCTGGCTGCAATGTTCTATCGAGCTTCACCAAACGTCCTTGGATACCAAGCTCCATCACAGTTCCATTGGCAACTTCCATCACACTGCCGAGATCAGAAAACACGGTCATGTTGCCAAGCTGAACCATGTAATTCCATGTCCTTGAACCCTCGGATTCCAGTCGCTTGAGCAACTCAATCACCCAGGTCTGTATGCTTCTCTGCTGCAAAAGTGCCATTTGCTTCTCCTTCATCTCGATCGATGGCAGCATTAGATCCAGTCCACTGAGACTAAACGGTGCCTGGGATTCTCCTAGTGCATGAGACTTGAGCTGCCAATGGACAACCATATCCAGATAACGACGCAAGGGCGATGTGGCACGACAATAGCCATCCAATATACCCATGCCAACATGAGGCAGACCAGCTGTTGTTGTAATGGTAGAAGGAGGCATGATACCCATTGCATTGATCAGGGTTCTCATTGGGACGATTCCAACCTTTGAGTCCTCGACAAGCTCGTTTCTGATTGCCAGATCTGACTCGCTCTGGTTAGGGTCCCACTGCTGGGTACGGTAAGGCAAGGATATGTTGTGGGTGCGGCCATATTGACTAACTGTCCGGCCACCCATGATCATTGCCTCTGCCACAAGCTGGCGTGCGGGAGACAGGCTGGAGCGATCAAGAGAGAGTTGGATATCAGGCAGTTGGGTGCCATATTCCGAGTTTTCAAAGCGTATGCTGGGAATATCAAGGGGAGAAGGATTGAGGGAGATCTGGGGGCTAGGTTTATTAAACACAAGAGACCCATTGCGCTTGCGTAGACTGGCGTGCTTGTTGGTGAGGTGGAAAAGGTCAATGATATCTTGCTTTGCAGACTCTGGGACAGAATTGACGTCTTGGCCGGCTTGTTGTTGAACTTTATAGAGGTCAGAGGTGCTAAACTTCTTTGTGAGGTCGATAAGAGGGTCGGCGGGTATGTTGGAGAGAGGATTGAGAAGCACATCGACGGTGTCGTAGTGGAGCTTGACCACATTCTTTACCACACTTGGTCGAACCTTCCAATCGACCAAATCTCCATTAGAATCGAGTCTTGTACTAAAAGACATTGCGTACTGAGCTCCGTTCCGGTTAGGTGCAGAGTGTGCTGATATTCCCAAACTGAACTTCTTTGATGACAATTCTTCGGGAAGCATTGGGAAATGCTGTTCGGGAAGATAGAGGGTCTGGACACGGTCCTTGACAAGTTGAGCAATCTCGGTGTGTGGTGCTATGTATGCAGTAGGGTCGGCAATATGGACATGCAGCCATGTCTTGTCCCCAACATGCTCAATGGATATTCCATCGTCAATTTCCTTTGCAGATGGATCATCAATGGTGTAGACTGGGAGGTTGCCAAAATCATGTCTGATGGAATCACAGCTGTCTGTTACCGCGAAACCCATTGCACTCATGTCATCGGCACGGTTATTAAGAAAGGCATCCGTATACTGAGCCATCTTTTGTTTGGTCTGGCTGGCCTTTTCTGACCAGGCATAATCCTCCATCAGCCCAGTGTTTCCCAAGAGGCTTACATTGTCCCAAGGCTTCAACATGCCAACGTCCTTGAGAAACGTGATGGCCAGTGAGCGATCGACTAGAATTGTATCGTAGCATTTGAGTGACTTTAGGATTGTGGGGACAAACACCTCGTGTGGAGAGGCAAGAATGATCTTGGGGGACTTTATCCAATCCGCCACAAAGTTTATAAACATCTTGTCAGTTTCAGTGAATGCTTTGGAATACACCAAGGCCTCCTTGAGGGCATCTGTCGGCAAGGTTCCGTCCGTGTTGGCATTTTGATGCACAAATGAGATCAGTGCCTTTGTGCGCTCGAGGAATCCAGTATAAGCTTCGTTTCGCATTCTAATCCAGCCAATCAACTGTCCAATGTGGTCTGCTTTGTCTTGGGCACGAAGGATCCATTGGCCAGAATAGCGTACCTGAGGGGTTGGAACAAAGTGTACATTGTCAGAGACGATGTGGAGAAAGGTTGCGTGCAGCTGGACATGCGTGGGATTCTGGGTCGAAAAGGCAAATCGGGCCATGTCCTCCAACGAAACCGTCCGCTCTTCTCCGGCTGGAACGCCTTGGATAAGGTGACGATACATATTGTCCAGATGTCTGTGGGACATGGCCTTTAACTGTCTAATTGTCCGTTGATATCCGGTGATTGCACGGGCGTAATCAGGCGGTAGGACTTCCTCTAGATAGTCAGCGGTTGGGTCAATTGTAACTGGTTTTCTAATGTGCGGAAGGACATCCGAAGTCTCTGAGAAGCCGGGGATTGTGAATGCAACTTCGTCACTACGAAGCTCAACGATTTTGCCGTTTCTCAGCAAGACTGACAGCCTTTGGAGTCTTCCGGCCATCTTTTTGCGTCCGACAACGAGGCCGCTGTACTGGTGATTACTGGATCAAATGTGAGCTAATGTCAATTGGAATGAATGGATTACCTAAACACCTCTACATAATCACCCAGGTTGATCTGTGTGTCAAGTATTTTTGGTAAAGATTCAGGGATGATGTTGAACTGGGGATCTGGCATTAATGGATTCGGTTGTTGATTGGTTGATCTTAACATGTGGATCCATTGCTGATGGGCTGGTGCTGGTGTTGGTGTTGGTAGTCGGATCGGTCGTTGGAGACTTTTGTTTAAAAGAGCCCTAAGGCATTTTGATGTACGTAGCATAATTAAAGAACAATGGAATCTAGTAGTATTATTATTATTTAAAAAAAATAAATAATAATAATAATAATAATATATAAAGGTTCGCATTCCCCCCCCCCCCCTCCCTCCTTTTCTTTTTTTTTTTTCTGTCAGTCAATGGTGTGACTTTGGCCTCCCAAAAAAAGAAAGAAAGAAAAAAGAAAAGTCACTTTGGGCTTTTACTACTCTTCAATTATGTTTTAAATGGCAAAAAAATATGGAGGTTTATTACAATCCAAGCTGTGGATTAAAAGCAAGAATAAATGGGTATAATATTCTTCAGACTTTAGGCCTTCAATAAAGACTGGCCCTGGGTGGAGACCTCACCATCAGCCTCGACAAAGTTGACATGCTCGTTATCAAATGAAAGGCTGCTGACCAGGCTATCGGGAACGCTGACAGAGAAGCCCTTGATGGAGGAGTTGTAGACGTGCTTGATTTCTGCTCCGGTAGCCTTGACCTTTTCAATCTCCTGGTCAATGACCTCTTGAGGGGTGTCCTTCTTGAAAGTAACGATGTAGGATGCTATAAAGAAGTATTAGTCGGTTTCCTTGGTTACATGATGAGGGTGTGTGCTTACAAGACATTATAGCGAGATTTTTGTTTGATGGTCAAGGAAGAAAGAGGATGTTTGGCAATAACGTCTACAAGTTACGCGATGTGGCATTTTATAAGGCTTTACGCGGGAGTTGGATTCGATAATGGTCACATGCAATCCGTGCCCCCGAGTACGACCAATCGTTTCAAAAAAAAAAGAGAGAGAGCCTTTTAAAAGGGAATACGTAAGGAACCCTACATGCAACCTGTATTTGGACCAAAACACTGGACTATTTTTAGATAACCATGGCAATCAGAATATACTGGCCTTGTTAATCAATAAGCTACTCCTTCTGTAATATTCATACTAGACTCCAATAGCCGTTGTATAGTCTGCAAGTGTGTATTCATAGGCATCATCCTGTCTACCAAGAAAACAGGTTTCTGTATTCGGGCAGTCAAAATATTAAAGGGCAATTGTATTCTAGCATGATCAAATGTCATTAAAGCTAAAAAATTTAAGGCCTTTGGACATATAGAATACTTTTTATTCAATAGACTATCACCATTTGTATTTTCGGATATTTATATTCTATGGCTACCTCGGCCCTCGATACCCAAACGATGGTGGTTTAGAAGCATATACAAGACTCCAACAGTGTTCATAAAACAACAACCAAAGGACAGCCTTTAAGCCAAAAAGCATGCATCTATGTTTGTGGATCCAGGCTAGTATCGGCTTATATCCCAGCTGTATAACCCTGATTTTTACCAAAAAAAGAACCTCCAAGGTTTCTCTCGTACTCAAAAACCCCGTCTATAGGCACAAGAACTTGGTCTCTAGGCCAGAATCCAAAATATTCTGTGAATCAAATATGGCCTGCTAATCTTAATGCTCCAAGCACCAATGGCCTATAATGCCCATCTGTGCATTTTCAGCTGCTGAGTATCCGAGCCAATTTTTCCGGTGCGAGTTCCTGGAAAACAATGCTTTAGATGCAAGCCTTGGAGTTTTGTTTTTTGAGAGTGACGGAAATACCGCTCAACAAAGCAAACAGTACATCATTCGATGACGCTTTGGATATCTCTGCTGGCTTACAAAGACGGCAGTCAAACCATTTTTATTTCACTGTGTTACCTTTGGCACAAATCATTCTGGCCGTGTGAAAAATGACAATCGATGGTTCCTTGACTTTAAAGAAGTCTGTACAGAGCCACTTCTGCAAGACACCAAACGCGTCTAGTTTTAAATCAGTAGTGGACCAGACATGTAGATTTGTATATTCGATCCTTGACTTTAACATATATTAGTGTTTTGATAAGAACTCTGGTTTGTAATACTGGCTAAATAAGTACCCTGCTGTACCTTGATTCTTGTATTAAAAAAAACACAGAGGCTATACTATTGCATACAGACCACAGGTCTAACCTTTTTTTTTTAAGAAAAAAATATTATTGAAAATATACTGCTTTCAATGCAAATAATGTAACAAGGTTGTCTGTGCATGTACCTATGACTGGGATATACAGAATCTACCCAGAATATGTATAATACAAATATACTTGCTAATATTAATTTCAAATTGTAGAGTAGCCAATAATAGCTATTTTACTTTTTTTCTTCTTCTTACAAACGCATTATTATATCATTCAAATTAAACGATAGAAAAAAAAATGAACAATGATTGTTTTCAGAAATACAGAATAAATAGTTGGCTATTATTTCCAAGCCTTTATTTTTAGAGAGGCAATAATGTAGCGATTAAATTTTATTACATTGGATGTTTAGATTTATTATTATTTTTTATAAATTAGTGATAATTGGAAAATATTAGTATTTTTAATCTCAAAACATATTATTGCTTTCGTTATAGTGTAGAGCACAATGATATCGTTTGCTAATCACACTTTAATAGCAGGCTCATTGATTAAATCATTGTCTATAAGTTTTTCTTTTATATAAAAAAAAAGAGAGGTTTATGAAGTATCAAGATTTTGATCATTCGTATTTGCAAAATCTATGGTGCAAATAGATTTCACACCAAAACGTCGGTGCAGATATTTTATAATAGTTGGACTAGTTTTGTGGTAAATCATTACAGTTTTGTCCAATTGTTTAATAAATAATTAACCTTTTTATCATGATGAATTCTCAACACTTGGTATTTCTTGTACAAAATATCTTTGCAGTGCATAAACTATTAAACGTTTTAAACCAAAAGTTAAATCGAAATACCACATCTCTCTTTTTCCCCTGTGGCGGATGTCATCAATATTGAATATTTATGATATGCCATATTTGGATAATTTCATATAATCACCAAGAAACCCGCTTGCAATAAACCAAGTCTTTCTGATAAACTACCTAAAGCCATAGACACGCTCTTGGGGGGTAGAATTCTCGCTATACACGACTTTTTTTTTTCTTTTAGAACTGGCCGATATAGCATCACCTTTTCTCTCTCTCTCTTATCTACCTAAGCGCCACAAGAGAGACTTGCTCTATCATAATTGATATACCCTCACATCATCTCCAAGTGCTTGTAATATATAGTGGTTCAGCCAATCAAAATACATTTCATGCAATTTGTTTTTAATAATAATAATAAAAAGGAAGCTTCTACTTGAATACAGCTCTAGAACCTTTAATCCAGGTTTTATTTTCTTTCTCGAGCTTATAAGCTTTTAAAGGTCTTTAGGACTACTGGTAACTAAAAACCAATTACCTAGAGGTCTTGGAATGAACTTTTAGGTTTTCTAAATGCGTCATTATTGCTCTTTGCAATCAAGAACGGAACAGCATTTTCTTTCGAGTGTCAAGAAACACTGGCGCCAGACTTTGGCAGAAGAAAAAAAAAGGGAGGCTCGTTTTTTGTCCCTAGGCACATTTCCGAGTGTCTTGATGCTCTGTGGGACAAATTATAAGAAACTGTCGGATAGAGTGATGAGTCCAGGGTCTTATAAGGACACTGGCTGTAGACACGTCTAGTAGAATCACAGTGAAAAGAAGAAGAAAACCTATACTACTGAATGTCTGGTTTCAAAGGTACAATAAAAATAAATGGTATTTCTAGGATCAATTGAGCCAATTATTGACAAAGAGGGAGAATATATATATATATAATCTGGTGTATAAATGACCTTTATATATTTCATGGAAAACTTGCAATAATTCTCCTAGCTTTCACAAACATGGTCTATACAAAGAATATAATCTGGTCTTCTTCTTCTTTTTGGACAATCCAATGTACTCATGAGCTATTCAATCTTGGTAAAGAGACTAGGTTTTAATTCTGTAAAAAAAAAGTGGTGCTTGAGTATGCATGTTTGCTCAAAGTGCTCGAAAAGGATAAATATAGACACATTCCTTGCTAATTACATGCTGTGTCTTTTCAGCAATAAAGTTTATTCTTAATATGAGAATATCCATAGATAAAGACATGGCACTTGTTTTTTGCACCTTTTACATATCATATAACAAATGTTGAAATGATGAATGCTTAGTGTATGCTATGTGCTTGTTATTATTCTTATCTGGTCAACCGCGGCCAATTGAGCTATTTGGCTGTCAATTCAGGGTGATACTTACTAGTAGATATTTGATAGTAGAGCAAAAAAAATTCCAATACCTTGTATTTATAACAAGAGATATGCAGGTCATTACGGCGCCTTTAAAGAAATTTCATAAATGCTTTACATGTTCAACTCTTCAAGTAGATTATATTATTTTATTGTGGTTCTTGCCGAGGTGCCTTTCGAAAACAAGAGTCACACCAACACCCATTAAAAGAGAGTGGTGTGCGTGTGTGTGAAATTATTAGAGTCACCAAGAAAAGAAAAAAAAAGATCAGATTTTCCAAATCTCTGCCTGGCCAGCCGGAGATTGAACTCAAAGACAGATCAAAACCAGTCATGGCCCAGGGTTGAGAGCAATTGTTACGCTAGCAATCCGGATCCCTCTAATGGTAGGCGATTATCCCACTCTTGATGCTTATGGTAACTCCTTTTTGACTTGAAGACTTTAAAGGTCAATGTCTTGTAAATAATTTTGACTCGGTGACAAGTGAATAAAAAAATAAAAACCCATGTTTTTTTCTGGGCACTCTACTCATCCCTTCTTCTTTTCTCTATCTTTGCCATGTCCCTCAGACTCTTGACTTCCCGTGTCGTCCGTCCCTTTGGCCCTGCTATTCGCCAGTCGGCCGCCATCAGTGCCATGCGCATGTATGCCAGTAAGTCCAATAGTCACCAACGAGAGAGTAAGGGCTCACACCTGAATAGCCAAGAAGTACACCTCCGACCACGAGTGGATCTCAGTCGAAGGCAACGTTGGCACTATCGGTATCACTGACTATGCCCAAAAGGCCCTTGGTGATGTTGTCTTTGTCGAAACCCCTGCTGTCGGTGACAAGGTCGAGAAAGAAGGTAAGCTATATATATTCAACCCATATAACATTGTGTACTAAACCCCAAAATAGCCCAGATTGGTGCTGTTGAGTCTGTCAAGGCCGCCAGTGATATCTACTCCCCTGTTACTGGTGAGGTTGTTGATGTCAACGAACAGCTCGGCAGCGAGCCTTCCTTGATCAACGAGAGCCCTGAAGATGAAGGTAAGCAAGGTACTTTGGTGGGAAGGAATGTTGGTCTGACTGTTTGTTTAGGCTGGTTCGCCAAGATCAAGTTGGACAACCTTGATGAGGTTGAGGGTTTGATGGATGCCAAGGCATACGCTGCTCACTGTGATGCTTCTGATGAAGACCACTAAGATTTATCCAAAAAATGAAGAATTTTTTCTCTTATCTCTTGTACTTTAACTTTTATTAAAAACCGACGGCTAGTCGAAAATAATATATACATATACATACACAAAAACGAATAAAAGATTATAAACATACATTACATTAGAGCGATTCATGTTCATTTGCACTCGTGTGTCCAAAGGTACACATTAATAAAGATATTTATATATATTTATATATTTTATATATATTATATTTATATATTTTTATATTTATATACATATATGTATATTGTATCAAACCCAAACATCCAACCACAAAGCCTCAAGGTAACATGCGAGCTAAACTTCAAGGACAATTGTAATTCAATCCTTTTTTCTCTCTTTTATATATATATATATTCATATATATATTTTTGCCCCCTTTTCTTATCAAACCTTGGTCTCCTCTCATAAAGACGTTGATGGCCCACTCACGGGATTCCCCCACCTCACGTCTTCATTGCATACCTACACAGTCTTCCAGTCCAACACAGCTATATGCTGATACCTACCTGGAAGCATGCAAGGCTGTCAATCTAGATCACCAAGGCAAGGTTGATCCTGCCAGAGATGCCTACAGGCGTGTCATAAGGGTAAGTCTAGTCATTTGCCCAATTAGATTCTAACAACCTTGACAGATGTTCTCGGAACTATCGAAAACTTCCCAGATAAATCATGACCAACTGAAACAGAAACTCAATCAATATGTCCATCGCCTGGAACAGCTCGATCGTCTCCAACAGGCCGCAAACCCACCAGCCTCCAGCCCTTGGCACTTTGCCGATGAATCTGACAGCGATGAAGAATGGGAAGAGATTAGTCATGTTGTAGAAAAGGCACAGGTAATCTTAGATCGGCCAAGTAGCACGGACCTCGGTCAAACCAACAAATACTCAACAAGAATAGTTTGCGTTGAACCAAGGCCAAGTAAACGAAGAAAAGAACTATAATGATACCGCATTAGAGTATTTCTCCGAGGCAGCCGAATGCTACCTCTTGGTCTACAAAGGTACATAATTCATTTGGCCATAAACACAGAAACCAATACCAATACCAATGCCAATGACAATGACAATTATTGCCATAGATCTTCCGGTAGATCATCCCAAGCGATCCTTTATTCGCCAAATGTTCACAACTTCTCTGGACCGAGCAGAGATTGTAAAGGCAGTTCAAAAGACTTGTCTCATCAAACTCGAGAAACAAAAGAGAGCTTCGTCGCTTTCTGTTCCTTGCGAAGATAACCGGGTGGGGCGCTTGAGAAGTCGATCTGTATCTTCTTCTCTGTCCATTCCTGTGGATAATGTGGAGGATGGACATGACATACTTTCCCATCGATTGTCAAGTGCTGAAATCGAGGTGCTCAAGTATACTTCGAATGTGAATGGCAAGATATTCTTACCCTGGATCGATTCTTCTGATCTCAAAGAAAAGTTTTCGTTTGACACAAAGTTCCTGTAAGTCTCCCCCTTTTTTTTGTGGAGCTGTGTATTCAAGGTACTTACAAAGTCAACAGGGATCCTGATGGGACATTGAGGCTCTCTGATAAACAATTGGCAATTTTCGGTGGCTGGAAAAGACCCAAGCAGTTTATGAGCCAACCACAGATGATTCGACTGATATCAAGGTAAGCATGACAAAACTACCAGTGATATCTATGTCTTGCTGCTTATTTAAGGATACACACACACACAGTACAAACATCATCCAGGATATCGTAACAGACTGTTCTTTTGTTGCCTCGTTATGTGTGGCTGCAGCGTATGAGCAGAGGTTCAATAAACAGGTAACTCTGGGATTTGAATAGGATCGGTCTGTCAGTCGATCTCAAACTTACTGTAAATCATCAATAGCTCATTACTTCATGTATATATCCTCAAGACTCCAAAGGTCGGCCATGCTACAATCCAAACGGGAAATACGTTATCAAGCTTGTGTTTAATGGAATTTCACGTAAAGTGAGTCAAAGAGGGAAATGAACATGTCTGGGATGAATAATAATGAATTTGACCATAGGTTGGTAAATATGTGTATAATATTGTGTATTTTCAATCAATCAATCAATCAAACAAAAAAGTAATGCTCTTTTATGACAGTTGTGGATGATCTATTACCTCTCTCTCGTCAGAACACTCTAATGTGCACATTTTCTGCCGATAAAGAAGAACTCTGGGCCAGTATTATTGAAAAGGCAGTATGTTGTCAAATCAATCACAATTCCTCAACAAAAAACAAAAACTAATCAATTGATAAGTATATGAAACTTATGGGTGGATACGACTTTCCGGGATCGTAAGTCAAATAATCAAAAAGGACGCTCTACACATGGCTAATATAAAAACTACATAGGAATTCTGGAATTGACTTGTAGTAAGTGTGTTTTGTAGTACTTGAAATCAATTGTATATTTACACATCATAGCTGTTTAACCGGCTGGATTCCTGAACACTTGTTTATCCACGAGTAAGTCAAATGATGAGAACATCTTTTTCTTTTTTGGACAAATAGATCTGACGACATGCCTTTAGCGACAAGACATTCGTACCCGATAAAGTCTGGGACAGAATTATTGATGGAGCAAAATATGGTGAGTTTCTGGTCAGAGTAAGTTCTGGAAATGATGACTAAATATCGTACTATTTTTTTGCTGTTGTGAATATAGGCGATGTGCTTGTCACTATTGCGACTGGAGAAATGACAGAAGAAGAAGCAATGAGCATGGGGTTGGTACCTACACATGCATATGCTGTAATTGGTAATTAGTTGACTATGCATATATTATACATCAACTAAAACTGTGTGCAAGATATCAAGATGGTCCAGGATAAGCGCTTCATGCAAGTCAAAAATCCATGGAGTCACAAACGATGGAAGGGTCCCTATAGTCACCTAGACACCAAAGTATGGACACCTCAGCTAATGGAAGCCCTAAACTACGATCCAGTGGTGGCTGAACAGAGAGATGATGGTATATTCTGGATTGATTTTGAGTCTGTCTGTTCGTACTTTACTTCTATTCATTTGAATTGGAATCCTGAGCCTTTTACTTATAAATGGGTATTGCACTCGTAAGTCAAGCCGTAATAATGTCCAGAGGTTGGTTAGTAGACTAGAATTTAACTTTATCTTGTAGAATGTGGCATGAAGACATGGGTCCTAAAAAGGATGTCTACAACCTTGGTAAAATAACGAATATTCACTTGTTTACTGATCCAATGATCCAATGTCACTAACACAATTGAACTTGTCAAGGCTACAATCCCCAGTTCCGTCTAAAGGTGAATGTTCCTGACAAGAAACCAGCGGCCGTGTGGATCTTGCTTTCAAAGCACATCATGGTCACTGAAGAAAACACAGACTACATTACACTTCATGTTTACAACAATACAAATGGAGAAAGAGTGTTTTACCCGGGCGAACCATTTAAAGAGGGCACCTATGTCAATAGCCCACACATCTTGGTAAATTAAGAATTGGCATCTTTTTGTGTTTTATGTTTTATGTTTTTTTTTAATTATTCAAGATTATCATTTAGGTCAGATTCAATGCTCCACCTGGTACAAGCGATTACACTATTGTGGTGTCTCAACATGAGAAGGAGCGATCACTATACTTCACATTGAGAGCATATTCACCTGCACCCATACAACTGACCAAAGTCCCCATGCGTTACTCGATTGAGCAAAAGGTTGGTTCAAGATGAATTAGGCCGCTTACTGTCATTTGTAGTCTAACTACACTACTCGTGTGCTTTACTAGATACGCGGCGAGTGGACTGACCAGACTGCTGGTGGAAACGCATCAAGTCCTTCTTTCCTAAACAACCCTCAGTGGAAGATTACAATTCCATCCCCAGAAACTGATGACCCAGAAACAGACACTACTGGTATTTTGCTCATGTTGGAAGCCCCAAAGTCATTGGCAGTCCATCTGATGTTAGTAGAGGGTGGTAAGAGAATATCGAGGCAAGTAATCCCCATTGTAAATATTTCTGTGCTTTTGTGTTTTATTAAATTTACAAAATTAATAATAATCATAATCATAATAATAATCACAATCATAATAAAATACATTGACAATAGTGTATCCGTCAAGGACATCTTGATAGATTCAGGGCCTTATCGACACGGATTTTCCTACTTTGAACTTGAGAACATTCAGCGTGAGTATATATATATATATATATATATACAAATTACCTGAATCTCTAAAGCATATCAGACTCGAATATTTAAATGCCTCGTTTTATTTTAATTTATTTTATTTTTTTAGCTGGAAGCTATACTGTAGTGGCATCTACCTTTGAGCCAGACTTGGTCGGAAAGTTTATCCTTACCGTGGCCAGCCTTGCTCCTGTGACAGTGGATTCGATTCCAGCAGAAGGAGCCGTAAGTCAAAGAATTGTGTAAATATAAACTAAACGTGTTTCCAAAGGGTATGTTCCGAAAGATAATACATGGAGAATGGTAAATTATTTGGCCTTTTATCAGTTTAACAAGATAATCTAAGCCGATATAATATAGGATATGCGGATATAATGCAATGGGATGTGTGACTCACGGAAACTACAGCAAGAACCCTCGATACTTGCTGGATATTCGAGAACTGACTACCGTAAAGTAAGCATAAACCAATTCTTGTCTCTACGCATATTGCTAAACATTATACGTATATATATATATATTCTTTAGAATTCGCTTGCAAGCTAAAAATATTGAACCCACTCCGTCTATGAATATAACCTTGTACGAGAAACATCCCAAAGACACTTTTGGCAAGGAAGTAGCTACTTCAGGGCCTTATACAAATGTTATTCAGGTACTTGAACCACACTCTATACCCATTGCTCTCATACTGACTTTAATCTAGGGAGTTGCGACACATGATATTATACTCGGTCAAAATGATTCAGGTAAAGCATATTCTGGTTGCATGTCTATGGTAAACTTATTCGTATTTGAACACCAGGCTACCTTGCTGTCTTTGCAACACACGAAAAGGATATTTCAGGCGAATTCACTGCATTCATCTATAGTGACCGACCTGTTAATGTACGCAGCGATCGATCATAGTTTTACAACACAATTCTTCCATCTCTTTAGCCAGTAACAATCCAACCAATTTAAAAAAAATGACAAGCAATATTTTATAAATTATACCCATTGAACTTTCTTCGTGTGCATAAATATAAATATATGTATATATTTATATATATATCTATAGTCTTAGGACGATGTTCTTATTTTCTGGATCTGGCTCAAGGCACGCTGTCCTGTTGCAGCTGCTACGATTGAAAGAAAGAATAGATAACCAAGTGTCTGGAAGATGTTGAATTTAACCCAGTAGAGAAACAAAAGGTACTCGATGGATGCCAATGACAAGAGAAATGCGACAACTGAAACAGATCCCATAGATGGGCCATTAGACAAGCTCGAGACGACCTTTGTAGGCGTAATTCCAAGACCGATCCACTATTATAATCAAACAACAACAACAACAAGTTAATTCTTACTCAAATTTCATCTCAATTTTTTTTGAAACTTTACGCCAGAAATAAGCAAAGCCCAGGGAGCAAGGGCAATCAAACCAAAGAGCTTGGAAAACCAAGCAGAAGGCATAACCTCGGGTTGGCGGAATACATGGTGGATTTCAGGCAAGATTTCGAATACATCTTCGTTTCCTGCACCACTCACATGGGCTATAAGTGCTGCCACAACAAATAAGATGAAAATAGAGCGTGTCATTATATAAAGATGCCAGTAGATTCCTTTCTTTATATTCCTTGACCAACTTTATCTCTTTTTGGTGAGCGGGCTATTCTCATGAGATGCGCGCGTTGCAGGCTTTTGATTGGTCGTGAAACAATAACCGTCACTCCGCCCACTATGGCCTTTTTTTATATTATTCTTGTCTTGTATTTTAAAACTAATCGCAACTGAGAAAATTCAGGAACATATTTTTTTTTGGTTTTTTGGCTACAAGAATATATAAAAGAACATTATTAAATAATATCAAGAGAATAAAATAAATAAATAAAACATGATAGTATCAATTAGATATTTAAGAGTATGCAATAAAAATAGAGAAAATTTTATATTGACATTGACATATTGACAATTCGACATATTCAATAATCAATGTCGACGTCATGTCTACGTGCACATATTTCCTAATATGGTAAAAATTGCGCAAAAATATGCGTTGCTATGTATTAAAGTTACAAACCTAAAATTCAACTAGCTCTTCGATAGTATAGTGGTGAGTATCCCCGCCTGTCACGCGGGAGACCCGGGTTCAATTCCCGGTCGGAGAGTTTCTTTTTTAATAATTTTTGTCGTTCCTGATCTAGGCTATCTTCCAATTCACTGTAAACGTAGTCGAATTGGTCAAGCTTTAATACACAGGAGTATTCAAAATAAGAGAGAGGATAAAAGATAATTTTTATTGTTTTGAATTTGGATATCTTATATAGTTTTCTAAATGATTATTCATCTTTGACTACACTGAAGAGGTGTCTAATGTTCTTACAAAATTATTATAAACGGATTACAAATTTCTGTAATTACAAACAGATGAATAATCATTTCAAATCATGCCTCATTTGTAAAGACAAGTCACTAGAGCTTGTTTCACCAAAATTAGGCACGACATCACCCCTTCCGAAACTGTTGATAGTCCTCGATCAACCAAGGGAGAGTCCAAAAGAGCAAGTGGCAAGGAAGAGGTAGGATTAATGGACAAGTCATGACGCATTTGGGAGCGAGAAACAGTGGGGTGGTACCAAGTCTTGTCAAAATCGTTAGATTTTGCAATTTTCAACCGATCAGCATGAACCCAAGACTTGTAAGGGACACCTTCCACAGTGGTAATCTTGTAAATATTGGTGTCAGGGTTCTTGTCTACCACAATATACGGGCCCATCCAGTTATACTCGAGACCAAACTTGTTCTCATGACGAAGTAACAAGTATTCACCAATGGCAAATTGATGCGGTTTCATGATCGAATCCCAGCGGTCCTTGTCTTGTTGACTGATATTAGTTACACGAGCTTCGGCATCTTGGCGAGCTTGACGAAGTTGGCGCAAAAAAGGGAGAGAGCTGTCGGCCAGAACTTGCGGATCTTCAGGAAGCGATGAGTCGAGAGATGGCCTTAGGAAATCACCAGGTAATCTTGGTTCACGGCCATATGTTAAGAAGAAAGGACTGAAACCAGTGGTACGGTGTTTACGGATTCGGCAGGCAAACAATGCAGATTCCAGATACTCGTCCCAACGATGGATAGCTCCATTTACATACTTGCGTAACATCTGCTTAAGGATACCATTGAGGCGTTCGCATTTGCCATTTGTGCGCGGGTGGAAAGCAGAAGTCAACTTGTGGTGGAGCTTAATCTTCTTGATGTAATAAGCTAGGATCTGGGACATGAAATTCGGACCACGGTCTGTTAAGATCTCATCAGGGCAACCAAAACGCATCACAATTTCTTCATATAAGAACTTGGCAATGGCTTCACCAGTGGCATCAGGAACCGCGCGAGCAATCGGCCAGTTTGTAGCATAGTCCACAGCCACGAGGATCCAGCGATTTCCTTGAGCAGTAGTAGGCAATTCACCGATGAAATCAAGGTGCCATCGAGAGAACGCAGGAGGCACATCCAAGGGTATCATCGGAGCATGGTGGACATTTCTCTCAGCATTCGATGCTAACTGGCACTCTGGACACTTGGTAAGCCATTCTTGGATCTGACTTCTCATTCCCGGCCACCACCAACGTTTCTTCATCAAATCATAAACAGTAGTTTCCCCAGCGTGACCAAATCCAGTATGGAAACTGTTTACTAAATCAGCCCGTTTTGCAAAGAGGGCGAATCTGATTTCTTGTACTTTGTCACTGGCTTTGACAAGTCTAAACACCTTCTGATCTCGGACCACAAAGTTCTTGCGCTGTTTGCTAAGCAAATCCTTGATCTCTTCTGGCCATTCGTTGTCTGGGCGAGCATAGAATTTCGGCCAGTCAGCAGTGTCAGAAGTAGGCATTGCGTACAGATAGTCAGGCTCCATTGATTCTACCTCGGACACGTTGGATTCAGGGCCATCCAAACGGGAGAGAACATCTGGGACACCATTCTCTTTTCCAGGCTTGTACTGTATTATGGGATCATATAACTCAAACTCGGCTATCCATCGCACTAGTCTTGGAGTGGGCTTGACTTGGCTTCGGAAGTATTTGAGTGGGAGATGGTCCGTGAACACCGTGAACGGCTTTCCCTCGATCATGCAACGCCATGTGCGAAGTGCGTGCAAGATTCCGAGTAGCTCACGTTCTTGGGCAGGGTAGGATCTTTCGGCAGTGGACAACTTCTTCGACTCATAAGCCAACGGCTTCCATACTCCTTCTTCGTCTTCTTGCAGTAACACAGCACCAACGCCAAAATCGGAAGCATCGGTTTCAATCCGAAACGGCTTGTCCATGTCTGGGGCCAAGAGAACGGGAGCAGAACTGAGCTTATCTTTCAAGATATCAAAACTGGTCTGACAAACATCTGTCCAAACAATGGGGCGTTTCTTGGGACCAACTCCTTTGGTTAAATCAGTTAGCGGGGCAGCAATTCCAGCAAATCCGGGTATAAACCGACGGTAGTGTTGAGCAAGTCCAATAAACTGCCTAACTTCTTGAACATTGTTTGGAGGGGTCCAGTCTTGAATGGTTTTGATCTTGTCCGGGGAAGGGAGGATACCTTTTGCGGAGACTTGAAAACCCAGGAAGGTAAGCTCCTTCTTGTTAAACTCGCACTTCTTCTGGTTTGCGATCAGCTTGGCTTCTCGTAACCGATTCAGTACATGACGGACATGCTTCTCGTGTTCTTCTGGTGTCTTACTGAAGATCAGAATATCATCCAAGTAAACCAATGCAAAGTCATCCAAGCAGTCGCCAAGAACCTTGTTCATCAAGTGCTGGAAAGTGGGCGGGGCATTGGTCAATCCAAAAGGAAGTACCAGGAACTCATATTGGCCATATCTTGTATTGAACGCGGTTTTCGGTACATCTGATTGTTGAATGCGAACCTGGTGATAGCCACTGCGCAGATCCAGACTTGTAAAGTGATTGGCACCTTTTAAACGCTCCAAACACTCATCAATGCGGGGTAATGGGTGGTTATTCCTTATTGTGACCTTGTTCAAAGCACGATAATCGACGCACATGCGCATCTCTCCATTCTTCTTCTTCACAAACAGAATCGGCGCACCCCATGGTGATGAGCTCGGACGAATGAGGCCCAGGTCCAGTAGTTCTTTCAGCTGTCTCTTCAACTCATCTAGCTCGCGAGGGCTCATTTTAAATGGCGGTTTGTTTGTAGGCTGTGCATCTCCAGTGTTTATTACATGCTGAACTTCGCGATCTGGCGGCAACCCAGGCAATCCATCTTGAAACACGTCACTGAACTCTTTGACCAGATCATTCCACTGGGAATCATCATTGTTCGTGTTCAGTTTACTCTTGATGTGTAGCAGAAAACACGCGGCCTCCTCCTTGCCAACGAGTTTCTGTACTTGCTTTGCAGATACCAGGTAATTTAGTTGCGGCTTCACCTTTCGCGGACACTGGGGTTGTAGGACAAATTCAACACCATTACGATGGAGGTACCAGGTATCCGTTTGCCAATCAGGAATGGGCCTTGCTTGTTGTAACCATGTTCGACCAAGAATTAGATCGAACTTTGTCGGGAATACATAAGCATCGATTGTATCGGTATATCCGCTGAGAGAGAGAGAGAGAGTAGCCTTTTGATCAATGCTAAGTGTGTGACCACCGGCTGTTTCCACAGGACGACCACTGATACTGACAAGGTTTTGGGCAGATTGTGCAATCTGAGGGGACACATAGTTCGCACTTGCGCCACTGTCAATCAATACCGAAATTAATTTATCATCCAGCATGGCCGGATACAAGGGGAGGTCAGTGTCAACCGCGGCATAGAGTCCTTCGAGGAAGGTCTGGTCAGCCATTAAGTGGGGCTCAGTCATCTCTTTAAGGCTTGTGGGAGTATTCAGTAACTCAGGTTCATTGGAGACATAAGAATAGGAATCACAAGTTTCTTTATTAATGGCAGTATATGATATTTCATTATTTTTACTGGCCTCTGGGGAGGATTTTTCTTCCATGCTACACAACCGACCTCCCGTTACGGTTGTGCCTCGCGAAAACCCTGCTTCTTGCGGTTCTCCTCATCCAACTGCTTTATAGCAGCCAAGCGCTGCCGGCACTGTCTCTGCATATGCCCGGCCTTGTTGCACCAGTGGCAGATCACCTCGGAGCGGTTGTAAGCAGGCTTTCTTTGTTGGAACCGGCGGCGGGAATCGATGGCGTCGATCTCCATGGGCACTGGCTCTTGCATTCTGTACTGTGATTGGTACTGGTATGGTTGTGGTTGATAATGAAACTGCTGTTGATACTGCTGTGGCTGTGGCTGGTACTGGTACTGCTGCGGCTGATGATAATACACCTGCGGGTGTCCAAGCTGTCTACTACTTTCGTAGGTTTGCGCCATCTGCATGGCCTCATCGACATCGGTTGGCGTGAGCGTTATCACGTGGAGACGTACTTCTTGTTGAAGACCACGGACAAATCTATCCTGGGCTTCTTCGTTTGTCATGGAGGGGATCTCCAACTGGATATTTCTGAATTCGTCTACATACTCCAAGACGGTCCTGGTCTGGGAGAGGTTTGCCAAACGGTCTCTGGCTGAGCGGAGAGTGTGTGCAGGACGGAATTCTTCAATGATTGCCTCTTTGAATGGCTTCCAGGCGGAGGGATATGATGCCTTGCGTTCCATATGCTGCCACCAGACATCGGCTCGGCCTCGCAGTAAGTTTACTGCGTACAGCATAGTTCTCTCTGCGGTGAACTCATAATACTCGGTGTAACGTTCTACGCTTCTTAACCAGCCATCGAGGATCATGGCTGATCGTTCTCCATGGTAACATTCTGGTTGCCGGATTCGTTCTCCACTGGGTTTCTGGCTGGCAATAGCACGTTTGAAAGCGTCGGCCATAGTGTTGGCCATTTCTGCCATATCGGGATTCTTTGACATAGCTTCAGATTTTCCGGTTAACGTGGCAACAAGCTTCTTTGCGTGGTGTGACCAATGTTCTTCTCTTTTCTGGGTGGATGGTATTCTCTGCTCACTAGGCAAGAATGGTATTGTTCGGCTTGACTTGTAACTTGCCACTAGGTTTTCAGGTAATGCTGCTTGGACTCGTTCTTCGATCTCAAAGCGCTGCTTTTCTTCGTTGGTATATTCTTTCTTGTCTTCAACGGATTGTCTTTCTGGATTCATAGAGTGTTCTTGGGGAGGATCGTTAAGCTTCAGCTACCAATTGTCGTTCCTGATCTAGGCTATCTTCCAATTCACTGTAAACGTAGTCGAATTGGTCAAGCTTTAATACACAGGAGTATTCAAAATAAGAGAGAGGATAAAAGATAATTTTTATTGTTTTGAATTTGGATATCTTATATAGTTTTCTAAATGATTATTCATCTTTGACTACACTGAAGAGGTGTCTAATGTTCTTACAAAATTATTATAAACGGATTACAAATTTCTGTAATTACAAACAGATGAATAATCATTTCAAATCATGCCTCATTTGTAAAGACAAGTCACTAGAGCTTGTTTCACCAAAATTAGGCACGACAAAATCAAAGATATCGAAGGTCCTGATATGGAATGGGTTTTTTTCCCTGTCAAGTCTCGACTGGGTGTATCTTGTTAATGCTTGACTTGGATATGTTTTGCAATAGATTACCACCAACTAGGACGTTTAGGATGAATAGGAATGCAGAGAATTAAATACTTTTTATCGTTACAAATCGTTGTAGTATTTATACAGATTTTACAAGTGAAACTATCTAAACTAATTACTTTTTACTCAAAACACATTGGTCATATCTTTACGAGAATCGATGAGAATATGTCTTTGTTTTACAACAATAAGAAACAGTCGGTATAGTATTAAGAGCACATTTTAAATAATTAACGACTGAATACCTTATTTTTTTGATTACGATTTACCATGCCAACTCTAAAATTATTCACCTCCTGGATTTGTGAGCGTTTTCCAAAAAAAAATACCACTTGAATATGAGAATATGAGGTAAACAGCATCTTTGGGAACATTGGAATTTCTAACGCTCATGATAACGCGCCAAGAAGCACGACAAACAGTAGGGTGATACCAGGACGTGTCAACTACATTACCAGGAACAGTGTAGATGCGGCTGACACGAACCCAAGACGCTAGTGACCCACAATTACAGGTTTTCAGATGGTAAATTGCATACTCGGTGTTCTTGTTGAAATTAATAAATGGACCTTTGAACTTTGGTTCCAATCCAAAATAACAGTATGTTTAAGCATGTACCAGCAATGGGTAACTCCATTGATACATTTCTAAATCATTTATTTGACAGTGCCATTGAGACGCTCGAATTTCTTGTAAGTTCTCGGGTGGAAAGAAAGAGTTAAACTATGTGTTATTTTGAAGCGAGTAGAGTAAGAGTTGATGAGCATTCTGATATAATTGGGGGTAGGGTCAGTCAAGCTCTCGTCGAGGCAGCCAGAACGGACCAGACTCTCTTCATGGAAAAAGATCTGCAAATGCCCCGGTAGATACCACAGGTACCATACACGCAATTGGTAAATTTGTTGTATAATATAATGCTACTAGCAGCCAAATATTGTGTTTTTTTTTGGGTGGCGAGGAACCGGCCAATAAAGTCAAAGTATCAGTACTAGAATTCACCATGGACCCTTAGAAGATGCATCTCATCACAGTGGTAAACATTATCTCATGTAATTCCCTTTTCACCTCTTTTCAGATCAAAAGGATGAAATTCAATTGTTGCTTCAATGACAGCAATTTCACGGTTTTCGGTCCACTTGTCATAGGCTCGACCCTTTCCTTTGCTATTAAAAGAAGAAGAAATGCTTGAGAATTCTTTGGATATTTTGTTATGGGGTTTGAAAAGATTCAAGTGTATACGAGAATACAAAAGCATATCTCATTTCTTGAGCTCTTCTTCTTTTATAGTAGTTGAAATATAATGACAAATACAGGATCACTATGATTCATTTTTTTATTTTACTGACACACCAAGCGTCATTGAAGTAACTTATCTCTTTTATTGTACGAATTTTTGCCTTTTGAACTCATTGGAAACTGAAGTATATGTATTTTTAAGTAGAGATATAAAAGGGTCGATAGAAAATAAAGTGAGACTTTGACATATATGTGCTTTTAATAAATATTCGTGTATAGGTTTTGGATTGAGTCGTGTATTTTTGACTACTTGTTATTGAATGATATTTTCCATCTCTTTTATATATTCTTGTGGATAAACCATTTTTTTTGTTATTCCGGAATGTTCCTGCTCTTTTCCGAGAGAACTTGTTTACTACATTGTCTGATTTGATTTAGGGAAGTATATCGGCTCTTGTCATTATCGCAGTTTCTGATGTTTCAGATATATGCCTGCCTTCATTTGCCCTGACTCTTTGTTTTCAAGCCAGGCTTCCGGGAATCTTGATATTGCAAATATGACAGAAACCCTTTTTTTTTATTAATTATATCTGTCAATATTGTACCATATAATAAATTCAGCACTTATTGTGCTCACTTTTTATATAATATTGTTGGATAAGGAATTGATACAACAAAGCAAAAATAACAAAGTTATCTTTGAATTTTGTACAGATAACTGGAGTTATCTTCACATTATACACTACTCTGGAAACTAAGCCTTAAAAAACTCGCCTATTATGGAAAATGCGAAAGTGAAAATAAAGTCCCCAAACCTCTCTAATAGTAATAAGCCCAGGACTTTACTTGTTGAATATTTGAATTAGAGGTCTTCCAAAGAAAGAAGCACAAGAGGAACGAGCTAATTTGTTTCCAATCTCCACTTACTGCGGATTGTACCTCTGTCCTACAGTATACTGCGCCTCTGTTAATTTATTGATATTAGAGTTGGCAGAAAGCTATTTAAACACTCAAAAAGCATCAAAGCCTCTCTTTCCAGTATCTTTATATTCCAAATATCTATTTTTTTATATTATGCTATTATCCGACTTTCCTCGAGAAATAATACACCAGATCACGGAACTTCTTTATCCTAATGACAAAAAAACTTGCTCTCTAGTTTGCAAATCATGGAAAGAAATCTTTCACGATTCCCTACACTCTGATCTAGTGATAAATAAATATTTATTAAAAAAACTTGTTAATCCTCCCCAAGGCGATCAACCACCTTGCCTAAAAACTCGATTCCTTGTACGAAATTTGGAAACAAATTATTATATGACAATAACAAGCGAAGAGCTCTACGTACTGCAACAAACTTTTCCGAATACAAAGTGTCTTAGTTTGGACGAAGCTTCTGTAATCCTAGACAACGCTGGTGTTACTGCTGACTGGAATATCTGGAGATCATTGACAGAACTCTACATGACTTATCTCAAGATACCTGACGACGTCAATAATAAGCTTGTTAAAATTATCAAGTGTTTACCCTCCTTGAGACGGCTGGAGGCTTTTATTAGATACACGGAAAAGAAAAAAGTATCGTTCTCATTAGACGACTTTGAAACCATTCACTCGCATTTAAGGCACCTTGAATATTTGGGATTATGTACAAATCTCTTGACTCTATCCGAAACAGACATTGAACGTATGACAAAAGTATCGCCAACCACAAATATGAGAAGTCTGAAAATAGCTTCTGAAAATACGGACCTTCGATGGCTATGCTATTTTGCTCGCAAATATCCCAATCTACACACACTCAAATTTGAAGCATCAAACATTCAAACTGAAACCGATAAAAAAAGAAGCGATACGATATCACTGTTCCAACAAGTGCCTCTGCCATTTCAACACCTTACAAAATTGGATTTTCGATGCTATGATTTGGTTGGAAACGAATATCTACTTTTCTGGGATATACTTCATTTTCACAATATTCCTTTAAAGCATTTATTTATTGATGATTCTAGAACAATCAATAACACCTATCCTCTTGGCCCTAGTGATATTCCCAAACATGCTACAGAAGTCTGTCTCCCAAGATTCTCAAAGACCATCGAAACATTTCATCTGCATTTTCCAGAGGCATATTCAAACCGAGACTACATTATAAATATAAAAGACACCTTTTACAACCTAGTCGATCTGCGAAGTAGCGCTTCCACGTCTTGGGAAATGGATATCCTTCTATGTGCAGCGCCTAGGTTAAAAATAATTGAACTTGACAATTGTAATATCAAAATTAAAGGCGAACTCTACGATTCAAACAGATTTTATCTCCAGTCGTTTAAAGTATGGAAAACAAATCTTACATCAGATGTTCTCCGGTTTCTGTCATTCCATTGCAGAAAATTGGATATGTTTTTTTTGAATGATTCAACAGTATATGGCAATTTCACAACACCTGGACGCCAGTTTATTGATATGACCTACACCAGATTTGGGATACTGATCATGCTCGCGACAAAATTTATTATAAAAGACAAAGAGAGGAGTGAAGATGAAACCAATGCAGTTCTTATTACTCGACCAGTTGACGATATTCCTCCAAAACAAGACTATAATTCTAATGCACTGCCAGCTGTTGGTGATCTACCTGTCAGATTTCATTTTGATTTGTTTTACACGGATGATTGTGGAAATATGTGGATTATATTATCAGACGAAGATTCCACTTACGAAGAATTCGTCTCAGACCATGAGAAAAACAAATTAACCATTAAATATGTTACAAATTCGGAAAATAGAAGAAATATGGAGGACGATGGTTGGAGATACAAACGTTATTCGAAATATACAAAGATAGACCTTGGATATGTATCTGATTTTGAGATGCATTATCATTCAGATGATGAAGAAGAAGAAGAAGAAGAAGAAGAAGAAGAAGAAGAAGAAGAAGAAGAAGAAGATGAAGATGAGGAATAACCTAAGAACCAAAAATAAAAGAAATGTTTTATAAACCTTATTAAATCTTTCACCTTGTAATCTGCCTTTTTTTTTCTATTGAATCAATAACATTTTTATAGCATTTTATTAACTGGCTGTCATGTAAAGCATGCGGCTTTTAGATTTCCATAAGAATGGACTCGGATGAAAGATATAAAGATATACAATAATAATAGAAAAGGATAAAGAAAAATAAAGTGGGAAACAAAAGCAAAAGAAAAAACAACTCCTTGAATTAGCATAGCTTGCTGTTTCTCTATAGTCTTAGAGGCCTTAATACCTACTACGCCAGGAAGAAAGGACTGGCTGTCAAGTACAAGCTTCCGGCGAGTATTGAAAATTGGCATGTCTGTTATAACTGCCAGGAAAATTTGAGTATCCAGAATTGGAGAGACACAAGGGGTGTTACAACATGTTAGCATCTGCCTAACATCACCTAGAGTCCACCTCCAGCAGAAACAAAAGAGTACTACGTTTCACACCTGGTGTTTTTTAAGACAAAAGAAGAGGAGGTAGTCTTGGTCTTCCATAGCACTAGAACACAACAAGCACATTAGGTCAGGTAAAATACGAAGCATAATGGAACGAATAGCCAGTCGGGTGGGAATCCTCTTCCATAGTACCTTCCATTACACAGTGTGGTAATTGTGTGGGATAACCAGAGACTAAAGTTGATGTTAACGAGGAAGAAGAAGAAGAAGAAGGGATAGAATAGGTGGGGTGAGAATGGACAAAGATGTCGGCGCAATAATACTGTGGATATTTTACCAATAGGGTGTTTGTCCAAAAGAACTATGGAGATAAGAGATTAGGAGGTGGGGATGAGGTGGGGGATGAAAGGTGGAGGCACAAAAGAAACCAAGGACAGTAGACCATTCGACTAGCATTAATCTTGCTGAAGAGATTGTCAATGAAGTTCCGTGCTCCTGGGTGATTGCCGCGAGGTCTAGGATGGAAATGTCTATTGTCAGCTATTCAAAAGGCATCCGAGACAAGAACCGACTTTGGATTCATTTCTAAAGAAACAAATGGACGAACAAAAGTTAAAGAAAAACTCAAGGAAAACTCAAAAACTACCAAAAGTTCTACACTGAGTGCAAATGGAAGAATATTGGGAAACAGACGGGAACAGGCACAGTGAATTGGCAGTAGAAAATTAGGGTAACTCGCAGCACTACAATTAAACAACAGAGCTATACTAACAGAAGGAGAACAAAGGTGAAGAGAAAGTGAAAATTCTAGACAAGGTAATAAAAAGAAAAAATATCGAGAGAATAATCGAGGATGCAGAATTGGAATAATACATTGCATTTGGAGAGCGGGTTGTTTGGTGATCAGGTTCCAAAAGGCCCAAACCGACAAACTTGCGTGATAGGCAAAGAAGTGGCCAACCACGGCTGTCAAAACAAAAGTGAAGAAGATAATGAATATGCTTGCGTATATAAACAAAAAAAAAGAGAGAGGGTTACCTTGTCAAAGCCCACAAGCTTTCTCAAAGGAGGAAAACATATGGCAGTTGACGCTGACATGGATTTGGGTCGAGAAGAAGAGGGCGAAAACAAAGTAAACGAACATGGTTAGTATCCCTGAGCATATCATGGGGAGGTAAAGACAAGTGTAATGGACCAACTTTTATGCTTTCTATTAATCAAGGAGACCAAATCCAGGATCCTTGGTAAATTGGGAACGAGACATAGCTAGACAAGGGAAAAGTCCGTTGTTTTAAATTAACCAATCTACCATGAAGCCGGTTTAAAAGGGGATTCTCAGAGGGTCAATGCTACATCTTAAACGGAATTTGAGCATTTCGGTGGAGAGTTTGGAGTTGGAGTTGATTGGCGAGACATGGCCCCAGTTCTAAAGGGACGTCAGATTACCAGCCTTTTGGAGTAGAACTAGAATTGTTTCTAGTCATGAAGGAGAAAAACTACCAGAGAGGGCGTCTTGAAAGTATCCTCGCCAGTCTATGGAATGGCTTTGACGTTGACTGAGATTACAGTTAAATTCATCCAAGGTAAATACGAGAAGGAAAGAAACGAGTGAAGGGAGGAATACAAGAGAAGAGAAGAAAGTGTGTTAATGGGCAGGGATATTGGCAGCATAACGAATAATGATGATAAAAGAGTCAGTGTGTTGATCAGTATGTATGACTCTGACAACTAGTCCACAGTCACTTGGTGATACATACAATTGTTCAAGGTGAAGGGGATCAAAAGAGATCATCATATTGCAAAGTCCAAAGACTTGCCTGGGATTGTAATATAAGATGCACAGTAGAATGATGAAAATAATGGGGACGAGTCTTTCGTAGAGTAAGCAAGGAAAGTAAAGGAGAGAAGGAGCAGAGATGACAGATAAAGAGACGTTTGGGATATTGCAGATTAGAAATTGTAGAGAGGAGACCTCGAACATTAAAGGATCTTAAGCGGATAGACTGTACACTCATTTTATAAATGTTGTTACCCAGACTAGCCAGAAGGAGTGTCAAGTTCGCTAATCGGGGTATTATCATCAAAATCAATAAATGGTTGGTTACTATGAGCATGGGCCTGGATGAAGAAGTCGAGTAAGGGTTGGTAGAATTCATCATCCGTTAGTATTGACCGGGATATGCCATCATCAGAAAGGACAATACCTCGAGCGCCAAACGAGTACTTGCTGGCATCAGTTCCAGGTCCACTGCGATCATACGCTGTTATGCCAATGCCATCATCAGTGAGAGCAGGCGGAAGAGTGGATCCAGCGTCGGATTAAATGGTCATCACTGACATGGATCGATGACGAATTGGCTTGGGAGCAGAAAAGATGGGAACAGGAGGTTTAGTGTTTGCTGTCGAACTTACAACTACAATGGGAGGAGATGGGGGAGTGTTGGCAACTGACTGATGAACATGTGGAACTTCTGCTTCAGCCATATCATATCAGAGTCGCTCATCCAAAAGAAGCTCGGCCTCAAAGGTTTTGTGGTGGACGGAACAGTTCCGACTGACTATTTTATGGTTCAAGACAGCACAACACTTACAGCGGGGTATGCGAGATAGACGCTTTGTATAGGCATGCAAAAAGTAACCTTTCTCACTACATTATATACATACCAGTGGAATATCCTTGAAACGCAGCTCCACTGCACAGGAGATAAATCATTTCAAATGAAGGCAGCTGGTGAGAGGTTTGGAACTATGCAACTCGGATGTGTCCAAAAGGACGGAGGCTTCACCACTAGAAATTCCGCGGTGGGTGATATATATATATGCAATCGAACAATCTTTTCGTACGAGTGAGAGGCCTCTTCAATTAGTGCAAGAAGGTCGGTTTTTGGATGGCAAGCGCTGATGCGATGAATGTTAGCTTTCAAAATATGACTATTGGAAGGCAGAATTAGTGAGAAAATAGTTCGGGTGTTCTGATATACCAGGCTGTCAGAAGTAGCTTTCACCCGGATGACAGGTTCGGTGAAAATGATCTCTGCCAAAAAAAAGTCCTTTGAGCGAGTGTAACACAAGGTTAGCGAGGTTATTTGGCCAATGTGGGCAGAGAGGACATTGTCTAGTGCGTTGGCAGGAATGAGTTTGCCTAGATTAAACAAAACAATCAATGAAAGGATAGTGCTGGCCTAAGCAGTATATGCTGGATCCATTGAGAGAATCTAGTTAAACCAAGTGCATTAAAGAGATAAAGAGAATTGTTCTTAAGAAGGGAAATGTGCTCTGTGCACGGATTGCTGGTCGTTGGACCTACAATAGATTGACAGTACTGCCTTGAGAGTTTTATCCCTCAGAGTTTCTCGTACTATTTCTTATTATGGGATTTGTGTTGGTAGAATATGTATCCGCTCAAAACAAAACAAAAAACTGTACTGTTGTCCTAGCTCTCTTGAAAGAAAGAAAAAGACTTGCCATCACTTTTACATTGCATCAGAAATCCGGTGCCTTTCTTTGTAAACGACTAATATGATCTGGGAAACTGATAAAGATTCCAAGAATCTACGAGAAAAATCAGAAAAGCAATTGGAATTGTCATTGTTCATCTCCATTGTTGTATTATAGCTTGAATATTTTATACAACTAGTCTCCTCAAAGCACTTTTGTCAATTCAATTGAATCATCTTTTGAATTATCTTTCCAAGTGAACCCAACAAAATAGGCACATATTGTATATTTTATTTAATGTTGGATATATTTTGTAAAGACAACGGAGGTGTGTCTCTAAAGAACATTCGGAAAGCGTAATATATAACATGCACAAGACATACTAGACAGCTATAAATGCCAAAAGTGGTCCAAAAATATTAATATTCGATATTATTATATACACTAAAATAAAACAATCCTTTATATACAATCTGGAACTTGTATGGTACTTGTATTATTTTGATCCATTTCTTTCAATGTATGAGGTAGTGAATGATTACTTGAGTTATACAGTCCACAAAATATTTTATTCTTAGAATTCAGTGTATGCCACCCATACGCAAAGGATCTATCTTGGAGTAAATGATTCGGTTTGTAGACAAGTATATTCAATTAAGATATCTATTGACAAAAATTAATCAACAATGTAGATACATTGAAAAGGACGATTTCTTCCAAAACCATGATATTCAGTATTGCACACTTGGCTGTCAAAGTGTTTTAACATGCCAGCAAAGTAAATCATCAAAGCTCTACAGCAGCGTCTATCTATTTTATATAGATCAGAGTCCAACGATTAACATATTATGTGTACCAAATAATTTACGATTAAACCAATCTTAACTTCAATCACTTTTCAATTATTTCATCTAGAGTATTTAGAATGACACGGTGAATTCTATTTACTAGTGTTTGCTGTATTGGTTATTGTAGTGAACTTCAAAGTAGTAATATAGCTGTAGAAATGCCCCAAAGTAGTTAAATAGTCCTTTAATTTGTTCTTTATTAAACTTGTCTTTCTACCAGTATTAATTTTCTTGTCACCGAGTTGGATATTTATACTACATAGTCAACCCACTATGTGTCAATAATAAGACCAAGATTTTACTTTTCGAACACAAGGATTAAAGGTTCTCCAAAAGAAAGAAGTACAAAGGTTCAGGCGAATATATTTCCCAGTTTCACTTACTGCGGATTGTACCTCTGTCTTACAATACACTGCGCCTCTGTTACTTTATTGATATTAGAATTGGCAAAAAGCTATTTAAACACTTAAAAAGCATTAAAGCCTCTCTTTCCTGTATCTCTATATTCCAAATATCTCTTTTTATATATTATGTTATTATCCGACTTTCCTCGAGAAGTAATAGAGCAAATTACGGAACGCCTTTCTTTCAAAGATAAAAAAGCTTGCACTCTAGTTTGCGAGTCTTGGAAAGAAATCTTTGAGGAGTCCCTATACTTTAATCTAATGCTAAACAGATACGAATTAAATGACATTGTTGATCCTCCCCAAGATGATCCACCACCTTGCCTGAAAACTCGATTCATTGTACGAAATTTGATCATTCACCCTAATACGTACGTAAAAGACGAAGATCTCTACGTACTGCAACAAACCTTTCCGAATATAAAGTATCTTTTTATGGGCGAAAATTCCATGACTGCAGACAACTTTGGAGTCACTGCTGATTGGAATATATGGAGCTTATTGACGGAACTCTACATCACTGTTGACCAGACATCTGATGAAATTAAGAATGTATTTATGAAGATGATTCTGTGTTTACCCCTCTTGAGACGACTCCAGATCATTACTAAACGCAAGGAAAATATACAAGCATCGTTCTCATTAGACGACTTTGAAACCATTCACTCGCATTTAAAACACCTTGAATATTTGGAATTATGCACACTTTTATCGACTCTATCCGAAACAGACATTGAACGTATGAAAAACGTATCACCAGCCACAAAGATGAGAACCATGAAAGTTTATTCTAAAGATACAGACCATCGATGGCTATGTTATTTTGCACGCAAATATCCCAACCTACACACACTCAACCTTCGTACATTAAGACTTCAGCCTAAAATCGATAAAAAAAGGAGCGATACGATAGCATTGTTCAAACAAGTGCCTTTTCCATTTCAACACCTTACAACATTGGATTTTTATTATCGCAATTATGATGGAAACGAATTTATACTTTTCTGGGATATACTTCATTTTCACGACATACCGTTAAAGCACTTATCGATTAATATGGAGGTATCAGTTGAAGTACCCTCTGCTATTGACTTTTGTGATATTATCAAGAATTTCACAGACGATTATCTCCCAAGGCTCTCAAAGACAATCGAATTCCTTTATCTACATTATCAAAACTTGCATAAAATCCCAAGAAACTTTGATGATACGTGGGACCCGTCTTACAATTTAGCTGAGGTGGATATACTTGTGCTCCCGTCTGGTGAAATCGATACTCTTCTATGTGCAGCTCCTCACTTAAGAACACTTGGACTTCACTATAGTGAGATCAAAGTTAAAGGTGAACTCTACAACTCAAAAAGATTTGGGCTCAAGTCGTTCAAAGTACAAGATTCAAATATTACATCAGATGTTCTCCGATTTCTGTCCTTCCACTGCAGAAGTTTGAACGAGCTGTCTTTGGAGTATACAATGGTACATGGCCGTCTCACTACACCTGGACACCAGCTGATTGATATGTCTTACACCCGATTAGACAAACTGTATTTGGACAATGCAGCCTTTATTATACAAGACATAGAGTTTCGTGAAGAAAATGTAGCTCTTATTACTCGATCAATTGACGATATTCCTCCAAAACAAGATTACGATGCCAATGTATTACCAGTTGTTGGTGGTTCACCTGGCAAAGTTCATTATACATGGTTTTATACCGATTATGATTATGGCATGTTCTATATCCCATCACAACAACATTCCGACGACGACGAATTGATCTCAAGCCATGAAGAAACCGAAAACATCACTGAAAATACTACCGTTAATGAAAAGACAGAAGAAGAGTATAGTGATGGGAAATACAAGCCTATTTCTCATTATACAAAGATAAAACTTGGATATACGTCTTATTTACGGATATGCTACGCTGACTATTAATTCAGTAGCTTTTTTTTTTAGAATTGCGAAACTTTTCAATGAAAATATACAACTTCTTTACATCTTTTTCCTAGAATAAACTATAGATACAATGCTGAAAAAATTATGAGAGATAGATATAATATATATCAATGTAAAAGTGTAATTTATTTCAAGGTCTAGTAGTGAGTATGAGATCCATGATTTTTTTCAAGTTCTTGAATCCGATTTGGCATTGACATGCAATGGGATTCTACAACTTTCTTGGGTATTCTTTTCCATTCTTCTTGTAGTGCATGAGCCAAAGAGTGTTTGTTTGTAGGCTTCACATTCCTGGCTCTCAATTTATGTTCCAAGTAGGACCATATGTTCTCTATTGGGCTCAGGTCAGGGTGGTTTGCTGGCCATGTCATAACAGGAAGATTCATCTTCTTTTTGTACTCTTCAGCCAACAAACTCTTATGACAGGGTGCATTGTCTTCTTGGAAAATGAATTCTCCATGTTTCCTTTGCTTAAGACTTTGAAACAAGGGCATGAAATCACGTTTTAAAAGTCTTTTGTACTTGTGCTGATTTAGTGTACCATCAACAATTATAAGCTTCCCTACACCTCCAGTCCAAATACAGCCCCATACCATCACTGAACCCCCTCCACCTTGAACCTTTGGCACAATATATCCTCTCCTGAACTTCTGCTGCTTTGTGAGCCACACACGAACATTTCCAGCCCTTGGGAAAACCATGAATCTGGACTCATCACTCCAGATCACTCGATTCCATTGCTGATTGCGACGGCGAACCTCATTTGCAAACCTTAGGCGATTTTTGATATGCCTTTCCAACAATAAAGGCTTGCTATCAGCTACGCAGGACCGTATTCCAAGTTTTTTTTAGATACTTTCGAATGGCATCTCTCTTGATTGCAACACCTGATGATGTCTGAATCTCATCCGTAATGGTGTCTAATGTTGCGGTTGGATCCTTGTGCACGATATTACTGAGAGATCTTGGATCACAATCTTTCAATAGACAGGGTCTTCCTTGACGTTTTTTTTAACAAGGGCAGTACTAGTTTTTTTCACTCTGCATTGTTGCTTTAACTGTAGAATAGGGTATATCATATCGCCATACGATCTAAGCCATGGATGTACCAGAGTCAAAGGCACCAACAATCTTGCCTTTCATATAATCTGAAAGTTCAGTTCTCTTCTAGGAGGTATTCTTAATAGTTTTAAAAGACATGAGAAGAATCGAATGAGAAAAAGAAAGAAAGAAAAATAAAAGTTTGTGATCAAAATTCCCTGATTAGAAATGGATACTCAAATAATCCAGGCCACGGTATGAATGACGACGTATTTATTTAAACAGCCTTTTAAGATTGGGAGTGTATAGTGACGGTGGGGGTAAATGTGGTATATTTACGAGTATGGACGAAATGTTCAAGATTTTTCGTCAAATGGATGGCGATCCGCAGTGATACCAGTATGAATGTGATGGAACTAGCCACTATCCATGACAGTCCAGCCATATTCGTCAGGCTCCAAGTAGGTGTGGCAAGGGGGAGACGGCACAGATGATACAGAGGCCGTGGTTGCAGCACCAAACAAGTTAGCCGGAAGAACAGCTAATGACACTTGGTCTCGCGGAGGGTTGTAAAAGGTTGGTCGCATGGACGACAGACAAGAGTTGGCGTCAAGACAATCACCCGGATCGACGTGGCGGCTCATGGCCGAATCCTTGCGACAATCCAGTAAATCCATGGATTTTTTTTAATCATGAAGGCATTTCGTTCCAAGTCAAACACCATGGAAATGAGCATGACAAATTCGTTTTTGAATACCTACAGTGATGCCAAGTTTCTTGGAAAGTGGATTTTTGATTCATGCAATGCCACATAAAGACCAGCCTTTGCAATGTGAACCGTGCCAGTATGGGCACTGACACCATTGGTGTGCATGTACCAGGACAAGACTGGCATTTTCATGCGACGTTTCAAGATGTGCTGCAGGATAGCATCGAGATTGTCCTTGGCCTCGCGCATAAGTTTGCAAATGTCATGGTACAATCTGGATGCGTCACCCGCCTTTGCAGCTTCGAGAGCAAGCAGGTCGTGTTCATTTTGGTGCGAATCAAACAACAGCCGCAAGTCTACCTTGAATCCAACTCGGGCATTACTGTAGGAGCGCTTGCGACAATCAATGCCTTGGGCCGGACTAGACTCTCCAATTTTCATGCACAACACACCATGAATATCAATCAATGATTTGAAGATGGGTGCCCAAACTTGCGTGATGAAATCATATTCTGTCACGCGGACCGAGTTATCAGGGTTGAGCAGAAATGCGTTGGTGTCAATGATCTTGATCAATGTGACCAGTGCTGCAAGCAGTCGTTCTGTGTCAAGGCAGCTTGTTTTAATTTGCTGAATGTATGTACAAGATGGCCTTCATGACATTGTGTTCCTTTTCGATTAGCGACACGACAATGTCATATGTTTGATTCACCAAGGCGGGGAGATGATATTTGCTTGCGACTTCGCTTGTCAACTAGGGGACTAGACACTTGTTCCAGCTCGTCCTTGGTACAGTCCAAGAATCCCATAGTCGAGTCTGTTTTTGTCAAATCCAAGATGGAAGACAACCCACAGGCCATCCGATGCAATTTTTGGGCTGATAGGGGCATGTCGTTCTTCCACTTGCAGTAGATACTGATTGTTTTTTGCTTGATAATCGTGCCAAGGTTCGAATCTTTGAAAGCTACACCATCGGCCTCAGTCATTGTCATGTATTCGGCACATTCTTCCAATACACCTTGCTGTTGCTGCATTGGCTCTTGCTTGACGGTTGTGGTGGCACCAGTTGACTGCGACGGATCACGGTTCTCCTTGTCAACAGCATCCATGAGTTTGTCGAGCTCCTTTCCAAACTTTTTTTTTTGCACCTAGTAGCGAGAGTTTGACACCGTTCACAGTACCCAGGTCCAAGGCACGCTGTTTTTGCTTTTTCAGAGTTCATACAATATCAAATGTTGCGGTAATCTCCTTGAGTTTGTAATCGGCGATCAGCTGGTGGCAATAAGATACCAACTGGAACCAGTTCTTTCGATTCAATGCCACGATGTTAATGGATTGAATAAGTGTGCCTTTGACCGTCTTGGTGTTCTTGACACGCAAACTTGTCACATTCCACAGCTCATATACTACTTTGTCAATGTCCGTCCATTCATCTGCAGAGAGTGTGTTGAAAAGCAAAGGAATCTTGAAAATGTTGCATTCTTCCTCAGTAATGTTGAATGGCTTTGGTAAGCCGTGTGGAATGGGAGACATTTGTCATTTTACAGCACTTGGTGTAACAAAGAAAGCAAAAAAAAACGAGACAAAAGCTGCCTAAATTCATCTCTGGTAAGTTCGGTATGGCCATCTTGTCAATGGTTGCACTGGTGCTGGTGTTGATGGTGGTGCTGGAGCTGGAGCTGGAGCTGGAGCAACTGAAGAGATTTGGCTCGAATATGCCTCTCTAATAAATCGAGCCTCGCCATAGCAAGTAGCCTGGTATGAGCAATTATCCGATTGTATGTAATGCGCTGTAGAGCAAGAGGTAGATACACTCCCAGCTCTGGCTGATTCTACATGTACGGGTGGCAAGAAACTTGGATCACACATGGTAATGTCCTTCATGTCATCAAAGTGCTCATATCTTGTATTGGGAGGTGGACCACCAGAACCAGCTTTTTTTTTATCTCTGCAGTGATCTTGCAGAAAGAAGTCTTAATTCTCATGAACTTGTCCTTGGTGTATTGCACATTTTGATACTTTTGTTTAAATGCATAGCCAGCAGGAGTTGATACATACTGGATGACATCAGGATGGTTGCAGAATTTATTGTGCAAGGAATTCCACAATGAATTTTTTCCATAACTGTCTGTTTTGGAAAGATTGTGGTAAGTGTCTTCTTCGATTATGAGACGAAGAAGCAACTTTTCTGTTCCAATTTCCCATTCGCGTCATTGATTATTGGAAACATTAAAGGCTTCATTGACATCATTGTCAATAACTTCTTGTTATTACGCATTGTTATCAGTCAAAGGAAAGGTAAAGGTCGGGTAGTTGATAGAATCCATTTTTATGTAAAGTATTGTTTAAAAGATGAGTAACTAGATGACAAAAGGAAACAGTATAGAATACAAAGTAGTAGTAGTAGTAGTAGTAGTAGTAGTAGTAGTAGTAGTAGTAGTAGTAATAAAGGCTAAAGAAATGAGCAAAGTAGCATGTTAGTTTAGCAAATATGTTTTAGATACATAAATTCTGTTTTTTAGACGTGGTTTATTCTATTTAGTGATTTGACTTACACAACCCTTTTATGGCTGTAAAGATAATTATTTTTTACCGATATATTTGGTAAAGTTTCTACTAAATACGGGTTTAATACCTACCATAATAATTAATTAATTTACTAAATTAAGATAATTTCCTTTTTTACATTTTATAAAACAAAGATGAAGAACACCTTAAAAAACCATATCAAAAATCGCCCAAAGTTTGGAAATGAGGCTCATTGTCGCAATCAGCAATGGAATCAAGTGATCTGGAGTGATAAGTCCATATTCATGGT
Organism: Phycomyces nitens; assembly: GCA_022702545.1. NCBI lineage: Eukaryota > Fungi > Mucoromycota > Mucoromycetes > Mucorales > Phycomycetaceae > Phycomyces > Phycomyces nitens. Next base: position 1,828,914 of record JAHRBC010000008.1, on the reverse strand, counting down.
TTTCCCATTGGCTGGAAATGTTTGTATGTGGCGCACAAAATGACAAAAGTTCAGAAGAGAATACATCATGGCAAGAGTTCAATGTAGAGGAAGTTTAGAGATGTCACGGGGGTCTATTTGGACTGGAGGTGTGGAAATAATTATAATTGTTGATGGTACACTAAATCAGCACAAGTACAAAAGACTTTTAAAACGTAATTTCATGCCCTGGTTTTGAAGTCTTAAACAAAGGAAACACGTAGAGTTCGTTTTCAAGGAAGATAATGCACACTGTAAAAAGAGTTTTCTGGCTGAAGAGTACAGAAAGGAAGTGAATCTTCCTGTTGTGACATGACCACCCAACAGCCCTGATCTGAGCCTAATAGAGAACATATGGTCATACTTGGAACATAAACTGAGAACCAGGAAGGTGAAACCTACAATTAAACATTCTTTGAATTGTGCACTACAAGAAGAATGGAAAAGAATATTGAAGAAAGTTTTAGAGTCCTAATGTATATCAATGCCAAATCGGATTCAAGAACTTGACAAAAATCATGGATCTCATACCCATTATTAAACCTTTAAATAAATCATATTTTTATATTGATATATATATATATTGATCATAATATTTTCAGCCTTGAATTTATGTTTTATTCTGCTAGAAAGATATAAAGAAGTTGTGTATTTTCATTGAAAAGTTTCGCAATTCTAAAAGAAAAAGCTACTGAATTAATATAGGTCTGTATGATATAAACCATTAGATTCAATTTTTTCCTGTTTTCCCAGCCAGGACTATTGATAATAATTGTAGAAAAATATCTCTCTTTTCTCTCTCTCTCTCGCATGAAAGAAATGTATATAAAAAACAATATACGATATATGTTGAAGCTTTTATAAATAAAATAACAGCTACTTAAACAACACTACATTATCAAATTTAATCAAAAAGTATCAATAATCCCTATTTTATTCGTGATGATCGATTTCACCCATAAAATGGCCATGCGACTCGGAACGGACATGAGCATACTCTTTGCCACCAAAACTAATTCTGTGCATAAGCAATCTTGTCATTTATCTATTCACATGGTCACATACCTCTCGAACAAAAATTCAGTTAATAAATAATACACATTTCGATTGGCATTGTGGTATCTGATGGAATGGCTACTGTCGGTGAAGAATTGTACACGGTAATCATGTATGTTGGCTATAGTCAGTTTGTCGATCAAGACAGCCGAGTGTTGAAAGTGAACTATGGGGACAGAGTGAGTAAATCAATTCATTTGTATTTCAATCTACCATTGTCATCTCCAGTTCCATGAATAAGCAAGTACTTTGCGTTTGCAAAGCCTGTCATGTTGCTTACGGCACTGTCAATATATCCTTGCTCGTTAAGCTCTGGAGTAAGCATATAACGCTCAGTGTAAACAGAATCTGGGGAATTAAAATTAATTTGGTTTGTTAAATTCTTTCTTTATATTGTTACCATAGAAACGCCAGTCAGTCACAGGTGCAACAGCCATTCCAGCACTAAATACACCATCGTTGGCTTCAATGACTTTTGTGGTCATGTACCCACCATAAGACTAGGTATATTGTGTTAATACTTTCTTTAGTTTCCAAAAAAAAACAAAAAACTACTTACCCATCCCCAAATGGCAATTCTCGTAGGATCAACGTAGCCAAGAGTGGCCCAGTGTCTATTTTACAAAGAGATTAATAAAGGTATTTTTATATGTTTTGTGATATTTACCTGGCTGCATTAACCTGGTCAATAGTCTCGAGTTCGCCTAGTCTCTTGCGAACACTAACTCTGTAGTCACGTCCTCTGAATCCAGTACCTCTGCCATCAACCTATTAATAAGTAAATACACATTGATCATGTCAAGAATGATAAGGATGTCAATATTTACAGTAACAATAATGTAACCAAGCTGGCTTGCAACAAATGTCTGCCAGCTCAACTCAAAGCGATGGGAAACCAACTGAGATCCAGGTCCTCCGTATACATGGAAAAGAACCGGGTATCTCTGAGTAATATCAAACTTGGGTGGGAGGATCTCCATGGCATTCATGTCTTAAAAAAAAGAAGTTAATACACAACAATTAACAGAAACTTTTCTCTACAAAACATACCAACACCACCGCTCATAACAGTATTCATGCGGATTCGTGGCAGTTCGTATTCTGCTAAAAGGTTCTTCAACAAGGTGTTGTTTTCCAAAACCTTTGAGAATGTGCTATTGTCAATCTTTTTGATAGTTGTGGTTGGGACATCAGGTCCAAGGTAGTACTCGAGATAGTATCCAAACTTTGGCGAAAACACGGTATTGTATGTAGCATAGTCATTGGGGTTCTCTGGGCAAGTCAAGCACTTTTTGGAGCCAAGAGGATCCTCATTGTCCAATTCTACAGTGTACAAATGTCGCTCCAAAGACGAGCGTTCTGTAGACATAAAGTGACTATACAACTTGTCAATAGACATACGTTATCACACACTTTTTCATTCTATACACCTTACACAAGTTTTCTCTTTGTATCTGTCACTACGGATCCATCGACTACTTCCCATTCGCCACTAGTCAACCATTGGGGATCATCCTTTGGCTTACTGGCAGTAAAGATACCCAAGTGCATGAAACCCTTGCCATCATCGGCGATATCCATATATTTCAATTGAGTGCTATTGTCAGCCAAGAATACCATGGACTGAGAAGTATCGATCCAACCACCGTCTGTAGGCTTGTACTCGCGTGCCTTTGTCACAGTTGACTTGGAAATATCTGGGGATACAGTAACAAGGCTGGTGATCGAATGGTCTTGGACACGGTTCATTTGCTTGAACAACAAATGAGTATTTGTAGTCGTGGCCCAAGTTACATCTGTAATCAGACGGTCGTCATCCTCAAAGTCCTTGTGGGTAGAGGTGACCTTGATATGAGCATCTTCTGTAGAGTTTCTGGTAACCATGACAGATTGATTGCTTTTTAAAGAGTAAATGTGGAGTGAGACTAGAGGGTTAGCTGCACCAGCCTATATGATAGTATTAGATATATGAATCAGGCCAGGATAGAAGCTATATATATACATATATATATATACATGCCTTTGGATATTTGATCTTTAGCTCATCAGGATAGGAAGAGTCAGAAGCAGTGTACAATGGCATATGGAACTCTGGAACAGCAGTCTCATTAAACCTCAGGTACGCAAGATGGCTAGAATCAGGAGACCACCAGAGTGCAAAGTTGGAGCTAAAGACCTCCTCTAATGTTTTGGGTTAAGTATTTTTAATGTATTCAAGGAGACAAATGCTTTTTTAAAAAAAGGCGAGTCTTGCCTTCATAGACCCAATCAGGAACACCATTGAATACAGTGGGAGATCCATCAAAGGTAACGCGACGATGGGTTGTCAGATCGGTAATATAAAGATCATTGTTCTTCACATATGCCTTTTGTTTTTTAAAAAAAAGAGTCAATTATAACGCCTTTCTTCTTCTTTTTCCAAATTGCCCTTTACCATTTGATGACCAGTTGAACTCCATGCTGCATACGATATTGTTGGTCTATCAGCAACGGTTGAGGTGTTTAGCAAGGGAAAGAGCGATTTGTCAGAATTCTTATAGACGTATATGTTGGAGTAGTATGAATGACGCCATTGCTAGTAAAAGAGGATCAGCCAGAGTGAGATGGATTTCTTGACGTCTTGATACTCACGTTTGTACGATTGGTGCGCAACATTATGTACTCTGCATCCTGGGACAGTTCAAACGAGTTTACATCCAAGAGACCTTGGCCAACAACCTGATGATGACATGTGAGTTTCATCTATTGATCGCCCAATTGGTCATACCAGATCATCAGCCTTGACATAGACAGTGCTTTTGCCATCTTCAATGGACTCTAGCAGAATGTCGTTTGTTACTGGGTCTCTTTGGGTAAAGATACCGTCTCTGGGATCTATAAAACACAAACATGGGTGAATACTAGCCCTTCTTTTTTTTTTGGTGCTGCCTCCACTTACCATTCTCTACCCACACAAGCGACGGGGCCTGGGGTGCAAATGTGCCATTGTAGATATCCTCAAAATCAATGCGCTTAAATTCATGTTCTTCGTCTTCCATTGAAAGGAAAGCTAGAGTATATGAGTACAATTGGATCTCCTGGCTGTTCACAGACCCCTAACCTTTGGTGAGTTTTCCCAGTGCAACTGTCCATATGATCCAGGCAGTTAAAAGTACTGCAAGGAAGCCCAAGCAGATCCAACTGAAGCGTTTCTGGACAAGACAAAACAAGAGATAAGCACAAGGGCAGCTTGGACTGCAGTGCCTGGTCTGACCTTGCTTTTGGGTGGCTCGACATCTTCAGGATCATCAAACAAACGCTGATGGGCTTCGTCATCAGGGTTTCCTCTATAGGTCTGAGCATGGACTGGGCCAACATCATCGGCTGGGTCATCCGTATAAGACCCTTGGTTTTGCATAGTGGATGGGTCGGTTCGAGTGACAGCCGGTGAAAGAAGAGTTTCTCCCTATCTCTTCTATCGCGACTGTTTATTCCTGTCGCGCCAAATTCTCACCCTGTTTAGACAAAGCAGTTGGAGTTTTTGGACACTCTAAAATGGAGTAAATCTCCAAACAAGGACAATCCAAGCACTTGTGTCACATATTTTATTATATATATATATATATATATATATCGCAATCGCAACTACATTATTGTGTCTTGCCAAGCTCTCGCTTCTTTTGATATGAGCGCTCTGCACGGTATATGATGCCATCCAAAAGACCGGCGACTGTAAAGATTCCTCCAACAATGGCACATACACTAGTCACAAAACTAGCCAAAGACTTGCGACGCTCAGAGTAGATTACCAGCATTGGCGAAAAGTCCATCATAAAGAACACACCTTTGACAGATATCAGCATCAATTCAATTGGTTCAAGCGCTTACCTGGAAGACCACCCCCAGACTGATCTCTTAGGTTGCGTTCCTGCCGACTGACAGAGTATTGGTAGGTATTGAGACTGTCTCCCGAAAGATAGTCAAATCTGGTAGGTACGATCTTGAGAAAGTATTGGTACATCATGGCAGCTAGTATAAACCGCCTATTAGATCCAATACTTTAAAGCCTCTAACAAATAAATATCTTACATTCAGAATTTCCCCAAGAGGTGTGGTCTAGAGGGTTTGTGAGGGTTTCTAAAGAGGTACGCTTGTGTTTGCGAGCACTGAGATCATGATCTCCAAACTGAAGCGAATGCAACTGGTGCGAGAAATCATGGTTGGCAGCCAAGTAGGGTCTGACATCGTGCACATGTGCAGAGCCATGAGCAAATGCCTTTCCGGGTGAAAAGTGGAAGTTGCCTCTGACCTTGTTGACTAAGAGTGTGCCATGGATATTGCAGCCTTCCTGCGACTGAGCCTCCAATTTTTCACGCCAGCCCTCTCTTACACACTATAATTTCCACCAATTCTTGTCAATTGGCCCCCTCAACACTAGGATTATCTGTCTACCTGTTCAGCATTGTCAGGATTAAGTGCCCAGCCCATCTCTGTGTATGCCTTTTGGACTTGCTCACAGGTGTTGCAGCATGGTTCAGCAACACCGCTTGGGTTGGCTCCATAACAGGGGCCACAGTATCCTTCATCAGGTTGGTTTAGTGAATTCTGAATAGAATCGCTGGGGTCTATCAGATGAATTGGTCAGGTTGTATGTGTATGGGGTTGGATCATTTAAAGAAGCTCATACTTTTGGCCTTTTCCTTCTCAATCTCATTTCCTTGCTTATCCAGACGGACCTTGAATACATCGTGCTCATAGCCACTGATATGCTCGCCACTCTCGTCCATCACATCCAAGCTGAGTACTGCAAAGAACGCTTCAGTCTACCAATTCCACCTTTTTTTTTTGGGCACTCTAGAGCCTTATACTTACAGTAACAGGGAAGATTCGGAAAGGTTGCATTGAATGTAATGGACATTCTTTGCTAACATGGCGCACCTATAAGCCAAAACTGGACTATTCCCAATAGCTTAAACCCAGTTACTCACCGACTTGCCACCATCCACAATGATCTCCGGGTCCATTGTAGGAGACAGAAAGCGTGATACTTCAAAGATGAGAAGGATTGCAATCACAAGACCGCTAACAATCGTCACTAAGCACAACTGTCAGGTTGTGTTTGTCGAATCATCCAACCAAAAAAAAAAAGAGGGCATACCTCCTGCACCTGATGCAGTCCTGATGCGAAAGTCATCCAGTGTTTTTGCATAGGCATCTAATCGTCGAAATCGTTGAAGGAATGACCTAGAAAGCATGATAGAGACAAAGAGAATAGTAATATATTAAAAAAAAGGAGAGGGGAAGATGAGGGATCTGCAGGTCCAAAAGGCAGTTTAGGGACTGCGTTTTTCTTTAATATCAAGTACATGTATTAAATATATGTATGTATAGCATTTATTGGCTTGGCTGGTATCTAACCCAAGGAGCACAATAGTTTAAAGGCTTGTCTAGGTGTGCTTTGGTATAATTGTTGCATTCGTTTTTATTGTTGATCTGGAAAAACCAGAGCCATGTAGTGAATTCTGGGCATTAAATTCAATTGTAATCGCTGATTTCTTTATTGATATATATAAAGAAAATGTCCTTTTAGGCATGTGTTTGGCTAATTGCAATTCATGGCACAATTAATATAGATCCTGTCAGAAATATATCAGCAGGTGGTATATTAATAAAAAATGACATGAAGGATCGGGAGTCCAATAGCTCCACTAACAAAGTGTACGATTATTTTTTTTCTCTCTTACATTTTTTTCAACCTATAATTTTTGTTTTTTAATGGCTTGCTTGATTCTGATTGGCCAAGACGTTTGTAAATTCTTGCAGTCTTTAGTTTTGGTGGGGGGCAACTATTCTTGTTTCGGCCTTGGACAAAGAGCAATAACTTCATGTTTAAAAAGTAAATGATTGACACAATCTAACAAAGCATTGTGTCTGACGTGTCATGATCAGGTTCAGTTTCTCGGAGAACATTGCTGGTCAGTCCCAGCTAAAGTCTTCGGTGCAGCGCTCCATTCGCACCAAGTTGTTGGAGCAATACCCCATGCTAGAACCCATTCTTGATGAGTTGATGCCCAAAAAGACACCTATTATCCAGATCAAAGGGTAAAATCTATATAAACATCATGGCCATAAATATCATTTGAGATCTAACGCGTCCGGTGGCTAGACACGAACACATTACATTCTTGTCTGTCAATGGCAAGATTCTCTTTTTCCAACACTTTGATGGCCCATACTTCCCCACCGTGAAACTTTTGCACAAATGTAAGCACCAAGAGATATAGGCTGTTGATCTGACTCTATACAGATCCCGATATTCTTCCCAAGTTGCAGGTTGACCGAGGTGCTATTAAATTCGTCTTGTCAGGAGCCAACATTATGTGCCCTGGTCTGACATCCAAGGGTGCACGTATGGATGTTGATCTGCCCAGAGATTCGGTTGTGGCTGTTATGGCTGAGGGCAAGGAACATGCTCTGGCAGTCGGTCTTCTCAAGATGAGCACAGAAGAAATGTAAGTATTATTATGATTGATTGGATTGGATTGGATTGTATTGGATTGGGTGGATAATCAGGGTATTAAATATGGCTCAATTTGCGTGTCTCTAGTCGCAGCGTAAACAAGGGCATTGGATGTGACAATATCCACTACCTTACCGACACTCTCTGGAAGGAAACCGTAGATTATTAAACAAAATAATAATAATGCTTATATTTCTCTGCCAATAAAGTACCATCCATTTTCTTATTCAGGACTTTGGTCAATTGCATCCCCGCAAAAGAGTCACACATACATTGCAGGCTGAAAAATACCCAGAGAGACATATATATATATATATATATATATATATATATATATATTTCATCATGCCATTCCAGCAAGACGAAGATCGCATACACATGCTTGCTGATGAAGAGGATCAAGGGTAACAGCAAGCTGTTCATCTCTTGTCCCTTTCGCTCTATTTACCATCTCTCAAAGGACTCTTTTATCTCGCACACAGCATGGGCTGACAAAGACAGAGATCATCCAGGGCATGGCAAACAGGTTCATGTATTCTCGATTCTACATCATCCTCTACCTTGGCCTTGGTCTTCTCAGCCTGAGTACCATTATTCTGGTGAGATTGGAAAATGAGATTTACCAATAGGATTTCTCATTCTAATTCATCCTAGTCCATCAACGAGACATGGTAAATGTCCACACAAAAAAAAGAGGCACTCTATAGATAACGCTCACACTTGTATTCAATTACATATCAGCCCATCGCCCCTGTTTATTATCTTTGAAGCGATTGTCAATGTGGCAATGATTCTCGAAGTTGGTGTCCGTCTGGTCGCCCTTCGTCGCGTGAGTGGATCTTTTTTCTTCTTCTTTTCTCTTTGATAACAGCAGGGCATTTTTGGACTGACCATCCCACACACATACACACACATGCACACAAACAGGCCTACTGGCGATCGGTTTGGAATGTAGTAGATACGGTCCTGGTAATTTTGTGCGCCGTAACCTTGGTGGTGCTTGCTTCTGGATGCTCTGCTGGTGAGCGCAGTGAAGCCATCTTTGACACCATTCTGCTGGTCATTCGTAATTGTTTCCAGTTTACACGCTTGTTTATGATGGTTCGCAAGTGAGTACAAGTGATACATTGGGGTTCGGCTTTGTTTGATTAATATCTCTCTATCTAGGAACAAAAACTCCATCAATGCACGTTCGGCTCGAATCGACTTTACAGATCTGCCTGATCACACTCGCGAGCCTTCTGTTGAATTCAGTGCCCTGGATCGTGACCATGGCATAGAAAGCTTCACTGGTGAAGGGTCTGACCTGGAGCACGACCACTTTTAAAACCCACAACCTATATCATCATGATCCTCAGAAAAAAAACAAACGCACACAGACATGGATATAAAATTATGTATATAATATATATATACATAGAAATCTAGTAGTTTAAATCATGATCAAAGAATAATAGAGATCAAACAATTTATTTGGCAATCTCAGCAGCATAGACCTCTGCCAACTTGCCGTCCTTGTGTGCCTGCTCGAGTCTCTTGCGGAGAGCCTCCAAGTCAGGAAGGGCCTTGTTCTTGACAATAAGATCATCAAGAGCAAGGAGCTGTCTGTCGATATCAGAGGGTGTGGCAGGGGAGCCAGCGGGCATGCCATAGTTGTTGTCCTTGATCAAGGCCTTGAGGGTCTTCTTCTCCTTCTTGATGGCACGCTTGATAGACTCCTTATCCTTCTTGGCATTGGCAGCAGCATCCTTAGCATCAGCCTCGGCCTTCTCCTTGGCAAGCTTCTCCTCCTCAGCCTTGCGGGCAGCCTCTTCAGCAGCGGCCTTGTCAGCAGCAGCCTTGGCGTCCTTCTTAGCGTTTCTGCGCTTCTTCTCCTCGGCCTTGAAGATAGCAATGCGAGGATCAATGTTCAAGCAAGTGTCGACAAGCTTGCGAAGACGGGCATTGTCCTCCTTCTTGAGCTGAGCACGCTGAGCACGGTTCTTCTTCTCCTGGTAACGCTTGTCATCACGGCTATCATTCTGATTAGCCAATGTTCCCCAACCAGCCATTTTCTTATTTTAATTTAAAAACAAAAAACAAAACTTACTTGTCGGCACCTTCGGCACCTTCCTTGTCAAGCCACTCAAAGGATCTCCATGAGTCAAAGTTGTACCAAAAGTCGTAGAAGCCCTCGACCTCCTCCTTTGTAGATTCTTCGTTACCGAAAGAGGGAACAGGCTGCTTGTTGGAGAAGCGAGCCTCACGGGCGAATACGGCAGACCACTGCTTGTAGAAGTTGGGTCCAGACTTGCTGGCAGGGACGGCATCGTCAAAGTGAGCCATACCGAAATCAACAGAGTCGTACTGGCGACGGCTGACAGGGTTCATCAATGTATCGAAAGCCTTGGCAATGCACTTGAAGAAAGAATCGTCGTTCTTGTCAGCCTTCTTATCGGGATGGTGGAGGAGGACCATGCGGCGGTGAGCCTTCTTGATCTGGTCCTCAGTGGCCTTGTATCTGAGCTTGGTCAAACCCAAAACAGCATAGTTATCCTGGGTCTATTTTATTCACGATAATTATTATTAATTTAATAAAGAGATTAGTATTGTATTGTATTGTATTAATGCAATAATACAGATTCTACTGGTTTTATTCTGTGAGTTCAAAGTATTACCTTCCACTGGGTAGGGTCGCTGTTGACAGCAGTGGAATCAACATCCTCGTATACAAAGTCGACCTTTTCCTCCTCGACGACCTGGCTGGCCTTTTCTTCGGCCTGGTGAATCTCGTCCTCGGAGAAAGTACGGTTGTTTCTCTTTCTGCGGACATGAGCAAGGAAGTGCTGTCCAACGGGCTCGAGAAGACGGGCCTGGGTAGCTTAAAATGGCAAACAAATTAAAGCATTAGATGAATTGAAGCGCGATTTCAAGTGGGTAATTTTTCAATAATTTACCAGTGATGGGAGAGTGGGCAACAAAGGCCTGGTCAGCCTTGTAGGAAGCAGGGGGAGGGGGCAACAAGAAGTCGAGTGTGAGAGACATGGTAGATGGAACAAACAAAGCTAAAGTCTTGCCAAAAGTATATAAAAAAAAACTTTTTTGCCTTCGCATGACAGTCACATTTTGCCTGTTTCCGATTTTTTGGGATCATGAATATATGAAAGCTTTGTCTGTGAGTTTAAACTACTTATGTGGGCAAATGGATTAAAAGGGTTGATGGCAAAGATAGTTTTTTGTTTTTTGATAAAGTAATATTATTGAATTGTACGTTTTTTATTTATATTCTTGTGCTTTGGGTGAAAACAAAGATGGTTATATAAATGTATCCAACCATATAGTAATCTATTGGCCGGAATAGCATTGGTGTACCAGTACAATTTTGCCAGCTATTATAAATGACTGGTTCCCGACGTTTTGGAGGCATATGCTATTTGCACCAAATTTCATAAATAATTGGCCAAGATATCCAATTTAAAATTAAATAAATACATTAAATTACAGCTATTGTAAAATAATGTTTTGGAAATAATATCTTTGTATTATTTATTTTCAAAGTGGATATATCGATAACCATGATATTTCTACATAACCATATCAATTATTATCTATTTTTTTTTCATCGTGTCATGAGTGACTAGTACAAGCATCTTTAGATTATAGTATACACTTATAATGAAAACTCTTTAAATATAAAAAAAATGTCATTTATCCTTTATTATTATTATTAATAATAATAATAAATTCCTTTTCTTCTGCTATAAAAGTCTGTATGTCTAGTATTGATTCTAAAAAGCTGGCTCCAAAAAAAAATTAGAGTTGGGCCTCTTGGTAGGTTTTGAAAAAGAAATGAATACAATATATTGATAATCCATCATAATACACTGATTACTCTTTTATGGTGCATTCGGACTTGGATATCAAGTTTTTTACGCACTTTTCAAAATCCCAAGACTTTTGCAAAAATAAAGATATCAAAAATTTGAACCTCGCAATGGATAGCCATAGTATTGATTAATGTATCCCATGGCTTTGTTTTTAATTAAATGGCGTTAAAGAAAAGCCTTGGTGTTTTAAAGATATGCTGGTAAGCGACAATTACATAGCGGAGATAATAATTATATTTTCCAGTATGTCGGATGTTAAATATCATTATTTTTTATCTGCATAGTTTTATCAAACAAAATTGAAACAAATTCGACAAAAGTCGATAGTTAAAGCTAAATGCACCATACAAGCACTTCAAATCCTCAAGGCTCGTAAGCTGAGGTCTTTTGTCTCTCACCATTCTTCCTAGGTAAGCCCTGATATTCTTAATTGGACTGAGATCCGGGGTGTAAGCAGACCATTTGAGCACCTCCAGATCTGCGTTCTTTTGATATTCTTTTATCATTTTGCTTCCATGACATGGAGCATTGTCTCGCTTAAAGACAAAAAGGGTCATCCTGCGCATACTTCAAATTGTTTTTTGAGGAGAAAAAAAGTGTTTTAGAGTATATTTTTGTATACCCATTGTTCCATATTCCCATCGGTCCAATACCACCAGACCAGACGCATCTTCAGACCATCACATATCCTCCACCGCCTTGAATTCTGTAACGTAAACAGTCTATACTATACTTCTCTGACTAAAGACGTCAGACTCGCACATTCTTGCACATCAAGAACAGTATAAACATTGATTCATCGCTCCAAACCACCCAATTCCAGCGTTGATTCACCTCTTTGGCATGCTGGGCAAAGGCAAGGCGGTTTATGCGATGATACTCAATGAGCCACGGCTTGTATACAGCTATTCAAGACTTTATATGAAGAGCCTTTAGGGCAGCACGCATTGTATCCTTGAAAACATATCTTTTCAAATTTACACCCATTATGTTGATCAACATATTCAAGCTGACCGCTCGATTTTTTTTTATTATCTCTCTGCGCAAAGCACGCAAAGCACGCAAAGCACGTTCACCAAATATCCTTGAGGGTCCCTTGTGCCTGTTAGTAACTGTCATTCCAGTCTCATAATATCTTTGCATTGCATACAGTACGGCGTGTCACATTATATCGCTCACAAATAGCTGACACTTTTACTCCTGCCTTAAAACCACCAACAATCATTTCTCTGACTTTAATTGGAACCCCATTTTGCTTGGGAATATTGTCAGAAATGTTTAATGAAGACATGGATAGAATCGAATGAAAAATAAAAAGGTAGTAGAAAAGAAAACAAACAGAGGTGCACGTATTTTTTTTAAAAAAAACTCTGGATATCAAAGTTGTGTCATCATGGAATTGACCCCACTGCAAAAGTCTGTGGCGATGAAATAGACGTACAAAACGAAGATAATAACGGTTTAATCCGTCTACTGGAACATTAAGCGAAATGGAAAAGCCAAAAAACATTGCAAGACAAAAGTACTAATCATTGATTTTCAACCAATAAAGTGTAGGGGTCATAAAGGACCTCCCCCATAAAAAAATCAGGTTTGATAAATAAATATAGATAAGGATAAAGATTTTATTACTGCTTCGTTTAAAGTATTTTATACTAGAGCAATATATGCTAATTTGTTGTAAAGCTCATCTAAGCAGTACCAATGATGAAATACAATACACAAGGGTATGCTTTGTGAAAGGGTTGAAGAAAAATCTACAAAAGAGTGTAATACTTTTTTGCAAGATATTCGTTGTCTGAGCGGAACCAAAACAACACACTTGTCACTGCCTTGAGAACATTCAAGTTGTCATTAGAGGCTCTCTTCTTGTCAAAAAAAATGTCTAAATCATTCTACAGGTGATAAGTTGAGATCATATAAAGGCCTTTCATGGTATTACTCAAAATATCTGGACTGATGGGTTTCCTTTTATCATTGACGCCATCTATCTATATGACACTATCCACCATATCCATCAACAAGGAAATGAATACACTTAATCTTTAAAATATCTTTAAACTATAAAGTGAGTGTACTTTCCAAGATACTGACGTATTTATGTTGGTTATATTTATCTAATTTTCCAATTGTCAAAGTCAAAAGCCATATACATATGAACCTGCCCCAATGTATATTACTCTTTACTTTAATATTTAACTGCTGAGGTGAAATTACTTTTTTCATGTGTCTTGTCATTATTTCAATCAGACATCTACAGGGACATTGACTTTCCAAGTGAAGAGGCATCTTTTTACAGCTTTTTAAGATGTATAGTATAAAATGGTTCTTGCAAATGTACCTTTTGTTCCTGTCAGTGTTGTTGTCTCCAAAGTCTTTTATTTTCCGTTTATATTCCTGCTCTTGTCTCTTTGAATAACCATTTATAGTTCATAATACTTGTATTTATTACTATACTACCTCTATTATTTTTTCTTTCGTTTACTTGTCTAGCAATTGCATCTCAACCAATCTTGTCTCACGCACAAAGCCCTGTACACAAACACAATAATGCTCTTCCTTGCGCCACACAAGGTATGAAGGCACTTTTTGTACAAAAGTACATATTATAATACACCATAATTCCAGGTAAGCCTCAAATACATTACCCAATATAGGATCAAACAAATAGAGAGAGAGAGGCTAGATATTAACATATATTTAAGTAGGTGGTATATAATTAATTCTTGATGAGAACAAAATGATTGTTCACTAATTATTATATTTGTAAGGCTTTGAAACTTTTTCTTTGCCTAGATTCTACTTACTGCGGATTGTACCTTTGTCTTACAATACACAGAGTCTCTTTTGTTATTACTTTTTCTTACATTCTAATAATATAAAAGCCATTAAAAGGATTTAAAAGCATTAAAGCCTCTCTTTCCAGTATCTATTCAAATTACTCTTTATATTATGCTCTCATCAGTCTTTCCTCAAGAAATCAGTGACAAAGTCATTGATCTCCTCTCCAACAAGGACAAGACCTCTTGCCGTCTAGTTTGCAAGTCATGGAACAACATCTTCCAGGATTACGTGTACTCTAATCTAATTATACGTTTCAGGGAGGAGATGGATGATATCCTAACCTCATCCTTTGACAACCGACCCAACTATCAAGAAAATGGACACCTTGTACGATATATACGGATAGGCTATCCTAAGAGTATAACAGACGAAGATATCTACGCACTCCAAAAGATGTTTCCAAACATAAAGTATATTCGTTTATACGTTATGTGTTTAAACCAGAGCCACCTTGGATTGGATGCTGGTTGGCACCCCTGGAGATTACTGAGAGATCTCGACATCTCTTTTTGGTATATCAATATACCTGACATTGAGGATAAGCTTATTAGATTGCTCTCGTCATTACCCGCTCTCAGACGACTGAGGATTAAACACCAAACTACGCCAATGGATTCACTATCATCCTCATTAAACGACATTGAAACCATTCACTCTCATCTAAAGCACCTCGAACATTTGAATTTAAAATCAAAGATATTGCCTATCTCTGACATTGACTTTGCACATATAGCAGACGTATCACCAGCCACAGCAATGAGAAGCTTGAAAATAATATCGAAAAACACAGATCAACGATGGTTATATTATTTCGCTCACAAATACCCTAATCTACGAAAAATCGAATTTTATACAAATTCCCTGACCAATCTTGAAGAGCAAAGGAACAGTACAATGGAAATATTCCTCACAGATCCTTTGGTATTTCAACACCTAACAAACGCGCATATTCGATATACCAGTTGCAATATTAAAGACGATACACCTATAATGGATATATATATTTCAAGAAACATGACTCTTGACCGTGTAGCAATTTCTATCGACCAAGGGGATACCTATTCTCCTGATAATCTCTGTGATTTTCCCAAACGTATCATGGAAGCTTGCCTGACCAGATATTCAAAGTCCATCAACTCCTTTTCCCTAAGCTGTAAACCTTTACATACAGTCCCAAAACAGTTGATCGAGACGGAGAACATCATTTGTAACT
The DNA here is from genome assembly GCA_022702545.1 of Phycomyces nitens. NCBI lineage: Eukaryota > Fungi > Mucoromycota > Mucoromycetes > Mucorales > Phycomycetaceae > Phycomyces > Phycomyces nitens. Next base: position 1,813,418 of record JAHRBC010000008.1, on the reverse strand, counting down.
TGGTTAAACTTGTGATCAACAGCTCCGTGTCCGTTGAGCTAGATACCTTTCTTTCTTTGTCACCTCGCTTAAAGTCACTTGAACTCTTTCATACTGATATAAAATTTAGAGATGACCTCTACACTTCAAAGAGATTTGGACTCCAGGAATTCAAAGTAAACAACGCAAAAATCACCTCAGATGTTCTCCGGTTTCTGTCATTCCACTGCAGAGATTTGAACAAGTTGGAATTGACTGAATCGTCAGTATACGGCAACTTTACAACACCTGGATGCCAGTTTATTGACATGACCTATAGCCGCCTAAAGATATTAAGTATAGATAAAACACAATTTGTTATAAAAGACAACAACGAGTGTCCAGACAATGTCAACATCACCCTTATTACAAGACCAGCTGAAGATATTCCTCCAAAACAAGAGTATGATCCCAATGTCTTGCCAACTGTCATTGGAACACCTACCAAAGCTCATTACCACTGGTTTTACGCATCTGAATCCCAAGATATGAATGCCATTTCAAAAGCACGAGGCTCCCGTATCATGAAATTCTTTTCAAATTATGAGGAAAACAAAAGAATTACGCTAGAGAGGGCTCATATTAAAATACGAAAGCCTTGTAAGCGTTGGAAGCGCAGATGTGTTTTTGGATACACAAAGATAAAACTTGGCCATGTTGTTAGCTATAAAGTCACTACCACCTAATTCACATATTGTACCAAAAACGGTTTTTTTAAGTATATGTGGTGTATATTAAACAAGACAAAGAATACTCCATATTATTATAATATGGTGCATTTGGATTTGGATATCAACTTTTTTACGCACTTTTCAAAATCCCAAGACTTTTGCAGAAATAAAGCTATCAAAAATCCAAGTCGTACGTTGGACATCCATAGTTTCGTTTAATGTATCTTGCGGCTTTAAAACACCAAGTCTTCTTTTGTTAAAGCTGTTTAATTAAAAATAAAGATTTGCAGGTAAGAGACCGTTACATATCGGAGATAATAATTATTTTTTCTATAGGGATACCTTTTAAATCGACACATGGAAAAGCAAGTCACTGACTATATGAATTGTTATATTTTAGAGTCTTTTACTGGTTCAAAGTGTATTCTTAAAGGACTTTGAGTTGGTAATTTTCTAGTTTACAAAGTCTGTTCCAAAAACAATGAGACGGTTCATAACTTGATTCTAATATGTTGACTGTGATGTGTAATTTATTTTGTTTGTAAGGGGGCGGACCTCAGATTTATTGTGGGCATCTCGTTAAAATGAGAATGAAATTACAGAATTTGCTTCTAGTTTTCTATAGTTTTGTGGGTTTTTAAAGTGTTGAAAGAAAGATACATCTATGCTGGTATGTCAAGAGAGAAGAATTCTGGTGTAAAGAGTAAAGAAGTGATTGACAACCAAAGTCTTACAGTTGATTAATGCGTAATTTGTGACTCGCTTTTCCAGTATGTCGGGCTTCAAATAACATATTTTCTTACACGCGGAGTTTTATTAAACGAAATTGAAACAAATTCGAAAAAAGTCGATAGTTAAAGCTAAATGCAGCATATTGACAGATAGACATTCATGCCCTATATTGGACTCTAACTTTTAGACGTGTAGGTCCTGGAAAATAAAAAAGGGTGCTTGCTTTGTTTTGTTCTGTTCTGTTTGTATGTGGTTAAAAACATTATACTATATTGATAACAGGGCAAATTTAAATTTCTCAGACGTATAGATGCAATACATAGCCTCAAAATAACTGGCTTCCAACTAGTACGAAATAGACGTCCATATCAAATAATCCTGCTCCAAACAGTATAAAATACTATCTTCTGTACTATACCGACATGTCATTTCTGATAATCTGACAAGATACACCTTTTTTATTTATATATAATAAGCCAGCAGCCATAACGTTTGGAGATATTATTGATAATTGCTTTAAATATAGTAATGTTGGATTAAACAAGTTTGAAGGATTAAAATAAACAATTGGTGTTATTGTTTATGCATTTAGTTATTTTGAAGCACCAAGAAAAAAAAACGTCTAGCTTAGAAATCATACTTGCAGAGGTATATCACGCCTCTTGATAACCTTTACTTTATATTTGTGTGGTATAGATGTGAGCCCTCCAAAGACACTGCCTTTGGATAGAATATCTTGCGGAAGGCCATCAGGCCCCAAAGGAAGCTCAATATTATATCTTCCAAATGTCCGGACACATACGTTAAACAGCTCCACTTCGCTCTATAAATCAGGCGTTAGATGCATGTATAAATGTCAATAAGGGAAGCTTACCAAATGTACTCCTAGGCATATGCGTCTGGGAGAATTATATAGTCTTTAGTATCTATAGTGTATTTCCATGATATCTTTTGCTCACCTTCCCCACCCAAACGCATACATATCGCGTTCTTGAATGTTTGCACGGGAATTCGAAAGCCATGTACTTGTTCTTCCCAAGAAGCGCTCTGGCATGAATTGTTCTGGGTCCTTGTTCTTGTCCTTGTTCATGTGAATATCAGACATACTGACCATTACCAATGTATTCTCTGGGATAAAATACCCAAGGCACTCGACTTTTTTAAAAAAAGAAAAAAAAAAAGAATTAGCCTGCAAAGCCTCTTCTTTTCTTTCTTTCTGTTGATTGGTATGGCACACTCACTGTCTTCGGTAGTTCGATGGGCAATACCAAAATTAGTAATGCTCTTGAAACGTATGGTCTCTAGCAAGACAGCTTGCAAGTAAGGCACGCTGGCTCGATCGGAAAATGAAGGAAGTCGGCCGTTCTGTGCAACAAAGGCGTCTATCTCTGCGCATAATTTCTGTTGGACATCTTTGTACTGTGCCACCAAAAGAAAGAGCCAATCCAAAGATACCGATGTTGGGTCTCCACCAGCAGCAAGCAGATCTCCTATTAATACAAAGTAATTAGCAGCAGAATCATGATATTAAACAACTTTTTATAAAATAACACTTGCCCAATAAAGAAATTAGATCATCATCATCTAGACCATAGCTTTCCTTAAGGCCATGAACTCGTTTTACTAGACAATCGGCATCACCCTCAACCGCTTCCTTAACCAGCCTGAGCAGGGTATTGTTGCGTAACTCTGAAATGGCTGTCATTTCCTTTCGCTGGCTTGAGAATCGATTGATCCATGAAAACAGAGGCAAAAATGACCCAATATCTTGCTCAGGGCTAATGTACTTTACAATTCCATCAGCCATGTAAATTATGTCCTGGAGAAGTGGGTTTTCGAGCGATTCGATCGTTTTCCCAAAAAAGGTTTTCAGCATTACACTAAATGTGCACATCTTTATAAAGGGGAAAGGATCGACTGCCCCATCTCTGTCAGAGGCCTGCAAGAAACAATCGACCGCGATATCGATTACGGATTCAATATCTGTTGTAAGTTTATCGATATTTTCGGGGGACAACATTGATTGTGCTGTTTTATAAAAGCAGTTGTAAGGACAAGATAATAATGTTGTCGAGGCATCCAACCAGCCAACCAACCAACTAACCAACTCATACCTAACTTGCGAGACTTTTTCCATTTCTTGCTCGTGTCGGTAAAGGATATGCCTCTGAATAATGTTAGTATGAATGTCTAGTAAAATAAAATAAAGAATACTGGGATACCTTGTAACATCCGAATACAGTGAACGGGTAAAGATATGCTTTTGTCGCCCAGATGTCTTGGACCCTTGCTTGATAAATATTTCGTTTGCAAGCAAAGGATCTCCAACGATTACCCAATGTTGGATCCCCATGTAGAGATGTATGATGGGCCCTATCAACTAACTTAATATCTGGCTTGCTTCCAGGCAATAAGTACCATGCTTCTTTATCCATTCACTAACAATGACAGAAGGATTGATTCCCAAGGACAGCATATGGCCTATCGAACAGATTGGTGGTCAGTTGTTGTAATCTACAGGACTCCTTACCAAAATATGGGTATCTCTGCTGGGGAACTGGTATTTCCTTGAACCCCTTTTTGTTCCAATCGTCTGCAACATTTCTGTGGCTCCAATTAAACAGCTCATAGACTAGCTTGGATGCCAGGCCTACTGTAACGAATCCTGCTACGGACATGACAATGTTCTGCCTCGAGAGGGCTGTGCTCCAGATGGTATTCATGGGTTGAGAATAGGTAATAAAATGATAATAATCAATAGATGATAAAGGGGCGTTTATTTCGTTTTTTATATCTTTCTAGCCGTTTTATATGTCCAGGAGCCAACTTTAACATTTAAAAACACACACACACACACCAGAAAATACAGGCCTTCTATTTTCGGGTTAAAATTAAAAATAAAAGGGATGCAGGTGTATGCAGTGATGGAATATAGTTTGTACATATGGCCAAATAGGCTATACGGTTTGATGACCTGACATTGTCCCCTTGATCACATACGCTAAACTACTGGCCGAGACTGTTGGTTATTATAGGCAAACGATTCTTCTTTTTCTTTATGATCCATACCCTCAAACATTGCTGAGTGGGAATCCAAAACACAAAATACACTGGTTAATTAGGATTATCTGCCTGCCTACATTCAAACCGATTTTATCCATACATATTTAACCTTTAATTAATTCTTGCCAGCCAATATCTGTGTTGGCCCAAAAAAGGTACTTGAATTTCAAATGGACTACTCTCCTCCAATAGCCCACACAATTAGTACCTCTATGTTTATGAAGAAATAACAACAACCAGTACAAACCACTCTGGATATTTATACCCGTCTAAAAGCAATACGAGCCGTGATAATTTATATATATATAAAGAAAAGGGAGAGAGAGCAGTGAGATTGATCATTAAAGTGACTGTGATACTTCGCATGATACGGACTACACAGTTTGATAATAATAATAATTATTATTGTTATTATTATTATTGTTATTATTATTTAAATTTGTGGTCATTAAAGCCTTTAAACGAATGACTGATCTGGAAACACCAATGAATGATCATGAGGTTCATGATACTGTAGCAGAGGAAATCCCCAGAGATACTCCACAAGAGGAACCAAAAGAGGATCCCAAAGAGGAAGCAGAGGAGGTGTATGATGTCGAAGCTCTTTTAGACCATCGCGTCTCTACAAAGAAACAAGTACGCTTGGTAATTTTACAAAATAAAAAAAGAATGTCTAGCCCTTCTAACGCCAAAGCAGAATACTGTCGAATACCTAATCAAATGGCACAACTATGGCGATGATCAAAATACTTGGGAAAATGAATCCAACATGTGAGAATTGGTTTGAATAGAGCGCGTCTTTTTTTGTTTTTTTTTTTGGCCATTAATTGACATGCATCAGTTTCTCGGAAGCTCTTGTGAATGACTACTGGGCCTCTATAGGATCCTCCAAGGAAGAGTTCCTAAAAGCCGAAACTGAAAAACGAAAAAAGAGAGTAAAGAAATCCAAGACTAGTTCTGACAAGGAACCCAAACGTCAAAAGCGCACAGCATCAGAAGAGTCAAAATCATCCGACAGTCGTAAAAAGAAGACAAAAGTCGATTCTTTTATTCTTTCGGTGACAGAGCCACCAAAGGGATTGACCTGGGATGATATATCCGTGGTAGAGGACATCTTTACGGGCGAAAGCAACGAGCTTTTTTCACAGATCAAATGGTATGTTTGTAAAGATAGATTAAGAGATAATGCCAATGACCTTGTCATTCATTCATTCATTGATTGTAGGAAATCTGGCCAAGTCACCTACTGCTCCAACAAGCTACTACGCAAGCATGCCCCTATTCCTGTAAGTATATACCAGGTTTATAAATGTACGCAATTGTATTAAAGCATATTGTGTAGTTATTGGAGTACTATGAGGGACATTTGGAATTCCAGTATTGCGAAGGGGAGCCAAAGGAATAGGGCGGTAAACAAGTGGGATCTATTACAATACTATATGCATAACTGGACCTGACCTTGCTAAGCCAAAAAATATTAATCACAAATAAATAAAAGCATATATATATATATTTAAAGAGGACATTTACAATGTTTTTTTTTTTTTTTCACATACATTCAACATGAGAGTTAATGGGCATCTTTATAACTACAGAGTCCATGGGTCAATAACATAAAGCATTAATTTTTTGTTGTAACATACGTCTTGTACTTGTGCATTACTGAGATCACAAATGCTTCAAGATGGAATATGACCTTTTTTCCTTGACGCAGACGATATTCCTAAAACCCCACACACCCACCGCCATCAATCAGTCAGTCAGTCAGACTGATAAGTTTTTTTTTACTGCAAAACTTACATGTTTGGCACCCAGTTCAATCACAGTGTTTTTCATTTCTTCATCCATGCGTTTGATTAGGTACATGGTAAGGTACTATCATACGGTTAATACAGATATATATATTTAAACATGCCACTTGCTTACCTTTATGATAACACTTCCTTCAATGCAATGGCTCACCAAATCATACAAGAGACCACGAATGGCCAGCACACTAAGAATAATCGTATCAATAAATCTCCTTTACACAAAATTTGACATGTACTTTTGAATTGTCTGTTCCTTGAGAATTTTGTCTGCAATATTCAAAATGGCCTGTTCCCAATCCAGATTCTCCACCGAATTGACCAGTGTCAAATCCTCACTGGACATTGATGATTAGTCTCTCAATTACTCTATTATTATTCCAACCTACTTTTGGGAAGCCATACTCTCAAGAGACAGTACACATGCTCTGAGATTACATTCGTTCTTTTCTGCAATCTTGACTGCCAGACTCTCTGGAAGCCTTACGTTTTCTTCTCTAGCCAAGTTCTGAAGGACATCCACGACATTCTTCACTGTAGGTCGAGCAACACGCAGCAATAGGCAGCGTGATCTTACGGGTGAAATGATCTTACTCAGACTGGTGCAGCACATAATCAGACGTACATTTGAGGAGTATTTTTCCATAGTTCGACGCAAAGCAGCCTGTGCCTCTTTTGTCAATTCATCGGCCTGGTCAATCACGACCACTAGATAAGGATATGAGGGCACGTCAGAATAAAATAAAGTCGATTCAGATAGACGTCTTGACGGTTGCTTACCCTTGAATTGGTGTCTAGTGTTAAAGTCGACACTATGAGATTGAGCAAACTCTTTAATGACTTCCTGCATAATGACTTGATCGTAGATTCCTAAATCACTACAAAAGTCCATATAAAGGAAAAAAATATAAGAAGTTTAATGTCTTGACAGGCTGCTACCCAAACAAAACTACACAAATTCACCTTGGATTGAGTTCAATGTGAAAGTTGCTCGAGACCACATTAAAGGTGAGCTTTTTGTTTGACGATGTGACAAATGCCCTTTGATCGATTTTCAACTACAAGACATGATTCATTTAGGTCATTTCGGCCAATATTGTTTTCTATATATACACACACACACCTTTTCAACTCCTGAGCCATAAATCTCATGCAAAATAGCTGTCAATCGTGTCTTTTTGCCAGCACCTGAAGGTCCATAGAACAGCAGGTGAGGAAGATCCCTCTTTTTGGCCTGTGTTTGCGATTCAGCAGTGGTCGCATGAGAATGATTACTTTTTGTGTGTGTGTTTTATAGATTCGGACTTGCCAGCTGTGAAAGATGCTTTGAAAGCCCTTTGTGATATGACATTTTGTCCAGGGTTGTTGGACGATATTTATCTCCCCAAAGACTCATGATGCAGACTATGAATTGGACACTAATGTATATATATATATATATAAAAGAACCTCTTGCAAGCACGCGCCCTGTTCAGACTTTTTTTTTTAAAAAAAAATGTAATTTTTGTTCTTGCTTATCCGTGACTTGCAGATCTTTCCAAGCAAGCAAGCAAGCAAGCAAGCAAGCAAGGTTAAAATAATCCATGTGGTTGTAAATGTATCGACAAAATTTAGGGGGTGGATTGTAGAGCTGAGGAGATTTGGTTTAAAGAAATACTTTTAGGTATGTGTGTTTTTTTATTGACATTTTGTATATATATTACAGAAAAAGGTGTAGATTAGAGATGATGGATCTAGGCTCCACTGCGCTTCAACAATGTGACATTTCCGTCAAGAACCGGCAGAGTCTTTCCAGGAAGGGTAGGCTTGGGCATAAATCCAGCCTTGATGAGGTATGCATAGTAGAGACCCAACAGACCGTCGCCCATCAGGGGGCATTTGACGTGTTCATGGGCAAGAATGGCCTGTGTGTTGGTGTCATCGAGCTGGGCACTCTTGGTGGAAGTAGGAAGATCATCCAAGACAAAGTGGAGGAGAGGGAAGAGGGAGTGGTCCTGAGACTGGAGAGTGTATTCCATCAACTTGTTACGCCAGTCAATGTATTCGGTCTTGTTGCATTCATAGCCAAATGTCAGCAGAGTCTGGAACAGATCGTTGAATGTAAAGTTGGCAGGATGGGTGACCTGGAAGACACCACGAGAAGCGGCATCCTGGTCATAGATGGCAGCCGAGGCCACGACAGAGGCAACATAGTCAACAGAGCACAGGTTGACATTGTTGGAAATAGAGGGAATGTACTTGAGTTCAACACATCCCTTGATGAGACGCCAGATGAAATCATCAGTGTTGGTCACACCAGTATGAGAGTCGCCAAGGATGTATCCAGGGCGAATGATGGTAGCAGGCATTCCACGCTTTCTGGCTTCCATAATCAGTTTCTCGGCTACCCACTTGCTCTGTCCGTATCCAGAATCCAATCCAGTACGGGAACCCTCGAGAGAGTCAGATTCAGGCACCTTTTGGTCCTCGCCAAAGCCAACATAGTAAGCGGTATCCAGCACAGAAGTAGAGGAAACAAAGTGGAACGACTTTTGCTTCTTCTCGGATGCCAAACGCATACCCCAGAGAGTACCAAGGACGTTGGGAGCACGCAACTGCTGGTAGGGATAGACCCAGTGGACAAGTGCACCATTGTGAATGACACAATCAGCACGAGCAGCCAAATCATTCCACACGGCATCCGAAAGGCCAAGACGCTCACTGCCAAGATCACCACAGACACCTTCGACACGCTTCTCGGTCTCCCAGCTGTCCTTCCAGACCAAGTGTCCGATCGCAGCCTTCTTTACACGCTCATAGGCACCAGCACTGTCCTTTGCACGGACAACACACACAACACGGGTGTCCTTGTGCTCGAGGATCTTGGCAAGGATGAATGCACCCAAGAAACCAGTGGCACCAGTCAACACAAAGGTACGGACACCCTTGTTTACGGCAAGGGCAGGGTAGCTCTTTTGAAGGTACTCGGCGGCCAAAACATCGATATCGGCAGCATAGTTGACAACTTCCTTTGGCTTGACAGCCTCGTTATCGAGAGACTCTTCGGCCAAAAGAGTGTCATTGCGCTGGAGAGCAGTGACCTCACGAGCAAGACCACGGATGGTAGGCTCGGCAAACACAAGACCAAGAGGTGCCTCGACCTGGAACTTTTGACGGATCTCAAATACAAGACGAGTAGCAATAAGAGAATGGCCACCCAAATCGAAAAAATTATCGTCAAGAGCAATGACAGGGTCAGGGGAAGGAAGAAGACTCTGCCAGATGGAATGGATGATGCGCTCGTTGGCGGTGTAGGATGCCAGTCCACTTGCAACGTCTGTGGAAGGAGCCTTTGCAGGTACGGCGTTTCCGTTGAACTGAGCAGTGTCTGGGAAAGGAAGGGCATTCTTGTCGACCTTGCCATTGGGGGTGAGGGGCATGCGGATCAAGGGAACAAAGACGGCAGGAATGGCGTACGAGGGCAGCTTTTGCTTGAGGTAGTCGCGCACATTCTTGATCAAACGGCGGTAACGATGGCGAGAACGAACATCGGCACTCTCTCCCTTGTCTTCATCATCCTCGGCAGCACTTGCGAATTCCGAGTTCATGTTCTGGACTGGGACAAAGTAGGCGACCAGGGTCTGTTCTTCGTTCTTGTCACGACGGACAAGGGTAACGTTTTCACGGATCATGGGATGCTGGGACAAGTGGGTGTCAATCTCACCCAACTCGATACGGAAACCACGGATCTTGACCTGGTCATCGGCACGACCAGTGCATTCAACATCACCATCAGGTCTGTAGCGACCCAAATCACCAGAGCGATACATGCGATCGCGCTTGCCCTTCCAAAAGTCCTTCCATGCGTCACCTTGGACAACAGCCTCTGACTTGATGTCCTGGTTAGGCTCGGCAACAAACCAGTTGGGAATAAACTTTTCTGCGGTGGGTTCAGGCAAACCCAGGTAACCTTCGGCCAGACCAGGTGCACGCACATAGATCTCACCAATCTCTCCAACACCACACAACTTGGTGCGGTCCTGACGGTTGACAACCAACAACTGCACGTTAACCATACCCTTACCAGCAGGGATGACTTCCTTTTGAGAGCTCAAGAATGCAGGGTGGGAGGAACGCGAAGGAACGACAAAGTATGAGACAGATCGCTGAGTCTCGGTGGTGCCGTACATGTTAATAACAGCAACATTGGGAGCAAACTTTTGGATACGAGCAGCATCACGCTTGGTCAAGATGTCACCGACAAAGAATGCGTTGCGCAAGGTGGGGATGTCGGTCTGGGCATGCGAGGACAACAATTGACCCATGGCAGGTGTCAAATGGGTGATGGTGACCTTTGTGTGATTCATCCACTCGGCGAGACGACCAGGGATACCAATGTCCTCAGCAGTGGGGATATGGAGCTCGGCACCAAAGAAGAGAGGGGTAAAGATGTCGCGCTGGATAGGATCGTGGGCAATACCAGACAGCATGGTGAACTTGTCATTTTCAGTAATGCCAAACTCCTGGGCCATCCAAGGGTAGAAATGGGTGAGGGCAAAGTGGCGACCACGGACACCTTTTAGGGATGGGGTTAGTTTACCAATTCTCTCTTTTTTTGTTGATTAAAAATCTGTCGAGTTTGGTTTACCTTTGGGGATACCGGTACTTCCACTTGTGAAACTAAGGGTACCGATACTGTCGGGACCAATGACAATGTTCATGTCCTCGGCAGCCTTGGAGCGGATAGCATCAAACACGTCCTTTCCACCAGAAACAACACCACCAGACAACACACCGTTGGGCATGATACGGAGAGCAGGAATCTCACAAACCACGTTTTGTTCCTTCTTGATGTATTCACGTACCGAGTCAGCAATAGAACCAGCACGGTCAATGATGACCAGACCGCGAGGCTTAGCTACTGACAGGTAGACTTCCTGACGAGCAGGAGGGTAAGCAGGATCTAAAACACACAATGGCAATCCAGCAACACTGTTAGCCAAAAAGTCAACCTATAAGTTATCCCGTCTTACCAATAACACTGAATGTAGCACCAGCCTTGAGAACACCCATGATGGCCACAACAAGGTCCACACCACGATAAGCATAGATCATGACCACATCCTCACGCTGGATACCCTGCTCAACTAGATAACGCGCCACCAGGTTGGAAGCATGGTGGATTTGCTGGTAGTTGTATGTGACACGGCCACCGTCCTCAAGCGACTCGACAATACATGTGCGCTGGGGGTGCTTCTTGGCGTTTGCACCAAAGATGTCACTGATTGCACCTCTCCACAAAGACCAATGGAGGTCAGCCTTGGGGTCTGGGAGGGGACAGTCACTGGCACCCAAGTCAGAGATAGGAATCTGGCCTACGGGTAAAGGCTGCTTGGATGCAGTTTCCAAGATTGTCTTAATCTGGGACAAGAGGTACTGGATACGTCTAGGGGAGAAGAGGATTTGGTTGTAGACGACCCGTACAGAGATGGGACGCAAGAATGAGGTACGTAGAGAGGTGCTGGCCTCGGGCGAGGTGATGAAGATGGTGAGATCAGCATTTGCAGAGGTAGAAGAGAGCTGCTTCTGGGAGGGGGTGTCGGTCTCGTTGTAGAAACGAACTCGGAAAAGAGGGCGTCTGCTGTCAGGATCGGTGTGTGTGTCCATAAGCTCACTAAGCTGCTCAAAGGGAACCTCTTCATCCAAAGCTTCCTTTTCAACCTATAGTGACAGTTGAGACCACTTTCCATAAACCCACATAAGAAAAGAAAACACTTACTGCATCGACCATCTTGATGATCTCTTCAAAGGTCTGAGTGGGATCCACATTGAGCTTGAGGACCAAGGGGTTTCCAGAGAGTGATGAGGTTCCGACAGCAAACTCTTCGTCGCCAGTGTAGCGCTGAAGAAGAACAGCAAATGCACTAAGAAGAATTGTGAATGGAGTGGGACGCTGGCTGTCTTTAGTGGTTGTGGCCATGGATATCTGGAGAATGCTCAAGAGGGTCTGTTCTGGGAGATCAATGGTGGCCTTGTCCTCAACCGTGCGGGCAGGCAGGGGACGTGGATAGTCTGTTGGGACCAAGAGGTCTGTGAGGTTCTGGAGACGTGCCTTCCAGGATTGGAGGCGGTCCGCACTGGACTGATTGCCAGTTGAGTTTTGGGATGGCATGATATATGAGATGATTATTAAAGAGTATGTAAACGGAAAACAATAGATAAAAAAAGAGAGAGCAGTATTTATAGCTGGACGTTTAGATTATATATATTTATATAACATGTATTGAGATTTGGATTATCTGTGATGGGGATTTCTACATCCAAGATTGCCTAAAGCGGGAAATGCATTAGATGGAAGATCAACCGTCACTTTAAAGCGGACACCTAACCCAAGCCATTGCTGAATACGCTGGATTTGCATGAATTGCAGTCCCTGCTGCTTACCAGCCTCATTGGCTGCATTGGGTGACATTTGCTGCCATTGACAGTGGCAATATAATCTCCAATCAATAATAACCAATTTATCCTTTTTATCTTTTAACAAGAGAAACAATCTCCTTTTGGGGTTTTTTTTTGACAGGACCAAAAATATCGAGAGACAAAATGTCGGAGTCATGTCCTTTTATGGAAATGATCTCTGATGTGATCATCTCCAGCCAATTATAACGTCAATAATTCACTCTTGCTTTGCCATGGAAACTTAAAAACCAAGTCACACTTTTCACATTAAATGAGGTACAAGGCCCAAGTTAAGTATCATATATATTAGTAAAAGGTAAAGTTTAATAAGGGGGTGGTTGTGGTGGTTGTGGTTGTGATCTATCGTTATATTCAATCTAGGCCTCTGTGTAATTGAGATCCTCGTCTACAGCAGCAGCCAGTTTGGAGTACTGGGTCTTGCTCAGGGCTCGGTAATAAATACTCAGTACAATGGCAAAGTAAATCTATCAATTCAAATGATTTTAATATGCCAGCATGATATATATATATATGCCCTCGTATAATTTTAACTTACATGGATAATACGGAGAATGCCTAGGATAGAAATGCTGACTATTCCCTCCATTCGGAACATGGCATCATAGTCTTCTTGGGTCAAGGAATCGCTGGCATTTGAAGGCAGGCTGTGGTCTGTGAATGCAAACCACTTGACAGCAAACATCACTGTAGTGGCTGTGCTTACAAGACAGTCAACCCAATAGAATATCGTATACCATTGGATCAATCTGTAGTTTTCCTATACAATAATAATTATTAAATTTAATATATTAATATATTAATTATCCAAAAATAGAAATCATTTTTTTTAGGGTTAACAGCCTGAGCCAATTATCTTGCTTGGGTGTCCGTGGCTAAATTAATGAACCGTACCTTTTTGTAACCGTAGAGTCCGGCAATAAAGGCACCCATGGCACCAAGAGTGTAGAGGTAGACCAGGAGTGCATCAACAGTAATATATTGGAACATGAACAGACCAAATGGTGCACAAATCTTGTTGAGCTATACCAAGATTAGTAGCGATATCAGCCTTGGATTGTGTCTTACAATTCCAAAGATTGTGATGATGAAGACACCTGATTGTTTAATTTAATGAGTTGAAAATCTACATCTTTAAAGCCAATGATTCCAAATGTCTACCTGTCTTGATGGGAATCACCCCACAGCATGTGCGAGACGAAAAGACTGCTACCATTATAAGGAATATACAAAAATGCAAAGAAAAAAAAAAGAGGCCACTCTTGTTTTCTCTTCTTTTGTAAAGGTCACAAGAGAATCGTCATGTGACTTGTAAAACACATCCTACAAGAAGTGTATCCATAATGATATCACCTGGATTTTTCTACTACCACGAACGCAACTCTCTACCCACTCGACTCTTTTTGACTTTGGTTGTGGACTGTCAAACTCAATAGTGTATCAGCTGTTCATTACAATACCAATTCTTTCGCAGTCAAGGCCGAGATGAAGAGAGAGAAAAAGTCTTTATACACGATTCTGGCGTAATGGACACTCCTCAGGAAGTTTTTTTTAAAAAAAATAACCATAGATCCAATCCACGCCAAGCTTTTTTGAGCCCCCTTTTTTCTCTCTTTTAATAATACGCCACTCGACGTTTGGTTTTCTTCAGCGGATAGCAACATCCTTTTCTGTAAGGCCAAATTTCCCCCCAATGGACCGCACAACAATTGCACGCGTAATTCAATTAGGCCTTTACTTTCACAGCCAAATTTTCACTACATGTAGTGCTCCATCATTCACTGCAGACACAAAAGTCTAGATGATTTCATTATTACAATTGCCTGCTCTGGATAAATATGAGCTCATCAATGGTATTCCTGGCAGCCTGGCCATATATGGGCAGATCTTTAATATCGGTCTCTATCGGGAGATAAATGAATACTTTTCTTGGCACAAGTTATGCTATTTTGCAGACATCCACTCATAAAGCCAGATAAATAGAACAAGCCTATGAGCCGGTAGTCCATGAAATTCAGTGGTTAAACACTGCTGATGGGGTTCTGTGTACTTACCAGCTCGCTCTCTGTGTGGCACCATTACTGCCACAATAGGGTCACGACCGGTCAAATTGCACCACTCGTCCCAATGTACTTGACAGCTCTGCCGTGCAACAGGCCATATAAGGGCCAATTTACTATTGAATGATACCCTCAGCACCTGTCCTAGACGATGGTCTACTCTTGATTAATAGGATTCGGACTCTTTTAAACAAGTTTTAAAAGCAAGAGTCTGAAAGAGCACAACCTAATTGTGGTGCATAGTGCCAAGATAATCTTGACTCAAAACACACTCAACATAAATAGCCTTCCGAACAATCTGGACAGGAACGCAAATATTTTGAACAAAACAGAGCAAAGACCCAGTACCAAAACATGCCCGCCATCCACACTAGCTATATAGTACCCAACACATTATTAGGAAACCCAGGAGAGACAGGCAGAACTATTCCCAACACTGGCAATAATAGTACTGAAATGGCCAAGGCTAAAGACATGTACATCACATATACTTTAAAGGATATAAAAGTAGAGCAAATAGTCATCAGCCTCTTTATCACTATAAACAATAATGTCGGCCCTCCCCTTGAAGACAACTATTGACTGCAATAGTTTAAGAGAAATATCAGACATCTTTTTTAATCACACCCTGACATTATCGTCTTGCAAGAAACAGACACTCACAATTACAAGCAGCTTATTATGTGTGGACTCGTCTCTTTATCCCCAAATCTCACCCTCACTCGCATTCCAATTCCTAAATATTACTGGGCTATCCCTGCCAAGAAAAGTCATTTGTCTGATTTGTTTTATCTCCTCCATGTCCTAGTTATCCACGCACCTGCTAGCCATAACATCACTCGTGTTGTATGTTCTTCGGAAAGAAAATATCAAGATGAATAAAATTAAATATAGGCAGTAAATGGGTACTTTGAGAGTATATATATTAGCTTGTCTTTATTATGATATAAGATGTGTTGGTTTTTATACACTTTACAACATGCCATTGCTCTAATGTCTTGGACTTTCAGACATTTATGGTTCTTTACCATATTTAAATACAGTGTGGCTGGTAAATATTGTCATTTTGACACATTGGCGGCTTTAATTTGTTTTTCTTCACATTTGAAAAGGTTGTATTCTATTACTTCCACAATATGATTGACTTTCATAATATAGCTGATATTTTGCTATAAAAATTGCTATTTACTTTTTAATAAGAGCTGTAAATGTGTATACTTTATTATTATTATTCTTTGGAAATTTACAACCATATTTGCAAAAGTGGACATTATGGTTTTTGAGAATGAACAATGCGATTTTTCGAAAGCGACAATTATTTTTGCCCAAACCGACAACTATAATTCAATAACTACCATTTGTTTTTGCTTTGGCTTGGTAACATTTATTTTTCACAAGGGTGAAAAAATTCACTCGACTGAATCGATAACAGCCTGGCGCCAAGAAAACACAGTTGGCAAGGAGGGCAGCAAACGACTCGAGACTTCTGGGGTTTTTACGGCATATATAATTCTATATATCTTTCTCTTATAATGTACTGGTCGCATATAATTAAGTTTCCAAAGAAGATCGTATTTTCTATTTATTACGATTTTAGTTCATACGCCTGAATTTTAATAGCGTAGTATTTTTACTTACTGTAATAAAGAACGGTATATGTATATATATATTCTTTTTAAAACATTTGATATCATTCTGGTAAATATTTACACAGCCAGTCGCCAGTTTCGTCTCTGTGTTTGTGTTAAGGCCTCCCGCAAACTCTATAAGTATTACTACTGCTTCTCATAATTATTGTGGAGGTATGGATTCAAGTTACGGTTGTCAGGAAACTCAATATAGTTCATAACCAATCTTCGGATTGAGGAAAGAGCGGGTGGATAATCGTCAATTCTTTCCAACAAATCGCTATATTCCTTACAAAGGGAAACAACCTTGAGGGTGCAGGCATTCTTAATTTCATCACAAGTATTTTTTGTTAAAGGTTTGCTTCAACACTTTGTCGGTCACAGTGTCACTTAAATCTATGATATTAATATTCAACAAACTATGAAAAGCCTACTTGACTATGTCTACAGAAATGCGACTAGGACAAATTAATGTCAAGCATAGGATTGTCTGGTCGTCAATTGTCCACCACAAGTCCACCTTTCCTTCTTTTCAATTTCTTTCCCAAAGTCACCTCTTCTACCTTCCGAACTCACACCACCCCTTCTCCAAAGACAACCTGACATTATACTTACCCAGATATAATTAGCAATCTATTTCTTAACCTTTCATATAAATAGTCAGGAAGTTAGCATTCAATAAAAAACGAACAATTCTACTCTTATTTTTCTTTTGATAAAAGAAGTCGTATAAACTTTACTCTAATATTCTTGCCTGAAGAGCGATATCATTTGCCGTTGTTGCTACATATCGTTGGATAAAAATACTTTGATATAAAATATATATACATACTTCTTGGACAATTACACTATACAGCAATCCCAAAACGTGTCACTAGTGATATTTAAAAATAAATAAAAAATATTTATTTCCATGTTTAAACACTTTTGGTGGAATGAGATTGAATGTCTGGCCCAACCTTTACAATCCTGCTTAATTATTTCATAGTTACTAGACTTTATTCTCTCGTATGGTACATTTAGCTTTAACTATCGACCTTGTTAGAATTTGTTTCAATTTCGTCAGATAAAACTCTACAGGTAAAAAATAATAATGGTGTTTAACATATGAACATACTGGAAAATATAATTATAATCTCTGCTATGTAACCGTCTCTTACTATCGAATCTTTAAGACATTAAGGCTTTTTTTTTAAAGCTATTTAATTAAAAATAAAGCCACGGGATACATCAATCAATACTATGGCTATCCAACACGCGGCTCAGATTTTTGCTATCTTTATTTTTGCAAAAGTCTTGGGATTTTGAAAAGTATTTAAAAAAGTTAGTAAAGTCCGAATGCACCATACAAGATTTCTTTGGTATCCAAATAATACTTAAAGTTCTTTAGCTTGGAAAAGCATTCATCGACAGGATCCAAGAAAGGAGAGTAAGGAGGAAGAAACCTGAGTTTGTGCTTGTTCCTTTCTTGTAACTAGTTACCGAGAAAGGGATTATAATGAGTCCTGGCATTGTCCATGACTAGGCGGCAAGGGCTAGTATTCGCATTATCCAGTTTCTCGACCAATTGCTGAACAAACTCTTTAAATATTGGGCCTGTAAAACATCAAGTTTAGTTGCCACTATTACAGAAAAAACGTAGATAAAAATACAATTCTTGTTGTGCAGAATGCCCTCAGGTTGAAGGCTTAATATGAATCCTTTTCTTTTGCGATGAGTCTCTTCATCATCTCCCTTCTCCTCCATTGGAGTCAATCTCTACAGTGTAATCCTTTCAACATTATTTAAAAAATTGCACAAAGTGAACGCGCTAATGCTACAAAGGTCATCAAAATCTTCCAAAAGTGCGGCTTTTAATTCCTCTAGAATGATGGTGTTGTTTTCATTGACAGCATTGATGATAAATTGACAGTGATGGTCCTGGATGATACTTCCAAGATCGCCTAAAGAATGGTATTTGATAGTTCCTGACTTTTAGAACCTCTTTTTAATTCCACAGACTGTCTGTCTAGGAATGTCAAGCTCTTGAGAGACCTGAGTTGGAGTATTGAAATCGTTCGCCTTCTTTTCAATTATTAAATCATGAATATGTAGAGACCTAGTAAGCTGTAGGCGTCCTAATCTATTGATGGTTTTTTTATTCTGGTTATTGGCAAGTTATTCTGGGTTCTGGAATTTTATTGATTTGAATATCTTTGTTATTGGATACTTGGACTGTATTTGAGTGAAAGATAAAGAGTTAGTGAGCTGGCTTCACGAATTAATGTAGTTTTGTGTGCAGCCTTACATCACCATTTCGATACTTCAACAATTCCCATTTAATTTGTACCAAAAGGCAAAAGTTTGCAGAAAAAGCTCATTTGGGTCCGAAAATCCTGTATATCAATTCACTGGGATATATGTATGTATATCTTCCCCCGTATTCTCCTGAGATAGATCCAATCGAGCAGTTTTGGTCAATCGTCAAGAGTAAAGTTGAGTAAAATAAGTTTTTGGTAAAAGATTCGCTCATGGCAAGGATCAGTGAAAAACTTAACAGCTTGTATTTTAGTAATTTCCAATGCTTTGTTTCTCATTCTGCTAAATGTTTTGACAAGTGTCTCAGCAAAGAGAGGCTATAAAAGGCTATAAAATATCCAATCCAAAAAAAAAAAACGCTCAATACACATAAAACTGGTCTCGCAAAATTTTCCATTATAATAAAAATAACAAGATTTATTGAATTGCCCAAAAAACATGTCTTACTTCCTATGAAGAAGAGGTAGGTGTCTGGGGAAATATTGATGCACACATAAATGTGTGGGAAACTAATGGAGGTATATACGGTAGGAAATTTACATAAGGGTTATATAAGAAAAAAAAGCATAGAAGACATGGGAAGAAAGCATATCATAGGCATAAAGTCGAGATAGTGGAGAGGGCTAGTCAAGAAGGTGGGAAGAAGAAAACAAGAAATGGAGGGTCTTGTCCACCGAGTCACTCACGTGGACAGAAGTGAAAGGAATGTCGTCAAAAACTCGTCTCCAGTAAGCCTTCCAAACTTCAGCCAGGACACCATCCAAAACATGGTAAGAGTCAATAGAAGGGGATGATGGATGGAGATCAAGAGTATATAAGGCGTGAATGAGTGTAGATGGGCTTTTCGGAGGCTGAGACAGCCATAGTGGAAATGTCAAAGTCCAAACCCGCCAAACAAGAGGACATTCGGCCAGTAGGTGTTCGGTAGTTTGAGTAGGGTGGTCACATAGACGATGCCCAGGAGACACGGCAAGGTCAGGGATAATGTCATGTAGAACGGACGCAGAAGAAATGTAGTTATGAAGGAGAGGATACCATATGTCGCGAGTGGCAGTAGACATGGTTAAACACCAAAATAATGTCCATTGAGAAGGTGACAAACGAGAAGCAAAGTGGTTGTTGAATCCAACATAAGCGTAGATTGAAACATTAATATAAATTACAGATATTTAAGTATATTGAATAACTAATATGCTCGAAGTGCACTAAAGATTGTACCTTTCCAAATACATTATTCATACGTAAAGACACACTAGTTAATAGTATTATGCAAAATAACAAGTCATATCTAAAAGCTGGTATAGAGAGAACACATTACAGACTCCTTCCCGTAGTAAGGAGTCAATTCAATATCCACCAAATCAAAAAAATAACTTCTTTAACTCTCTCATTGCGTTATACCCACTTTTGCTTAACAAGTCATGTCTGAAAATATACGAGTGAAAACAGACGACATTTGACAACAATAAATGTGTTTATTAATTTTATTTAGTATTTGGTGGAGCCACCACCTGCCTTCTTCATTTTGGCTATACGATTTAGCATTAACATGCAATGCCTTTCACATACTTCAACGGGTATTTTTTTCCACTCTTTATAGATTGCGGAATCCAGCTCCTTAATATTTTTTGGAGCTGGTACTCTTGCCCTTACTATGCGCCCAAGATAAGCCCACAAGTTCTCGATAGGACTGAGATCCGGGCTGTTTGGCGGCCATTCCATTACTGGAATACCCTGACACTTCTTCCAGTCCTCAGCCAGCTTTGACTTATGACAAGGAGCATTGTCTTCTAGATAAATAAACTCCCCGTCATTATGTTCATTCAAATTGTCCATGAAAGGGACAAGTTTTCTGCCCAGTAAGTTGATATAGGCATATTGGTCAAGAGTGTTGATTATGGTCTTCAAAGGGCCGACTCCTCCTGCCCACACTCAGCCCCACACCATTACAGAACAACCGCCAAACTGCATTCTTGGCATAATACAGTCTTTCCTGAACTTTTCTACTGGAAAGCGCCACACTCGCATGTTTCCATCCTTGGGAAAAAGCATGAACCTTGATTCATCACTCCAGACGACACGATCCCATCTTTGATTTGTTTCTTTGGAGTGATGAGCAAAAGCTAATCGCTTCTTTTTGTGCACGTTGGATAGCTGTGGCTTAAACACAGTGCAGCAAGAAGACATTCCAATCCTACGAATGGCACGGTGGATGGTAGTCGTTGAGATGTAATTGCCCATTAAGTCGCTCATGGCTTTAGTCAGCTCTCCGAGTGTAGCTCTACGATTCTTTTTCATTTCACTCTTAAGATGGCGTAAATAACGCTCATTAAGGATCTTTGAACGTCATTTTCGCTTTCTGGCAAATGCAATGCCTGTCTGTCTCCATCTTTGTATGGTCTTTTGGACAGTTGCTTTGGGTATACCAGTTTTGGCTGAAATGGCCGATTGCGTAATGTCATGAAGAGCACCGCCGATGATCAGCCCTTTCTGGTAATCTGTAAGCTACGTTCTCTTATAAAGAGGTTTATTGTTAATTTTGTGAGACATGGTGTGATTCGAATGAGAAAAAAGGTATAGAAAGAGAAAAACAAGAATGTAGTATTGATATGCTATTTGGAGGAGTTTGAATGATGACTCCTTACTAAAGGTATGGGTCTGTAGAACGCCAAAAAACAAAAGATATAGGGAAGAAAGAGATACAAAGATTTTATTAATAAACAGAAAATAAAGCGTGGCTCCAAAAATATCTATCACATTAGACAAAGTTGAGCCAGCATTAAGATTCTTGACTGTACACTATCCAAGTGGCTATGACTGTAGGAACCATGATATTACAAATATGCCAAGGATTTATTATCTGCGGATAGTGTTTCATGTAGGTACACAAGAATATTTAAATATATCCATGAAGAGGTGAGCTTTGGTATTCAAGGTAAAGGATAGACATATAGCTTAAAATGATATCAAAACCAAAGACAGTTATATAATCATTAGCAATTCGATAGTAATGGCTTGTAAAAGTAAGAATACTTGTAAGATATATATAAGGTGGCTTAAAATAAATAGTACTACGTTTGACAAGAGAATAAGAGTATAAAACACTTTTATATTATATTTTATTACTTTCTCTCTCTTTTATCTCAATGGCATCAACATTACTACCTAATATTCTCTCGTATATTGGAACGCATGTTGATGAAGAAGACCGACTTCAATGTGCACTCGTCTGCAAACATTGGAAAGAGCCATTTCTAAACGCCTATTGGGGAAGATGGAGGATTCGCAGGTACGGAGCGGATACCACTACATTGGATTTCAGCAAATCATTTCTGATTAATGCGCACCGTATATGGGCAGTGACATTTTCTTCCACTGAGTTGAGCGATTATGGAAAACTTTTGGAATTTCAGCGATATTCCCCAGGGATAAGATGTTTTGAATTCTATGGTACTACATCAAGTACATTCTCTATTACAGACGCATTGGACTGGAATCTTTGGCAGTCGTTGACGTATCTGAAAATATCTTTGGACAATAAATCTGAAACAGTATCCTTGCAGAGTTTATTCACAGATCTGTCGGTATTGCATTGTCTTGTTCATCTTACACTTGATCTACGATATGATCTCGCTGAGCGATCCTCCATTTCATGGAATGACTTTGAATCTCTTCACTACCATCTACCACGACTAGAGTATCTAAAACACAATATCCTTTTCGAACCAATAACAAGAGACGAGATTGAAAACATTAAAACGGTCAAGCCAGCACAAACCATGACAAGAATACATTTTAATATGAATCTCAACACTCACTGGTTATTCTACTTTGCATCAAAGTATCCAAATATCCGACATTTCAGCATTAAAAATTCTTGTGATCCATACTTTCGTGCTTCAATCAAATATAGAGATAAACAATACCAAGCAGACTTTCAATTGCTTTCAACACTCGACCAGTTCTTTCATTGCTTAAAAAGGGCAGTTACATCGCTTGAAGATAAGAATATTTATTCATTCTTTATATTCTACGAAACTCTCGGGCACTTTGGTACAAACATCGAACATGTTAAACTAAAATATATGCTTCCGAGTGAAAATGGCAATGTAAACAAATGTATACGGCCTATTTCCGAATCATTAAAGTTTTTGGAGATTAAATTGTATACACATGAAGTAATACGTCTTGATGTTTGCCCAAGACTAGTCACATTATACATATCTGGACTCCATCAGCCCCGAATTGAAGTAGATGAAATCTTGGAGTGCTTCCCAGCCTTGCGCTCATTATCTCTCATCTGGGTCTCCTTTTCTCTCTCAACCAATACACGCACATACACTCCGCATCCTTTACAGAAACTGAAAATACAAGGTTCATATATCGACGACGACGCCATTCGTTATGTATCCGTCTGTTGCAACCAACTCAAGCATGCGATGATAATTGATATTCGCTATAATGGAATAAATAAGTATTGTTATGATGATGAAGATAATAATATCCCTGAAAAATTGATTTTCGACATGTCAATGACAAATTTGGATACATTTGTATTTACCATTTCGGGTAGCTGGTCACATAGTCTCGAAGTCTTTCCCAAACACTACATTATTGAACAGATGGACAACGACAAGGATACATTGCAAGCAACTCAACAGTCACCTCGAATAAACTGGTATCATGTGTACTGTGACAGAACAAACAGAAAACAAAAGATTTTGGAATGGGAGCTTGGAAGACGTGATATCGAATTTTGCCAGAGATATTTCAAAGACTTTGATCGCAGAAAGAAGCGTGGAAAAGAGCGAAAAGATATTAAAAAAAATGGACTTGGTTATAAGCAAAAAAGATTCTGGAAAAAGGATTTAAAATACGGTGTTTTTGTATTTCGGTTTAAATCTGTCAAGAACCATTTTTTTCGTCTCAACTTCAATTAATGATAGTATGAAATTTAATCAGATGTATTATTTTTTATTAATATTTCAGATTTCAATTATTTTTCTCTAATTAAACTGATTATGAATACCCAATATTTATATTTTCAATGTTAGAAAGCTTGTGGTAAACAAGAGTACTTTAGTATTACAGAAAAAATTGCTCACCCAAGAGAATTGAAAACACAAAAAGACTAGTGAATCTTACATAGGGACAAAAAAGAGATTCTTTAGGAGATCATAAATGATCCAACACAGGCAATGCTAGTTCTGAGAAAGTCTGCCTCCACACCTACATCTGCCAAGACTTTCCGCAAATTTCTTCATAAATGAGGAATATGCTCTCAGATATTAATTAAAAAGCCCAATATCTCCAAAGAAAAGGAAGGAAAAGCGTTTGAAATGGGCAAAGGCACATATCCATTTGAGCATCACAAAATGCAACTCCATCGTCTGGTCTGATGAATTGCGTTTCAAGCTTCGGTGAAGTGCTGTGTGCCAGAGAATTCTTTGGTATATCACCACTGGTATTTTACCCACTTTCACCTCACCAACCATAAGGTTTGGAGATAATTCTGTAATGGGTATGTTTCTTTGGCAAGGGTGCCAGAGATCTAAAATTTGTGCCAGGAAAAATGGATTCCAAAAAGTATATCCAGACCTTGGAATGGGGATATATTATCTCTCTTGCTAGATTCAAGTAGAAATATAGTTGGAGACGCCTCAGACTACAAGAGGACAGCTCCAGATGTCATGTAAGCAAGTTGACTATGATGCGGAAGAAACAGCACAGGTTGAAACCTTTATATAACTGGCCAGCTCAAAACTCTGATCTCAATCCAATTGAGCACCTTTGAGAATATATTGACAAAATAATCAGGTCCAAAAGATATAACTTGATAGTTTATATTGTATCAGGCATGCTTTGGAGAGGGAATGGAGGCGTATTCCCAATGAATACTTGAAAGAACTACTTTACAGTATGTATAAAATGTGTCACGCAGTCATAGATGCCAAAGGCGGTCTAACAAAGTATTAATAAATAATCAATATTATTATATATTTTAGAAGAAAACGCTCTTTTGTATCCGTCCCAAAATATCCATACTCATTACGTTATTTTTTCCGCCTTTTTTCATGCGCTAATAAGTGATGCTTTTTTTTTGAAGTTTTTCAGACTATAAAATGTTTAATTTTTACCACGTAGCGTACTGCTCACTAATCGATGATAAAGGCCTAAAATATAGCAATAACAACTATATTTTCTTTGGAAAATTTTCGTCCCAAAGAATTGATGATGATACAGCCAGAGTCTCTGCTCCTTCGAATAATAAGAATAGGTCTTTGGTCCAGTCGGTTTTGGTACTCGGTGATATCACCGTATCCTGGGCTTATGAATGATGAGTTTTGCATATTTATCACATTGTATGTATTATCCCTTCCCAAAAAACAAACAAACGCAGTACCTGCTTGGGCCGAAAGATATAAGGAAGAAATAGAAATCAAGATTTTATTAAAAAACAGAAAATAAAGCGTGGCTCTGAGAGCACCTATCACTTTAAATAAAGTGGAGACAACATTAAGATGGTCCGTGTTCAAAGTGACACGATATCCTTGGGTATAATATAATCTTAACACACATTTCTCTTTATACTGAAAGGTTTGATTTGGCGGTCAGGATTGTTTATTCTGAATAAACCGTTTAATATTGACTGTCTATTGTCCTGTAATGTACTTTGAGTGTTATGTAATTCTTATTCCAAATATTTTGTATCATGGCCTGGTGCTTTACAATACAATATCTATCAGAACTCATCTATTAGGTAGAATAAGTTGGCGTACAGCAGATGTTCATCTAAATCATATTATACTTTATCGCCCTGGTGAAAGTTCCTAGGTTCCATTATCTTGTTACATTCACACAAGGTACTAAGCATGGATATAATGTATTTGTTTCCCTGTTGTTCTTGTGATAAACCAATGGTCAATTATTGAATAATATTAGTTTTCGTGATAGACATGAATATTTGTTTCCAAGTGGCATTTGATAAAGTAATTGCAGGGCTCATGCACTTGTGAGCCAGCCTTTCTTGGCAAACAACAATCCGGATGGCAATTTCAAAAGGGATCTCGGCTTTAATACAGCGGTCCAAAGGTTCTATATTGTGAACCCTTGTATTTTTTTATATATATTTTCCCATTCCTTTATTGATAATGACACTCGATTGCCCATATTTTAAAAAGTGTTTACACCAAAGCCTATATGAAACCTTGGCTTCTGGGTAGTACACCCCAAAAACAGAAACCAGCTATTCATTTCCCAATCCAAAAAGAAACTAGACATCAACTTCTTTATCCCACATATTTTAGACACAAAGCACATTGGGGCTTTGGATTTATACTTTAATTATTATATATATTTTGATAAAATAATAAAAAAGAAATATTAATATATGGTGTGGCCACCATGAGCCTTTATTACGGCTCTTACTATTTCAGGCATACTTGCGACAAGAGTATACAATACTTCAGGGTCTAACCACTCCCACTCCTGAAGAATACAAGCCTTGAGGTCATTAACATTTTTAATAGACCCCTTCCTCTCTTGAACCTTGGCCTTTAAAGCATGCCAAACATGCTCGATCGGGTTGAGATCTGGACTTTGGGATGGCCAGTAGTCAAATCGCTGAATTTCCCAACGATTCTTCCACCATGTCGTACACGAGCCAGTATGACAGCTGGCCCCGTCTTCTTGGATTGTGAACATCGTGTCATGTTCCTCGTTCAATTTCTGGTACCATGGATTGAAGTCCTTGGACAAACAATTGACATAGGCGTCTTGGTCAACAGAGCCTTCAAGAAAAGATAAAGGGCCGAGACCACCAGCCCAAAATCAACCCTATACCATGACAGAACCTTTTCCATACTTCTCCGTTGTAAGGGTATGTCTTTCTTGGTGTCTCTCGCCAGGTTTACGTATCACAGATGGGTCAGAATCATTGCCCTTCACCATGAATCTTGACTCATCTGACCATACCACCCTACTCCAGTCCTCGATGCTAAAGTTGGCTCTAGCTTTAGCCCAACGCAGCCGATTCTTCTTCTGTTTGATGGTAAGGCTAGGCTTTGATACGGGCTTGTAAGATATGAAGCCTTTTGCTCTTAAATATCTGATAACTGTCTCTCTACAGACAATGACACCTGCGGCTGCCAAATTACCTTGGTGGTATGAAAAACTTTCAAACGGATTCCGTCTCACATTCAAGCAAAGACTTGTAACATCAGTGACACTAACCTTGTTTGGTCTTCCAAGTCTAGGCTTTGTACTAGTTGTACCAGTTTCTTTCCAACGTTTGATGGTGGTGCTAATTGTTGATCGAGGGATGCTCATGTAGTTCGCAATCTCAGTTGGGGTATGGTTGGCATTAGAGAGTCAAATAATACCTCCACGCTCAAACCCAGACAACTCGTGTCTAGGGTATGGGCTTCTGGTTCTTTTATTTCTCGATGACATGAGTGATTAAGTTAGTAGAAAAGGCTCTGGGAAGAATAACAAAAAAGGGACGTTGAAAAAAAAGAATGCTTATTTTTAAGAGTGTCCCTCATTTATTGGGTCTGAGTGTAGAGAGATAGGGAGAAGACATCCGTTCTTGTATATTAAAGACAGTGGCAAACTAAAGATACCCTTATTTTTGTTGCAACGTTCATCAGCCTTGCTTTTTTTTATTGCATTCGTTACTCCTAGTTGTATTTCTTTAAATGGCAAGACCTATTTCGATCCTGTGAAGTTGGACACAGAGACAGTTGGGTGGTGTTGCGAGGGTTGAAAGATATTGATTGAGCGGATACATAGTCGATGAAAGGCATCGAGAACAAGCAAACCAAGCGGCATATCCATCAGAAGTTTGCGTAAATCATCCAAGGTATTCGGTAACTGGAGAGTCCCTAATTAATGCGTGGCATAAAAGTCATTGGATGGAACCACCAAGAGATAAAAGGTAATGGATCGTCCAATGATTTCCAAACCTAGAATACCCTCCATGTTTTGTGCGTCGAGGGCATTCTTGCAAAATTTCGCTACTCGTATTTGATCCTTCACCAACAAAAAAGTTGTTTGTTTCATGGTATGCTGATTTCACTTCACAGTATCCATGGCTGGTCGACCATTTTACACCATTCAAGCTTGTTATGGTAAGATCAGGACAACATGTCCACAGGTTTTTGTTTTTTCGTGCTTCGAATGCTATGTCGTTTGTCCATCGAAGAAACACCCTTTCTTCAAGATCATTAACCAGGCCACATAAAAACGGGTCAATGAATCGTGTATTAAGCTCGGATTCGTTCACATCCTCTGCAATTGGCACACGAGGTAACTTTTTAACTAACTCGGCCAGACTATTGGCAAAGTTGCGTTCATTTGGCAAAATATCAAGTTCCAGAAGTTTCGCAATTGCTTGGCTACGGCTGATTGCTTCAATGTCCAGATCTTGTATAATGCTGATCATATTAGTCACCGTTTCAATTTCCATACGAGGCGAATTCAAGCCATAAATGTATTTAATTTTGTTAATGGTTGCCTTGAGGCTGGCTTCGCAGAAATTCTGTGACAAGCTGTCTGGATATTTATTTTGTAATGTTGGGGTATACGGCGGATCTTTGATTACAGTGCAGTGTAAACGAGAGGTCCTTGAGTTGGGAAGGGAGTTTCACGCACGGTGGCTGGAGGGGAGTGGGGATGAGGCAAACAGGGGTAGCCCAAGCAAGGATACATGCTATCAGGAATACCGAGGTTCTTGAATCGACACAGACAATGCTAAATGACTAGAGCGACCTATGTTCTCCACGACAAATACAGACTTAATGGGAAAAAGAACTATTTTTTTTCCAAGGATGTAATAACGAGATATAAATGCAATAGCTTTAATAGTGGTACTAAATAGTGAGATTAAAATCGCCACTAATATGGATGCCGGGTTGAAGAGGACGGGGATTAGGAACGGTGGAGATGTCAAGAAAGACAGCGGCTTCACCATGAAACTGGTTATGTCGGTCCACGTAGGTGCGTACATGGAGAACCTTACCAAAAGG
The DNA here is from genome assembly GCA_022702545.1 of Phycomyces nitens. Lineage (NCBI taxonomy): Eukaryota > Fungi > Mucoromycota > Mucoromycetes > Mucorales > Phycomycetaceae > Phycomyces > Phycomyces nitens. The sequence continues at coordinate 1,784,659 of JAHRBC010000008.1, read as the reverse complement.
TTGTAGGGTGGCAATGAGAGGTGCACTAAGTTCTTCGGACAAAATACAGGCTGGAATCTGGTACAGGTTGACTTTGGCAACACTGGTGTCAGAAGAGAAACCGGGAGAGGCGAAAAGACAGGACCTGTAGACAGGTCAAGCCATCTGTAGTGGCTTTATGTCGTACGCTCGGATCAGCAAAGAGGACTTTGACTACAAGGTCCTGAGTCTTAGTGGTGCGAGGGATAAAGGAAGCAGCAGGTCCGAGTTGCTGGACCATGAGCTCACAGAATTCGTCAGAGGTAGCAAGCTTTCCAACGTGGAAGACAACGCTTGTAGGTCGCAGCATGCGGGCCCAAACAGCAGCGGCAGCATCCTACCAAATGAGGACTTCACTACCGAGAGCAGTGAAGAGAGGAACAACTTTGTTTGTATGAAGGGAAGGTCGAGTGGCGGGTTTATGAATGGAGGAATTTACTCCATTCCATGGTCCTGAATTATGTTCACCGTTAGGTGAAGTATCTGGGGTGGACATTTTATGCAACTGTATATACGTATTGTAAAACTAATGCGTATAATTCTTTAGCAGAGTAAGGGGGCGCGCAAACTTGTTTGTAAAGTGCGCAAATTCTAACGGGAAAACCAGTAGTGGGATGTGGTCATCTGCAAATCCAAAGTATACCCTTTAGCCCAGACTGAATTGTATGGATGGCTGACCCTGACACCATCACAATTTGGTGATAATAGTAAAATTGAATTGATCGCCATAGCATGGTGTATATTATCTTCAATAGAGAGCTTCCGTTTTTGTTGTAGGATCGAACGCTGGAATTCGTAAAATGCGTTTGTCACATAAAAATGCTGAGCGACAAAATGATAATCATGGTCCCACAGGCGAAAAACACAAATCTTTTGGATCCAACAGTTCCATCTCTAGATAGTGATCTTCAGTTCTTATGCTCGAGCGCCACTGTGTACGAGATGAAACACAATGGCTGTCATTCAGATGCTGTTGTGCTGTTGACAGTGATTTTGTAAACTGGGGTTGATCGGCTAATGATTGACGATGGCAAATATAAAAATAGTCTTTCAATTCTTTTATATCTACATGATGCGCGGAACAAGCTGGGCAATCGGTGTGTGCTTCAAATGAACCCAGGAATGCTTCCACACTTCACAAAGGTATATTGCTCGTTGCATTTTCTTCGAAATCCCAGAGATCTGTAAAGTGTTTTCAAAGTCTCTGAGGTGACGAGACTAAAGTTTCGCATTCAAAACATTTGTTTACAATTGTAATGGGTTTCGATGAAGATGCCATAATAACTTACTGTAATGACTTTGGACGTCGAGTTTAAAAGAAGCGGCCAGTTTAGGCAACTAGGAGATGATAGAGACTTGAGCTTGTGAAAGATACAAACAATGGGATAGATACAAACAGTGACATTTCTAGAGATACTTGTGATTATAGAGGTTGTAGCGACGCTTTTACCCTTGACCACAACATTACAACAGTTTAAAAAAATGGAATAAAGTGTTTCACTTTTTTGAAATTGGCGACAATTTCAAACAATCATTTGAGTTGAGCATTAAGTTGCATTGATTTGGGTGTGTTGAGTTGAATGCGTTGAGAAGATCGCGTTGAATTGAATGCGCATGGTTGAATGCGCATGGTTGAATGCGCATGGTTGAGTGCGCTCCACTGAAAAGAAACTCTCAATTCCCATATGTATACTCTTTATTTATTTATTTATTACAATATGTATACGTCAGATCAGCGAATGACCAATAGCACATAATCAAATTCTTTTGTTTTTATTTCTGAATATTCGTCCAAATAAAGAAATTATGGTAACACATAAAGATCCCCCGATTCACGATGGATAATAGGGGTGGTCAGGTAAAAGTATTTTTTTATTGGTGGGTGTCTCAAGGCCTGATGCATGTAGGCATATAGGCCACCCACGAGAACGAAAGAGAATAATTGAAAATATACAGGTAAACAATAAAAAAGAAACCCCTAAATACTGGGGGAGAAAAGAAATAAGGGATCAGGGCCTCAGTGGTGCCACTGACTGTTGGAGATACTCCCATTTACTCTCCAATTGCAGTTTCCTCATGCTAGACCGAGCTGTCTGTTGTTTCAGCCCGAAAAACATCAGTTTCAATTAATAAGAATTACTTTTTTTTATTTTGAAAAAAAGAGAATATATATTTATTGTTGAGTGCGAGATCTGTGAAAGTTAACTTCATATTTGTCTTATAGATCTTGAAAGGGTTGAAGAGATTGCCGACACATATCATATATGCTGTGCTTCTTCTTATGTGGCATATTGTGATAACGTACCATGGTCTTGGCTAGCATAGTGTAGTGTCTGACTCATATTGATGTACTGTTGAAAAAAGATAGTAGATTGCATATGTGATGTAGGAATTTCATCAATAATGATGGCGGAAGAGGTAGAAAATAAAATAGGGTAATGCATATGGGTTTTTGTAAGATACATATGTTTACAAGGTCAAGTTCTTCTTTTGAAATCAAAGCATGTACACGACATAACGGTGTTTGAGTGGGAGACCTTAACCATATAAACAGTATTTTGGTCCACAAAAGATTGGACTTGCCATTTTCCATTCTCTGGTACATATGCAACGATCATCAAGCCCCTGTCATCGTCATTAATCTCCTCACCTTCCATCTCCCAAATCAGTTGTTGTCTGGTAAATGCACTCATTGCACCATTGCTTGACATCACTCTGTCATATTACGGAGTAAGATAACACTCAACATCATGAACCAGAATAAAAACAAGTTTGCCAAGACGCTTGTTTCTTGATCTTTTAATAAACACTGTTTTCAGCTGGTCATGCCACTATTCAATATAATTGTTCATGAGCATGTGAGAATATTGGCGTTCGTGATAAGATCCACTTCAGATCTTAAACTTGTCTTTATTGGACCAGTTTCTTTCAAGGTAATCCAAGAAAAGTTCTTGGTCTTTGAATTCCTCTGTGAAATGAACGAGTTTCTGATGAAACTCATCCAAATCTTCTTCATATACAATGCTTTAAAGAAACCGCATCATTTCACCACGAAGAAGTCGAGACTCAGAAGGAGAACCCAAGATCTTGACAGTCTTTGATAACTTTCTATTCTAAGCTTGAGTTGGATAAAAGATGTAAAACTGGATATGTGTTCTTGGAAAGGTAGTTTGGATGGCGTGTACTTTAGCAGAACAGCAGTCGATATTTATTTGTTGAAGGTTAACAAAACATTTTGAAGCCATTGGACAACTGGCGATCCTCTGCCAATTTATTCTCGAAAAGAGTATAAAGAATCTCATTTGCTTTCCCAGAGATCCCGTGTGTCGCATCTAAGCAGAATGCTACTGCCCTTTCACTCTTATTTTTCTGGATGACTGACATGAATCCATATGCAAATGCAGATAGATCAGGAGAAAATTCCATATCTGCTTTGAAAATAGAAAAATCTATAGCCAAAAGTTTGACATTAATCCAGATCAAGAAGGAAGCCATCTGGTCTTTATCAAAATGATACAGTTTCTTATTGATCTACAAGACATGATATTATAATGAATAATATTAAAATGGCTTTATTCTTGGGACTTGCCTTGTTTATCAAATTCCAAATGTCATAGTAATTGACTTTTCTCTCAGAGTTTCTGCCATATCTATCAATTGCTCTGAGCATGTCAATTCTGATTTGACTAGCAGATTTTGATGACTACTCCAGCTTCTGTACCGACTCATAAAGATATTTCTTGGCAAGAGAAAGAGTACGGATATTGTCACAAATATGATTAGGAATATGCTCAGCATGATCTTTTTGCAATAATAAATTCATAAAAATCGGGTGTCTGGAAAGAACCTTTGATACGAAGAATAACTGGGCATTTATTCTTCTTGGATCGCTTTTGTACAACACCTAGAGCTGCCTTTGATTCATAGGTTCCTGCGCAATGACAGCAGTACTCTTGGAAGGAGTACAACTTAATATTACTGCCATTGGCTACTTGTTTGAGTTTGGAATAATCCACTTGACAACAAATTATTCACTGATCTCTGTCAAGCACTCTTTCCATTCTAAAGTTTTGACTCTAATGGTATTATTGAGTTTGAGAGTCTTTACGTCAGAAACAGAAGAGAGCTCCATTGCTTGTGAAATTGTTGCCACTGTATAAACAGTGTTGTTGAGTTGGATGTTGGTGTTAACAGACATTGGATATAGTATTCAAATAAATGTATAGCTCAGGGGGAGGAAAGCTTATTTCAAACAAAAACAATACAAAAAGAGAGAAAGTATTAACAACCACCTTTTTAGATAATCCTTTGTAATCTACAAGGAAATATACACTTTCTTTTTAAAGCAGAGTCGGAACTCTCTTCTTTTAGTTCCCATAAATGTCAATGAGAATTATATTACTTTTTGAATTTTTTTTTTTTAAAAAAAAGAGCTTGCAATATTTACATTAAATAAAGCTTTTTCGATTTTTCGTAATCTTTCTTTGCGTTTGATTACCATTTTTAATTACTCTCCAGTATGATTGAGTATATCAAGTTGGTACTCAACTTGTTTCTGTTTTTAGCTTTTTGCAAAGCCAAATTAATCTAAAGTTAGATTCTTCTCGAGCTCCTGGATAGCCACAGAATTCAACGATTTCTTTACCATGTTTAATTACAAAATACCAAGGTGCTGAGGGAAGCAATTGATGGTTTCCGAAAACCAACAAATAATCATCGTCATAATCATCATCTTTATTTTTAATGATCAAATAGTCTTACATTGTTGTTGAATTTTTGTATCTTTTCAATTTACCTATCGTTATGTCTAGTAAGAAGCCGGTTACTGTCATAATAGCTGTGCTTATTTACGCACTCAAATGCTGTGGCCAGCCTACAACAAACAAGCCTAGTACTCGTTATATGAAAACAACAGAATCAAACAGAACATATAACACTAGCTTTGTTGGATCAAATCATAATGATACATATTTCTATTTTAAAATCTGTTTGAATTATCCAAAAAAAAAGGTTTTGATATTTTGGTATTATGCTACAAACGTACTAGATAACAAATGAAATAATGAGGAAATTGCATTAAACACCCCTATAAAGTATAAGATCAAATGAAGACTAAAGACAACAATATATATTCAGAAAAATACAAGGGAGCTGGCACAATAAATACTTTGTGTGAAATGACAGCTTATAACCGCAACACATTGATCTGTCAGATACGGCCCTGTGAACCTCAACGGAATCAGCCTAGACTGGATGAACTGATTCCTATCTACTCTAAAAAAAAGGATATCTAATGTGGATAAAACTAGGTCATCATTAGGTTTGTACAAATTGTTTGAAGCTAGTATGTCATGCATATCAGATTTCCAGAGTGGGCCAAGTCATTGTAAAGGACTAGCGTGAAAGAAGTATATCGTTAATCCATGTCACTAGTTTCATGCATAAAGCATTATACGTCATTAGCTCTTGGATATGATATACTTTTTTTTATCTAGAGTTGGAGATTTTATTGGTTCAGCTCTCTTTTGAGATGACATTAGTATAGTACCAACTATAGTTATTATTGGTATGATTATCTCTATAGACAAGTAAATAGCTACCAAGCTATTTGGATATAGAGATACTTACAGTATTGCATATCATTGTGATGCATGACTGTGGCCAAGTAAAACTGTCTTTTTTTTTGCAACTAATTTCTTGGCGAATGTTTTGCCATAGGGTGTACCCATGGCTTCCTCTTGATACCAAAATATTTGTACATTATTTAGTGAAACTGTTTCAAATTGTTCCAAATCGTACAAATTGTACAAATTGTACAAATCGTACATTTGTTTTATTGCAAGGACCAATATCGGAGCTGTAAAGAGTATGTAGATTGGTATTTTGACTGCATTGGTTCTTGTGAATAGACTTGTATTTCCCTCTTGTTTATTGAAATCTTCCAATGGCCTACTTTAATACCATTAAACGCTCATTTGCTAATGTAGATCTCTCCAATGGAATCAACACCAATGAGTTTCTAGAGGCCGCAGAGGGAATGGTGAACATGTTTGGTAAGATTAAACAAGAGGTTGATCTTATTTCATTCTGTGCTTATAGACGTAATTGGCTCTACTGCATTTGGATTTGTTCAGAGTGACATGAGTGGAAACATAAAGGTAATATATATATATATATATATATATCCTGCAATTGCCGTGTTTATAATCAACAATAGAGGTTGCGAGTTCGATATGCCTCCGACCCTGACCAAAACAGCACCCTCGAGAGTCTTGTGGACCGAGAATCTGGTGAGCCCAAACGGCTGGCTACAGAAGGACTCCTTTGGCTGATACGGTAAATAGAGACCTGACTGTGGATAAGCATTAAGACAAGCACTCTAGCGCTCTAGAGTTTACAGCAAAGGGATTGCGACGTAGCTTAGACCATCCTAAAGAAGAATTGGCAGAGTCGTTTAGTGTGGCCTATGAAACCACTCTGCGCAAACACCACAACTTTTTGGTACGACCGGTATTTGCTGTAAGTATTATTTAATATTTTTAATATTTAATATATTTAATATTTATTATTTATTTATTTATTTAATTGTTAAATATATGTATTGATGTGACATGTATATAAACAATGTGCTCGTGTGTCTTTATAATCTACGGATATCAATAGTTGGCAGTAAAGTCTTGTCCTTACCGCCAAGACTTTTATGAGCGTATCGACATTGTAGATGATACTGCCATTGGTTTGATGAGGGAGTGGCTGAGTGCTCTAGATATTTTGGTTGATAGAGTTCAGACCCTCTTTAACCAACATCCAGAATACATCAAAGGAATGTAAAGAAAAAATACAAAAAAGAAAGAAAGAAAGAAGAAAATGAAAAAGATGCCATCGTATCGATGCGTGCAGGGGAGGAGGGAGGAGGGGAAGGGGGGGGTTAATGGATGATTATTAGAGGGAAAACACTTGGTTCTTGCGCTTCTCGTATTCATCGAATCGAAGTACAGCATAAGACATGTAGTCAAAGTCAATGTCAGAGATGGTGGCCTGAATCATGGCCCAGAGTCCCCAGTAGAAATGGGAGGCCAGCGAGAATCCATTGACTTCACGGTAGAGGTGCTCAAGGGCCTCGGCGGTTGGTTTCTCTATAGATATGTCAATACGTGTTGTTGAAGCAGGTTATTTACTTACTTTTTGTGCTTTCGAACAAGTACCACTCAAACCATTGGAGCTGGAAGGCACGGTCTGGGTACCTCTTGTAATCACACTCAAACCCGGCAAATTCATTAAAGTGGTTGCCGATATCAAATCCACGAAAAGCATAGCAACCATACTCGTAATCTATAAATGAGGCTTCCTCTATAGAGACCATATGTTATCAGACGAGGTCACAAGATAGAATATACATGTCGCACAAAAGTCTTACCTTTCTGGTCATCAAAGATAATGTTTCCGTAAAGAAGATCATTATGTGAAAATACGATTGGAGAATCAAGCTTCTCGAGTCTCTCCATCAGGTGTTTAAGCTGTATTGAATGTTACTCTTGCTGCCAAACCATTTGGGCATCACTTACATCAGCACTCAAGGACTTCTTATTGAATCGGGATGCAAAAATATTCTGTGCCTTGGGATCAGAGTACTTTTCAGGTACTAAAATAGATGGGCAAAGATGTACATCTCTTGATCAATACTTGTTCTTGCCCCCAAAGTATGTAGTATTTTTCTTTTTATATATATTTTTATATTTATTACCTTGCTCAAGCCAGTTCCACATGGTATCCCACAAGGTCTGCTCTCTCTTGGGACCTTGCTTATTGGTATCCAACTGTACCTGATGCCACTTTGCCAGTCTCTGAGCAATCCATTTTGCAGTCTTTGGGCGTCCAAGATCCTCCACAGACGCAACACGACCCTTGATGTACCCATAAACCAACCCGTTTCTGAAACGACCATAGAGCGGAGGACACATCTTCTGAGTCGAGAGTGTGACAATATTCTAGGTATCCCTTGTAAATACCAAAGTTCTGTATTGCAACCTGCTCAGACATACCACAATCTCCTGCTTGCGATCAATGATCTTTTCCGATCCCTTTCCATAAGCACGGACCAGGACTGACATGTCAGTCGGTTGGTGAGTGACCTTGACCACTAGATAATCATTAATGTTATTTGATGCTCTTAAACATGTTACTGTAGGACAGACTTGCGTTGATTTGTAATCCCATCCTTGCACTGAACAAACTTGATGTCTTGTCTTTTCCAAGTAGGAAACACTCCAGAGATCACCTTGAAGGCACCTTCAAACAGATCCGAGATGAGGACCTCAATGTCAATATAGGGGGTGGCTTCAATAAGACGGTCAATCGAATTCATCATGGGTTCATTTGAAGTGGATGAGTAGGTGATGTTTGGTGGCATTGTTGAAACGAGAAAGAGAGAAAGAGAAAAAAGGATAAAGAGAGGACTCTCAAAAGACACAAAAACTCTCTATAATAAAGTTAAAAATGGCAGGGACGGTGTCTGTAAAAAAAATAATATATATACTATCTTCACGTGATTGGCCAGAGATCAATCCCAAAATGCAGTAATATATTGAAACAATGAAGAATACCAAAGAGAATTGAAACAATGTCTCCCCCACCACCACCTACCTCAATATACTTTTGTATTGGCTAGCTTTACGACTCTTTTTTTTATAATTACTATAACAACAATACGCATAACAATGACGATGAATAATACACTAAGGAGCCATATTATTACTCTCCAAATGCCTTTAATAGTTCCGTAGCCTATCTTGATATCGCAGTCAGTGAACAAATCTGCTTTATTATTGCCACAAAGGCCTTGTAATTAAGAAAAAGTCTAGATTTCACAGTCTCGGTAAATATAAAGCGATTATCAATTATAGAAAGAAAGAAAAAAATCCTTAATCTCTTGTCCTTTTACTATGCACAAGAAACCATTCTCGATAGCTTGTCGTTATTATGTAACACGCTCTCCATTCACAATTATGGAATTACAACCGAATGCCTCAACGGCCGCTATTAAGAAACGCTATTATGAGCTAGCCAAACGTCTTCACCCAGACGCACCTGGTGGAGACCTTGAGAAGTTTAGGGAGCTATCAAAGGCATACGAGTTCCTTTCGGATCCTGTCAAACGCAATACGTTTGGTACTGTTGGTTGGGATGTACCTCAATCAGCTGATCCCTGGAATCCATCTCACAATCCATCCAATCAATCTTACAGGCAATGGGCTCCAGAAGAAGACTTCTTTTATCAGAACCCACCTTTTGTGACCCCCAGATTTACTTCGAATGCCAATTTTTTTGCAATCCTTTCAGGAGCAACAGCCCTGGGAACCATTCTCTGTGTCTGGTACTTTACTTCTACCCGCTCAAAGTTGATGCTTGAAGCCGATCGCCATCACGCACAGGCCAGTCGAGATCTCGAAAGGGCTCGTACTGGAGCCCAACGGTTTGGCAACCAGCATGCAGTCAACCGTATGCTGGAGCAGCGGATAAAAGGCACAGGCCAAAGCAATAAGCACGACGATTGAAATGACTATGGATTATTGATTGGTATTACACATTTATTACAATGATTTATTGAATATATACAAGCACAATATATATATATTGATATATATTGATATATACTGCTAAGAATAATAATTAATCAGCCTTCTGGTCCTTGAGACCTTTCTTGTCCATCTGCTCAACTTCAAGGTTGTAGCGTCTGGAAAAGACCTCGATATAATAGTTTGCTCCATTCCAGACACTGGCAGCAAACATGCTGAGGAGAAAGATGGTATGGACCCAAAAGTGTGAATATAAAAAGAATGTCGGTATGGTGGTGAGGATGTTGTAGGCCAGTTGAAGAAGCATAAACATGTAGAGCTTGTACTTTTCACCAAACATAAATGCTGCCTTTTGAATAAAGCCCTTTTTGCCATTCGTGTCATTGAGTAACCATGAATACGATGTCAAGCGAAGACCAGATTCGACCTTTTCCCGGCGGCCTACCATGATAAAGAGAAAATAGAGGGTCTGCCAGACAATATACGCTCCATTCGAGTACACCATTGCCTCTCCAAAGGTGATCTCTGGCAAGTAAACAAGGGCCGGAAAACGGATGTTTCGTTGGGTTTCAAAGGATGTGATACAATCGGCATCTCCATCACTGCACAGGATTATCGGCATCCATCGAATGACATAGGTGATAAGAGGAGGGAACATGTGTATGCATACTGAGGTGACCTTATCAAGAGAATGGAACACAAGTGAGTTTCGCCACGTAATGATGGCCCATGCGACCGGACCATTTGTGAGGCAAAATACAATGATAAAGAGCATTGGATTCTCGGGCACAGACCAGAGGAATATCATCACCAAAAAGTTGACATAATAGCACACATCAAACACAAAGTAGTGCCAGCGCTTGGAACGGTATATAATGTATCTCAAGGCAATTAGGATAATGACCTGAATAGTGTAGAATAGCGGCAGCCATAACGGGACACGTACGGCCAAGGCAGGAGTAACACATGCGTTACTGACTCCAATAACAAACGAGATCTTGTCCCTCAGCCGAACCGTCTTTGCGTCTCGGTTCATCCGTTCATCGATCTTGCGATACTGCGACAAGAGCTGCTCCTTGATCCGTTCTCTCTGGTCCTCGAGCTTCTTGTTCTGTACCTTTAGCCGGCTCTTGGTCTTGACAGTCCACTCGTTGGACTTTGCTCTAACCTCTCGCTGCTTTTCGTCCAATTGGTGTGTAACTTGCTCAAGTGCGGCCGAGAGTATATCGATCATGTCAAAGTCATTCTCGGACATGTAGTCTGACAGTTTCAGGTCATTCTCTAGACCCAAGAGAGTGTCCCCTAATCGGTCAGAACCATCGGTGCTGATTGAGGATCTACTCGGTGGTGAGGAATCTGGAGAGGATGTGGTTGACATTGTGGTAAAGTGAGTATAAAGAATGAATACGAAAGAGAGGTTGGCTTTGATTCTGGGTCATGACATAATGACCATTTCACGTGATGGCAATCACTTTTATGATCATTTATGAATTGGGCTTGTGTGACCATGTTTGTGGCTGGCAATATTGGGTTTACAGTATCCAATGCTGTTTAGGATACACTGGCAGTAATATATATATATATATATATATATATATATATATGAAAAGATCTTTGATTGGGATCAAAAATGGCAAAAAATCACATTTTTTACTTATTTTTATTAAAAGATAATTAATTATCATGAAGACAATAGCTCTTAAAGGTTTGTGATTGCCAGCATGGATATATAATGTACATGAATTTAGGAGATTTTTGGGGCTACAAAAAGCGCAATTGTTGGGTAGCTTTATTTTTAAAGGGAAAAAAAAACAAGGCCTCTGTGTTTCTTGATGGTCATGTAAATAAAGACCAAAATAAAATTAATTGGAGGAAAGCAACAATACATTTATATTTTTGAAAATACATAGGGCTAGTTGCCACACTAGATCCTATGCAAAGTGGTAGAGGACAATGGAATAATAAGGTCTGGAGCACTGGTAAAGCAAAGCCCAGATCTCAACCCCTTTATTGGTTTTGGTAGGCTTTCGAGACTATAAAGATCATTAGTCTTGTATGATTGGGAGAAAGTATGGGAAATCAATGTCAAAGGTTGACTCGCTCAATATTACCCCTTTATTCCTTAAAGAATATTTTTACTAATGGACGAGCAGTAGAGTATTGCAGACATTGGAAAGGATGGCATTTTGCAGGAATCTACAACTTTTGTGGCTGTGATTATACTGGGACTCAAATGACCAAAAAGAATATGTTTAATTGATCTCAGACTTTATAATGTGGCTCAGTTTTACCTTTTAAGTATATATTATCCAGCCTTGTAGGGAGTGAGAGTATTGGTTTTGTCATGTCTGTCCAGAACATCCATACCAATTCCATGAATTTAACGGTAAGTTGTGTCTTTCTTGAGTACCACAGAGTTTATTTTCTTCAAGGTTTATGAAAAAAAAAACAAAATGTTAAAGGAAGGCCAGCAATACTTTTATATTTACTCTCTTTTATCTACTTCACTATGTGAACTCCACCTTTTGACCAACTATAGTGTCTTGTCAAAGACACACTTTTCACAGATGTGCTTGTATAACCCAGGAGAGACTTGAGACCTTTTAAAACGTTTACATAACTTTTGTCTTGCTTCTTCAAGAACAATAGATGGGTTATTATCAAACGTTGTTGACCGAGGTTTAGGAATTGTGGCAAGATCAATAAAGATTAAAGGTTACCATTTTCGATGACCATATTATCATATTCCTCCATAGCACTATCATCAAAGACTAGAAGCAGTTCTTCTTCAGGATAATGAGCAAGTCCATTTTTTTTGGAATTAAATGAAAAACGCCTCAATTGATAATATGATTTTGTCTAAATGAATTAGACCTGCCCAATTTTTTCTTAATTCGTCTAAAAATCACAAGTTGTCTCAATCTCAAGTAGAAACATTGTAATAAAAAAAAAAGATAGCATGAAAAAACCCCTTGTAAGGAAAAATGGCTTAAGTGATAGAAAGATACAGTGGGTAAGAATGGACGTGAAATGAATATAGACAGAGAATAAAGTGCTGAATGTACCAGAATATTGAGTGCTCATAATCAGTTTGTTTAAAAAGTCATTGAAATCTGAAATATCAATCAAAATCAATATACCTGATCAAATATCATTTTTTATTCCATGCAAAAAATATAGCTCTTGACAGATTTAAACCGAAATATACAAACACCATATTGAAGATCTTTTTTCCAGAATATTCTTTGCACAAAACCATAGTCATCGTCTTTAATGTCTTTTCGTCATTTTCCACGCTTCTTTCTGCGGCAAAAGTCTTTGAAATATCTCTGACAAAATTCGATATCACGTTTTCCAAGCTCCCATAACAAAATATTTTCTTGTCAATTTGCTCTGTCACAGTATATATTATACCAGCTTGTTTGTAATATATCATTGTCATTTCCCAACTGTTAAATAGCGTAGTGTCTGGGCACATCATATTGATAAAATGTGTTTCTATCATAAACTGTGTAAATAAATGTATCCAATTTTGTCATTGACATGTCGATAATCAGTTGTTCATTGTATCAAATGTATTTGAGCAAAGATTAGCGAGTTTCAGATGTTTTAGTTGGTTGCAACAGAATGGTAGATAATTAAGGACGTCACTGCTGATGTATGAATTTCTTATTTCCAGTTTCTGTAACTGATGTGGAATGTATGTATGTGTATTGCTCGAGAGAGAGAAAATGACCTCATTCATATATAATAAGCGTAAGGCTGGGAGGCACTCCAAGATATTATCGGCAAAAACTGCAGGTTGCTTGTTTCCATTGATGTATAATGCGACTAGTCTTGATAAAATTTCAAAAAACATTACTGCAGGTACTGAATCCTAGTTATGTTCATAAAATTCAATCCGCAAAATCTTTAATGATTCGGAAATAGGGTGTATACATCTGATTATATCGTCTTTTGTTACTAGATCAGTAATATCACTTGGGTAAACATGTTCGATTTTTGTCCCAAAGTGTTCGAGAATCTTGTAGAATATAAAACAGAAATACAGATTTTTGGTTTGAAGGCGTGTAACTGGCGTTTTTAAGCAAGGAAAGAACTGGTCGAGTGTTGAAAGTAATTGGAGGTCTGATTGATATTGCTGATTGTTATAATCAATTAAATTATATTTGGATTTATCAAAATGTTTTTGAATAATGAGATGTTGTAGCTTTGGATACTTTAATGCGAAGTAGAATAACCAAAGAGTGTCGACATTCTCCTGAAAATATATTCTTGTCATGGTTTGTGTTGGCTCGACTGTTTTAATACTTTTAATCTTGTCTTTTGTTATTGGCTTGAAAATAAAACTGTGCTTTAGATACTCCAATTGTGGTAGATGGTAGTGAAGAGATTCAAAGTCATTCCATGAAATGGTATATTCTTTGGATGGGTTATATGATTGGCAAAGGGTAAGATGAACAAGACAAGCTAATACCGACATATTTGTGAAGAGACTCTGAAAGGATACTGTTTCAGACTTGGAGTTAAAACGTATATCCAGATGTGTCAGCGACTTCCAGAGACTCCAATCCAATGTCTTTGAAATGGTATATGTATCTGAAAATGAATCATGGAATTCAAGATATCTTATCCCTGGGAAAAATCGCCAAAGTTTCAACAAATCTTCATAACCCTCCGACTGTCTACTATTAAATATCACTCCCCATACACGGTGCGCATTGATCAGAAATGGTTCGTTGTGATGCAATGTGTCGATATCTACGTGCCAGCCAATCTCCAGTCTTCCCCAAAATGCGTTTAGAAATGGTTCTTTCCAATGTTTGCAGACGAGTGCACAAGCAAGTCGGTCTTCTTTTCTAACATGCGTTCCAAGATACGAGAGAATATTGTATGGTAATTTTAATACCATTGTAATAAAAGAAGAAAGAGAAGAATAAAGTATTGCAAAGTGTTTTATATTTGGTAGAATTGGTTCCAAACAGCCTTTGCGCCACACCCCAAAAATGGATACTGGATAGAAGACCAATATACGTCATAGCTATCTTTGAACTTTTCTGTCTTGTACACACCCGCCACAGTTACCAATCATTATATTTAGACACATCTTTATCTTATTACAACTCTCGGTTAAGCATCGTAAACTGATGCTACAACTGACTTTGTTAAATTACCCGTTTTGTACTCCTTACGGTTTTTCTTTCCCTTTTCATTTTCCAAACAATTATTCAATAACTTTTTCAAATCAACAAACACCCTTTCGTTGGTTTTTTTATATCATTATATCTTATACTTGGTTAACATCTCTCGTAGTTTGTTTTTATTATTTTACAAACAAAATTTAATCCCCGTAATAAGATAAATTTATATCAAAATATTCTATATCTGAATGAGATACATATCCAAGTTTTATCTTTGTATAATGAGAAATAGGCTTGTATTTCCCACCACTATACTCCTCTTCTTCTGTCTTTGCATTAAAGGTAGTATTTTCAGTGATGTTTTCGGTTTCTTCATGGCTTGAGACCGATTCTTCGTCGCAGAAATGTTCTTCTGATGAGATATGGAACATGCGATAATTATAATTGGAACGAAACCATTCACGATGAACTTTGTCAGGTAGACTGCCAACAACCGGTAATACATTAGGATCGTAATCTTGTTTTGGAGGAATATTGTCAATTGGTCGAGTGATAAGAGCTATGTCTTCTTCACTAAACTCCGTGTCTTGTATAACAAAGGTTGCTTTTTCCAAATACATCTTGTCTAATCGGGTGTAAGACATATCAATAAACTGGTGCCCAGGTGTCGTGAGATAGCCATATATCACTGTATTAATTAAAGACAGCTCGTTCAAACTTCTGCAGTGGAAGGACAGAAACCGGAGAACATCTGATGTAATATTTGAATTTTTTACTTTGAACGACTTGAGCTCAAATCTGTTTGAGTTGTAGAGTTCACCTTTAACTTTGATATCACAATGGTGAAGTTCAAGTGTTCTTAAGTGAGGTGCTGCACATAGAAGAGTATCGATTTCACCGGGCGAAAACTCGTGTATACACATCTCAGCTAAATTGTAAGACGGGTCCCACGTATCATCAAAGTTTTTTTTGATTATATATAAATGCTGACAACGTAGATCAAGATATTCGATAGTTTTTGAGAGTCTTGGGAGATAAACTTCTGTGACGTGTTTGATAATATCACAAAGGTTAATAGCAGAGGGTCCCATAATTGGTGCATCCATCTCAGCCGATAAGTGCTTTAACGGTATATTGTGAAAATGAAGTATATCCCAGAAAAGTAGATATTCGTTTCCATCATAACCGTTGTATTTAAAATCCAATGTTGTAAGGTGTTGAAATGGCAAAGGAACTTGTTGGAACAATACTATCGTATCGCTCCTTTTTTCGTCAGTTTCAGGTTGAATATTTGATGTATAAAGCTTGAGTGTGTGTAGATTGGGATATTTGCGTGCAAAATAACATAACCATCGATGGTCTGTATCTTCAGAATAAACTTTCATGGTTCTCATATTTGTTGCTGGCGATACATTTGTCATACGATCAATGTCTGTTTCGGATAGAGTCGATAGAAGTGTACATAATTCCAAATATCCAAGGTGTTTTAAATGTGTGTGAATGGCTTCAAAGTCGCTTAATGAAAACGATGCTTTTACATCTTCCTTGTAACTAGTAATGATCTGGAGTCGTCTCAAGAGGGGTAAACACAGAATCATTTTCATAAGCTTATTATTGGTGTCAAACATATATTTCTGGTCAACAGTGATGTAGAGTTCCGTCAATGATCTCCACATATTCCAATCAGCAGTGGCTCCAAAGTTTTTCGAGGATATGGAATCTTCTTTTGTATAAAGATACTTTATATTCGGAAAGGTTTGTTGCAGTACGTAGAGATCTTCGTCTTTTATGAAGGTACCAGAGCAAATTTCCAAATATCGTATAAAGAATCGAGCTTTTAGCCAAGGTGGTTGATCATCTTGGGTGGCATCAGCAATGCTTTGTAATTCGTATCTGTCGACCACTAGATCAGAGTGTAGGGAATCCACAAAGATTTCTTTCCAAGACTCGCAAACTAGAGAGCAAGCTTTTTTATCTTTGAAAGAAAGGCGTTCCGTAATTTGCTCTATTATTTCTAGAGGAAAGTCGGATAATAGCATAATATATAAAAAGAGATGTTTTGAACATAGAGATACTGGAAAGAGAGGCTTTGCTGATTTTTGAGTGTTTAAATATCTTTTTTCGAACTCTAATATCAATAAAGTAACAGAGGCGCAGTGTATTGTAAGATAGAGGTACAATCCGCAGTAAGTGGAGATTGGAAATAAACTAACTCGCTCCTCTTGTGCTTCTTTCTTTGAAAGACCTCCAATTCAAATATTCAACAAGTAGAATCCTGACCTTATTATTACGATATATTATGTTGTTTTCTGTATCGATAATAAAAGACAAACTTGGTAGGAGTGTCGCTGTTCTGAATTGTATTGCAGTGTTTTTTTTTTGTAGGGGGAAGGGGCTACTGTCTTTCCTTGTTGCGACACTTGTCAAGACATTTAACTGAATGAGAAATGAATTGAAATTAGAAAATACAAAAACAAGTCGTAATGTCCTCTATAGCCCTGAAACGTAGGGGCTCACTAATAAACTCTAAGCCAAAGGCTCCCTACAAAAAATAATGAGAAATGAAGCCTCTAAAGTCACTGGAAGTATCACAAGCCTCACCAATTCTAGGCGCAGATGATTCTTTTTTCCAGTAACTTATTTCGCTTAACTTTGCTTTTGACAACGGCCCAGAACTGTTGAATCAGATTCAGTTTAGAAGAATATAGAGGCAGATAGACATAAATATATCCTCGAGCGTAGTCTATTTTACTATATTCATAAGTTGGTGTCCCTTCATTTCTGAATACTTGTCCATTTTATTAAGATTAGCCTTTATAAAGCTCAAATTATGTCCTGTTACTGTGTGTGTTGTAACCATCAGTTTCGTGCCCAAGACTTCTCTTTTTCATACGCTTTAGAGCCCTCAAACTAACATTAATTAAGCCAGTGGTAGATATAGCACCTGAAATTGGTATTGCATTGACTTTCGTTGTGGGTGGTGTAACTATTATAGGAGTTCTTTTCTTTACCAAGCCAAACGTCGTTTCAAGTTTATATGAAAGGCTAATTCATCAAGAAAGATGCAGTTCTTTGTAAAGTCCAAGTCAGTCTGCTCTTTTTGTACTCAATCCAGGTTGTTGTATTGTTTCTTCACTGTTTCATTCTACTGGCTGGTATTGTGCCAGCGTAATAGATAAGTTACATTGGGTTTTCTCGAAGTTATAAACTGTAGTACAAGAAACATCAATATCTGCAAAGTGTTGCTTCAAACTTTCAACCACTCTAGTTACAACAGCAACCGGATTCTCATCAATGTAATTTAAAAGAAATTGCTTATTTCTCCAAGAATACAACGCCGACCTGTCCTCTTCTTCTTCTCAAAGAGGGCCATCGTAATAACGTCTGACCCACCTTTGCGCTGCTCGAACATAAAGACTTGATTGTCTCACAGCAGCAGAAACATTCAAGCATCAGTTGAAAAATAAATGAAAAATCTATTCTCATCTTCATCAGAGTAAACAGTATAGCATCTATTGTTGCATAACTCCATGTTAATATTGTTTTTCTCACCCGTAACTGAATGTATAATAAGACTAAAAGTTCTTTCCAAAAGGTTTATTCCTTAGGTATCGATTACGATAGCTTATTGTTTCGATAGCGAATAACTCGTCATCAATGACAAGATCTGTGGGTCCAACTCCGTTTTTATCAGTAACATGTCCTTGTCCATCTTTATAAACAAATTGCATTTCCATTTTGAATAACTGTAATATGTAAACAGAAAGAAAAAATAAACCAAGTTCATGACACGTTAAAACGACTATATTTTTGGATCAATCGACATCAAACTTGGAATCTACAACTTTGCTTTTTTGAAATGCCTGTAAACAAGTAGCACATAGGGTGCTTGTGTGGGTTAAAAGTAACTCGTCAAGGGACTATTATGAGAAATGACGCTCAAGTTATCTAGTGTTTATGGGGCGGGTTACTAGCTAGCAACGGTTATTATTCCAATTGGAGGCGTGGTAGCCAGGGACAATAACCTAGTGTTAATATGTGTCAAGACAATAGATCTGCACTCAGTAAGGGGTTCGAGTGCGTCTAATAATATTTATGACTAGGAATATGGAAACGAGATCAATTGCCAAAATATAATAAAAAAAAGTGTTTTCAACGAGGTAATAAACAGAGATACTTTATTCATCTTTGCAAAACTTCCTCTCAAATTGCCTCTGCCCACTACACTCCTTTACCTTCAACTAATTTCAGCTCCGAGATACTTCGCCTGGCCTTTACCTTCAGGGTGGCGGCCATCAACCACCACGCCCACCGTTTCACCAACCTTTCACGGTGTCTTGGCAAGACTATATTTGGAACTATTGTCACACTTTGAAGAGAGTCACATTTTCCTTTTTCTCTTTTGTTTTGCCTTTTTATGGAATATAAATACGAGTGCGTGGTGAACGGACTGCCAAAGACCTATTAGGACAACAAAGTAGGGGAAATGGCCAAGGTGGTCCTCTCTATTTCCTATTAATGGTTCACATCACAAACAACTCCGCAGGTGACATGAACGCCTCTTTCCTAAAATATATATAAAAGAAAGCTTTGTTCTCAAGTCCTATTAATCTAGAATCGATTGATGAACGGTTGACAATGATCGATTCTCTCCAGTCAACGGAGCACATTGTACAAATGGACCAATCCACGCCATCAATCTCACAGACATACAACAATGACCCTCTCCTCAGAGCAGACATGCACTTTGGCAGCCACAGTCCACCCAATGACAATGATCTCCAGACAGTCAACCAAGTGGACATGCAGGCCTTTATGGGTCATTCAGGGGATGGTGATACTCGTGATCGTCCTTTTACAGCCCGCCTAGATGACCTACTCGAGACAAACGAAAAAAAACCCATGCTACGGCGCAAGAGTATGTACGGAGGCCAGGTGCATGTGAGTCAGACATGGCAAACCATCCGCATTGACCTCCAACCAATGCGTCCTTGTCCTAGGATCCTTCAAAGGTCGACAAGCGGATAGAGAGATGCGAGTTTTATGCTCCTGATCTAGGCTGCCTAAAGAGCAACTCGTTACGAAGACTGATGGAAATGTCAGTACGGATAGAAGAGGAAAAGACAGTGTCAGAAATAGTGGTAGAGACATCAAACTGGTGGATAAACATGATGTCGCCCACAGATGATGAGATGCGATCCCTTGGCAAAGTAATATGGATCTTTTATGGGCTGCAAACCGGCTAACCCAGTGCTTTGTAGCTGTTTCGAATCCACCCCTTGACAACAGAGGACATCCAGGCCCAAGAGTCAAGAGAGAAATGCGAAATATTCCAAAACTACATCTTTATCAATTACCGTACATTTGAGAGCGACTACAATAGCCCCAACTACCTTGATCCAATCAACTTTTATATTCTTCTCTTCAAGAACGGTGTCTTGACCGTAAGTTGGCTTGGGTGCTTACAAAACAATTAATGTGTACTCTAGTTCCATTTCCAACCAGTAAAGCATCCTTATAATGTCCGTAAGCGTATCCATCACCTCAAAGACTTTATACACATCACACCCGAATGGACCAATTATGCCATCATTGACGATATTACTGATGGATTTGGCCCAGTCATCCAGCAAACAGAATTAGAGGTCGATTCAATTGATGATCTTGTTCTGGTCTTGAGTGGATCAGAGCAGAATGACATGCTGCGTCGTATCGGTAGCTGTCGCAAAAAGGTCATGAATCTCTTGCGCTTATTGGGATCCAAGGCAGACGTCATCCGAAGTCTGATTAAGCGTCATGATGACAAGGCAGTTGAGAATGGCTATGGGCCTCGGACTAGGGACCGGATGGGCACCCAAGGCAAAGTCTACCAAGAAGTGCTGCTGTACTTTGGTGACATTCAAGGTAACATTCTGACTGTCAAGCCAAGTCTCAACCCTGCCCTGTAGATCATATCATAACCATGGTACAGAATGTAACCCATTACGATCTTATCTTGGGTCGTGCCCATCGGAACTATCTTGGCCAAATCTCAATTGAACTCTCCCAGGCTGGTGCCACCACCAACGATGTAGTCAATCGGCTCACCTTTCTGGCAACCATTGCCGTCCCACTTAACCTGGTCGCCGGTCTGTTTGGTATGAATGTCAATGTGCCGGGAAAAGGTGAAGATGATCTGGTCTGGTTTTTTTGGATTGTACTGGGAATGGGCTTCTTTTCAGCAGCCATGGTTAGCTATGGTAAGCGCGCCGGGTTCCTCTAATAAATCCTTTATTTTATTATTACTATTATTATTATTGTCATTACTATGTAAATAAACTTTGCAATAAACCAAAAATATCCTATGCTTTATTATCGCTTGTATTTCACTTGTCCCTTGTTTTGTCTCTTTTCCATCTTGGCCTGACGCTTGGATTTACCATCTGTCTCGGTCTGCTCGGCCTCTGGTCCCTTGGTGCCAAAATAAGACATGGCCATGGGAAGGATCTTGTAACCAGCATAGGCTGGGATCTAACATACAATCATCATTACAAAATTCATAAATTAACAACGTACCACCAAGTACAAATACCAGCCCTTGTTGGACACAAAGGCAGTGAGGAGATGAGTGGCCCAAGTAATGTAGATGATATCAAACATGTATCTAGAACAATTGTGTAAGCCCATTGTATTGCCATTTGCCCAAATACTTACGCGGTAAGACCTTCGGCATTAAGGTCATCTCCACTGGCCACAAGTGCTCCCGAACCATCATAACGCGATTCGGCCGAGCCTTCTAGGATACTGTAGAAGAAGAGCGATACACCTAGACTGAGTACATACATTACCATCTGAGCAGTAGTGAATGACTGCCAGTGGTAGACAATGCGATAGAAAAAGTAGGTAACCTATCCATGGCTGATTAGCTTCATCCAATTGGTCATCCTGCCTTACATTCACACCAATGAATCCCTTGCGTAAGTTGGCAATCGTGCGCTTGTTTGCTGCGTCAATCTTTTTGGATGATGCGTTGGCCTTTAAAGATATGGGTCAGCCACCTTTTGCTTGCTCATCACAGGTCCACATACCATAACGAGAAGTTGGAAAGAAGAACAAAAGCCCAAGACGGTGTTTGAATGGCGACCCTTATTCTTTCTCTTCTTGAGAACTCAGCCCTCATTCTTCATTCCCAATGGCAATCTTCAACAAGCTCACTGGCCTTGCTCAGCGGGCCAAGGACGGAGCAATGACAAAGGTTGTCCTGGCCAAAGACAAACGCCTCGAGCAATCATTTTCAGAAACCCTAGATCTCGATAAAATCAGATTAGGAAAGGTAATTTTGAATTGATCCCCTTGACACCACAAATGAATAATTGAATTTGGCTTTTTGAAGATGTCAACGTATGGACTACCCGAGACTATATCCACAGTTGCCTATGACCCCGTAGCCAGTCTGCTGGCAGTCGGTAAGAATCCTTTTCAAAAGGTTTCTTAATCCCTTTGTTAATTTTGTCCTTTTAGCTGGTGGATCAACGCAGTATTCTATTCGAGTATTTGGCAAGGGCATGTCTGCCAGGCTTCAACTCCAAACCGTGGCTCCTGTAAAATATCTGCAATTCAAGATCGGCTCGCCTGTGCTTATAGTCATTGATCGCGACAACAGAATTAGTTTGGTAGACCTGAAAACAAGGCAGGCTAGTCATGTGTTGGAAGGCGACGGGATCATCACCTGTTTCGAATATTGTGTTGGCACAGATTGGCTTTATCTCGGATATGCAGATGGCTATGTCAACGTACTTGATCTCAAGACAGCTTCCTTTTCACCTTACCGGGTCCCTGATCTATGGCAGCAGCAGATGCCGCCTGCTAATCATGACCGCTTCTGCAGCATAGTCACTGCTATCCAGATACACCCCACCGATCTCGATCTCTTGTTGATTGGATACCCCTCGGCAGTTTTTCTCTGGTCCATTCGAGAAAAGGCAGTCAAGAAAACCTTTAGGCTACAGACACCGGCACGCCTCACCTGTCTGAATTGGTGTCCAGAAGGAGAACGTTGGGTGGGTGGCTATGATGATGGCTGTATTCACATGTGGGATGTCCGTTCAGATATCCCAATATTTTCACGAAAGGTATTCCAGGCACCATCTCCAACGTCCGACTGTGAGCCAATCTACTCCTTGGCCTGGTACATTGATGACAGTCTGCAAAAGTCATTTGTAATTGTAGCTGGTGGCTCAGAGATTCCTGGCTTATTTGGTCTCCATGTATTGGAAATTGACACCCATACACGCGAATGTCGCAAGCAAACAATCGTGCCTTCTCCTGTTGATATTTCGTCCTTTGTATTGATGCCTCGAGATCCCTACTATCTTGGAGGCAGACAACCTCTGGGTGTACTTGTCCTTGGATGTGATGGCACACTTAGGGCACACAGTCTTGCTCATGGCTATCCACTCTTGACCTTGCCACCAGCACTTGGCTTCATTGATCCGCCTGTCACGCATGCGCTCCCGGTTCTTCTCAAGCCAGCCGCATTTGAACTACTGCGTCCTCCTCCTATTCCTACTCAATACCTTCCGTTAGCAGGTGGTGTGGTTGGCCCTGATCACACATACCGTATATCCTCCAACGATGTCCTCATCACACTCCACCCAGACAGCACCATATCATTCTACGATGCTTCCTATACTGCCCTTCGTCCCTTGCCCCATCTCACTCGAGACTGTCGCCATGACCTCCAAGATCCTGTAGCCAACATTTCTGCAGTCAACCTTGACCCCGAGAGTGCTACACTTTCGGTAGGATTTGATACTGGGTCTGTCTTGATATACCATATTGTAGAGGCTGCCTTGCCCAAAGACGACATTGTTGCCAACTGCGACTCTACCCTCAAGGAAATATCCGATCTTTTGCAGGACATGGATATGCTTCCTGATGAGCAGATTCCATTCGAGCCTTTGGAATCTCCCGAGTTTTCAGTCGAGATTACCAAGTTTGAGTTTAGCAGCCCAAACATTACCAAATATCTTCCAGCTGCATTGATCAAACTGCCTTTATCCATAAAGCATATTGCTAGTGCTGGCAAAGACATGTAAGGCATTAATATTTACCACATACCACATATCACATATTGACGCAAAACATCTAGTATTGCATTGGCCACTACGGATGGCAAGGTAGCTCTTGTGGACACAAAGTCCAGTCGAGTCTTATTCTCATCAGATATGCGAAGTAAGGATGGATCCTAGGCAGCCATGATTTAAATATGTACTGATCCATAGAATAGTCCATGTATTCAAGGAAACTATGCCAAAGGAAAGCGTTTCAAAAGAGACGATTCCCAAAGACGGTCCACACAAGGACATTTTGCCCAAAGACACAGTGTGGGAAGATGTACTCAAGGCCGGAAAGGATTCTGCCAACCTACCCAATATAACCGTAACATACCTTGGATTCTTCAACTCTTATTCCCAGTTTAACAGTGAGTAAAAGGTCTTGAACCAACTTGTAGTTTCTAATCTGCTGTCATAGTGATTGAGCCTACTCCTCAGTTGTATATCTCCCTCAGCAATGGATCTACTTATCACTATGCTGTTAATGCCGGTCCATCTGATCGCACCTGGATCCCAGCAATTGCTCCCTCTATATACCATTATGGTCCTGTACTCGATTTGTTTGTACTCAACATAAGAGGCCATCTCCAGACTGTTGACACGCACGCCAAACAGGTCGATGCTGCCCATACTGCCCCAAATGCAGCACATACGCCTCCCTCGCCGCCTACTGCAGCCTCTTCGTCGCCTGACTCGGCTGCTCCTTCAACTATTCCTGATCCAGCTGCTTCAATCCATACCACCATATCGACCAGCTCTCTTCCTGCGTCTAGTGGCTCTGTAGTCGAAAGCTCTCCAGTCACACCACAGTCTACGCTGGTGGCCGAACCAGAGTTGGTCACTGAATCGCCAACCAAGTCATCTCCAGCCTCGCCTGTATTGCAACCAAAGCCCTCTCGGTCCCGGTCTGGGTCGCTCAATCTACTGAGAAAGTCGAGTAGAAAGAGCAACAAACAAGGTCCACAAACCAATGAAAATGTCCCTCCAGTCCCAAAACTTCCCACAGGAAAATCCAATGACGGCCGACCCGATTACAGGGTCCAGCCCAACCCTCACTTTATTGTCCTAGTGGACTCCACAACTGTACGGGTGGCCCTGAGTGGCTACCAGGTCAGACTATTCAAGGCGTGTATCGATGAACTCGAGGGGTGGAAGACTGGCGACTGGATCGTACGTGGCCAGGTTGTTCAGCTCAAAGGTATACGATTGAAAGCAATGTTCAAAACAAAGCTAACCATCTGTCTATCTAGTCGGCACTTGTCTTTCCTTGCTTCTCCAGTCTGGCAAGGTTGTCTTGTTTTCGTTGCCAACCCTGCGTCCTCTAGTTCATCTTGAGCCACCACCTCGACTGTTGATCGACAGATTAGACGAGGCTACTCTGACTGTCGATGGAAGAATAACTCTCTGGACAGGAAAGTTTGAATTGGAGCAATACACATATATGCTCCAGAATGAAATGTAAGTTTAGGTCTTTTAGATACAACCGGATATTGACCAGAACTTGTTGGCAACAATAGTCAGTTTGGGGAATCAGTCATGCTATATGATCCTGGACGCCAGCTTGGTCCTCGTCCAATGGGCCCAATAGCAGCCCCCAAAAAGACATGGCTTGGAACTGTAACAAACGCCTTTCAAAAAGAACCCTTGACCGTCGACGAACTAGACGATCAAAGTAAGTCTTGATACCAACAACCAATGCGTGATTAAACTTTTATTAATTGGATTCTGCTAGTGGGAAGACAGGAGCCACCGTCACCAGAAGAAATCACGCCAAAACATCCGGGCAAAGGAAAGGGTGTGTTTGAAGAACTCGGTGATAAGATGGACGAGCGTGGTGATCGATTGAATCAGCTTGACCAAAAGTTCCAAGACATGAGTGATGCCTCGGGTGACTTTCTAAAGGCTATCCAAGAGTACAATGAGCGCCAGGCAAAGAAAAAGTGGTGGGAGTTTTGAATGAATCGATAGTATCATTTGTATATACATTTTATTTTTGTTGAGATTTATTGCTGTTGTAAAGCACACATCAGATAACATGTGTGTATATGACTATATACATTATGTTTGCAATACCAATAATAGTAATAATAATAATAATAAAATTAGGCTGTTGTTTACAGTGTGCACAAATACTCATCTAATCAAATGTCCCCACCATAGCCACATTATGATCAAGGGTGTTCAACCGTTGTTTCTTGTATCTTTTTGTTTTTAGATTTTTAGTGCTTGGTGCATTAAGTGGTGCCTATAATTTTGAAATAATAACAAACTATTTATACAAGTTTGGCGAGGATAATTGACATTATCTGATATCCATTTTTATAATTCTACTCGCAGGCCGTCTTGGAGTCTTTAATATAAGAGTCGACTTGTCTCGATTCGCACATGGTTATTCTTACTAATTGTTCAGTTGTATCACAATAATACATCTGTGAAAATCCATGAGTTGTTGGATCTTGAGATCAAAGAGGACCAACATTATGGCACATTGTCTCATTTATACAAAAAGTAAAGACACTATGTGTTTTATTTGCAAGATTATCATCAATGTTTGATTTGAACAAAAGAGAATACATTATTGAAAGCCCTGGTATTTGTGTAAAAGTTTTCGGCCTTTGAGCTTGAACAATCATGATTCACAACAATGTCTAATAGTTCTTGAGGAGGTGCAATAGGTAGTAAAAGTGCATGTTTCTTTTTTATTTGAACAGCATAATTCAAATCCAAGGCTTTGGGTTCTATTTGATGTTAAGCGCTCATCTATTCAAATACATGCATTATAAAGACAACATTTGCTTTTTATACATGGAAAAGCATGACTCCAATACACTGAATGTGCAAAAAATTGACGACGTTTTATAGTTGTGTTACGGGTTGTAAGCTTTATTTATTAAATAAAAACCAACTAGAGAAGATGTCAGATATAGGTTATAAAGATAATGGAAATAAAATCGTACCGAAACGACAATCGTTGGTTAATGGAATGATATGGATAATAGTTAAGAAATTTGGAAGGGAAAGAGAAAGTGATAAAACAATAGAAAGCCCTTATTGTAAGGGAACGGTTACACTCAAATTTAAGTAGTGGAACCAAAGCAGTGAATAAGAAAATAAGACTGAAATGAACGCAATCATTTCAGTTGGTCAAACTTGAAGAGTGTGCATACTTTTTTGTTATGCTAAATAGAATGCAAAGAATAATAAGTAACCAGCTCAAACTATAGATATTGCGAGTAGAAAATTTCAACTTTCAAAATATATAGCATGGATCATCTACTGATTATTATGATTTTATATTTTATTTAGCACTACAAAAAGTATATGTAGTGTTAAAGACTGGTTAGCTATTAAAAGTTGCCAATATTTTTCTCGCACTCGACGTAAAAGTCGTTTTTAGTTGAAAATATTTGGTCTAATGATATTTTTGGGGCTAAAAAGAAACCATACAACCAACTCTATACTGTGAGATTGTATTTTTTTGCTTGCTCAGTATTGAAAGGACATTTATGGTGGCTTGTTCTGGAATGATTTGAACAACACCTTGGGCAAGTACGTGTCTATTTATTCTGAATATTAGAAAGAATAATATCTGATTCATTTTATTCCTGATTGACAATATCAGCCGAATTGTTGCTGGTATTGTTTGGGAAATCGCAATTAGTAGAGTATTTGTGTTCAAATGAGCTACAACTTGGCAATATATATTTTGGGGTTGTATGTAGGGCATAGTGACTGCAAGTTGTCGAATTATTTAGTAGATCTGTATCTGTAAAGGGGATTAAGAATCCATTTCGAGGCATCTTGAAAAAACAATTATTGAGTGTTTGTGTTTGTTTCAAAATTTAAGCGAAAAACAAAAGCATATTTATTCAACTTCATTTCACGTTGTAATAACAATTACTATCATTTTGTACAGTATGGGAAATTTCTTCATTATTATTAATAGTATACGAGATGAAGACTTTGTAAGGCAAAACCACATGACGTACCAGTTTCATTCTGTCAATAATAAGAGGAAAAAAAATAAGAATATGTTTCCTTTCTTTTCTCTTTTCTATATCTTTCTCTAATAAGCTTTGACGCCAACAATATATTTCCAGTATTGCCAATCATTGTGATGCACGTTGTGTAGGTATAATAAATTGTCTTTTTTTTAAAAAAAAAAAAAGTAAATATTTTATCTGGCATAACACACTTTTTACTCGTACATCCAACATGGGCTCAGTGACACATATAATACACTTTTTAAATGAAGTTTTTTTTTGTTAGAATCCTCATAAAAACGAGGTGTATGAATGCCAGGAATGCACACCTGACGGAATATTTGACGTGGTCCGAAACCACACGGCTCTATTTGATGGCAAAACTATAATGAGTTTTGCAAAACAATGTTCAACACGGCACATTAACTTTATGAGTCCCCACCCAAAAATAAGAAGAAAAAGAAGACATACGAGCTTGAACTCTTTTTGTTTTAGAAAATATCTACATCGGTAAGTTGTTTGATTTTGTTAAAAATATATCTTCTTATTATCATACTAGTTGTAATTGTAGAAAATGTTATATATTTCTTGCCAGACTACCATACATCAATTAGCTTCATAAAGACGAGCAATTGGAAGATAGTGGGCTGCGGTCGAAACTAGCCAGGAAAAGAGGCTGCTTCAGACAGACGGCGTTTACTGGAGCACATGGCCAGTCGTCTTTGGGAGCTGCCGTTAGTCGACAAGGTCTTTGTCTTGACACGTTGTGTGTGTATTAACATGTTCGACTGGCTCAAACATAGAGATATCTTTCTAAGTAAATCCTTTTGTCTCAATTATATAAACCAGTTTGTGAAATCTTAACCTTGTGAAGAACATGATTGCTATGGCTAGCGCAACAATCGATCAAAATTCATGAGGATTGTAACAGTAAATCCCAACATCTCAGTAATAGCTTAGTAATATCTTGCTAATTATATCATTTTATTTATTATCGAGATATGTATATAAGCATCAAAAGATGAAAGCAATAAAGACCATCCTTACACATAGCTTTTTTTTATCTTTCTCAAGAGAACAAGCTGCTAATTGCCAATATTCGGGCTAAGGAGCTGTTAGAGGAGATTGATGTATATTCTCTTTCTCTGCTAACTGTCTGGATCCCATCTTTACACAAACCAACACAGACCGTCTCACATGCGATCCAGCCATATTACTTTGTTTATTTCTATATCCTGAGGGATTAGCAGATACTCACTTGGCCACTACGGCATGTAGATCATATTTGATAATATAATCATACCAATAATAAATATACTCAGTATTATACTGATGTTACCTCACAAGAAAACTAAAATGATTAAGAGGATGTCAAGCTCTAGATAAAAAGATTATGACATAGCCAAGACATAACGAGGTATAATGTTTGATGTATAATAATATTTCAGAATAGTAACACAGACATTATGCTTAGCAACTCCCATTTTCTAATATCTAAATATAGTAAAAAGCATATATGCTTGGAAGTTCAAGACATTAGGACAATAGCAGGTTGTAAAGTATATGAAGAACAGCACATTTTTTATCATAATAAAGTCAAACTAATATATATGTCTCAAAGTACTCACTACTGTCTATATTCTACTTTATCATTCAGATGTTTTTTACCTGAAAATATAACATTGCACGTAATACAAAAAATATTGCGCAAATGCCTACCATTACAAGTAAGTAGTTATTACTGTTATGTGAGGTGGTGAAAGGACCTGGGAGGTCTATGGCCCAATGGTCGGATGGCAAATATGCATGGATTGATCTTAGAGGATGATAACCTTTCTTTGCTATGTTATACTTTTGACACTCTATATAGCTTTGTACTACCTTGACGGAATTTCTATGTATATTTGTCCAGTGTATGCCTTCATTATGAAGTGAGTTTCTTATGGCGTCTGCTCCAAAATGCCTGAAAGCATGGGATTTGATGAGGTCTTCTCTTTCACTCTCTTGTGGTGTCAGAATTTTATCGTGATTATTGTCAACTAGCGTTTGTTGTCTGTTTATAACCATTTTTTAGCCGCTACACGTTTCTGTGTAGTCATTACACCCTTCCAGCTCTTTATTCATAGGAAAAGGGCGTGGTAATTTGTTGGGTACGATGTTGCTGAAACCAGAAAGATGGAGTATCTCAAATGTATATTCAAGTATAGTGTATAGCCAGTTTATTGTCATAGTATTGGTTATCCCTTGTGTATGTATATATGTGAGGGCTTTATGGTCTGTGTACAGCATGAACGGGTTACCCAATAGGTACTTCTGCCACTTGTTTAATGCGTATATGACAGCTAGTAGCTCACGTTTAGTTATAAAATAGTTTCTTTCACTTTTATATAAGGCTCGTGCCATGAAACCTATACCCCGTTTATCTTCATTAATAACTTGATAGACTACAGTGTCTATGCCTATGTTGGATGCGTCTGTCGCCACACTGAATGGATATTTCAAGTTGGGGTAACACAATATTGGTATCTTAAGTAGTACTTTTTTAAGGTTGTTGAACATATCTGATTGTTCTTTCGCTCATGGAGATGTGAGATTTACCTCGTCGCAAAGTTTATCCAGAAGTGCAGTGAGCAGGGATACATTAGGTATATGTTCTCGGAAGTAATTTATGACACCAAGAAAACGTTTTATGTCCTTTCCGGTACTCGGCAAAGGTCATTATTGAATATTACTGACCTTTCTTGTATCCAAGGAAATGCCTTTTTCTGATACACAAAAACCAAGTAGG
The DNA here is from genome assembly GCA_022702545.1 of Phycomyces nitens. Classification (NCBI taxonomy): domain Eukaryota; kingdom Fungi; phylum Mucoromycota; class Mucoromycetes; order Mucorales; family Phycomycetaceae; genus Phycomyces; species Phycomyces nitens. Next base: position 1,754,059 of record JAHRBC010000008.1, on the reverse strand, counting down.
GAAACTGCTCTCTGCACAAAATGACACTTCTTTGGATTTAATATAAGATTAACCTCAGTGAGTTTTTTCTATTGAAGCTTTGAAACGCGTTGCATGTTCTTTTATGCTGTGAAAAAATACTACGATATCTTCAACAAACGCTGTAAGTGAGGTATTTGGAATTTTTAGTATTTTTAAGGCAAATAAGAATACTGGGAGAGTATTGTTCATTGAAGGAAGAATATTATGCTTTCTTATATGCCATTGTGGTGATCCAGCCTTATCAATGTATGTTTTACATATAGATAAGCTATAAGTACAGATTAGCTGAGAGCTAATAAGGTACAATAAAGGAATTATAGCAATGCATCAGAAAAATAGTAATATGGATGTTGAGCTCAGAAGCTTACTCCATCTAATATCTTAATGTGGTGAAAGACCCCACGTATCAGGAAGTCCAAGATCTTGTGTAACAGCACATTGAAAGAGTATATAAAGAGCGGCACATTTTGTATCTTAATAAAGACAAGCTTATATACAGTCTCAAAGTACTCACTTACTGTCTATATCTCCATTACTATTTTTTATTGTTTTAATACCCTAAAACACAACAGCCATTACTCAAACTCCTTTGTAATTAAATTCCCCATCGCATAGTGGTTGGTCATCACTTTAGCGGTGTGAATTGTACGTATTCCTGATATGTAATTGTTCCTGAGATATTGACTTGTCAGGATCATTAGCACAGAGTAACCAGAGATTGGTTATGGAGTCTGTATTTCAATCAACTGCGGTGTGTATACCACATACCTTACTCTTGGATAATTGATACAAATAGAGCATCTTAATTGAAGCGTCGTTTATAAGAGCCGAAGTGTCAGTTATACAGCAAATGTTGGGTTCATATTACTTTTCAATTAAAAGATGCTAACACATTCATATATCTCACTATAATAATACAAAAGCAGCAGATATATATCAAACATCATATATCACCTGTACTTTCAATTAACAAAGAACATCAGTTATAAATATTTATCTAGACCATTTTATAGTCATTCACTGTATGTGTTGTTCAATGACAATGCTAATATTATTATGTCTGTAAAGATTATAATGATGAATACGCTACAAAAAGGGCAAGTCTTTTGACTATGATTTCGACATTTGATTAGCTCATCATGGCAATGGCAAGATGCATTGAATTGACATGTCAAGACCATTTGACATGAAATCTCTAAAGCTTGTATATAACTTTTACTGAAATATATATATATCTATATCTATATTGTAGCAGTAACCCTGACGTAAATATTGTATGTCTTGCCTTCATGTAATTTTGAAGCCATTTCATTCCTGAATAAAAAGCGCACAGGCCACTTCAGAGTAACGTATAGAAACTAATCGCCGTTCAAAGAAGTACCACTGTCTTTAAAGATATTCCCACACCGATGAACACCACACCTTCTTTCAAACTGATACTATACGATTTAAAAGTTCTTTACTTGTTTACTTGTTTCTATTGAAAAAGAAGTAGTATTCCAATTAGTTCAATCAAACTTATTTACATACAAATATGCGCTTCCATATATGGCAAACCAATACATTCCCACACTTTGATGACTTCATCACCTAAAAATTTTTCTATATCTTAGCACCCTGGGGCAAGGATTTGTATTTTTCCCTTTCCCTTTCTCTTTCCATTTCATCGCCGCAAACCAATATTTGGATCCAGGTAAGTACAAATATCTTTCCATCTCCTATTCATCCATCTTCCATTTCATACTACACGCCCTTTATAACCATAAAGACGCGTTATTGATGATGGATGGATGTTTTTCACGTTTATATCCTTGTATTTTTGCCACAAAAATTCCCATTTTTCTTTACTTGTCTCTTGTCTCTACACGCGCCTATTGCTCAGAAAGTCAAGTACATGGGTCCACTTTACATCTGCCACTGTCTGAGCAAGTCCAAATGGTCTTATAATCATGTTCCGAAGGTCCGCTTTGTGCTCAACAGCCATCCACCTATTGCCATTCTGCAAGGAGCGTTTCAAAAAATTGAAACATTTTTCAAGGCCATGTCAAGATGAGAATTGCAAGTCAATGCAATTAGATTGCAAGTCAAGATGAATAGTGATTCCATTCATTTTCAATACAAGTTCTGATTGCAAAGAAGCCAACTGCTCTTTCTACCGGTGGTTCACTGACTCCAACATGAGTGTGTCAAAGTCTTGATGTCAGACAGCTGGGCTTGATGAAAGATAGTTCTGACTCTTATATGGGCAAATGTCCACTTTTAGACCTCAGAGCCTTCTTTCGATAGCTCGTTCTCTGGTGTCAATAAGACGTTGGTATACTTTTGACAGCAGCTACCACCATTGATAAAGATCGTTTTCGGCGGCCATTCCCTTGGACCTAGCATGGAAACGCTACAATCTTGATATCAGAAAGCTCAGCTTGATGAAAGATGGTTCCAACTCTTTAGATGGTGCAATTCCACTAAAGGGCGCAGGCCCATTTTTAAATTGCTAGTCTTTCGGTACCAAGACAAAAACGGCGGCTATCCTTGATGAAAACCATCTCAGACTCTTTCAGGGACAAACACCCATTATGAAGAGTCTGAAATGTTTTCTCAGCCGCACATATTGTGGTGCCAACATGCAAGTCCAGAATTATTGATACCAGACCGCTAGAGTTGATCAATATGACTTAAGGCTCTTTGACATATATATATATATATATTAAAGATGCTGAACAGTTGTTCAACCACTAGTGATCTGGTGATAGCACCTGAATACCAATACCTTCCCTTCAAGCCGCTGGACTTCATCATAAAATGGCCGCAACTCTTTGAGGACAAGCGTCAAATATAGAAGGCGATTCATTTCTGAGAATCAAGATATTAGCCTGCCAGTAGAGACCATGTGGTGTAAGTTTTCAGGTTATTGCTAGACATCAACGAAAATACATATGTTTTAAAACTAATAATTTTTGTTGTGTACATTTGTAGGTTTAGTGGTCAGTCTTCATCCGTATGTCCAGGCCAGGCCGACGATTTGGATGGTTCAAGACGGGGTTGGTGGAGGGTTGCAGCTAAGTATGAATGTGTTGCTACGAATATGTGTATGTATTACTGTGTTTGATTGCTGCTATTTACGGAGAGGTATTTGTGTGGGTTTATTTAAAAGCTGTATTCTTGTCTAGGAAAATATTATCATAATGATGACTCGTTTTATTAACACTATATATGATATGTCTTTGAAAATGGATCCTACAAACATACTCTGATAGTGAAGATATAATGACTTTACTAAAGATATTGTTTCAAGGATTTATAAAAAGTAATCATATAACTTAAAAGTAAGAATTGTAGATATATTTACTTGGATAATTGACATGCAAATCTTAATTTACCCTAGATTTTAGTTGTGCATTAGAAGATCACAGATATAACATATATTATACTGTGCAACGAAGACAATCGATTCAAACTTGATGATGACTACAGGTGATGTATAGTTCTCTAAGTAGCTCTTTTTTTTTTTTGAGGATATGTAGAACTTTTTGGTAGTAACACACATTCAAACTCCTCTAGATGGCATATTAAGAGTATATTCTTATTATTCTCTTTCTATATCTTTTTGTCATCTGATTCACACTTTTTCATCAAATTAGCAAAAACGTCTTTATCAGCATAAGCAATTTTTATATTACAAAAAATATCTGGTCAACCGACATGCTGATCATTTCATATCACACTCTGTCTTATCAACCAAAACTGTTATACCTAAAATAGCTAACCAAAGAACTGCACAAAAATGCAATACGCACCACATTTGCCGAAAAGCAGAAAGATGTTCAAGGATCCTTATTGAGCACAATAGATGCCATCTTGAGATTAAAATAACATATTGCCTTGGGGCTACACTTGAAGAGCTACCAGACACCATGAGAAATACAATTGTCATTTACACCTCCAAGACTACCATCCGCCGTGTCTTTCGCAGAAATGAAATGTCGTCTCATCGCATTATGTTTATGTCACTAATATCCAAATGACGTAAAATGAAGTGATTAGCTTTTGCTCAGCACTTTAGAAAATCAACTAATGATGAGGTCATGTCATTGGAAGGATGAATCAAGATTCTTGCTTTTTCCCAAGGAATGGAAACATTCAGGTGCGTTGCTTTCCAGTAAAAAAATCAAGAAAGAGCTCATTATGTCAAGAATGTAGTTTGGGAGTGGTTCAGTATAATGTGGGTGTATGTGTGGGCAAGCGGAGATGGCCCTCTGAAGACTATAATCAACGCTCTAAAGTATGCTTACATTAGTATATTGGGAATTAAACTTGTCCCTTTTGTGATCAACTTCAATGACCTTTATGACAAAAAAATTATTTAGCAAGATAATGCTCCTTGTTGTGAGTCTAAGCTGGTTGTTGCTTGGAAAAAAGTGTCGCGGTATCCTAGTAATGGTGTGGCTGCCAAATAATCCAAATCTCAACTCTATTAGAAGTTGTGGTCTTATCTTGGACGGATGGTGGGTGGAACTGTACCATCCTCAAGAAATATCAAGGTGTTGGATTCTATGATCCATTAAGAGTGGAAGAAAATGCTAGTTGAGGTATGTGAAAGGTCTTAGATATTAATGCCAAATGGTATAGACGAAATGAAAAAAGGCAAAAGTTAGCACAAAATACCAAGCTTCTTTAACACTATTATTACTATTATTGAATGCCATATATTTCTGCTCGTGTACTTTTATACATAATTTATTATACAAAACTAGGTATAACACGACCAGAGAGTTGAAGAAGTTATTTATTTTTTATTTTGCACATATTGAATTGACCCATTACTATGGGAAGAAGTCTGTATGCTTCCTTTATTAAATCTCAAAGGTTTTGAAAGAAAGTCTCGTTGGGCTGAGAATCTTGTGCTTTTTACATGCTTTCAAAGGTGTTGGTGGAACCCGAGCGGTTGAAAAAAGTAAAGTGTCAAAGTGTAAATGGCATACGAAGCAGGTACGACGGTCATGAAGAGCATGCTGAAAGCTTTGGATGGGTGCCGAGCACCAATAATTATAAAGAGAGACTAGTCTGACCCTACCACACTACTCTAGTATTCGAGGCTGAAGTTGAGTCTAGCCCTTGCTCAACGTAGCTGATTCTTCTTATGTTTGATAGTTAGGTTTGACTTGGATACAGTTTTATAAAATATGAAGCCCTTTCTCAAATATCTGATAAATATTTCACTGCAGACAACTGCACTTGAAGTCCCCTGATTTACATGATAAGAAAAACTTTCAAAAGGATCCCATCTCGCACTCAAGCAAAGACTGTTAACATCTGTGATACTAAGTTTGTTTGGTATCCCAAGGATAGACTTCATATTCGCTATACCACTTTTTTCCTAGAGTTTGATGGTAGTACTAAATGTCAATCGAGGGATTGTGATGTTGTCCGGTCCGGCTACCCATTCGGTTCGATCTGGGCTGGAGGGGGTTCCCAAGAATTGTGCACGATTCCATTTCACATTATACTACTACCTTGGAGGCTATGGTCTTATTATCTCATTATCAGTCATTTTGAATAAAACTGATTCTTTTCCCGTTAAGTCTATATTTGTTACAGAGAGAATAGATCGCTCTGGTCATTTCGTATTGTCTGAATTGTTAAGAGAACTACCCTATCCACTTTCGTCTATTACTTTGCTGTGGCTACCAACATCGTGCCTTATCCCTAACATCCCCACACACCTTTGTGTACAGCTCTCCTTCCCCTCGGCGGACCAGCAGTTTATATCGCATCGTATATCAAAGATCCGCGAATAGCCCAACATTACAGGATGTTTATACACGGGGCATCAGTTTGGTTATGGTTGGCAATAAAGAGCCAAATAACACTACCACGGTCAAGCTCAGATAGTTTACGTTTAAGAACTAGGCATCCGGTTCTTTTTTATCTTAAAAAGTGACAGTTAATAGAAAAAGCCTTATTTTCTTTAATAAAGTGCCGGCAATTTCTTTGGTCTGAATGTATCCCACTTAACTTTTTTTACAATTATTGAACGCACTACTGTACATAGTTTTGCCTTTCTGCTATACATTTATACATCTGAAATAAAGCGAGTCAAAGGACATTGAATATGTGTCCGTTTGTAATAGTGTACGATGATAAGGAAATTTTATATACAGTGTGATATGCACTGCTGGTCCCCCAAAATGGAGTGGAGCTGGACATAATAATGTGAAGTGGTTGAGAGTAATGCACAATGTGGGTAGCCACAGCAAGACAGTATTAAATAGTAATTAAAGATGTTATCTTAACGGCTCAGGCGATACGAAATTACCAGAGCGACCTATACTCTCTGTAATAATTATAAATTTAATGGAAAAAGAATCTGTTTTATTCAAGTATCTGGTAATGGGTCAATATGGTCATTGCCTCAATAGTAGAGCTATTTGTTGGAGATGTCCCAATTAGGCTCCGGGTGTAGCTTACATAGTCCAGACCGAACTGTGTGCTACTCCGACCCGGACAGCATCACACATCCACTTCTAAATTTATTCAAAATCAATACTAGCTCTTGTGCATAAACATTACTCAGACCCACTTTTTCTTTTTCTTTTCCTCAATTTTATTAGTATCTATAATTACTGATAAAAATCAACAAGCACACTTTTGGTATGCTTTCTCCTACTATTCTTATTATCCAATTATCAATCCTCTCGGCTGTTTTTTATAATCTCGATAAAGAAATTCAATCGTAGCACCTCCTAGTCTTCAATCTACCTTTTCTTTCTAGAATTTAATACCTGACTTTTTCTTGTACAATGATACTTTTAGTATGACGAGTATATACTTGCTCGTCTTTAAACTCTATTTATTGCGGATTGTACCCTCTGTCTTACAATAGCCTGCGCCTCTTTCCTTTTGTCAGACAGCTGAATAGTTGAAAAGCTACTGGAACTTTTTTTTTAAAAAAAAAACACATTAAAACCTTTCTTTCTGATATCACTCTATTCCAAATACTTTTATTATCATGACTTTGTCAGAGCTTCCTCGAGAAATCACCGACAAAATCGCCAATCTTCTTTCTTTCGACGACAAGGTCTCTTGTACTCTGGTTTGCAAAACATGGAAAGAAATCTTCCAGAGTTTTGTGTACTCTCATCTAGAGATCAACAGAATGAAATTGGAGAACATTGTTAATCCTACTACCCAAGATGATCAGCAGCTCTACCAGAATAATCGGTACCTTGTAGAAGTCTTGGCTTTAGAGTACACTTTACGTGCAACAGATGAAGAATTTTACACACTACAGAAAACCTTTCCAAATGTAAAGGCTATTATTTTACATCCTTACTGTTTAAGCCAGGACAAGATTGGAGTTATGGCCGATTGGAACCTCTGGGGACTACTAAGAGAGCTCGAGTTTTGTTTTGGTGACTCTATCATGTATGATCTAGAGAATGGACTCGCAAAGATAGCCAAGTGTTTACCGCGTTTGAGACGGCTGAATATACGTTATATGTATAATCCGACATGTGGAATACCAGTCTCATTGAACACCATTGAAGTCCTTCACTCGCATCTAAACCACCTTGATCATTTGGGATTAGGATTAAATTTATCGCCCTTTTCCAAAACAGACGTCGAACTTATACCAAGCGTATCGCCAGCCACAGAAATTACAAGCTTGCACATCTATCACAAATATACAAACTACCGATGGTTATATTATTTCGCTCGCAAATATCCCAATCTACACACCCTCAAATTTAGTCCAGGATATGTCAGAGCTGACGATAGCGATGATGATGATATAGAAGATGCTGAACAGCAAAGAGACGATAATGAACATCAAAGAATCGATGCAATAGAATTATTTCGCAAAACTCCTCTGTTATTCCAGCATCTAGCAGAACTAGATATTTTATATTACACCTGTATTGATGAAGAATGTCTATTGTTATGGGATATTATCGACTTTCACGATGTCCCTTTAAAAACTATAAAGATAGAATCATGGGTATATGATACTAATCGCTGCTGGCATATCTGCGATGTTTTCAACCGCATCATAGCTATTTGTCTGTCAAAATACTCAAAGACCATCGAGTCTTTTGTTATAAAAGGTGCCAACATGAACATGCCAGCTCTCAACTTTGTGGAGATTAAAGACAGGCTTTACAATTTGGTCAATCTGGAAATCAAACTTCCTACGACTGGTGGAATAGATACCCTTCTCTGTGCAGCACCTCAATTGAAATCACTCTTACTCCACGATTCTGATATCAAAGTCGAAAATGAAGTCTGTAATTCAAGCAGATTTGGGCTACAGTCATTCCGAGTACTCGTATCAACAATTACATCAGAATCTCTCCAGTTTCTTTCCTTTCACTGCAGAAGTTTAAATTCAATGGCTTTGGTTTCGACAAAAGTACGAGGCAGCTTTACGACGCCTGGATTGCAGTTAATTGACATGTCCTACACCCACTTGCAGTCCTTAAATGTTTCAGGGACAATGTTTATTATACAAGACAACAGGCGCTCGTATGAGAAGTGGAACATAATTCTTATTACTGATACGCTTGACGATATTTCCCCCAAACAGGATACCGATCCTAAACCGTTGCCAGTTGTTATTGGAGATACATCTAGGAAACCTTGGAATCTCTGGTTGTATTCAAGATATGTACGCGATATGTGTTATCTTTCAAGATCAAAAGGAAGTCGTGTCGAGAGATTTGTAAAGAACTACGAGAGGAACAAAAGAATTACAATAGAGAAAGGAATTCATGAAGGAAGAGGAAGACGGTCCGATTATTGGAACAAAGAATGCATTTCTGGATATACGAAGTTAAAGATTGGGTATATTGCTAATGTTATCACAACAGAAAAAGTCTATTACTAATAATAAAATACCTACTTTCTATGAGCAAGAAGCTATATCTCGTTTTATTGAAAGACCTGATTATTATGGTCCTACAATTTTATAATTTTTTAGTTGTAGGACTATATATCAGAGCTTTAGCGGTTTGAATCGGTTATGGGCTCTTCTACTAATATTTTTACTGGATCGGCTCAGTCATAGACTTTACTAATAACTGTTTTTTTAAAAAAAAAAAGTTGGATCCCTCTTGTAAGTAATGTGCCCATCTTTTACATGCCTGTTTGATTTTAAATATATAGAGAAATAAAGTGAGGTATAGTCAGTTAAAATTATTTTGTTCACTTAGAAGATGTTTCAAGGTCAGGAACATGTAGACATATAGGCTACTCATGAGAGCAAGAGATACAAGTGAATAATTAAGGTTTCTTAGTTGGAGATACAAATGATTATTTATAGTATATATAGGTTTCCACAGGCAAAAATACATGATTTCTATTTACTAATAATGTCATAGTTGGTCTATACATGAGAACAAGTTTATTTGGGAACCAAAACAATACAAGACATCTGGCATGAAGCAGGCCTTGGAGTATATATTGTTGCATTTTCATTATATACAGCTATCTAGTTATTTATTAAATATTTGGACAGATACAACATATATTGTACGTTATTGTGTCATATATTTATAAATTAGTATCACCGGCTCTTAGTGTTATATCTATTTGCACCATCGATTTTGAAAATATGGGGAACAAAAATCTTATTCTTTTGTAATTTTTTAAAAAAGATTATGATGATTTAATTGATCTCCCTACTATTAAGGATTTAATAGCATATAAGTCAACATAACCTACACTGCAATGAAAAACATAAAGTTTGAGATCGAAAATACCAATGTTCACTAATGCAGGCAAAATACACTATTGGTATTTGCACCATCTTTCATAAATGGTTGGATACAAAATCTAATTTGATATTTGATATTTGCAGTAAATAACACATATTTTGAAATAATATCTGGGATAGAATATATGGACACTTTTTTTGTATTTTGAAAGTGTCATAGTCCATGTTATTCATAAAGGTTCTTCTTAACTATTGTATTTGGAAACTCTTTTAAAATTGGAAGAAGTAGCTCCTCACATTTTTTATACAGCTATTCGCCATTCATGTTGCCATTCAACACAAAAAGTAGTCCAACGCTTCCTAGCCAGATACACTCCCAGACCGTACCAAAAGTTCTATCTCGTTGCACTTTTTGGGCAAGGTAGTTATGATGGTATTTTTTTTTACTAAGCTCCCGCAAAATATAGTCACAGCTATTCTTAAAGAGAATAAACTTGGACTCATCACTCTAGATTATCATTTCACATTTCCTATCTCAATTCTTTACAGCATTGTAAAAAGAATAGTGTTTAGAGATATACTCCTTGGACAGAAGATATTTCTCAAGAGCTATGCAAGAAAAAATATTCATTCTATGAAAAGTTTTACTAATAGTCTTTGTGAAAACAGAGTTCCTTGTCAGTAAAAGTATGGTGCCTATTTCTTCTCTGGGTGTATGTAGTCTTGCACTGTATGTAAGTTTCTTGTTAGTGGCGGACATAGTTTTCTTGTATCTTTTCAACTATACGAGTGATTATTGAATAAGGCAAGTTTTTGTATTCAGAAACCATTGCAACTTTGATTTTTCCTATTCAAATATTAATTGCAGATACTTTTTTGAAATCTAAAAGCGTTTGAGAACGCTTACTGGGCTGAGAATATTGTACTTTGGATGTATTATTAAAGATGTTGATGAAATTAAAGACATTGAGAAAAGCAAAGTATAAAGATGTACCAAGAAATGAAAGGCCAAGATTGAGTCATAAATATTTCTGTCCAGATCCCATATATTACTTTTTGCATAATACCTCCCTGGTGACCCAAGCTCTCTTACCTCTCAACGCATTATATACTTGTTTTATCGAATGAAACCACCGGTTAGAATCTCTTTAAAAGAACTAATACAATCTGTAGTTCTTATAAAACGTATTGATTAGTGTTTATAAACATTTATAATTCCATTTGTATGGCAGGTTCAATTCCGTGGTTATCATATCAAAAATACACGTTTATTAGACAATTATTTCCATATAACTTTTATTCTTTTGAGATTTCGAAGGCGATCTTCAGAAGGAGGGTTTGCAATCCAATTAGCCACATCTTCTCCTACATTACTGTCTTGACCTATTGATTGCAGAACAAAGACTCTGAGATCACGGAGGTCTTTTGCCCAATGTATGACAGTTTTACTTGTGTATCCACAAAGAAAGTCTGCAGTAATCCAATCATGATAGCCAATATCCCAGTATCGTAGCCTTTGCAATCCCTGCGAAAGAATCCTGAGAGTCATTGGTCCTTCTGATGCGCAGAAAGTTCCAGCTGTCGATAAAGAAAGGAGATTGGGAACTGTCGCACACAAGAGATGGGCAAGAGCAACCGAAGGAAGAAAAGGACGTACGAAAGAGATATTGAGCGAGACAAGTTGTGTAGAAAGTGGAGTGAAGAGTCGGTAGGATTGATTAGGTTTCATTGATCGCCCCAAGATGACACGTAGAACATCCTGGATGGAATAAAAGTTCTCGTTCTCTTGGTCTTCTGGATCAAAGAGGTAAGAATGGATGTCTCGGTCATCATCACATGTATCGCCTAGTTCCTCTTCTGTTGCATCTTCCCAGTCATCAGCCAATGTCTCTTCTTGGGCTGAAGAGATCGGTTGATGAGTGTACTCTGGGCGAGCAGACCAAAATATCTGAACCAATCTGTTCATGGATACAGACGATCCCTCTAAGCAGAGATGACTATAAGCATCTCCTCCGAATAAATGCAAGAGTTGATCGGGTAATCCATTGTTTCCCTGACGATGCAGCATACTAAACTCTTGAAGGATGATCTCCTTGGCTGTCATTGGCAAAGCTGCAAAGTATTTAGCACATGAGCTTGGATCAGTGGAATGCCATGCCTTGAGCGATTTGGCAATCTCATGTGCACACTTTACACGCAAACTTGTAATCTTTTCCTTATTAGCAAAACCAGTATCATCATTTCGGCGGGGAGTAGACATGGCAGGTTTAGGAAGCCAAGAAGGTGGAGGAGGAGGTCCAGCTGGAGGCCGATGAGTTGATCCCAGCGATGAATCTGGAGCTGTTGTGGATTTATCAGGAATCGTTTCCCAAGAAAAAGCCCATTCAGTAGGTGAGTGAAACACAACAGGCTCAGCAGATGTACCTTGAGCGTCTTGACGTCTCTGGCGATTCATTTCGGCTCGTCCTTGCTCAAATCGCATCTTGGCCAGCTTAGCAGTGATTGATATAGTTGAATGTTCATCATTATGCCTTTTGGTTTCTGTAGAGTGGTTGTTTATGACCGCAGTGGCAGCGTAGCTCTTGAGCTTTGATTTGAGCTTTCTTCCATTTGGCATAACGATGATGACAAGGGAATGCCTCGTCTTGGCGCAGTCAATAGATTATTTTGTGGATATTTAAATTATAAAGTGTCGAAATAAATTCCAATAGAATTGATCAAACTTGTCAAAATTACAAGAATAATTTTCCTCGGCCTCCATTTTTCTTTTTTTTTAACTGGGCACGCTAATAGAAATGCGCTATAAATCTTGACATTTAGATATACATGATTAATGTTAGTTTTTGCTGATTCCAACAAAGAAGAAGATTAAGTAATCATATCTTTTAATCTTTATTCGAGTGTCCAATGTAGTTCTTTTATTATTATTATTATTATTATTATTATTATTATTATTATTATTTGCTTGATATTAATTCCCAAAGTTGAGCAAGAAAGACAATCTACAAATGTATTCCACAACTCATTCTCACTCTATTTGGATTGCCGAGTAGTCTTTGCCTTTGAATCTTTTACAAACATTGACTGCACCAGTTTTAATGGGATTTACCTATAGAAAAAGACAGCATATATTGCTGATTACTTTTAGTGATAAACACTTCACATAGTTCAATTGATCATTGTGAACCAAAATACATTAAGAAACCCCCTTTAATCATTCCAAGAATTATTAATTATACCGAGGATTTTTAGTTTGAATAGAAGCAATTTCTTCATAGTCAACTTTTGGGCATCCATCAACCCAATAGAAAAAATGTTGCAGTATTCCCAACAGCCTCAATATTACCAGGCTATGTATAAAAGAATTACTCGCTTATTATAGATAAAACTGTTCTTGGAGTCAATAATCCAACCAGACCAGTATATAGAGACGTTTCAAGTCGCAAGAATAACAGAAAAACAGTTGAACTATTTTTTCAAATTGGCATCCTCAAACCCCCTGATCCAATTGAAGACTCTTTGGATGATCTTGGAAAGAGAAATAACAAAAATGATGCATTTTGTAACTGTTTTCCATGACAGGCAGTTGTAAATGCCAAAAGAAATCCAAAAATATGGTGGTATCAAGTCAATCTATATATATATAATGAGAGGTGAAAGTCTTTTTATGTATACTTTGAAACAAGTCGGCTAGTTATAATATCATATTCCATCTCTTTTGATATCTGAAAAATAAAGTGGATATTTGAAAGATTAGCGAGTTAAAAAGGTTTCTTTTATTCTTAGCACTCGATCTTTACATATATATATATATATTGGCGGGAGTCAAATCTGCGCTGTTTAACCAATTTACGGCTGTATTTAAGGCAGTGCCAACTGTTTGTTTGTTCTGTCTTTTCTGTTGAGATCAATAATTAGCCATGGTAAGATACATTCAAACACATCTCTTTTATAGGGAGAATATCAATGGATGGATGGATGCACAGATGGATGGATGCATTACAATGTCTTTTACCATCGTGTCTCCTTGGATTACCCTGGATCCATCATTTGGCTGACTCGATGCTTCATCTTTTCTAGTCGCTCGTCGTACCCGAGAGGAACCAAGTAAGTTGTCTTTGATTAAAAAAAGATCCAATACGCTGACCTTTATCCTTTAGTTTCAGCACATCATCCGTCTCCTCAACACCAACGTCGACGGCAAGAACAAGATCGTGACTGCCTTGACTTCTGTTCGTGGTGTGGGTCGTCGTTTCGCCAATATTGCTTGCAAAAAGGCTGATGTTGATCTCAACAAGAGAGCCGGTGAATTGAGCAACGAAGAGTTGGAGCGCATCGTTACTATCCTCCAAAACCCTGCTCAATACAAAATCCCCAACTGGTTCCTCAACAGACAAAAGGATATTGTTGATGGTAAGAACTCTCAGGTTATCTCCAACGTCTTGGACACCAAGCTCCGTGATGATCTTGAGCGCCTAAAGAAGATTCGTGCTCACCGCGGTCTCCGTCACTACTGGGGTCTCCGTGTGCGTGGTCAGCACACCAAGACCACCGGTCGTCGTGGCAGAACTGTCGGTGTCTCCAAGAAGAAATAGTAAGTTGATATTCCTCAACTGCTTGGTGTTGTGTGTGTATAAATATGATGAATTTATACAAATCAACCTTATCTACATTGCCTGAAGCTCTGTGCTGAGAACATTGTTTACTGATTATACACACACACACACACAAATCAAGCAAATGTTTTTTGCAAAGTTGAATTGATACTAATCAATTGTTCAGAATGTAGGAATATGTGCTTATCGTTTGTGTGATTTGAACTTTCATCGAGTATGCTTGTTTCTTCATTGTGCAAAATAAGGGGATCAATGGGCCAGGAAATGATACGTGTTTGGTTGGTATTGTAAGGATATTGGCACTTGTCTTTATCAATAACATTGTCCAGGCATTTGTCTATCCACAATTTCAAACTTTGGGCGTATCATTTCCAGTCGACTGAATCCCTCTAGTTCATCTTGTAAATATATACATGTAGATATAATAATAGTATTAAAAAATAAATAAATAAAAAAAGGCGTTTTTGTCCAGTAAAACATCGTTTCATTATGTATGTACATTGGTTCTAGTTTGTCCATTTTGCATTCTTTGGGATCCCAGTAATCTCACACGCCAAATTCCAGAATCGCCTTGCCTTTGTGAGATCAATTGATTCCTTTGAGCTCTCTGCCAGTTCTCTCTTTTTCAGTATTTTTCCTGCAACGGTCTCTAGGCCAGGGGTGGTTGCATAATATTCATAGTCTGATGCTGCCTGTGCTTCTGATGTTGTGAAGCTCATGAGGGACAAGACATACCGAAGACCCATTTGTAGTATCCATGGTGAATTGCGACTCAATCCAGTGGTTGGAACAAATCCAGGACACAGAACAATAGAAGAAATATTGTCCTTTTCAAGCTGTTCATTCAAAATGTTTGATATCCAAATATTACCTAATTTGGATAACTTGTAAAAAAGCATGCTGTCCCAAACAATATGGCCATCCAGATTATCAAAGTCGACTGTCTCAGGCATCGCAGAGAGGGGACTAACTCTTCCTCCAGCAACCTTGGGATCATGTAAAGAGGAACTGATCCACAGAATTCGTCCTTGGCTTGTTTGATCAAAAAGAGGAAATAGTAGATGGGCAAAGTATAGAGGCGCGATTGAATTGACAAAGATGGTCTTTTCAACGCGTTCGCAATCTGGCGAGAACTCTAGTTTTGGTGTCGTGTGTCCTGCATTGTTGATGAGCACATTAAGTGGTAGTCCAAGGGCTTTGAATTGATCTACAGCTTCACGGACAGATTGGAGGTTGTTGAGATCCAAGACGATACAGTGTAGTTTATCAGCCAGATTCAAGTCTTTGAGAATCTGTTTAGAAGCCTTTTTTAGGCTGGTTTCGTTTCTGCCAGTAATGACAACCGTGTGGCTTTTGATGAGACACTCGCGGGCAGCAGCAAGTCCAAGACCACTTGTTCCGCCAGTAATGAGGATAACCTTTGACATGAGCTATTTGGTTCTGTTTTGTGTCTCTTTTTTTTCTGCAAGAATTGGATCTAATGTATCCAATGTTTATTTTAAATCGAGCTTTGTGGGTTGGAACAGAGCGTCTATATTTGCCCTGACAGATAAAGTATTATTTACGTGGCTTATCTACCAGGAAATAAGATCCTTGATTCATTTGTATTATATATATATATATTGGAAACCAGCAATCTTTTGGGGACATGCATTGATCAACCAAGGAGACAAGCATCAGTGTTCCCATTACCAACTATTGACCCTATATATCTAGCCTGAAAAGTACCCTGAAAAAACAGTTTATTGACAGTTATTTCTTATTCCTTAAATGACAATGCCATTCTTTTGTATGTACCATTTATCATGATGATGTAATTCTGGTATAAAACTTTAGTATTCCTTCCTTTGTGGAATCAATGTTAAAGCATCACGGGATTCTCTTTAATGGTAGGTCAATTAGAATGATAAAGTATGATTACCAATTCACAAAAGATTGTTTGAATGGTTAGGCATAACAGTAAAATGACAAGCTGTTGTAGTTTTATAATCCCATGAGCTAATTTATGCATCGGTAGTTTATCACTAGATTTATAAAACAGATGGAAAACATCATATCTAATCATTCCAAAGATCTGTTCATTATGTGTGTGTGTGCTTTTTTAAAAAAAACAAAATAGAAAAGGTTTCACTCTAAACACCTCTAGTGATAAAGCATTACGATGCATAAAATATAAAGATTGTTGTTTATTGGTTATATACATATATAAGGCACCACTAAAAAGGCCATGATTTACGTCATGAACTACTTGATCCCGTGATACAACGTTAAAACACGATCACCAAACTTTGTTAGATGATTTTTTTTATTTTATTATATTTTGATCAGATTATTAAAATTAAAATTAAATAATAATACTAATACTAACATTTACACATGTAATACACAGAATAATATAGTATGTCAGCTAAACAGTATCCTTCGACTGAACCTTCATTAGATCCATTATTGTGGACACACAAAACCATTGACAGACTATCTCAGGCCTTTCTCCAGCGACTTCCACCAGAACTCCAGACGTACATATTCATCCTATCTCAGAACCCACAGCTTGCCACAGTATGTGCCAGTTTCTGGCAATTATCGTTCTCTCATCTAGTGAGAGCAAAGTATCTCATGCTACGATTTGGAAAAGATGCTGCACTTGGCGAACGAGCAATGAACTACAAGATTGTAAACCTCCAAGTAATCCATGATCTTTTGGAATTGGGCTGTAATCCACGAGCAGATGGCGATTGGTTGTACTGGAGAGCCAGCTCGAAACACAATGTGCGTCTCTGCAGATTACTATTAGCCGCCATTCAGCCAATCCACAAAACCCTTGGACATTTTCTAAACGTAGCAGCAATGAAAGGTGCAATAGAAATCATTGATCTGCTCGTAAAAGAATACGGTGCAGATATCCATCATCCCAATAACGAAGACCTTGTCCTGATGCTTGCCTGTGCAGAGAACCAAGTGCCTGTTGTACGCCATTTGATGACAGAATATGGATGTAATGTGCATGTAAACCGGGAGCGGCATTTACGACGTGCCTGTCTTCAAGGACACATTGAACTTGTAAAAGTCCTATTGGAAGGTGCAGATGTCCATGCATACAACGACGCCGCACTTCAAAACGCCGCACACAAAGGACATTCAACTATTGTAAAAATGTTACTGGAAGCTGGTGCAAATCCCCAGGCCAATCAGAATGCACCAATTCAGTATGCAATAGCTGTAGATGATAGAAAGTCTGTTGAATACTTACTTGATGCAGGAGCAGACCCTCATTGTAACCAAGAGTGGCCAATCAAGCAGGCATGTCGAAGAGGTGCAACAGAGATGGCAGAGTTGTTACTGGATAATGGCGTGAATCCAGATGTGTCCAAGGGTATGCCCATCAAAGAAGCACTTCGATCAAACAATTACAAGACTGCAAAGGTTTTGATGGATCGCAAAACTGATCCCAACAGCACAGGAGCCATTCAAGGAGTGTGTAGTGCTGCCCGTAGAAACGATATACGGCTTGTCTCATTGATGGCAAAGTACGGCACTCGTCTTGATCATCCAGAGATACTCATTTCTGCACTCTCTCCCGGTCAATCCACAAAGGGAGAAGTTCGCACGTTTGTCAAGGAATGGTGCCAGAACCAAGAGGAAAAGGTCTTTTGAATCTACAACCAGATGCTTAACTTTGTGAGCAAGCGCCTTTATTAGCATCCCTCCCCCCATTATTATATTCTTCATCATCTTGTATCATAATTTCATTATTCCTATTATTCTTATTAAATACGTGTCTCTATTGTTTTGTCAACATTTGGTCTAGTCTAGAGTATTTTTTGTAGTTGGTCAATTGGTCAGAAGCCTTGTATAAACAAGTTGCTTAGCCAACAAGAGCTTGGATGATATATAAATGATAGTTATGACTGGAAAATACAAATCTTAAAGTATTGCAGACTGAGATTGACGTACACATTATTCTTACACTATATTGAATGAATATATATATATATATAAAGAAGAAGGTTAAACTATATGTAAATGAGGACCTGTGTTTACATGACACTGTTTATATCTCTTAAACCCTAGGTTGAATCAAGTGTATCGCTCCAGAGAACCTAATAATCTTGTCAGCCAAACCTCGACATTTCCCAAAAAAAAACTTTTACTTGCCTGGCCTCGTCGCTGTAGTGCTGGGATGTAACACTAATGGTATTTGTACCAGTGTGCCCAATGTGTGATCCAAATCGTGCCTATAGAAACAATTCATCAGCACAACCACTTGTTCAATCTATGGGTCCGCTTATAGCATATACACATATATATATACCAGATTAGGTGTGTTATAGAGACACTTTATACTATCTTTTTGCAAAACCCATCGGTAGACACGGCCGTTTTCTAATAGTTTTTCCTCAGTACAAATAATGGGTCTAGCCAGAATCAGTTTGTGCATACCTTGTTCTGACATTGGCTCTCCTACCCAGAGACTCAGCTCTTTGCCTTGTTCATGAAAGGCAAGTGATGCGCCAAGACTACCAGAAGTCTCACGTCCATCTAGCTGTTTGAATAGGCCATAGTTTATGTCCAATTCAACAACATTTCCTTGGTTATCTTGCTGAGTAGCCCATAAAAGGGTACTGGAATGATATAGTCGGACAACACCAGCCTGCCAACGCTTATCCAAAGCCACTCGTGTTTCCTAAGACCAGCCACAATAAGATGCATGCATACCCACCTGTTGATCAAGTGTTTCCTAGGTTACAAAGTTATCCTTACTTCTGACGGACTAGAAACTGCCAGGAATCCTTTGGATTTTTCAGTCTTGCCCACCAAAGCTATCCTGTATATCATGGTTATTGGAGGCATTTAAGGCATATCTAGACAATTATCATATTGTGGGTGCTGCTAAATTACCTGCCAAACTGCTGAAACTCGTGTGTGCCTGACATTGTCCACCATAGGGCTGGGGAAAATGACGGAGTAATCTTGAACCCATAGATTCGGCCAGCCTGTTGACGGTTCTTTAGCTTATAGCCAGGAGCACCAACCAACAGCACTCCAGAAGTGTGTGGGAGGGGAGGTATAAAGTCTATTGAGCTTCCAAAATGCTCATATGCCGATGCATGTGGATTTGTTAGAAACCAATCTGGAAAGATCTCGGCTCTAGATGCATGTTCGCTATGCTTTCCTAGAAATACATAGACGGCGCCGGCCTATTGTCCAGAATAGAAAGATTGTCTGCTGTTAAGCCTTGGCCATCAAACCAAACCAGAAAAAAAAACCCCTTGGCCATTGTACACACCTGTTTGTTATCCAGTACGGAACAGTAAGGACATCCTACCACTAGATCTCGATAGCCATTGCCATTGATATCCAATCCCATCAGATTGAACCCAAGTCCCTCAACATGGCCAACCACAGTCTGGACACGGAGGCGAATATCAGGACTAGAAGAAAGGCCTTTAGGGTTTCCAAAAAATATGTCAATGTGGCCCTCTAGGTTATCTGAGAATGGGGCAGCAACGGCAAGGTCATCAATGCCATCTTGATTGAAATCAATCGTGGCCATGGACCAGCCAAATCGACCATGGGTGGTATTTCCCTGCAAGACTACCTGGGATTGTTCTCGAATGTCATTGATCTTGACATTCTTATCTTGGTTGACAATCCTATTGAATCGGGTGCGTGTGTCATTGAGAATAAACACAGCTCCAGCCATCAGTTTTGGTTCACTAGAATATTCTTGATCATCCCGACTAAAAGTGTCATGATATGGAGCAGATATGGCCAGATCAAGTTGGCCATCAGCATCATAGTCGCCCACTGCGGTTTCGTGGCCAATTGCCACAGATGAAATGGGCAGCGAGAGAGTAACGACAAAAGGGGCTAGGGCAGAATTGCTGCTCTTTTGATTTGGAATGCTTAGTGGGCTACAGTGTCTCATGTTATCTTTCTCAGCCAAAGGAATGTCCTCTGTATTCTGCTGGTATCTAAAGGCGGTCTGGGACCCGGGAGGGTTTGATAGTCTGGGAAACGACGAACGGGGTATTGCAGGCAGAGGAAGTTTGCACTGATTGGATTGGAGGGTGAGGGTGAGGATTCCTCGGTGGGGATCATAGTCCTGGAGTGGCTGGCAGATTGGGGAATATTGAAGTGGGACAGGAGAGCAGCGAGGCTTGTTTGACGGCAAATGGGTGCTGTCAAAGTACCGAGCACACAAGATGGTGTGATTTCGATTGGCCGTGTCCTCAAAGGCACTAACCATGTCACTGTAACACTCGGCCACACTGGCTGACATGTCCTGGAGACCTTTTATATATATATATGTATATGTATTTATTCGTATCGTAGAAAGCCCAAATATCAAATCCATTGGCAACTTACCGCCTTTGTGGTAGTCATTGAGCTGTTCAATCAAAAATGGGCTCTGGGATCCATAGTAGGCAAACATATGATGACCTAGCTTGGCATCCAACTTTGCGGCTGCAAATGCGGCAGTCATACACTGTTGAAGGTGTTCTTTGGTCGGGACCAGAGCGGTCTCGTTTGTGGCTTCGTAAATCCGCGCATAAATGTTGATAAGATCAATGAGGGGCACTTTCCAGCTATCACTCATGTATGACAGACGACTGGAATGCCGCAAAGTGAACTCTGCCCCTGTATCTGCAGCCTTGTGGGCCTCTTCTATATCACCATAGAAATCATTGTGGGCCATTGCATGGATAAAGTAATCTTCCAGGCCACCCAGACTGTGCCACTTTACGTCTGCCACACCGTGGGACATTATAGAAAACACAAATGCAATCAGGCCCTACAAAATATTTGGATGTTGGTCGGTAGTACATTTATAAACAAAAAAAAAGAAAAGAGCCAAGCGCTTATATATTTACCTGGACATGTGGTTCAGTCCACTCTGACCGTGGGTAGGTCTCTCGAACATAGTCCACCGCAGACTTTATGAATGGAGGCCAATGGGCTTATAAGGCTGGTTAATACAAGCCAACCAAGTGTTTCAATTTACCATCCTCTGACTGTCGGCTGTATCCAAGGCAGTTGTAGCCCCTAACATATTTTGAAGTCATGACAATAAATTTATAAGTAGGCGGAGAATAAATACACACACACACACACCAATCGGGAAAAAATGATCCTGCTTGAGCAAAGGCTGTGTGTTTGGTTACCATATCTTTGTAAAAGGCCTCTATTGAAGATCGAGGGTGGAATATCTCTAGCGATCGATGGGTGATCTCATTATGAACAGACCTAGGATAATTAGACGCAGGCATTGAATCCAATATCAATAGCTTACATTCCACAGCCATAGATCTGTTGGCAGAATGCTGCCATTAGAATGACCGTTGAATGAATCTTCATTAGAATCACCAAAAGAATATAAGATCAAGTAGAGGGGAAAAAAGAGAGAAAAAAAGGAAAGAAAGACTAGCTGAAGAGCTTTAAACAATTTATATATTTGTAATAGACCAACAAAAATATGGGCCTGACTATCTTGGGTAAGAACTTAATAAGAGTTACCAAAACCAAAATATAGAGGGAAATTTAAGAGTTGAAAACAAGAATTTATAGATGCTATGGAATTTGGGAGATTTATATACTTAAAAAGACACTATGCATATCCAATGCTGCTTTATCACCTCCTTCAATTCATGATCTGACAGATGAATGGTGTACGAGGTACCACCAAATGGGCCAACATACAGTCTCATTCTTGTACCTCAAAGCCAATCCATATAGTCCATATACTACAGATCTAGAGAAATAGAAATCATGGCACCAATTATTGAATGAGCATCACCAAATTATATAAAAACTTATTCAAGACGTCTGATACTCCTTTTTGATTTTTATTCTTTATTTTTTATTTAATCATTACCAAATGCTTGATTGTTAATTAATCTTATCACACATTTTATTATCTTTTTCTTTCCTAAATATAATTCGCATTAAAGATGTTTCGATTGATTTGGTATATATAAAACAGCATTAATAGACCCAAAACAGTTGTTTTGTTTTATTTTATTACATTTTATTTCCAATACTGAAAATGTCAAACATCAGCGTTATCCTACAAAGAAAATGTCCTTGTCATTTATCGATGTTTGTACAGGATAGATAAATAACTCTAGTTGGACATTGATAAAGAGCACAAGAATCAATGAGTCTAATAATATTTATACCCAAGAACTTTCTTCACAAGGTCTTGGGACTTGCCAATCAAGATGTCTCTTATCAACCCTCCCAATATCTCTTACCGAAACTAGGGATTCCAGGTCATTGTCACCCACCCATATTTCCCACGCCTTTTCAATTGGTCGACAGTCAATGCAGATAACTCTCATACTGTATAGGTACACTTTAATGAAGCCCAAATTTGTAAATTTCTTGATGGTTTGTGTTCAAGCATACATATGGTTCACACTGTTTCTGAAATGTAACCTTTGAGACCCTTTAGTTTTGCTATCGAAACATGCATGATCTCAGGCATATTTATATTTTATCATATGTACCAAATTACCCTGTTTTAATCAAGCCTTTCTTGCGGATAGATGCAGTGGTATGAGATAATAAGCTCATGAGATGGAATGTAAGACGGATAAAGAGATGGTAAAAGTAATTGATCACACTACACTTTCAAAACCCAAAGAAATAAAGTGTAGACCAGGTCTAACCAGAGATACTCTACTCCTCATTTCAACCAAGCAGTTAAAGGGAATAGCCAATGGTATGAAAATACATTCTGGTCGCAAATGCTGTATCTCATGTTCCTTGGCACGTGATACTATCAAATACTTGCAAGCTCACCCATTGTTAGAGCACAAGTAAAATCCATCAAAAATGTTGGATAAAACACAGCATTAAAACAGAAGCTAGATATGATCTAGACATACAACAGTGGGTTACATGTCGACGTTCTTGGCAGGCCTCTGTAATTTATAGTCTAGAGCAAGGAAATAAAAATTGGTTTTTTTTTTAGTTTTTCGATTTTCAAGATACCCAGTTCACCTGCCTCCCTGTTCAAGATCGCAGCACTCTGGTAAATCAAATCAATAAAAAATATTAGATATGCTTTATAGACACGAAAGCACGGTTCTGAGGCTATTAAATTATATAGATATTAGCTGTGTATGTAATAAAGCACAAAAATGTAAAAACAGAAATCTTTTACTTTTGGTTTAAATGACTAAAGACCTTGAGGCCACTAGTATTTACCATAATTCCCGCGCACGAATCGGTCCTCTTTATATATATATATATATATTAAATCTGAATGAATTGTTGTTTGCAGCGATAGGTACTAGTCTGGTTTTTCATGATGTCAAGCTTTTAGACATTAATATCAACACAGGTTTGTTGATAAAAAACCATTATACACCGTAATATTGAATTAATTTGTTTGGAGCAATATGCTATTCATGTCTTGCGACTCATCTAGACACCAACTATTGGAAATCAATCCGATTATAGGCATCCACAAAGTGTTATTCGTCCTTGATGGGCACAATTTCGTATCTATTGTCAAAGTAAAGGGTAACCAAAGTGCCACTATTTACCATTTATTAACCCAATGGGTCTTGAGAGCATTTGTAAGCATTTTTTGCACACATATTGCTTTGATATAAAAGCATGATCAAGTTTAGTGCTGACATAAACAGGCAGTAGACAGCAAATTTTGCATAACCACATTGGTCCCCGGAACCTATATGTGCCATATTTGGTCTATATTGATTTAATGTAAAAAAGAAAAACAGAACACTTGCAAGTAATGACATCAAGATATTATCATGTTTAAAATACATGGGATGTATAAAGTTTATTGAGACGGAAGTAAAGCTACTGTCGTTCCAGCTATGCCACTCGTTATTTAATGATTCCTACATCACTTTGCCAGCACAAGTTATATAATCGTACTTTTAAAATGCTGAAAAATATTTTAGGATTATAGATACCTTTTAAGTCTACCGCATAACTAATAGGATCAATTGACCATGTAATCACAAAAAGGGTATAATTATATAATTTAGCAATCGTTCTAGGTGGAATTATTCTCGGTGTAACTGAGAGCTATTAAAAGATTCGTTGGCACTGATAGTCAGGGGTATCTGGCTATACCCCATCCATATACTCATTAGTAAGGAGTCCAAAAGCCAAAAAAAAAGGTTATCCAGATATGTGTGGCAAAATTGAACCGACGAGCCGACTATAGTCTAAAGCAAGTAATCAGAAAATGGATCCATGTACGTTGTTTTGTAGAAAAATATTGCCTTTTTTTTTTATAAAGTAATACGGTGTACTATAGGTACTAACTGCCAATACTTCTAGCCTTTAAACAGACCAAGATTTTAAAGATACTTTTCATATTCTATTCTTCCAGGTCTATACTGCCACATTTATATATATGTATATAAAGGAGAAGCATGTATAGCCCACAATTAAAAAACTAGACAGTGTTGGGTACCTGTTTTCCAAAAGCAACCCAAGTGCGTATTACGATTAATACTTGCAGTAGAAACTAAAGTAAATCGTACCATTAGATGTATGATACAATAGGACCTTTTTATAAATCAAAAGAGACTTGAAAGATGTAGTGCCGTTGACCATTTGAGTAACTCTGATTTTCAGTAACAAAATCAATGACCTCCAATACTTTTGTCTATTGTTATCCGCACATGTAGACTGATTATGATGATAAATTAAAGAAAAATGATAGATTAAGCAGAAATATGTATAATTTTGTTTATTAAATGAGCAAGGTAGATGGTGCATGCATACCTTGTGTATTTTTATTGATATTGACATTGAATAATGAAATTGGCACCTCAAATGTCCAAAATGTCTTGAAGTATAGTTTCAAGCTAATTCTTATTTTGATCAAGCTTAATATTTTTACTATATTAGACAATGGTTTAAGAATATTAGAATTTATTCTATATATATATGATTCCTATATCATCTTGCTTAAAGCCAAGACAACAATATCTTGTTTTAAAGTGATCACGCTAATGTGTTCGATGTTTTCTGGACTAAGGAGGTACTGTATACCTTTTAATCCCAACTGTGCAAAAAGTAAAAAAGAAAAAGAAAAAGAAAAAAATCCCCTGCTTTAAAAAGAGTTCATTTTTTTAAACACTTTACTGTTGTGCCATCCTTTATACTTACAATGTATACATTCTATTTCCAATCAATGGTCTACTTGGGATTGATACTAGCAAGCTTGATTACTTCAAGAGCTGCCCCTGCCCCAAGGTCCAAGTTCAAAATTCCAAACTGCAACACAATTGACACGAGAGCAGAGGCCGTAAAGCAAGCATTTATAAAAGCGTATGGTGGATACAAAACCTATGCCTTTGGGCACGATGAGCTCTTGCCACTATCAAACAGATCGTCGGATTCAAGGTGGTTAAATAATTCATTTTCAAGAGACAACCATAAGAGAAAAACTAACTTTTTACCCTATATTTTCTGTTACATAGAAATGGCTGGGGAGGTACTTTTTTACGCACCCATCAATTCTACTTGTCATTTATTAACCTTCAAACTTTTCTTAGCGACAATTGTTGATTCGCTTGACACTATGCTGATTATGGGTCTTGAAGAAGACTATATCCAGGCACTAGAATTCATCAAAACAATCGATTTTACAAAATCCAACGATGTGTCCAAAGGGTTTGAAACAAACATCCGATATCTCGGAGGCCTGTTGGCAGCCAACGACCTTGTACCCGACCAGCTGTTGGTTGACAAGGCAATTGAATTAACCAATGCTGCCCTTGTTCCTCTCTTTCAATCAGAGTCAGGAGCACCATATACAAATATGTGTCTCAAAACGTAAAGTGAATATACACATATGATCCCATAAGCACACACACACATATATATATATAGCTAACCAAAACATATTGCATTTAATAGGAACAAACCTGTGCCAACAGATATCATAAACCTTGCCGAGTTTGGTACTTATAGCCTAGAGTTCACTCGCTTGTCTCAGATCACAAATGACCCTACCTACTCTGAGCTTTCCAACCCATTGATCGACAAGGTTATCCAAGAACCCACTCAAATTCCGGGACTCTTTCCTACAAGCTGGCACATTAGTCCATTCAAGCCGATCAACACAAGTATGGATTGATATACTACAAAAATGACTTACGATCAAGACTTTATGGCTAATTAATATATAGGCGTGATAAATTTGGGTGGAGGCGGCGACAGCTTTTATGAATACCTTGTCAAGAATTCTATTCTGCTCGGTGATTCTGCCAGCCCAGACCTCATGCATACATGGAAAAATAGTGTGAGGAGCATGCATGATTATCTCTTGTCTCCAACCTCGGAAGATCCATCGATTCAATTTGTTTCCATGGTTACTGGAATCAGTGTTAGCTACAGTTCCCAAGAGTTGGTCAGTTGTTCAACACATTTTTTTAATGAAGAGTTAAAAGTACTAAGGGTATAATGATTCGGTGTATAAAATATTAGATTTGCTTCTGGCCCGGAAACATCTTGCTGGGACTGAGTCAGATGTCTTCTACGGACGACACCATTATGTTCCGTGAATTTGCAGATACATTTCTAAAGTCATGTTACGCAACATGGAAAGACTCGGCAACTGGAATATCGCCAGAAAGCTGGTACTGGACTCCTCAAAAAGATGCACTCAATGGACCTCTTGGTGAGATACTGGGCGTGCCAAATAGAACGGTTGATTCGCAGGCAATCAAATCACAGTCTCCAAAGGCCCTGAGAGAAAGATCACAGTCTAATTCATTTTCACCAAGTGACCCATCCTATATTCTCAGACCAGGTATGTTTAAACAAAATTAGTGGCTACTTTTGCCAGATATACATTACATAATCTCATTTCCCTTTGCTACCCGGATTGTCAACACAGAGACCATAGAGAGCCTCTTTTACTTTTATCGTGTTACAGGTGATCCAAAGTATCAGGTGCGTTATTGCAAATTATCATTTATTTTCAAATATATAACGACAAATGTCTATGGATTCTTACCAATGCTTGCCAACATTTAGGACATGGCATGGACTATATTTGAGTCCATTCAATTATACACAGAAACCCCATCAGGCTTTGCTCAGATTGGCCGCGTCGATGTTCGATCCAACACTCGCCAGGATTTCATGGAAAGGTTAGAGTGTAAATCTATTGCCCAAGAAACACCTAACATTCTCTCTCTTGACATGTGTGTCCCTTTGGACGGATCTTAGTTTCTTCTTTGCCGAGACTCTCAAGTACCTATACCTTTTGTTTGTAGACAAGGATTGCCTGTCTCTTGACAGATATGTCTTTAACACAGAAGCACACCCCTTTAAATTGACAAAGCAAATACAAGTCCAAATATAAAGTGATAATCTACATACATAATCTTTTCTTTTTACTAAAATAAAACTTATCCGCGAGATATAATACAATAATCATACAAATTCTCTCTCTCTTTCTTTCTTTCCTTTTTTTTTTTTGGTCAGTATGGATACTCATCACTGAATCCGCGATTGGATAAAGAATTGTGATTTGCTTGGGGAGATTGATTCGAAACATTACTTGAGAATCCATATTCATCGCCTGGTGCTCTAAATTCCAGTACGTGCTCTATAGCATCAGACAATCCCGCATCACTCTGATCTTGAAGGTAATCAGATTCAACATTGGATCTTGCAGGTTCGACATGACCCAGATTGGTCGAAGTAGTCAAATTAAGTTCTTTGCGCTTTTGGATGGCTAGTTCAAGACTATCAAGATCTTGCAATTGCTTGCACCATGTTTTCTTGGGCACGGATTGTCTTTGTGGAATATTACAAGAAAGTGTGGTAGGGAACATTTTGGTGTTGTGAGACTTTGTAAGATTATGAGGGAATCCTTGATGCACTGGGAGATTCTTGATACACTCCCTTATTACACTCCGCCTGTCAAAAAACCAAAAAAGTCTGACGTAGGCTTTTTGTGAGGATTGTAATTAGTTCTTCATACACTCCCTCAATACACTCCCACCAAAAGAAAATGAAAGAGTGTGGCGTAGACTTTTTTGTAAAGTGAATGTCTTCTTCATACACTCCCTCAATACACTCCCACCACAAGGATATTGCTCAATTCACTCAAAATACCAAAAGGGGTGGTATGGTTTCAAATCAATTATATTTCTCAAAGAGCAGGAAGACTGGCTCTACAGCTATTTATGTGCGAGGGGTTTCCCAGTCACAGCAGGTCCACACAATGGG
The DNA here is from genome assembly GCA_022702545.1 of Phycomyces nitens. Lineage (NCBI taxonomy): Eukaryota > Fungi > Mucoromycota > Mucoromycetes > Mucorales > Phycomycetaceae > Phycomyces > Phycomyces nitens. The sequence continues at coordinate 1,725,475 of JAHRBC010000008.1, read as the reverse complement.
GTTTTTCCCACCCTCATTCACAACATTCGCCAGGTTCTGTGTCTGGCTGGGTTGGTCTGACGGCATCTCCAACTTCTTCAACTACACGCCTTTTTTGTGATGGCTTTAGTGGGGGACTCGGTCTAATCCTTTCTTCAGGATTGTCTTCTTGATCTCATCCTTTCCATGCCATCCACTTATACGTAGCTCGACGTTTCCTGCCAGCTCTATTAGTTCCCAAAGTTTCTCTAGGCTCATTCATTTCGTCTGGCTCTATCTGCTCCTCTGAACGATCTTCATTTTCTTGTTCGTCACGTTCTTGTTCTTCTTGTTCCTCATGCTCTTCCTCAGTCTGATCAGATTCTGCCTCAAAATGTTGGTGACTCTGTTCGTTGTCATCCTCTTTGTATTCTTCAAATGAGTTCTCATTTTCAAGGTGAATATGATCTTGGATGAGATCATCTGGTACATGACTTTCTTTTTCTTCAGAACCCACACCACCATCGGGGCCTTGGTCTGGTGGGGGAGTTGTTTGTATACTTGTGATCAAAACACTTTCTTCCCATATGTAAGGCATAAGCCTATCCCCGTGGTAATTTTTTACTAGGGGTATGCCATCCTTGTCCTTGAGGGAGTACACTGTGTTGTGTCTGGATATTATTTGATAGGGGCCACTTCTTCGTTCCCATTGTTTTGCAACGTTTGACGCCTTTGGTAATATCCGTGCAGTAGCCCACTCTCCTGGTTCGAACCATCTTGTAGACACTCCTCTATTTGCTCTCTTTAGCGCTTTGCACCTATTCATCGCCAATTGAGAGAGGGTGATTCTTTTTAGGGTTTCTTGTAGGTCAGTATGCTTCTTCATGGGCCACTGCTCCTTCTCTTGCAAGTCTGAATATATGCTTGGATAGAATCTTTCAAAAGGAGTACATCCAAGGGAATGTGAGAACATGTATGCATGTGATGCTATGATCCAGGGTATATGACTTGTCCAGCCATTGTCATCTTTATCGTCTATCTTCAAGCATCTAAGCTTGTCTTTGAATAGTTTTACAACAATCTCAGCCAGCTCTGACTGTGGGTGAAGGGGCAAAGATCTTGTGTGACTAATGTCATATGTGTCAAAGAAGAGAGAAAACTCACTGGATACAAATTGTCTGCCGTTGTCACTGGTCAATCTATTAGGAATGTCATGTTGCAAAAACCAGTTTGTCAATAGAGCATCCACAACTGAGCTAGATATCATGTCCAGTACTGGGTATACTTCAAAGTATCAACAGTCAGAATCACAAATTCTCACATTTCAATCACAATCCTCTGCTTAATTTTTTGCCCTGTCTCACCTTTAATCACAAGACAAAATTCAGGTATCTCATTTTTTAAAGTGCTCAGAGTGTAAATACCATAGGTATTTGATAGTCAGAGTCACTGGTATACCAAAACGCTCTTTCATTTACTCTGCTCCCAGACCAGCTCGGTCTGACAATAAAAAAATAGAAAAAGGCCCGGCATGGACAAAACTGCACTTTTTCAAAATTAGAGTTTCTATATGACAGCAATTGATAGAAATCAGTTCATTTTCTAGAGACCTGTGATTGAGATAAAAATCATGAAGAAAATAGTTAACATGTGTCAATAAAAAAGCACAGACAATTGTCATTAGGTTTTTCTTCATACTATCCAGCAATAATTGACACGACTAGCCATTCAAAGCTATCTTTCAATACTTGGTTCTAGTTATGTTTGAATCAGGAGAGAAGAGATTGATACTGTTGTATCGTGAAATAGAATGATGTTTCTTTAATGATATTTGTTCTTAGAAACAAAACTTAGATGTTAATATTGTGGTATACACACCACAGCTGAGTGAAATACAGACTCCACAGCCAATCTCTGGTTCCTCTTTGCTAATGACCCTGGCAGGTTAACATCTCAGGAGCAGTTACACACCAGGCACACGTACACTTCACACTTCAACAGTTATAACCGACCATTACACAATAGACATTACATTAAAAGGGAATTAGAATAATAAGTATATAAACTACCATAATATTCTTTCTTTAATAAATAACACTCTCACAGTATCTACTAGTTCCCTAAAAACCCTAATCTACCTCATTTTTTACTGTGAATTGTATTTTTATAATTCTTACAACTATGTCTGATTATATTGCAAATGCTTCCATCACCAGTTTGAACAAGAGCATCCAGACCGACATCAGTGATGTACCCCAGCACATCGGTGAAGACCAAGTCATGGGTGAAATCATTGACATCACCAAGGAGCCCATAGCCATTGACACCATGGCAATTGGAGCTGACCTAGACAAGCATCGCAAGAATGCCTCGGCTGTAAGGAACCTCCAATTGGTCTTGACCTTTAGACCAATCATAACTGATTCCGTCTTTAATACTCTCTGACCAATCAAATTATTGTATTCATTCCCATAGACAGAACACTTATAACACCAATCATAATTATCTTTTATAAATAGCAGACATAAACATATTCATATAAATACCAGTAGAGCTTGATCATAGAAAGATCAAGCAAACAACTTCTTTAATAAAGGAATCTATCTACATTTCTCTGTCTGTTTTCTCTGCCCTTGCTCCTGTCCAGATCGGTTCCTGACATCGGCCGACCTGATGAAGGTTCTGGATAATCCCAGCGCTTCTCCCGAAGAAGTCGCCCTGGCCCAAGCTGCCGTCGGCAATATGATGGTGCGCTGGAAAGCCTTCCTGTCCACCCAGGAAGTACTGGCTGACGCCTCGGCAGCAGAGGTCTTAGAGAAGATCAACAAGAGGAAGGAAGGCAGGGAGCACGCCAGTAAGCTCGACTCATTTGTTCCACCAAACCTGCCAGCCTTCCAGCTCCAAGGTGGGCCCATCAGACAGCCCAACAAGATGGTCCACAAGTCCATTCAGTCATTCCTAAACAAATTTGAGGTGCAGCTCCGTGCCCATAACTTGCAATTCGACAATCATTGGGAACACTTGTTCTGGCTGACTTGCGATAAGAGTCAGAGAATATCTTTCCAGTACACCAAGGCCGGAAAAGGCTACACCTGGGGCGAGTTCTGTTGCCAGATGGAACAAGAGCATGGTAACCTGTACCATCTCTGGATGAAGAGACAAGAGATGCAGGCTCTTACACAAGAACCAAGAGAGCCAATCCGTGGGTACACCAGCAAGTACCAAGAGGCTGCCCATGCTGCAGCACTGCCCAATGGTGAAGAACTGGTTTGGCTCTTTGTCACCTCATTGACAAAGACAGTCAGAGAGAAGGCCTGGCAGACAATTGCCCAACACTTTGGCCTGACCACGCCAAAGGATATTAACCAGGTCATCTCTTTGGTGATAGCCACCTGTGGCAAAGAAAACGAGGTCAGACCTCAAGAGCAATGCTGGGCTACTGGCAGCAAGCGCCGACAAGAAGACCACCACCACCACCACAAGGACCAGGACTCCTTCAAGAAGGGCAAGGTTTCTCCCCAGGTCAGACGTGCCACCACTAATGGGTCCTGCCCAGTCCACCCCAAGGGACGACACTCCTGTAAGGAGTGTCAGGTACTGAGAAACTTGGTTCCTAAAGAGAACAAGTTCTCCACACCGGTAAGTGCCTTGAGAGCACCAACACTGTGCCGCTTCTGCCACAAGGCACCTTATGTCCCTGGGCATAAGTGCCAAGAATACCACTTGGCAAAGAACAAGACCCCAGTCTTTGCCAACCGTAGCGCCCGCATGGCCCATGTCAATGAACCAGCCAATGACAACATTGACGTAGACCTCAGCCAGCTGAACCTCCAAGCACAAGGTAAAAAACACCTTTCACATAATAATAATAACAATAATAATGACAACAAACTGCCTTCTTCTATTGATGGCTCACTATATGTTCCTATACTTGTACAGAGTAGATGTGTCTGGGCCCTGGTGGACTCTGGAGCCAATGCCTCCTTCATCTCACCACATTTAATGCAATCACTCTCTCTTTGTGCAAATAAAAAGATTTTACATCAAAAAATATATTTAGCCTCCCAAGGCAGTATAGTAGAACAATTAGAAACAATAGACAATGTCACATTATCATATAATAACAAAACAATTCAGCACAGCTTTATTGTCATGAGTTTATCCTTGGATACCCAGATAAGTATTGGCACAGACTTAATGCCAAAACTGGGTATGGCCATCACAAACCTAGCCACTACGTGGGACAATCAACATGTCAACTCTAAACAAAAAGACATACCCAACGATGTTCCAGAACCTAATCATTCCCCTGCAGGTACAACCGATGAATACAAACAGTTTATGAGAGCAATTGAAGCATTGATAGAAGAAAACAAACTCATCCCCAAAACATCATTTTGCACAATACCTGAATCAGTCATTCATATCGACACTCTAGAGGGAGTTACATCTTACAGGCGGCAATACCCTCTACCTATAGTATATGAATCAAGAATACAAGAAACTGTGAACACTTGGTTAGCTGATGGTACAATTGAAGTAGCATCCAACAATACAGCTTGGAACAGCCTAATTACACTAGCTCTGAAAAAGGATATGTTCAGAAACTATACTGACCAAAGACCATGTCTCGACCCTAGACATATCAACAAACTCCTCAAAGAAGATTGATACCCTTTACCTCTCATAAGGGACATCTTCCACACACTCAAAGATGCAGTGATATTCACGACACTGGACTTGACAAGTGCCTTCCACCACTTCAAAGTATACAAGCCAGATAGACCAAAGACAGCATTTACCTTTAAAGGAAGACAGTATATGTTCCGCGGTTGTCCTTTTGGATTAAAGCCCATCTCATCTAAGTTCCAACAAGTGATGAACATCGTCTTTCAAGACATGTCATTTGTCACCACCTTTGTGAATGATATTGTCATGTTTTCACATAACATGGAAGAGCATGCAAAACATGTTAACGCAGCAATAAATCAACTCACTAAAGTCAATCTCATATTAAATCCAAAGAAGTGTCATTTTGCACAAAGAGCGGTCTTTCTACTAGGCTTCTGCGTATCTGAGAAAGGTATATCATTAGACATACGCAAGGTAAGCAACATATAAGAATGGCCACTTCTGTCAACTGGAAAAGACATACAACGCTTCCTGGGCATCATAAACTACTTCAGAGAACATATCCCTAACATAGCCCAACTCACGGCACCACTGGACCAACTTTGCAATGAAGGTTCTCTCAAACATATATGGAATGACAAACACATCAATAGTTTCACAAGCCTCAAGGCTATATTACTCAAATTACCAATCCTGTGTTACCCAAACTTGAAATACCCTTTCAGTGTGGCCACTGATGCTTCCAACATAGGCATAGGTGCCATACTCTACCAAGTCATCAAGGGAGAGACAAGACACATCGGATTCATGGCACGCACCTTATCCAAGAGTGAATGAAACTATTCTACAGCTAAACGCGAGTTGCTAGCAGTCATATACGCACTAAACAAATTTCACAAATATCTCTGGGGTAACCCTTTCACCCTGTATACAGATCACAAAGTGCTCACATATATTCATACACAAAAAATCGCCAATGCTATGATGATAAACTGGCTCAACACTATACACTACAAAAGTCCAAGGGTATTATGTAGATGAAACTTATAAAATATGCTACTGAATTGTATAATTTTACTATGCTTTTGGTAATATATGATCGTGATCCATAGTAGACTAAAAAGATATAGGGGTGAACTGAATCATCCTACCTACTGGTGTACAAGAATCCAATGTAGAATATTTTAAATATCCTCAAACAGCACAAAACTTAAATATATATTGTAGCCACATTATATTCCTAGTCAATCTACCCTTTTTTGCATTGTATTTTACAATACACAGACAGTTTGTGTCAGGGGAGATTGACCACTTATAAACAACCAGTTTTATCTTTCATTATATTTTATAGTAGGTTTTATAGTATGTTTTGACAGTCCATCAAGGATGATTGTAGACTATTACAAGGTAATTGTAGTTATTCTATGCAAACAAGCCTCCCTGGTTTGTTGTTTTTTTTTGGAGCAATAGATTCTGAAAAATTTTATTTTTTGTTTTATTTGATAAAAAATACATTTGCACTATATATTCTAGTCTCTAGATTATTTCTTTGGTATATCTATTCTACCAATCAATATTTCTTGGTCGACACTATCACCTGGTTCTTAATAGAGCCAGGATACTTACTTGGCTGAGAGAAAGCCAATATTGTCTAAAAGTAAAAGAGAAGATTATTAGTACATGATTTTTATATAAACCATTCATTCTTATACTTACATTTTTAATCTAATAAACAGAACATTTGATAGACTCTCTATAATATACCAACAAATAATTATTGTCTAATAGATATATATTAATATTTGTAGATAGACAATATATAATATTAAAATATTGGTTTACTTACAAGATATAGCCATTGGAATGGCCAGATAATTTCAATTTGGAATCCATATAAGAGCTTAGCAAGACATCTGTGATAGATGTTATTAAAGAGAACATATTTATAATATAAAAGGTTTACCAGAATATTATATTGAGATAGATAGAAAAATAGCATTTGTGGCTATATATAAAAGAGTGATTTAGTTAATAAAAAATAGCTTTAGCATAATATGATCTTACCTTTGGATATACAGCCAAGTGCAATAGAGAGCCCCATAATATATTTATAAGCAGTTACCTATGAATAATAAAATATATTGAGTAAAAAATATATTCACAAGAGAAAGAAAAGAATTAATTACCAGAGTATTTTGCAGTAATATTTAGGCACAAAAGAATATAAAAAATAAAAAGGAAAAACAAATACTTTGTATTAAAAGGCTGTTTGACCCTGATAAAATGAGGGCAATAAAAATGATAATCCAAAAGAATATGCTTGCCGTCATTTTCATATCTTTGTAATTTATAGTTTATTAGGTTGAAAAAGATGTCTAGATATAGGACAAGAGTGTACACAATTCTGTTAAATAATAATAAAACTATAAGATAATTCATTATCTTCAGTCAACTTATTTACTTGCAAGCATACTAGTCATATTTCTCTTCCTTATTATGAGAATAACTATGATAATAATTGATTTGTTTATTATTTTTACTACAATTAATTTCACAATATAGTTTCAAGAAGTAGAAATAAATCACAAACAAATATCATATCTAAAAGGCTCTACTTTATTATTCTATCCAATAGAACATATTGAATAATATAATTGCCATCAAAAATAAAAAAGTTTATTATGTTTAACTTCAGTCTACTAATGGTAAGATAATATAGTAGTTTGCTATGAATGAAACCACTCAATTTTTGTAGTGATACTCAAATATACATTTGAGATACTCCATCTACCTGGTCTCAGCAACATCCTACCCGACCAATTATCATGCCTTTTTCCTATGGATAAAAAGCTGGAAGGGGGTAATGACTCCACAGAAACTCTCAATAGACAAAAAATAGTCATTAACAGACAACAAACTCTAGTCAACAAGAACTATGATGAAATGTTAACACCACCAGATAACAAAAGAGAAGACCTTCTCACCAAAGCACATGCTTTTGGACACTTTGGAGCAGATGCTATAACAAACTCACTTCATAATGAAGGTATACACTGGACAAACATATATAGAGATGCTGTCAAGGTAGTACAAAGCTGTATAGAGTGCCAAAAGTATAACATAGCAAAGAAAGGTTATCACCCTCTATGACCAATTCATGCATACTTACCATGCGACCATTGGGCTATCAACCTCGCAGGCCCTTTCACAACCTCTCACAACAATAACAACTATTTACTCATAATGGTAGATGTTGTAAATGAGTATTGATCACTGCTGAATCTGAGAGTAAGACTGAAGGATAAAATAATATCCTCAGCTATTCCAGTCAAACGGATCTGCCTTTATGAGATTATCCAATACACAGATCATCATACACATAATTGATTATTATTTATTATTATTATCGTTATCACCATAATATGGGATATACAGATATACACATATTTATCTAATGGCATCATCATATTCCATCTACATATTTCGTTTATTATATGAATACTTGATTGAGAGACTACAACTACAATGAATTAATAATTCTAAAACATTACCCAAGTATCTGGGTCGGAATATTAAAATATTACCAATAGCATAAATGCTCTTCTTTACCAAAGCTCTCTGGCTGATCTGACTAGAGAAGTATCATATCAATAGGTCTCTCTGGATCTTTCCAGAAAGACAATACTCCTGGAAGATGACTCATCGTGATAAATATTACCAAAGCATATACTGAATTATAAATCAGAAAACATATAAATATCAGTAGTTAGTTCTGTGTAGAAAGATAACCTTTTTCTTTTGAATAAACACCCTACACAAGTTCTCACAAATTCTTTCGTATCTTTCCAAGTTTATTTCTACCCACAACAGTAGACATTTGCACAAGATTTTGTGTATTACGTGCAATACCTGATAAGACACAGGACACTGTACACTGCAAAAACTGTGGGGTAAAACCATGTATATAACCAGAAATAAATAGGGGAAAAGTTTAGGTTTTCAGGGGAGAACAGAATACTACGAGTATGGGAGTAAGCAAGGTTTCTCCTGGGCTCAAAGTCGAATCTCATAAAGGTGCAAAGTTGAAAACTTTTGGGAGAGTGTCAGGAACTGATCCAAGCAGACAAGGCAAGAGACAGAAACAGGAGGTTCAAGGATAAGTTATTTAATAAAAGATGTTGTTCGCTTGATCTTTCTATGATCAAGCTCTACTGGTATTTATATGTTTTCTAGCTAGGTTAAAGATATGTCTAAATATAATGATTGGTAACTGTGGCAGTTGGGTGTACAAGAAAAGAAAGTCTAAAGATAGCTATGATGTATTTGGTCTTCTAGCTAGTATCTATTTCGGGAGTGTGGTGCGAAGGCTGTTAGGAACCAATCCTAACATATACCACTGAGCTCGCTGACTCATCAATTGTTGTTGCTTCCCGCCTTTGGAAAGACTCTACAGTGTACTCTTCATCCATATACCAAAAAATGAAAAACAAGACCAGCTGCGGTAACCATCATATCATGTTTACTTGTACATATAAAAAGTAAGTATTGGTATTAGTCGAAATACAAAGTAGAGATTGCTCACATTCTTAAATCTTCATCTAATCATCGCAATATACCCATCCAAAGCTGGCTCGTTGGCACTGTAGAGTTTTATTTTCAGCATAAAGATACCCATGGCATAACCCACTTTTTGGCATTTGTTGATGTCATGAAAGAGCATACCACAGCAGCACATGACTTTTCTGTCCCGATTGTAAAGAAGAGACCAACTGATACCCTGCATGGACATATACCCTCACCAACTTTTGCCGTCATCAACGTAGATGACATCATCCATCAAGTTGGTCTCATTCAATACCCACCAAACAGCAATCAATTTTTTGTGATTGTGCCATATTTTGTTTTTAATACCAACTTATGTATCACCAAGGGTAACCTATCAATCCTATAATCATTCTCTTATTTTCTCATACCCAAATATTTAATACCGAATAAAACAAAGTGGCTAATAATGTCAAAAACAAAAAATTGGTTTCAAAAAACGGCAGTTATGTTACCGTTTTGTTCACACAGGACAAAAATTATTTTTTTCAAGAATGCGCAACATCTTCAACACCAAATAAAATGCTCATTTCAATAAACAAGGTTGCCTAAAAATTTATGAGCCCTTTCTATGGTACTACAACTACCTCATTGCCAGATGAAAAGAGATTCCATGCGACTTTTATGAATTGGCATCGATGACATTACCTTTCAACCCCAATCTGTGGAGAAAAAGCAGTCTAAAATCAGAAAAAATGGCAGTTATGTCACCGTTTCGGTAGCTGTTCCCACTCCTCTCGTCGTAGTGCAAGTTAGAGATAATAGATAGATTACTGTTTGATGCATTGAAGCATATTGATAACTTGAAGAATGAAAACTCTCTTTATTAGAGAGGTTTGGGGATTTTATTTTCACTTTCACATTGTACGTCATTATGACATACCATTTTTTTATTTTCACTTTATTTTCGCTTTGTCTTCACATTTCCTTTTTTGAAAAACGCGTTTTAAATTCTATCAGTCAAACTTCAATCCATAACACCTTTTTTTATTCTATTAAAAACACTTTACTTTATTAAACATGGAATCTACTCGTTATCTGGCAGCAGTTGCAATTCTCTATGATGACATAAACAATGCAATCATAGAGCAAGACGAGGCTGAAGACGAACTGTTCATTCATTTGAACTGTGATTCCAGAGCTTATGCATTGCATACCCGACAGACGCCTTTGGAGATCTTCTCATTGGACAATGACACTTGCAAGTCATTGTTCAGATTTACTTACACTGAGATTCAGCTGATAGCAAGAGTGTTGGGCTTCCCTGAGCAGGTTTTGTTCCGCAATGGAACAAGCCAAAACTTCTTGTTGCACAGAGTTCTATCACTTTCTATTATGCTTAGAAGGTTGTCATATCCTTCGCGGCTGATGGACTTGGCTTTATTGTTTAAGATGAACAAGACAACCATTAGTGTTGTCTTCAATTCTATGATTAGATTGCTGTATAGCCAGTACCATGAAGGGATCAGATTCAACAAAAGGCATCTGCATCCCTTCAACCTTGCAAGATTTTCTGATGCCACAGAAAGAAAAGGTAAGTAATTGATTTTGCAAAAGACACTTGATAATGGTGCCATCTCTAATTATGTATCTTTTATCAAGGATCTTGCTACAAAGGGGTCATTGGATTCATCGACGGTACGCTGAATGGCATAGCACGTCCAGTCAGGCACCAGGAGCGTGTCTACAATGGCCATGTTGTATGTATCCTAAATAACTACATAAAACTTCAGGACTTTAATTGTTAAACTCTGTGATTATTTAGCGATACCATGGTCTAAAATATCAAGGTATCGTAATGCCAGATGGCATAACAGCCAGCCTGAGTGGACCTTTTGCAGGATCTGTCCACGACCAGAGTATGCTGGTGGACAGTGGCATGATTGGTGAACTCCGGGAAAGCTTGGACAAGAGAGGTGATGGTGGAGAACTGTATGCCATTTATGGCGATCCTGCATACAGTTCTTCTGACATTCTCATCAAGCCTTTCCGGAATAGTAAGTTTGTAATAAATTATTATATAGTAAATGTATTAATCTTTTCCATTACAGGCCAGACAATGCCTAGGGTTGAGAAAGACATCAACAACACGATGTCTACTCTCAGGATTGTGGTTGAATGGGAGTTTGGCCATGTTGCTAATTTGTTTGCCTTTGTCCGGTATAGACCAGGGCAAAAGGCATTGCTGAGCAAGTGTGCTCATTTTTATTTGGTTGCTACACTGATGAAAAACATACAAATTTGTGTTAATGGTGGGCAAACATCAAAACACTTTGATATTAGCCCACCATCACTTCAAGAGTATATTTCTGAGATAACGCCATAATAAAAATAACACCTTTAAACATACTGTATACTTATAACATATATTTATTTATTGTTTTTGCGTCTAGCACTAGAGGAGACAAAAAAAAGGACTTGGGGAGACAAAAAAAAAGAACTAAGGGAGACAAAAAAAAAGCACTAGGGGGAGAGGATGTTGACTGGTGAGAAGGCATTTAGGGCAGCTGTCTATTTGCCTTCTCCAAAAAAGCATTTAGGTTACCGATCATTCCACAAAGATCAGTATGCAGCAGGAGAGACTGCTGCTGCATGATGTTTTGTGTCTCCAGGACTGCCAGAAGACGCTGGCTTGTCTTCTTCTGTTCTTCCAACAGCCCATCTTGCTTCTCTGCATATTTTGCAATGGTTGCAGAGGCACGCTCCATTACATTGATGGCCCTTGCCTCATGGGCCATCTTCTTACCAGTGGTCTTCAGTATGACCTCCAAGTCATGCTTCTTACTTGACATATATGAACCTGGGTTCATATGGGCTCGCTTTGACTGTGGCTCACCCAACATCTCGTCCTCATCGTCATCACTGGTTCTGTCAAAAACCATATCCGGGCCACCTGCCAACATCTGATTGACGTTTATTTCGTCAGCAATTGATGTGGTTCTCCTTTCCATCCCACATTGAGAGTTAGAGACCAAGTAGGCCTGCTCAACACGTTTTTTGGCAGCTGCCTTGGCGAGATTCTCGTCAGCCATGGCTCTGGACTCCTCACTTCTTTCCATCTTTGTATATAAAAATGTTATGATATGTGTAAGTGATAGCCTGAATGTGGATAATCAAAATTTATTATTATAAAAATAGAGTTTCTTACCAAAGATATGAGTGAACACACAAGATGTTCAAGTCTTGTCTCGGAGTCATTGCTTCCTGTCCCATAGGTAAGATTGTGGACGATCTTCTCTTTCATTGCCTTGGTAAGACTATCGATCTTCCTGTCGATGGCTGTCTTTCCAAGCTTCTTGCACTCTTGGTTGGTTTCATTGACTGCATTATATACATTTTCCCATGCAGCTGCCTTTTCACCTCTTTTCAAATCAAAAGGGTGGAACTCGATTATTGCTTCAATAGCAGCAATTTCGCGGTTGGCGGTCCACTTGCCGTAAGCTCTACCATTTCCATTGCTAGAAAAAGAGGAAGAGGTGTTTGCAAATTCGTTGGACATTTTGTTTTATGGGTTTTGGGAGTATTTGAGTATATATGAGAATATAAAAGCATGCTTAATTTCTTAAACTCTTCTTCTTTTATAGTAGTTAGAATATCATGACATCTTCTAAGTATCATAACTCGTTTTATATATCCTTGGCATAGTATATGCTCCCTTTGTTCTTCTCAGACTACATATATCCTCCAAAGGAGTACAGTTCACTTTGGAGGATTTCTTTCAACCCTTGCACAAGGCATACCCTTGTGCATTGTATTTCGTCATTGATACTGCTTAGAAGAGTTTTACAATAAACTGGTATATGCCTCTCTAGTGCCAAAGACTTTAGTTAAAGCAGTAATAGAATCTTTATTCTTATCTACTTTTATTTATTGATCAAGCCCTTATTATCTTGTTTTATTCATCTATCACTGCAAAAGAAGGGCCATTTTAGTATACTGATATTTATAAAATTCTTGACTGAATGATAAAGATTTGATATAATATTTGCCAAATTTTTTAATATTAATTTTTTAAGATTCGTTGTCTGAATGATTCCAATCAGTATACTGAAACGTCAAAGTGCAAAAAGCAAAAGGTGGGTTATTTTTTTTGTGCTTTTTTTTGTCACGAAAATTGGGGGGTTTCTTTTTTTTTCGTCCCATATTTTCTAGCCCCGAAGGATTCAGTTCTTTAAATTACTTTATATAGGTTGCTCTCTTCAATATTAAAGCAGTGTCCTCATAGGATTCAGTATGAATTCGGTATGAATTCATGGCAGATACAGGCCAAAGATGTAGTTTATAATAGTTTTTATTGGATAAAAAAAGTTTTCCTAATGATTTCTATTCGTTCTCATCTCTACTCACTCCTACTTTTATTGCCTAATATGCTAGCCTTGCCCTTTTCTCAATTGGATGGGTATTCTATTACTCATCCGGAGAATATATGGGTTACCCTGGTCTACTAGACCCCCTACCACTGCAAAAATCAATTTAAATCATAATTTAATAGTTATCTGGAATTATCAATAACATGAGTAAAAATATTTATAACTCAGGCAAAATCTTGCATTAATAATAGAGATTGATTTGAATGTTTTTATTAGCTGAATGATATTCAATCATCTGATTTAATATTCTCAAGTAAAAAAGTATTTTTTAACTATTAGTACTGGATACTTTGTACTCCTTCTTTACTATACTAAGTAACAAGAAAAATGTCTTCCATTCGTAATTCCAATGAAGTGCAATGCAGATGCTCGAAATGCTCTCGCAATCATTCTGGCTTCACAATGACGAGCAAAAGAACTGCAGCTTGCCATGTCCAAAGCGATGAGGACAAATTGTTTAACAGTCAGATTAATAGTAAATAAGCTACAGAAATATAGACCTTAATAATAATAATATATAATCCAAACCAAATAGCATATTCAAGCCAAGTAAACACCATCAATAATACTATGGAAATAGACCAGGCTGATGAGGGTTTTGAGTGTAATTTTATTTTATTTACCAAAGGGGTATTCAACCGTATTTAAATTGTGTATCTATAGACAATATTTCTTCTCCTGGTACACCTTTACCAATTGAGACTATAGAGTTTCTCTTACCTCTTTCAGTAGAAGAGTCTATTTTTGGAACAGGTGAAGAATATATTGATGCTTTCTCTGACTCTGAAGACTATGAGAAGAGTGATGACGATGAAGAGCAGTGTAGCAAAATTACTAAAACACGATAAGTCAATTTTACTTGATATTTATTTCGGATCTCTAAAGGTTGATGGGGTTTTAAAGGTCAGATTTAAACTCCGCGTTTTTTGATTTTGATTATAGACATTACAAAAGTTAAAAATTATAAAAAAAATAGTTCCGCTCATATAAATTTGGCTGTGACAGCTTAATTTTCAGTTGATTTATAATAGTTTTAAAATTTTAAAAAAATATATTAAATATATAAATATCTTTTGCAATATTTGGCTTAGAGTAATGTATATATAGTCAAAAGACTCGTCATAAAATAGGCGTCACAATGAAATACTTCAAAATGTTTTTATATATAGTAGATAGCTTATGAATTATATCAATAAGTGATATTTATAAAAATATATATAAATTTAATTATATTAAAATAAGTCACAATATATTAATTAATATAAATGAGTTATAATATAGCAGCTGGTATGAATGAGTCATAAACAAGTGACTTGTATAAATGAGTCATAAAACAGTGACTGGTATATAGGAGTTACAAAAATTTAATTTTTATATGACTGGTTTTTTAGATAAATTAATAAATAGAGATCTAATTTTTACTATTCTTCTTTACTTTTCTTTCTACAAGTTCATCTTTTTATAATTATGGCAATCACTACTCAAGACCTTTCTTTCCCTTCACTGCCAACTACAAGATGGATCACAATGACTACAATTGATATTGAATCTACTAAGCAGTAAGTATAATTATATATTAAATATATTTTATTAATTTAAAAAATTAATAGATATTTAATTGCTATGGGGGTGTATTATCCAAGAAACCACCCAATTTTTACTTGTTCTGGTGGAAGCCCCATGGGATATATCTTTGAAAGAGATGGGGGATTCAGCTACAGATGCAGTGGTACAAACATCCAAGGACAACAGTGCTGCAGAAGAGAGAGAAAAACAGAAAGAATAGATTCTTTCTTTGCCAAGAGACATCTTCCTGTAAATCTGGTCCTAGAAGGCATGTTTTACTGGTTAAACAAGATCCCAAGAATGACAATTAGTAGCATGCTTGGGTGTTCTCCAGAAAGTACCAGAAATCTGATTTCTGGGATCCATCAGCTGATTCAAATGGATCTAATGAATGAAAACATTCAAATTGGTAAGTAATATAATTATTTATTTATATATGATCTATATACTAATATAAAAAATAAGTGGATTAGACAGCAATGGTAATCCTATCATTGTTGAAATTGATGAAAGCAAGTTTGGCAAGAGAAAATACTACAGAGGCCACCGTGTTGAAGGTGTTTGGGTTCTTGGAGGGATTGAGAGAACAGCAGACAGAAAGACATTTTTGGTGACAGTCCCCCAGAGAGATGCTGAAACTCTCCTTCAAATAATAAAGAAGTATGTCAGACCAGAAAGTATTATTTATACTGATTGCTGGGCTGCATATGGAGGACTGGAATCAGTGATTAACAGTAATTATACTCATAAAACTGTTAATCACAGTGTTGAGTATGTGACAAGTGATAGTGTACACACCAACACAATTGAAGATAAACTTATAATATAATATTAATATATATTTAATAATTATTTTATAGATCTCTGGAATGGGATAAAAATGAACTGTTCTCCCAGATTGAAAACAAAGAAGATGATGCCTTGGTTACTCATGGAATTCATTTGGAGAAGAAAGTATGAGGGTAAACTTTGGGAAGGTTTACTTAAAACCTTAAGAGAAGTTTCTTTTGGAAATATAAATTCAGCTGCCATATTTACAGATTTTGAATTTGTTTATGATAATAATGAAGAATATGCTGAAGATTAAAATAAAATATTTTTTAAAATATAAAAAATTATATATAAATTATTAAAAAAGACTTTACCATGATGTCGGACATTATTTTGATGAATCCGTAAAATCTGAAGATGATTAACCGCAGTACTTCTTTATGCGCAGTAACATCTTCCTGAGCATTAACCGCAGTACAATGTCTCTTCTTTTATGAAAATATCATATAATAACTACTGTGGATAATGCGCAGTATTAGTTAGAGAACTATATAAGATAACCAAAGTCATAATAATAAAAAGTATCTTTTATCCTCTCTTTGATTTTACGTATACTCCTGTTTCCCCAGTGGGATTGACCTTTTGGCTTTGTTATAGTAAAAGGAAGACCATCCCAGATCAGGAACGACAATTGGTAGCTGAAGCTATTTTTCCTCCTAATAAATTTTGATGAATCCGGTTGAAAGACACCAAGAAACACTTGACAACAAAACACTTAGCCAGTTCGAGATTGAAGAACGAGTCCAGAACTTGTTACCCAGCGAACTAGTAACCGACTATAAGAAGAACCGGCGTGTACCATACGTACCCGAAGAACAAAGAATCAAGAGTACTCCTGCACGAGAAGAAAAGTGGTCCGAACTTGCCCAACACCTTGCCGCGACACTAACAGGAAAGAACAGAAAACCAGAAGAAATGGCCCCTCCACCTGTCACAGTCACAGCCGAAGCCATAGCAGCAGCTGTGGCTGAAGCGATGAAGGCAGTAACTGCACAGCAAGACTCGCGAGCAGAACGTATAAAACAACCAGATTGTTTTAGAGGAGAACGATCTGCCGCAGTTGTCGATGGTTGGCTGCGCGCAGTCGAACGTTACACCAAGTACTACAATTTCACCCCCACCAGAGCCTGTGATTTTGCAGTGAACCTGCTGCGTGACTGAGCCGACACTTGGTGGCGACGAATGGAACTCAAGGAGAAGCATCCAACAACCTGGGACGAATTTAGACTTGCTCTTTCAGGAGAATTCCGCCCAGTATACTCGTTACAGACCTCTAGGGACCGCCTCGCAAGACTATACCAAAGAGGAACTGTGGCCGAGTACATCGATGCCTTCCAAGACATCCAGTTGGAGCTTCCTGGGATGAACGACGAAGAAGCTCTTGACAAGTTTGTTCGAGGTCTCCACCCAAGTGTGCGTGGTAATGTCCTTGCTGCCCGCCCTGTCGACGTTGACGATGCCTGTAACATTGCCTTGGCATATGCCAGTGGTCTCCAGCTTGGTCAACAAGAAATGTACACGCCTGCCCCATTGCCTCAACAATACCAGCCACAGTACCAACCACAATACCAGCAGTATAGTGGACCCGAGCCCATGGACCTGGATGCAATCAATGGCCGCCGCAACAACTACCAGTCCCGTCCCCAGCCAGCACGAACCAGTGCTACTTGCCATTGGTGTGGCAAGCCCGGCCATATCAAGAGGAATTGCAGACAACGCATGGCTGTGATTAAGCAGTTGGATGAGGAGCACCGAAAGAAGCAGGATTTTCACGAAACACAACCGTAACGGGAGGTCGGTTGTGTACAATGGAAGAAAATTCCTCCCCACAGGCCAGTATCAATAATGAGCCTATTGAACATTTGAGTAATAAAGAAACTTGTGACCAGTATAAAGTTGTTACCAATGAAGAGAACAAGACTATTTCTGAAGAGAACTGTGACCCTTGTCTCACCGCCGATCAAAGTTTTCTTGAAGATCTTCACTCTGCTGTGGATACCGATCTCCCTCTGTATGCTGCTACACTCAATGGACAACAGATATTGGTTCTCGTCGATAGTGGTGCTAGTGCAAACTACGTATCCCCGCAAATCACTCATTTAGCCACACTTGTCACGGATATCCCTGGGCGATCAGTTGAAACTGCCGGCGGACACAGCATTAATATTAATCGAAAAGCCACATTAACTCTCTCTCTTAACGGCTATAATGATGTTGTTGATGCCTTCGTGTTCCCCACCAAATTCGACCTGATCCTCGGACGCACATGGTTGCAGAATGCCAAACCCGTTCCCGATTGGCATAGTGACAGCTGGTTACTCTCGCGTGATGGCTATGAATTTGTCCTGCGTCCTTATGGTAACCGCCCGATGAAGCCTCACCTGGGCTACCTCATATCTGCCAAGCAAGTCCAGAAACTCTCTCGGAGGGAGGAGGCTGAATGCTTTTTGTTGCACATCAAGAGCGAGAAAGGTGAAATGACAAAAGACGAGCAATGGACATCATTGGTGAAAGAGTTTGATGACGTTTTCCAAGATGGTTTGCCCGGATTACCGCCAAGCCGTGATGTTCAACATGTAATAAACACTGGCGATGCATACCCTGTTAACAAACCACCGTTCAAGATGAGCCCGCGCGAACTCGACGAGCTCAAGAAACAATTGAAAGAACTCTTAGACCTCGGCCTCATCCGTCCAAGCTCATCACCTTGGGGTGCACCTATATTGTTTGTGAAAAAGAAGAACGGCGAAATGAGAATGTGTGTTGACTACCGTGCCTTGAACAAGGTTACTGTCCGTAACAACCACCCCTTACCAAGAATTGACGAGTGTTTGGAACGGCTCCGCGGGTCAAACCATTTCACAAGTCTGGATTTGAAGAGTGGTTACCACCAAGTACGTATCCAAGACTCTGATGTGCCGAAAACCGCATTCAACACCCGATATGGTCAATACGAGTTCCTGGTCCTGCCTTTTGGTCTGACAAATGCCCCGCCAACTTTCCAACACCTCATGAATAAGGTTCTTGGAGATTGCTTAGACCAGTTTGCTTTGGTATATTTGGACGACATCCTCATATTCAGCAAGACCCCGAAGAACATGCTAAACATGTACGCCATGTGTTGAACCGCCTCCGTGAAGCCAAGTTGATTGCCAACCTCAAGAAATGTGAATTCAACAAGAAGGAGCTAACTTTCCTTGGTTTCAACGTGTCAGCACAAGGCATACTTCCCTCACCGGACAAGGTCAAGACCATACAAGAATGGATAGCCCCTCCAATGTACAAGAAGTCCGGCAATTTATTGGCCTCGCACAACACTACCGACGCTTTATTCCTGGTTTTGCTGGAATTGCTGCCCCATTAACGGATCTCACCAAAGGCACAGGGCCGAAGAGACGCCCTATTGTATGGACGGACACATGTCAGGCAAGTTTTGACATCCTCAAGGAAAAACTTAGTACAGCACCGGTACTCCTAGCCCCTGATATGGACAAACCGTTCCGTATTGAAACTGACGCCTCGGATTTCGGTGTTGGTGCTGTTCTAATGCAAGAAGATGAGGAAGGAATTTGGAAACCATTGGCGTTTGAATCGAAGAAGTTATCTACCGCTGAAAGATCGTATCCGGCCCAAGAACGCGAGCTACTGGGTATCTTACACGCCTTGCGTACATGGCGGTGTATGATCGAAGGAAAGCCGTTCACGGTATACACAGACCACCTCCCACTCAAGTACTTCCGCAGCCAAGTGAAGCCAACTCCTCGCCTAGTAAGATGGATTGCTGAATTTGAACTATACGACCCTATCATCCAATACAAGCCAGGCAAGGATAACGGTGTTCCCGATGTACTCTCCCGAATGGACGGTCCCGAATTTGATGCCTCTGCGATTGACTCCATGGAACCCGAATACTTGTACACTATGCCAGACACACAGACTTCCGATTGGCCGAAATTCTATGCTCGTACCGAAGATGAATGGCCAGAAGATATCAAAGAGTTACTAAATCGACAACGCAATAAGTTCGTAGTCCGGGAACAGAAGGTGTTCAGACTGGTTAAGATTGGTGACACCATTCAAGAGATTCGATTTGCACTGTTCACAAAGCGTGCCGATCTGGTAAACAACTTCCACAATGGTTTTGGACATGCTGGTGAAACCACGGTATACGATCTCATGAAGAAACGTTGGTGGTGGCCAGGCATGCGAAGTCAGATTAAAGAATGGTTGGAAAAGTGCCCTCAATGCCAATTGGCTTCCAACGCGGAACGTAACATCCACCATGCACCGATGGAGCCACTGGATATTCCTCCCCCATTCTCACGCTGGCATCTCGATTTCATTGGAGAACTACCCACTACCGTAAATGGAAACCGTTGGATTCTTGTTGCAGTTGATTATGCCACTAACTGGCCCATTGCCCGTGCTGTCCCTGCTGCCACTGGTGAAGCCATCGCCAACTTCCTGTACGAAGAAATCGTTATGCGTTTTGGCTGCCCTGACGAAATTCTCACTGATCGTGGTGCCAACTTTATGTCGCATATCCTAAAATTCTACATTCAAAAGATCAAGCTGCACCACAAGTTGACTTCTGCCTTTCACCCCCGGACCAATGGGAAATGTGAACAATTAAATGGTATCCTCAAACAAATGTTGTGCAAATATGTCCATGGAGCTATACATCATTGGGACGAATATCTGGAGACTTCACTTTGGGCTTGCCGAATCAGAAAGCACCGCACGACTGGGTTTAGCCCGTTTTCTTGACATATGGTCGCGAACCCCGTATTCCCGGTGATCCCTTGCGCCCATTCATGGATACATCGATTCCCAATGATCCTGCTCTTGTTTCTGATGGGGCCATTCCTTTTCTTCGTAATCTCCAACAAGCTCGCATAGATGCTGATGCTCGAGTAGCCGCCAATAGTCAACAAGACAAGGAACGATGGGACTCCATTATGAAACCGCATCAGTTTGCAATTGGTGAGCATTTGTTGCTACGACATGAGAACAAATTTGGCTTAGAGTACAACTGGATGGGACCGTACATTGTCGTTGACAAGAACTTTGAAAAGAACATATACAAGCTCACTACCATGGAGGGTGTGCCTTATACCTCCTGGGTCCATGCCGATCGCCTCAAGATTGCCAAATCCGATGATTTTCACAATACCTGGTATCACCCAACCCCTGCCCGTGCCCAGATGCGCCGTGACCTTGTCTTGGATGCCTCTTCTGCCTTGCCGTTTTCCCTTGTGGATTCCTCTGTGGTTGATCGAGGACTATCAACAGTTTCGGGAGGGTGATGTCGGACATTATTTTGATGAATCCGTAAAATCTGAAGATGATTAACCGCAGTACTTCTTTATGCGCAGTAACATCTTCCTGAGCATTAACCGCAGTACAATGTCTCTTCTTTTATGAAAATATCATATAATAACTACTGCGGATAATGCGCAGTATTAGTTAGAGAACTATATAAGATAACCAAAGTCATAATAATAAAAAGTATCTTTTATCCTCTCTTTGATTTTACGTATACTCCTGTTTCCCCAGTGGGATTGACCTTTTGGCTTTGTTATAGTAAAAGGAAGACCATCCCAGATCAGGAACGACAATGAATTGAACATGGGCCATTTGTTTGATAAGTAAAA
This sequence comes from Phycomyces nitens, assembly GCA_022702545.1. Classification (NCBI taxonomy): domain Eukaryota; kingdom Fungi; phylum Mucoromycota; class Mucoromycetes; order Mucorales; family Phycomycetaceae; genus Phycomyces; species Phycomyces nitens. The sequence continues at coordinate 1,703,862 of JAHRBC010000008.1, read as the reverse complement.
AATTTACAACTAGACTATACTTATAATTTAGTAATTTTTATTTTTTTTCATATATAACTAGCACAAAACATGGTTTGTTAATTTAACTTTTTATTATAATCTATAGATAGTTTTTCTGACAAAGTATTATATGCTTGTTATATATTGATATTGATCACAAAAAAATTTCAGAACGAATGATATAACTTTTATCAAAATAGGAGTAATATTCATAGAGAAAATATCAAAATAAAAATAAATTATATTATTGGATATAAAATTAAAAACTAGTCACATTTGCATTAAAAACTTTATCTTGAATTTGAATATTCATTGATATAACTAACAAATCGGTACTTAAATCTGGGTCCGAAAACCCCGGCAACCTTTGTCGGTGCGACGGAACTTGAAAATGAGGAAAGAGTAAAATCATAGCAACAAAACTAAAGACAATTAGTGTAGAACTAATAACGTCAGTAGAAAGAGAAAAAGACTTAGTAGACCTTTGCAAATGATAAAACAATGATGTAAAACATAGGATAGAAACAATATAAAAGCAAGACAAATAACTTGAAATAAAAGACACCAATCAACTACAGTCTCAAATCTCATACACTGTTTCTACCCCAAAACCCTTATAATCACACTTTCATCGAACACCTGGTTAGTTCTAATTGAATCCCCTCCCGCGTAACAAGAAGACTAACCAGCGCGTTCACAACTGGTAGCTGAAGAACAAGATGTCCTCTCCTGAAGAAGTAAACCAGTGGCGCCAGGCACTCGAAACGTCCATGGCAGCCGTAACCCAACTCCTCCGTAAACAGAGTGAAGCTCCCGCCCCATCCCAGTCGTCTCCACTCTACAAGGTCAGGGAACCGGACGTGTTCCAAGGGGAACGCAGTACCACTATGGTTGAAGGTTGGCTTCGATCGCTAGAACGCTACTTCGCGTTTGTACGCCTGAGAGGTGAACGCCAAGTACTCTACGCCGCAACCCTTCTGAGAGGCCAAGCCGACGTTTGGTGGCGTATCCAGGAACAGACCAAGGCAGCGCCTGAAAACTGGGAAGACTTCAAATCCAAACTAACAGCCGAGTTCGTCCCATTGAACGCCCACCGTGATGCCCGAGACAGACTCGCTACGTTGAGCCAGACACACTCAGTAGCTTCGTACTGTCAGATTTTCAATAACTTACGCTTGGAAATCCCGGCCATGACAGAGGACGAAGCTCTCGACCGGTTCGTCCGAGGACTCCAACCACAGGTGCAACTACACGTACGAACCTACGACCCAATGCTAGTGGCATCGGCACAGCAAGCAGCACTCACGTATGAAAGCGCTCACTTCATTCCCAACCAAGTCCCGCTGGCCCCTCTGCAAGGAAACCCGTATACTGGACCAGTACCAATGGATCTCGATGTCACTACCCACAAGAACCAGAAAACCAGAACCAAGACTGGGTCGAAGGCCAAGTGCTTTGCCTGCGATAAGGAAGGCCACGTTGTCAAGAACTGCCGCTGGTTGAAGCAGTTAAAAGACAACGCACACACCCAGTAAAGGGAGAAGGTGTGTGCTCTCAAACTCCATCCCTTAGGACCACCAATGTACCTCGAGAGAGCAATGAAGATGGAGGCGATGGTATTATGGTATGCTCTCTCGAGGAAAGGCCCGCGGGTAAGCAGGAACGCTACCCGCCTGTCACAGGAAAACTGGGGCCTGACATACCGGATGTCAAAGACATGGCAACTGCAAGGGCAGTTGGAGAGGTGTCAGATGGCGCAAGCAAGAAACAAGGAAATGACCCTCAAGAAGCTTCTGAGCCCGAGCGTGTGGATTGGCCACGCGAAGCTCTCCACCTGGCAGAGCTGAACCAAGTATCCGGCAACAGGGGTTTGCCACTGTACAATGGTTCATCGATGGGCAAGAAGATTCAAGTCTTAATTGACTCAGGTGCCACAGCCAACTATGTGTCTCACCGAATAGCAAAAGGACTCCCAACTACCCGACTAGACGAGCCTCTCATAGTTAACACGGCTGACAATCATCAAACTTCGGTGACCAAGAAAGTAAAACTACAATTTGACTTTCACAGTCCTGGAGGTACGCCGTTCGAGATTACAGCCCTGGTGTTCCAAAGCCGTTTCGACCTCATCCTGGGCATGAACTGGCTGGAACAAGTGAACCCGAGACCGGATTGGCGAACCAACTCATGGACCATTCACTCACCAGCAGGTCAATTCGTTATTACTCCCACTGAAAGACGATGTGCCGAAGAACTAGACTTTCTCATCAGCGCCAAACAAGCATGTCGAGCATTAAAGCACCAAGCAGAATCCTTCTTGCTCACCATGGACGATGCTGGCTCACCAGAGAAAACTGTCGACACGTTCACCCAACAGCTGATCCAAGAGTACCCTAGTGTGTTCAAGGACCAGCTCCCTGGACTCCCTCCTGAAAGGCCGGTAGAACATGTCATTGACGTTGGTGACCAAGAACCAGTGAGCAGGGTACCGTTCAAAATGAGTCCCAAAGAGCTGCGGGAGCTCAAGGCACAACTCAAAGAACTCCTTGATCTGGGACTGATCCAACCGAGTGCGTCGCCATGGGGTGCCCCCATCCTATTTGTCAGAAAAAAGGATGGGTCAATGCGTATGTGCATCGACTACCGAGCACTGAACAAGTTGACCAAGAAGAACAAACACCCACTCCCACGGATCGATGAGTGCCTAGAGCAGATCAAGGATGCTTCGGTGTTCTCGTCTCTCGACCTCAAGAGTGGTTACCACCAGGTGCGAATTCGGCCAGACGACATCCCCAAGACAGCATTTAACACGCGATATGGCCAGTTCGAGTTCAAGGTTTTGCCCTTTGGTCTCACGAATGCACCACCCACCTTCCAAGCCCTGATGAACAAGGTGTTGCACGATTACCTCGACAAGTTTGTACTGGTCTACCTGGACGACATCTTGGTGTACAGCAAGACACTAGCAGAACACCAGAAACATGTCCGTCTTGTCCTGGATCGCCTTCGTGAACACCAGTTCCTAGTCAACCTCAAGAAGTGTGAGTTTGCCAAAGACCAACTCATATTTGTGGGGTACCAGATCACTCCCAGAGGCATCCTGCCTGACCCAGCCAAAGTAGCCAGTATCCACAAATGGGAGGTGCCAACCAATGTACAAGAGGTGAGGCAGTTCATTGGACTAGCCTCATACTACCGCCGGTTTGTTCCAAACTTTGCTCAGGTGTCTGCCCCACTCACGGACCTCACTAAAGGAAGTGGCCCCAAAAGGCGGCCGATTACGTGGACCCCGGATTGTCAACAGGCGTTTGATAAACTAAAAAGCCTCCTGACATCTGCTCCCGTATTGTTTCCCCCAGACCAAGATGCGCCGTATATCATTGCCACCGATGCTTCCGACTTTGGAGTGGGTGCCGTATTACTCCAGAAGGATGCTCAAGGTGCAGAACATCCAGTGGCATACGAATCCTCCAAGCTCTCAGAGGCCGAACGCAAGTACCCGGCACAAGAACGAGAGCTTCTCGGGATTATCCATGCGTTGCGCACCTGGCGATGCTTCGTCGAAGGCCAAGACTTTGTGGTATTGACAGATCACAACCCACTACTCTACTACCAGACCAAAAAGGACCCACCGGCCAGATTGACTCGATGGATAAACGAGCTGGAACTATATGACCCGATTATCCAATATAAACCTGGCAAGGACAATGTAGTTCCGGATGCACTGTCACGACTAGGTGGTCCAGAAAGCTTGCCAGCCAAGGAAGCCAAGGAACCCGACTATCTATACACCAGGAATGAATTACTGGCCGTGGAGCATGAGACCGACTGGCCAATGTACTATCTATGGCCGACTAATCAAGTACCGAGTGAACAACAGGAGACACTGGCCAAGGAAAGGGACCACTTTACCATCACGGACGATGCGGTCTACCGCAGGGTTCAGATCCACCAGGACACTCGATTGGTCCCGTTTCTACAGTTCCGCCATCGAGCAGACATGGTTGCCCAGTTCCACCAAGGTTTTGGCCACAGTGGCCGCGAATCCATACATGCTCTGTTGGAGACACGTTGGTGGTGGCCGCGCATGAAGCAAGATATCCGCGAATGGTTGGACCAATGTCCCCAGTGTCAACTCGCTGCGGATGGTCAGCACCGGCGACATAAGGAACCGATGCATCCGCTGGACATTCCTGAGCCGTTTGGCCGCTGGCACTTAGACTTTGTGGGCCCTCTCCCCGTTACTGCCCAAGGAAATCGATGGATTCTGGTCGCAGTGGACTACACGACCAACTGGCCGATTGCTCGTGCCATGAAAACTGCCTCTGCCGAGAACGTTGCTGCTTTCCTGTATAACGAAATTGTCCTCAATTTCGGGTGTCCCCATGAGATTCTGTCTGACAGAGGAGCCAACTTCATGAGCAAGGTGGTAGCCGCGTATACCGCTAGGATCAAGACCAACCACAAGTTGACTTCGGCCTACCACCCTCGAACAAACGGGAAATGCGAACGGCTGAATGGAACACTCAAGGCCATGTTGCGCAAGTCAGTCCACGGCGCCTTACATCGATGGGACGAGTGTCTCCCTGCTGCACTATGGGCATGTCGAGTCCGCAAACATGCCACTACTGGTTTCAGTCCGTTCTTCTTAACTTTTGGCCGCGAACCTGTGCTCCCTGGCGATACCAACCGCCCGTTCATTGACTCTGTGGTGGCCCAAGACCCTAGAACCCACCATGCTCAGATTGCTCAAGACCTGGAACGGCTAGGCGATGCCCGTGCTGCTGCTATCGAACGAATGAAGGCCTCCAGCGAGCAAGACAAGGCCTTGTGGGATAAAGCTGTCACTCCTCTGCAATTCGAAATAGGCGACTTGGTACTTCTCCGGATAGAACAGCGCTTTGGTCTCGAATACAACTGGCAAGGTCCTTTCCGAGTACACAAGCTTAACCACGACCAAGGCATCTACCAGTTGGCAACACTCGAAGGCACAATTAAGGAAGACTGGATCCATGTGGACCGCCTGAAGGCCGTCAAGAACACTAGCGTGCCGGCCACTTGGTTTGACCCCACCTTTGCTCGGGCTGATTGGCGAGCAGCGTCTCAAAAGTTTGACCAGAGCAACCCTGGCCCTGATGCCCCTTTGGCCGAACCGGCCTTCCATCAGAAAAATTGGCGTTTTGTCCCGGTCAACTCTTCCAAGTTTTCCTCTGGTCCTCCTACCCAGCCTCCGGACGCTTGTATTTTGGATTCTCGAGGACGTGAATCAAGCTGGAGAGGGGGTGATGTCGGTGCGACGGAACTTGAAAATGAGGAAAGAGTAAAATCATAGCAACAAAACTAAAGACAATTAGTGTAGAACTAATAACGTCAGTAGAAAGAGAAAAAGACTTAGTAGACCTTTGCAAATGATAAAACAATGATGTAAAACATAGGATAGAAACAATATAAAAGCAAGACAAATAACTTGAAATAAAAGACACCAATCAACTACAGTCTCAAATCTCATACACTGTTTCTACCCCAAAACCCTTATAATCACACTTTCATCGAACACCTGGTTAGTTCTAATTGAATCCCCTCCCGCGTAACAAGAAGACTAACCAGCGCGTTCACACCTTCATTCAACCTTTATTTCTCAAAGTAAAAGAGAAACTAAAATTCTGTCTGTTGTAGGATTTGTGTATAAATACTTGACTGGGTGTTAATAGGGCTTTTAGATATTAGTGTAACTTAAATCTACTTGAGTGGATTTTGTTACTTAGTTTTTGTTAAGCCAATTTGTAATAGTATTTAAAGGTGGTTTTACCACACTCCCCCCAGCCAGGTTCAATTATGATTGAAACGACTTGTTAGTCTAATAATCCAAAAAAAACAAAACAAAACAAAAAAAAAACCGACTTGGATAAAAAAAAAAAAAAAAAATGTGAAAAATAAAAGTTTTAGAGTTTACGAGGTCGTCCTCTCTTTTGTACAGGTTGGTTTTGGACGGTGGTAGGTAAAGTCATTGTCCGTGTGCGTTTTGTCCCGATTGTTATAGCATTGGAATTGGTAGTTGGTACATCGCTATCGGTTTTTCTTGGACGCCCTCTTTTACGAACAGGTTGTACGACTGTAGCGACCTTAGCAAGCATTGCTTTGCTTTTTTGTTCTTTCAGTCTTTTCCAGTACTTGCGAATGGGTTCCGGTGAGCGAAATTCGCTAGCCGAAATCCAAGAATTTTCACGTTCTCCAAGTCCTTTCCATTTGACCAAAAATAGACGAGATTGACCTGCGTCTTTATGGTCTCGTATTTCGTCTACTTCGACATATTCATCTTCGATAGCAGTTTCATCAATGTTCACCACTTTTAGTTCTGATGGTGTATAGTCACGATGTAATAGCTCATTCGTTTCATCGCGCAATACATAGTTGTTACTTTCCGTTTTGCGAACGACTACAAATGGACCTTCGAATAGTGGTGATAGTTTTGTATCTCTCGATGGTAATCATACCATGACTGTTTGTCCCAAAGGTATATCGATAAGGTAATGTTTCTTGTTAAATTTCTTGTCATATTCTTCGATGAGTTGCATTGTACGTTTCTTAATTGCAGGAAATACTATTGTTGACATTTTTTCTGCTCGCTGAAGTATTTCTTCTTCAGTAAGACATTCTTTGGTTGTAGATGGCTGTGTATCGTTGGCAGAGTAGTCTCCAGGTTTATTAACCTTACGCGCAAACATGAGTGAGAATGGGCTTGAACCAGATCTGGTACGGATCTTCAAATTGCAGCATAATTGTGCTGTAGGTAGTATGTCATCCCAGTTTCTGAAGTCTTGTCCACATAATTTGCGCAAGGTATTTGTTATCATTTTGACGCTAGTTTTAGCAATTCCATTTCCTTGTGGGTAGTAGGCAGTCGAAAATTTATGTTTGATACCCAGAATCTGGGTAATAGATTGCATCAGGCTGTTCCTGAATTCCCTACCATTATCCGATTGAATGAATCGTCCTACGATTGCACTACCATAATCTCCAAATATCCCTGTTAAGACTTTGGCTACAGTGTCACTTTGTTTGTTGGGTAATGGTCTGGCAATAATGTATCTAGTTGCTACATCAACCACTACCAATATGTATAGGTTTTGGTTTTCGGTAACTGCAAAAGGTCCTGCCAAATCCATTGCAATATGATCGAATACATCCCAAGCCACTATGCTTTTCTTGGGGTTGTACCCTCTTTTTACAATGGTATGTTGCGCACAAGGTATACAGTTCGATATGATTTCCTTGCATTCTTTATACATTGATGACCAATACATACCATCACTTAGTAGTGATTGTACTACGCCTTCTATGCCAAAGTGTCCCATTTTGTGAGCTTCTTCCACCAATGACTTTCTGTCAGCTAGAGGTGGAATCAAATAATCTAAGGTAGCTTCCTTGAATTGCTCATTGTTGAGTTTAATGGCTAGGATATGTAGGTCTTTGTCTTTGCTATGTACTATTTGACGTTTGGTGAAGTGTGATCCTCTTTTCTTTACTTCATAGTTAGATGTAACATCGGGTTCAATGTTCTGTCATTTTATCATAATATATTTTAGCATTTTACGGATGACTTGATCCTCCTCTTTCTTTTGTTGCACATCTTCTTCAACCGGAGGGTATAGCCGGCTCAGCGCATCGGGTAGAGTGTTATCTACTCCTTTGACGTAGCTGATTTTCAGTCGCCCGTATTTGTTGAGAGTATCGACATAATTTTGGAGGTTACTGGACAAATAGCTACTAGAATATAAATAAACTAGCGCTGAGTGATCCGTTTGTATTTCTAGGTTTGGGTTGCCTAGCAATAAAGGTCTAAACCTTTCCAGCCCAAATATAATAGCGTAGATTTCGCGACAGTTGGTCGACCATAACCTTTGATGTTTGTTCAAAGATTTGGATATAAATGCAATATGCTTAGTGCGCCCATCCTCCGCCTTTTGGTACAGAATAGCAGATACACCATAAAGCGAGGCATCGGTTTGCATGTAAAACTTCTTACTCATCTCTGGGGCATGTAATACCGCACTTGATAATAGAACTTGCTTAATGGCTTCTAGGCATTCTGTATGTGTGTTATTCCATTTTTCTTTGACATTAGGTTCATAGCGTAATTGATCCAAAGGTGCAGTTAGTTTGGAGCTCAATGGAATATAGTCTCTCATAAATGTGATAGTTCCCATGAGTTTTCTGACTTGTTCTGCAGATCGACAGATTGGCCATTCCTGAATATTCGATAGTTTTCGAAAGTCTATTTTGGTAATACCAGGGCCAACGACAAATCCCAAGGTAAAGATTGTAGTTTGGAAAAATTTGCATTTTTGTACATTGAGTTTTAGATTAGCAGCTGTAAGCTTGTTTATCACGGTTTGTACGAGTTGAGCATGTTGTGCAGGGGTACTGAATAAAATACAGTCATCAACGTAGGATTCGACACCTTCAGTATCCCCAAGAATTATCTTGATAACTCTGCAAAATAAACTTTTAATAGTTTTTAAGCCAAAGCAACAAGCTTGCCATTTGTATGTTTTGTTCTCAAAGGTAAAAGAAAGTACTTCTTGATTGGATTCTTTAACTTTAAATGAGTGATAAGCATTTTTTAAGTCCAACTTTGAGAACACCATCCCTGGTTTGGCAACTTTTCGGAAAATATCTTGAATGCAGTTGACTGCATAGTCCTCTTTGTATGAATCTGATATGTTGATATTTATCCGACGTAAGTCCTGTACTATACGCAGCTTTGTTAAAGCACCATCGTCTCCTTTCTTAGGGATTACTAACAATGGAGAGTTATATCGGGCACTTGGTTCTGCTGGTACTACCAAGCCACTCTGTAGCCATTCGTTAAGCTGCTTTTGTATTTCGGGCATGTATTTATATGGTAGGGGGTATTGTCTAATATAACAATTTGTTCCGTCTTGCTTCATAGGAATATGTACTTCTGAAGCAGGTACATTACAGAATGTACCGGGTTTGATATCTTCGTTCTTCTGTATGGCCACCGAAATATCTTGGAAAAATTGTTGTCTTTCCGATTCAGTTCCATAATTGCTGTTCTCAGGATTATAATAATTATTTGTATCAAAGTTTAAATCTTGCGGTTCTGAGTAGTTCTCTTCAAATTCTTTAGGGTAACGATAAGCAATTCCCGTCATTCGGATATCCAACTTTTCGAATATATCTGTTCCCAACAATATATCAGCTTGGGCTGCTATGTGATTAGGGAAATTTACGACTTCAAATTGATGGGTACAGCGAAATGGAGCATCTCCATATACTACTGACAGTAATTCTGTCTGACCTAATCTCTCAGGGTAATTGCTACTTTCATGTGCAAAGTTTTTTATCACACCCTGCACTGGAAAGATTTGTTTGTGCGCAAAATATTTATTAAATGTGTATTGGTTAATACACGTGGTGTCGGCACCAGAATCGCACATGGCCATGAGCTTGGTTCCTTCTATGACAATAGGTGTCAATAACAATTTGTTGGATGGATATGTTTCTCCATTAATTTCAGCCAACTTACAATCTTCGTTGTCGAAGGGGTCAGAGCTCATGGCATTGCTCATCGCGTCTTGAATTTGGCTCCTGCCAGGGTACACAACTCCGCCGCCGCTGTTGTTGTTGCGGTTGTTGTTGCGGTTGTTGTTGCGGTTGTTGTTGCTGTTGTTGTTATTGTTGTGGTGGTTGTTGTTGCTGTTGTTGTTATTGTTGTGGTGGTTGTTGTTGTACGGAGCCCACTTGCTCTTGTTCAATCCATCAGAAGACGCCACCATGTTGATGGCGACGTTTCTTCCGGCTGCCAGGTTTTCTGGTCTTCTTTCTGGGAACACATCGTAATATGCCTCGCAAGTATGGCCCCGAGCGAACGGTCCTTTGCAGAACTTGCATCTACGGTCCTCCGTCTTGTTAGAAACTAGTGGTTTCTGGTTTGTGGAGCACTGCAAAAACTGTGGGGTAAAACCATGTATATAACCAGAAATAAATAGGGGAAAAGTTTAGGTTTTCAGGGGAGAACAGAATACTACGAGTATGGGAGTAAGCAAGGTTTCTCCTGGGCTCAAAGTCGAATCTCATACAGGTGCAAAGTTGAAAACTTTTGGGAGAGTAGGGTTCGTTAGCTTTTTCTGCATATAGATTTTTGGTGTTTACCAGATTTTTGTGCTTAAAACTATGTTTTTAGTGTAATAGATTATGTGTTTATAAATTGAAAAGACGATTACACACAGCAAATAAAGTTGGGGAGAAGCTGGCTTTCTCCATGGTATCAAGGATATCCTCAAGCAATTAACCAATCATCGAATACTATTACTGTGCAATCAAGCATAGAATGATCCCCCCCATTGTTTTATACCCCGTACTTATTAGGTTTATGGTTTATATTTGTGTTTATTGGAAAGAATAGAATGGTTCTGTACACAAGCTCTAATACTATTACTGTTTATCCTTGCCCCTTCTACCGGCCTACTTGATACTACTTGGATTGGGTGCTTCACTACTGAACAATACCTGAAAATAGGGACCGACGGCGATTTGGGTGGTTGCGGCAGTATTCTAATACAATAAAAGTTATATTAGTGACATATATTCAAGAGTGCGGGTGTTGTTCAAGATGCGAGGTATTTTATACTTACATTGTAAGGGATGGATAAGAACGGACAAAGTGGGGCTGAGTTGTGCGGCATGGCATGGCATCTTGTATGATTAGATTGACTAGAGATGGGGTAAAGTAAATTAGTATGGGTGAATTGGGTAATAGAATAATCGATTTACATACCAGAAACAGAGTTGACAATTAAGTAGAGGGATGTTACGTGATGACCAACAATAGATTCTTATTAAGAGTATAGAACAATATTAGTAAATAGCCAGAATAATATTATGGAAAGAGATAAAGACCAAGAAAAGGCATTACCATTATGATAACCAGTCGTAGATGATGAAGGGGCCAGATGGGGTGGACAGTGATGGCGGCGGTCTATAGTAGAATAAGAAACGTTAAAGGAGAAAATAGTTTGACACGAAGAGTTTTTACCAAGCCACCAATGACGATACCATATAATAGACCGTTTGAGTAGAGGAGGTCTATAAGATAAAAAGAGAGAATCAGAATAGTGTTATGGAAAGTATAAAGACTAAGAGACAGCATTACCATTATGATAACAGTTGAGGATGATGGGGAAGCCAGATGGGGTGATTAATGGCGGCGGTCTATAGTAGAATAAGAAACGTTAGAGGATAAAATAGTTTGACACGAAAATATTTTTTACCAAGCCACCAATGACGATACCATATAATAGACTGTTTGAGTAGAGGAGGTCTATAAGATAAAAAGAGAGAATCAGAATAGTGTTATGGAAAGTATAAAGACTAAGAGACAGCATTACCATTATGATAACAGTTGAGGATGATGGGGAAGCCAGATGGGGTGATTGATGGCGGCGGTCTATAGTAGAATAAGAAACGTTAAAGGGGAAAATTATTTGACACGATTTTTTACCATGCCACTGATGACCATACCATATAATAGGCGTGTGAACGGAATATGTCTATAAAATAAAAAGAGAGAATAACAATAATATTATAGAAAAGTATAGACCAAGAAATGGCATTACCATTATGATAACAAGTTGTAGATGATGGAAGAGATGGACAGGGTGTGATGGGGGTGACCCAAGTAGAATAAACAACGTTGGACAAAAAAAGTTTGACACCAAAAGGTTCTTTTTACCATGACACTGATGACGATACCAATATAATAGACTGTGTGAGTGGCGGAAGGCTATAAGATAAAAAGAGAGGATCAGAATAATATTATAAAAAATATAAAGACCAAAAAAGATATTACCATTATGATTACAATCGTACATGAAGGAAGAGGTAGATGGGGTGATTGGTGGTGTGGTCTACAATAAAATAAGCAACGTTAGAATAGAAAATCGTTTGACACAAAAAGATTTTTTTAGCCCAATATTGATGATTGAACCATATAATAAAGCTGTGTGAGTTGAGGAGGTCTATAAAATAAAAAAAAGAGAGTCAGGATAATTTGCGAGATGCTAAAGGCACATTCAACTGACCACAGATTGTTTGGATGAGCAATGCAGGCAGGATGTATTGGAATGAGCGCATGTTTATAAAGAAGCCGCCGATTTTTAGTGTAAAGAGGTGTAAAAAAGAAAGAAAAAATGGGCCCGGATATAGGAAACGAGGGAAAGGAAAAAGAGCAAAAAGAAAAGAATACAAGGATATATAATTTGAAACAGAGACAGAATAGGTGTAATGGATAGAATCTAAAAACAAATGGAGCCATTCATTAGTGTGTACAAGAAGTGTTTGGATCCGCTCATCAAACTCCTTTTTTATAAATACTCTGTATTTTATATTCTCAAAGGCCTGTTCACACACAACACACCCTTCTGCTTCCCAAAACCTTTCAATAAAACAAATATCAATTGTATGTATAAGACATTACATATTTTATATGAGATCCCATGAAATAAAGACAATTAACAATTGAAAATTATTATTTGATATTTTGTAGATTATGGCAAACAGACGTGCAATTGCTCCTCGAACAACCGACGAGTTCAGGGAATTAATGGACAGATTGACCAGTGTGGAGGCTGGTTTGTCCAATGTGACTGGAGAGGTGCGTTCTGTTGGCACCAGGCTAGCCACTATGGACACCAGGCTTGGTGTTATCATCCAAGATGGTGCCAGTACCATTGCCATCTTGGATGGTTTTGGAAATGTCCCTGGGGCAACTTCTTCTGCCCCGTTGCTGCTGCCCCCGTTGCTGCTGCTTCCGTTGCTGCTGCCCCCATTGTTGCTGCCCTCATTGTTGCTGCTCCCGTTGCTGCTGCTCCTCTCTCCCCCACTGTGGTTGCACTTGCTGCGTTTGAAGCTCCTCAAATGCAGGAAACCAACCGCGCGTATGTGAGTATATACTATTGAAATATATTGCTAGTCTAATACCTTCTAAAAATATATTAGGGCTTCATCAGACGCTACCTGAAGACCCAAAACTTCAGGTCCAACAACCCAGACTTGGTTGAGGCTAACAACCGAAAGCCTAGCTGGAGAACGGACGTGGCCTTTAACGAGAGTCCCAACAAAGAGTTGGTACTCGAGATAATGGCCTATCTCCAGCCAAGGTTTCTCGAGTCTGGGTTGAGGTACCCTGACCTCCGCCGGTATATATACACCAACTTCAATGGAAGGCGGACTCAGGAGAAGAAGTCTTTTGAGAAGCGAGCAGAAGCGAATGCTCGCTCAAGAAGAAATGGCCGTCAGGCGGACGTGAGTTATTATTTTTATTATGAAAAGGATTCCTATTAACTCAATTGACAATCATATATTTCATCAGCATCTCACTCGCCGCCGGGAGGCATACTCCAATAACAAGGCGGCGATTGACCAAGAAATGGACCGGGACTGCAGCAATCTCATCCAAAAGGCAGCAATGTCTGAGGGTGAGTCTGACGATGAGGGGAGCGATGCTTCATTTGGGCGTCGCATCCTCACTGCGCGCCCAAGCTGGCGAAGCGACGAGGTAAATAAATTCGCAAAGAATATTGTTTATTATTTTTATAGAATACTAATGAATATTTTAGTTCAATCATTTCCTTGAACTCGTCAATGACTACGTGCTTGCCGGCTTGGGAACAAGACATCGTCAGATGCTTCGTCGAAAGTTTGGCCGCGTCGACGAAGTAGCAGTCCCGGAGGGAATGGTCCCTCCCCCACCTGAATGGGCCGTTAGAAATTAAAAAAATTAAAAAAAAATAAAAAAACCTCATCTTTGCTCCTCTCATGCACTCAATCCTAAAGACTCATTCAAATCCTATACTTGTTTATTTTATTCTGGTATGCAATCTTGTTTAAAAATGAGTAAAGACATATTTTATTAAAACTTAAGCATATATTTTTTTAGGTAAAGGGATAACCAGTATCTTCTTTACATTATTTTGGGTCATATGTTCAGCCAGTGCTACTTCTAACAGAATGCGATGTACAGGCACAATACTGTGGTAGTTGGCTGGAGAAAATTGTGGCCTACAAATGTCAATACTTTCATGTTCTCTTGTACGCTCGGAATCAAAGACAAACCAGCGAACGTACGCGAAAACATGTTGCTTATTGTGATGACGATTTAGTCGGCCATGAGACATAGGGGGCATAGACTGGGAATGGACAAACATATATTGAATCTCGCCTGTGTACGCAGTCGGATTTTCGTTGTCATTTCCAGAGAACAGAGCTTGAACATAAGAACCATGACCGACAGTACCCTTCTTGCCTTTGTATGACTGGCCAAGGAGATCGATAGACGCGATCTTGCATATTTGGTTGTCAACAAAATACGGCGAAGATGAGGCATGTCGGTAATCCACTAAATCTGGCTTTGCATATACGAGCTTATAGTGTTCCAAGAGATAGGGATATTCAAGGTCGTTCATTGATTCATACGGTTTCATAGAGAGTGGCAACGCAGAAGGAGGGAGAGGTTCGTTGCCTTTGATAGAGAGTGGATTCATAGAGGCTTGCATAAATGCTCTCAACCGGAAAGGGCCTTGAGACATGGCATAGGAGGGGGCATAGGAGGAGGCATGGGAGGAGGCATGGGATGGGGCATAGGATGGGGCATAGGAGGAGGAGGTAAGCTTGGACATAAAGGGGCGGAAGGGGGTTTGACTGGGACATTGGAGAACAGAAGATACATAATCGCCCTTGTATGCATTATTAATAAAGTTCTTCATGTAGGTGGACTCAAAGCCGTCTCGTCTGTTGGTCTTGATGTTTTTTAACAATCCATTGTATCTCTCAAATGAAAACAGCCAATAACCGTACACTGGTCCAAAATCACGAATAATGGTATGAAGATGAAGGTGTAGGTGCATGTTACAAGTGAGAAGATTCGCAGGATATAGGGACTGACATCTTCGACCGAACGTTTCCAGGAAATCGTGGGCATCGGTTGCCTCGGAAAACGAGATTGCTGGCTTGACCAAAAGGCGGCAGGCATCAACGAAGCTGATCCAGTTGTTGAAGTTGTCAGGAGGGAGCACACCTTTCAACAGGACTGGAGAGTATACGAGGACCCAGGACTTCCACTCGTCTGCTTTCATGTAGGAAAAGCCTTTTCCGATCTTGCCTTTGAGGACAGCATAATCGGCCGGCAGAACCATAGACTCGGCAGTCTTTTGCATGGCAGCAAGATCATGGTCTGTGATCAGGCCATCGTCAATCCACCTCTCGACCATTCGCTTGGCCGTACCCAAGAAGAGATTGTGCATGGGATCAATGATCATGCAGCGAACAACGTCAAAGTATCCAAGGCGATGCAACTGGGACCATCGAACGCCATTTTCGATTTCCAGCTGATGCCTTTCTGAGGGCGTACTGGCACTCTTCCACACCTCAGCATGCAACCGATTTTCGACACCACTGCAAAGGGACCACTGTGCAGAGTCGAAGCCACGAAAGTCAACGCTGTTTGTTCCGTCCAAACGAGAGAAACCACGACTACACTTGAAGCATGCATGGGTGCTGTTGTGGGAAGTAAACCCACTCGTCTTTCTGGCAGCTGGAATGTCGCACGCCACCATAAACAACGCAGCACGGACGGTAACACCTGATGAACACTCGGCAGTTCGCATCTTCACACCAACGTACAGCTCTTCCAAATCGTCCACCAACGGCTTGAGATAGTGGTTGATCTCGTCAGATTTTGGTTCCTTGGGCCCAGGCATAAGTCCAACAAGAATGATGTTCTCTGCCTTGAATCGCTCAGCCCTAGGAAGATTGTTGACGGCCAAGTAGATCGCACCACAGGAATAGGTCACCCCATCGAACGGCTGGAACCAGTCAACGTTCAATGTCAGCATGAGAGAACGTGGGTCTTGGACGAAAGAAACACCATTCGAGTCCTTGAGCTCCTTCCACATGGCGCCGTCGTACACATCGCACATCGTGTCTTCGACCTTCAGCTCCTTGTTCCAATGGCGGATTCTTGCTTCGAAATCTGGGCGGAGGAAAAACACTCTCAACGCCTGCTTGACAGAATGGTAGTTGTATTGGCGTCTGGCTACCAAAGCACCTGATGATGACACCTTCATCAACTGGGAATCGCAAGAGGAACGTGCTCCTGGCTTCTGGAAATCACACCGAAGGGGAACAGACCCAGCTTCCTCGTACACCTTGTGACAATCCTGGCACACAACAGATTTCCTTATTCCTTGGGACATGGCTGAAAATCCTGTCATGCGCTGCAGACCAAGCAGGCTTGTGGGCAGTTGGAAATCTTGATCATAGATTGTCAAGAGCTTGTTGACAAACTCGATCAAGACAACGGCGCCCTTGTCAACCACATAACGGGATGCAAACAGGACAACAGAAATGGCGATGAACCTGTGCACTGGGTTTTCAGGCATTTGGGGGGAGGCAAAAGGATCTATTTTAAAATGGAAAATATTAACACCCAATTTTTTAGGCTTTTTCTCTATTTAACACTGACCTTCACCATCCAACTCCTCAACTTCGATCTCTTCCAAATCGCCCTCGTCGTCATCATCACCACCGTTCATCTCATTCTCATCGGCATCGGCATCAGCATCGGCATCGGCATTAGCCTCATTGTCAGCACCAATTTCGCCATGATTGGCAAAAGGATCGGCTTCCAAAAACGGCGAGTTCTCCTGATCACCAAGTACATCTGAGGACCCGACTTTATGGAACAAGGTAGCCAGATATAGAATATAGTAGTTATTTAGTTTCTGTTGCTATGCCAATAAATAATCCTTACATTCAAAATCAACATCTATCATATTGCGTTGAGAGGAGATTTCTAGTAAAATATATTATGATACAATTCATAGAGTGTTTACAAAAGTAACTTGCCCCTTTCGCAATTTTCAAGACGCTCTAATCTTGCTCTCTTTGCATGACGTTGAGCAGTCAGTTTCTGGACAAGACTGTAACCATTCTTGCTTGTACTGCATCTAGGGCAAAAGCACTTCTCATTGTAGACATCGGAAGTAGAAGACATGGTATTTGTGTATTAAAGTTTAAACAAAAAGGAAACAAGTGTTACATATGCTTTATTTGCTACGGTTTTATAAGAGTATAAAAATATTATCTCCTGTTCTTTATATCTGAGCCAATTAAATACAATAAAACAATATTTTCAAGGTGATCACAAAAAAAACGTGTTGAGTTGCAAATTTGCTTCAGCTTTCTCCACGTTCTCAGTTAACTGTGCACAGTAGAATAGCCCACCGTTTTCCCAGTGGAGGTGGCTCGGTACGGAAGGTTCTTCGAGCCCAGGTTTCTTGGCTTGTTGCCATTTGACCTGGCCTCATCGTGGTAGACCAGCTCCCTTCTCACTCTCTTGCCTTGCTTGGCCTGACTGCAATTCTCCTCATCGTGATCTGCGGTGTAGCCTCCGTGAGCACTGCAGAAGAGGTCGTTTGATTCCCTCGAGAATTTCCTCTTGTCTCCCTTGTTGTAACGCGGGGCAGAAACTCTTTTGGCGGCTTGGGTGACCTGGTCAATCGTCTTGACAAAGCTTACGTCTTCCTTGCCTGTGCTCAGGTTATTGAAGATGGGATCGTACCATGACGATGGTAAACTCTTCAAAAAGAATTCAGCCAAGGTCGTGTCCTCGCTGTTGAACCTGGCCTTGTTAGCCTCCTTCAAGAAACGCATGGAGTAGACCTCCACCGATTCATCGTCTCGGATTGACATGAACAGGATGCTGAGCCTGCTCTTGCCACGGGCGATGTTGGAGTTAAATTTCTCCTCCATCATCTTCTTGGCTTCCTGCCATGACTCAGCCAAACACAGTTTTTCCTGCACCCAATGGTGGAAAGTCGCATGAAAAACCATGATTAATAGCTTCTTCCATCCTGTTTTTCCACCCAATCCTGATAGATTCAGAAAGAGTTCGTAGGCGACGGCAAATGTGTTCACATCCTCGTAAACCATTTCACCGGGAAAGTACACCATGTTCATGGCATGGATTTGGAACTTGGATATGTCCCTAAGTGAGTACATGCAGTTCCCTGCTCCTTTGTATCCGCCGGGTTGCGAATCATCTTCCAACAGCCTGTTGGTCTTCTCTTCCTCCTCCTTCATAGAAGCCCAAAATAACTTGAGTCTCGTGGTTAAGAGAACGGTCCTCTGTTGGAGATCCTCCTCAGCAAGTCTCTCTTCCTTGGACTGTAGTCCTGGTCTTGTGGCGATGTTGATCATCTCCAATTGGATGTTGTCCAACTCCTGCTCAGTAGATCTGATGCATTGACGAAGAGAGTCTTGTTTGTACTTGCTCTTCTTCTCCTCATCGGTCAACTCCTTTGTAGAGGAGTTGTCCTCTTTCATCAATTCTGTCTTGTTGGACAAAATTGATTCCGCCATCTCTACATCCTCAGTAACTGATAGTTGGGCTACCTGGTTATTGAGGGTAGCTTCAGCGGTAGAAATATTTTCAGAATGGTTGACCATTTGACAGAATTTTTTCTCTTTTGATAATATTTTGAAAAGGGAAATATTGAAATTGAAAAAAGTGTAGCAAAATTACTAAAACACGATAAGTCAATTTTACTTGATATTTATTTCTCAAAGTAAAAGAGAAACTAAAATTCTGTCTGTTGTAGGATTTGTGTATAAATACTTGACTGGGTGTTAATAGGGCTTTTAGATATTAGTGTAACTTAAATCTACTTGAGTGGATTTTGTTACTTAGTTTTTGTTAAGCCAATTTGTAATAGTATTTAAAGGTGGTTTTACCACAAGCAGGACCAGGATGAAGAAACAGGTGCAAAATAAAAAAGGATAATGTTATTACTAAAAGCAATATATTAACATGCGGCTCAATCAAACTATAGATAATTTACCAAACCTCCCTCAAGATCCATGGCACCGACTGATAACAGTGTTCATTGTCATGTTTATATCTTGTTTTGTTGTTGATGAAGGCAGTGTCATTTTGATTACCTTTATCAATTCGGTTCTTGAGCACTATGGCGAGGAATTTCGTCTTCCTACTAGTATTCCTGGCTTGAAGAAAATGAGTGGATTCAGCGACTTGACAAGTGGCATGTCAAAATATGTAGCATGTGGAAATTGTCATAGTATCTTCAGTGATGTTAATGGAGCTCCTAGTACATGCGACTTCAAGAAACTTGGAAGCAATAGAGAGTGTGGAAATGCATTGTACAAAATCAGCAACAGTAAAACTCTGAGACCAAACCGCACATATGTATATAACTCCCTCAAAACAGCTTTGAAAAAATTGTTCCAGCGCCCTACGTTTGAGAATCAAATCAACAAGTGGAACCGTGGACCAAAGATTGCTGGAACAATGTTTGACGTATACAATGGAAGAATGTGGAAGGAGTTCGTGGATGAAGCTAGTTTACAATTTGTTGCCAAGAAAAGGTCATTGCTGCTCACTCTCAACATCGATTGGTTCCAACCCTTTGATGGGGTGACATATTCCTGTGGAGCAATATACCTGACGATCAACAACCTCCCAAGAGAAGAGCGAAATAAGGCAGAGAATGTCATACTTGTGGGTCTGATGCCTGGACCAAAAGAAGCCAGCACTTCAGAGATAAATAATTATCTTTGGCCTCTTGTTGATGAGCTTAAAGAATTGTACACAGGCATCTATATCAACACCCACACCTGCTCCAAGACTCTGGTCCATGCTGCTCTGCTAATGGTTGCATGTGATATACCTGCTGCAAGAAAAACTTGTGGATTCACTTCGCACAACAGTACAAATGCATGCCATAAGTGTAATCGCCACTTCCATCAGTTTGAAGGTACCAACATCGTTGATTATTCTGGCTTCAAGTTTTCTGAATGGACAGGCAGAACCAAAGAAGAAAATCTGAAGCATGCTATTATGTGGAAGAATGCAGCAACTAATGTGGAGAGAAAACGATTGGAGGTTGAAAACGGGGTTTGCTGGTCAGAGCTTCATCGACTAGGATACTTTGAGCCCATACGATCAACCATAATTGATCCAATGCACAACCTTTTCCTGGGAACTGCAAAGAGAATGGTTGAAAAATGGTTATTCGACAATCTTCTCAATGACCATGATCTTGTAGAAATGCAAAACGAAGCAAATACCATGACTCTGCCACCAGACTATACCACATTGACTACGAAGATTGGAAAGGGATTTCCTTTCATGAAAGCCGATGAATGGAAATCCTGGTGCTTGATATATTCTCCTGTCGTGCTTAAGTCCAGATTATGCAATGATCTTTTTGTCAACTGGATCCATTTTGTTGATGCATGCCGATTGTTGACAAAGCCAAGTATCACCGATGAAGAGTTAAGCCAAGCTCACAACAGTCTAGAGAAATTCTGCATTGGATGTGAGAAATTGTATGAACCTGATCTTCTATCGCCCAATATGCACCTTCACCTTCACCTGAAAGAAACGATCCAAGATTTTGGCCCAATATACGGATACTGGCTTTTTAGCTTCGAACAATACAATGGCCTAATCAAAGGTTTCAACACGAACAAGAAGAATGGCTTTGAAAAAACCTATATGGATAAATTCATCGAAAATGCATCAAAGGGCAATTTTTACAGATCACACCTCACCACCCTCACCAACCCATCTCACCTCTCCCTCTTCCAAAAACTGTCTACCAGTATAACAGAAACCTATGCCACAATCCCTGCCCAAAACAATATGATCACCATATTTCACTTGCCTACGTTTGTTGACTCTGCAACCGAAACTGAAATATCCATATTGGGAAATGAGTCTCTTCCACCATCAGCCTTGCCATTAAAACTCCAAGAGCCAACAACAATGAGAACGGCCGAGTACAATTGCCTTCTCAAGTTCTATCGCATTGAGTACCAAGACAATCTCTTGCAAAGTGCCAAAGGTGTGGTCCAGAGCTCAAATTTTGTAAATGACCAAATCCAGAAGATTCCATACATTAATCTTCTTGGCCAAGTCTACAAAAGTGGTGAAGGGTCAAACACAAGAGGGTCATATATCCAGGCTATATATATCAAGAAAAATAGTGAGTCAAGCTATACCTATGCTGGCTATATCAAGTATCTTTTTGCCCACAACTTTTGCCCAAAACCCACCCATGACAATTTTATGACAAGGCTCAATCCTCAGCATGTCTTTGCTTTTGTTGAATGGTACGAAGTTCTTCAACATCAGCCAAGAATAGACCAAGGAATTGATATGTATAAGCCAACCTTTCAGAAATATGACTATGACAACATTCTACCAGTTCATCGAATTCTATCCCCAATTGCAATCGGCAATCAAGCTTCTGGCCGTGGTGCAGCCAAAGTCATTGTTATTCCATTGCCTAGAAAAATTTATGCTTAATCTTCTTATTATTATTTTTGACTTTCTTACATAAAATATGCAATATATATATGCCAAAATCAATATAGATGAAGGAGTGAAAAAGAGATGCTTGTTGATTTATTCACATTTTGACCATGCGGGAATTTTGGCTACTAAGCCGCGAGGAATTGTCTTTTGCATGACTACGTAATGACGAGTCTTCAATTGACTGGCTTTCTTTCCTAGATCTTTTTTGGCAAGCATGTCCAAAAAGTCAAACAGCTCATTCAGCTATACAGATATATTTTATCATTAGACATAAAATATAAGAAATATCAATCTGCCTGTGTTTTACCTCATCACTCCTCCAGTTCAGACGAAGTACTCTCACAGTGATCTCCATGTCTGTTTCATCATCTGACATTACATCTCTATGAAAGATGCCACTGGCATCCCTGTTGAATCTTCTTTCAACAGCTTCCTTGTGCTTTACAAAAGTTCTCTTTCGTCTCTTGAAAAGCTAAAGTGAAACAAAGCATAATATATAAATATTTGCGTATTTTATTTAATATTCACTTACTTCAGTTTTTTGGTTGCCTCTTCGGTTTGCTGTCTTTTTTGCTTCTCTAAGCTCTGGCACAAGCTTGCTATCAGCCAAACGGTTATAATAATTATTTATAATTATTGTGCCCAGTTCTTTTCCTGTTACTGATGTTGATTCAGGCTGTTCATGGGCATATATGATCAGAGCGTTTGCTAGATTCTGATTGACATCATCAGCCAATCCAACACTGACATCCCAAGTCGGCTTCTCTTCATTATCCTTGATCAAACTGGGATCGTCTGATTTAAGATGAAAGTTTTTCAAGTAATCTCGAATAACTTTCTGAAAGTATATATTAATAATATATTTTGATATTACTGTTTCATTTAGAACTTACAGATAACTTTGGATATCTTGTTGCACTGACGATATCCTGAAGGCTAACTTGTGAGTTAGAGACAGAAAGAATATCTTCAGGTTGGATGATATTCACAATCTCATCATTTTCTACCACGGGCATTTGGACTGATACTTGGTCTCTGGCTTGGCAAGCAACAAGACCATTGAGAGACAACATCATTTGCCTTTCGTTATCATACACTGCGCCAACTTGTGTTGATACACCAGTTAACTTTTTATCAACAGTGGATAAAAGGCCAACCATAGTGTTATATTCACTCCTAGGAATTGTTACATCGTCAGATCTAGAAGCAAGCAATGGGCGAGGGGTACCAACACGACCAGTGTTCACTGTGGTAAGTAGTGATCTGGATGATGACGCTCTTGCAGACATGTTTGACAAGTGTTGAGTTGGTTTTGTGGTGCAACGTTGTCAGATATAAAAATGAATAAGGGTTGCCAACGAGTTCAGAAGGCAAAAATGTATAATAAAAAGGGATAAAGTACTGTGATAACGCTCGGGTCTATCCAACAGTAAGGAAATTGGGGTAGAATGTATACAAAAAGACAAATATAACAAGAGGTATGCTTATAATTATTGCGAAGAGTGATTATAAGTCAGTGACAATGAAATAAATGTGTAAGGATACAAATCAGGGTTTGATCAATAAAAATAAAGGTAGATAGAGATGATGTTTTATTGTTGCTTCATATCAAGCCTTTTATACTGAAGAAATCTATACTATCTCATTATAACTTCTTCTAAGTATAATTGATGATGTTATACCATGCGCAAGGGTACTTCTTGCACATGGGTTTAAAAGAAATCTTGCAAAAGTCATCATACTTTTACAGGATGTTCGTGGTCTGAACGGAACCAAAACGAGACACACCGTGTCATGTTCTTCTTTCCCTTGTTTAATTGTTGGCTCATGATTTACAGATTCTGGTATTTATTCAATTGTAAGCATATGTCTGATAGTCATCTCTCTATAAAATATAGCTGTTCAAGTATCAACATACATTTTACTATTTAGTGTTAAGGTCTGCTTGAAAAAAATCTTTGGGTATTTTGATTATAAATATAAAAATGAATTGTTATTCTTATGACATATCAATCAAGCAGAGGATCTATCTGTGTTCCAGTCGGTACTTGCCTGATATCAAGAAATGTTGTCTATCTTAATATTTATAAGATCTAGATTTGACAATGATATATATATAATTATTATTTAATATCTTCAGATCTTTAGTTTGATTAATTACTTGAATATTCATTCTAATCATATAACTAAATATTCATTTGTTTTATAAAATAATATCTTTTATGAGTATGCCTATTTCTATTGTTTTTATATTTTTATTTCCTAAACCATTCATGTAGCACTGAGAGTACAATGAATATTACAGACTGGGTTTGTGCACAGTGTGTTAATCGCCTTTTTTGCATACTTGGTATTCACAACAAACATATTTTTATTTTTTTATTTTCAAAAAAAAATACGTAATCATCTCTCAGATTCTACGGCTATTTCAAGAATTGTTTTTTATTCATCCATTTTTTTTCTTTCTCTACTTTTTATTATCATCCAAGTACTTCTTCTAAAGTGCGGTTTGCCATATATACTCCTGGCAAACAAAATCAAAATCATTCTGGTATACAAAGATAAGTACTATGTTCTTTATTACATTTGATTATTATTCTTACTGATACATATTCTATTAGAAATGTTATGTATCTATATAGCCGCCCTCCAGAAATTCATACCTCTAGTAAGTATATATACTTGAAAAATATTTTTTAATATTCTTACTCATTGCTATCTCTACTTAGTATTCTATTTCAAAAGTTTGTCTTTGCCTTTATTAAATCAAAGTATTCAACATTTCCAAGGACTATATATAATAAGTAAGCTGGTATAAATATTTAATAATTTTTCTCACAATATTCTCTAGCTCTAAAAAGATATCAAGCAAATCAAGGAAGCAAGGTATTATATAATTTGATTAATAGTATCAAAATCAATTATATTAATAGCATTTGCTATTTATTATAGAATATATCCATAAAGCAAGTATCTACATCTCTCTCATACAATCAAGAATTATATATATATATTAGAATAAATATTATAGAGCAATTATTATTATGAGCAATTCTTTTTATTCAAAATAAAAATAAAAATAAAAATATATTCCTACAAACCAATTTCCAATTGAGAATATTATTTTTAGAATTAATACCAAAAAGAACAGCTTTTCCGAAGCAATTGATCGAATCATTGTCATCAAAAAATGCAAAACACTGCTGTTATTACATGCCTAGATATATGTTCTTCTCAGACAGGTGTTCTCAAACAGTGCATGTTTTTATTCTTAATTTGTAATAGTATGTATGTTTGCTTTTGGAATAGAGTTTATACACAATCTTTATAACTAAGCTCACACCAAATTTTCAAATCTGACATGTTAATATATAATATCTGGTCAGTTATTCTTTAACATACTGACTGGGTATTTATTAAAATTTATCTATCAGATATTAAATTAATACATAAAATTACAATTATAAACTTTTAATATTGTAATGATTTAGATTATTTTTTGCAGTGTACCTTTCTTTGTTACTTGCTGCGGCACTGCTTACGTGGGTGTTTGTTTTCTTTTGAAAAAAAAAAGGGTGGCTAGATAATTTTCATGGGTGTATTTTAGCAGACTGTAAAATAATTTGAATGGAACAACAATACTTACATTGGTATTTATATCGAGAAAACTTGAATACTTTGATAAATGGTATAGAAAATTTCAGTAATATCTATTAAGAATATGTCAGGAAAATAATATAAACGTTGAGTGGTTATATACACTACAAAAGTCCAAGGGTATTATGTAGATAAAACTTATAAAATAAGCTACTTAATTGTGTAGTTTTACTATGCTTTTGGTAATATATAATCGTGATCCGTAGTAGACTAAAAAGATATGGGGGTGAACTGAATCAGCCTACCTACTGGTGTACAAGAATCCATTGTAGAATATTTAAATGTCCTCAAACAGTGCAAAACTTAAATATACATTGTGGCCACAATATATTCCTAGTTGCTCTACCCTTTTTTGCATTATATTTTACGATACACAGACAGTTTGTGTCAGGGGAGATTGACCACTTACAAACAACCAGTTTTATCTTTCATTATATTTTATAGTGGGCTTTATAGTATATTTTAACAGTCCATCAAGGATGATTGTAGACTATTGCAAGCTAACTGTAGTTATTCTATACAAACAAGCCTCCCTGGTTTGTTGTTTTTTTAGAGCAATAGATTCTGAAAAATTTTATTTTTCGTTTTATTTGATAAAAAAATTCATTTGCGCTATATATTCTAGTCTCTAGATTGTTTCTTTGGTATATCTATTCTACCAATCAATATTTCTTGGTCGGCACCATGAACTGGTTCTTAATAGAGCCAGGATACTTACCTAGCTGAGAGAAAGCCAATACTGTCTAAAAGTAAAAGAGAAGATTGTTAGTAAATAATTTTTATATAAACCATTCATTCTTATACTTACATTTTTAATCTAATAAACAGAACATTTGATAGACTCTCTGTAATATACTAACAAATGATTACTGTCTAATAGATATATGTTAATATTTGTAGATAGGCAATATATAATACTAAAATATTAGTTTACTTACAAGATATAGCCATTGGAATAGCCAGATAATTTTAATCAGGAATCTATATAAGAGTATAGAAAGACGTCTGTTATAGATGTTATTAAAGAGGACATATTTATAATATAAAATGTTTACCAGAATATTATATTGAGATAGATAGAAAAATAGAATTTGCGGCTATATATAAAAGAGTGATTTAGTTAATAAAAATAGCTTTAGCATAATATGATTTTACCTTTGAATATACAGCCAAGTGCAATAGAGAGCCCCATAATATATTTATAAGCAGTTACCTATGAATAATAAAATATATTGAGTAAAAAATATATTTACAAGAGAAAGAAAAGGATTAATTACCAGAGTATTTTGCGGTAATATTTAGGCACAAAAGAATATAAAAAATAAAAAGGAAAAACAAATACTTTGTATTAAAAGGCTGTTTGACCCTGATAAAATGCGGGCAATAAAAATGATAATCCAAAAGAATATACCTGCCGTCATTTTCATATCTTTGTAATTTATGGTTTATTAGGTTGAAAAAGATGTCTAGATAAAGAACAAGAGTGTACACAATGCTGTTAAATAATAATAAAACTACAAGACAATTCATTATTTTCAGTCAACTTATTTACTTGCAAGCATACTGGTCATATTTCTCTTCCTTCTTATGAGAATAACTATGATAATAATTGATTTGTTTATTATTTCTACTACAATTAATTTCACAATATAGTTACAAGAAGTAGAAATAAATCACAAACAAATATCATATATAAAAGGCTTTACTTTATTATTCTATCCAATAGAACATATTGAATAATATAATTGCCATCAAAAATAAAAAAGTTTATTATGTTTAACTTCAGTCTACTAATGGTAAGATAATATAGTAGTTTGCTATGAATGAAACCACTCAACTTTTGTAGTGATACTTACTTGGTCATCAGTGTAATGGGCGCAATGGCCGACCAGATGAAAAATATTTCAATTACATCTATTAGATAATAGATTAGTAAAGTGATATAAGGGCTGACACTGCAAAAATACCCCTGATTCCCATATGTGTAGTTCATACAGTAGGTATGGGATATAAAGGTCAATTTTCTAGCTCAGGCCCTTTTTTGTGAGTTAAGAGAAAAAACCATATTTTTGATAGATTTTATTGGTTGTAGAGAATAGTGTAGCATGAAAAATAAATATTAAACTCAAATCATATCAAATAAACTATACCTGAATATATCTTCTTTACTGTTAAACCAAAACATTTTAAATTATTTATTAAACAATGGCTCCTATCCATAAATCTACAAGAACAAAAGAATGCAGATGTTCTATTTGCAAGAACAAAGAAGGAGGATTTGATTTTCTCACAGCTCAAACATTTAAGCGTCATATGCTTAAAGAAGATGCCAAAAACAGTTTTTTTGGTGGTAGATGTAAGATATATTTTATATTTGGATTTGTAAATTATTTAATTAATAATAAATATGTTTTTGAATTAAATAGCAATGGAAATTGTTGATGATGAAGAGCAATATTTTGAGGCCGTAGACAATGTAGAGGCCATGGATTTTGAGTCTGGTGGTAAGGATTTTTTAAAATTTTATTGTTTTTTTTATTAAACCAATGTTGTTACACTTGGGCAGACTTGGAAAACGATATTGAAGGACATGAGGGGGTACAAGAACCCATTAGAAACCTACCTCTTTCTGTATCTGATGCCATTTTTGGTGCAGACGATGAATGCAGCTCAGTTGGTGACTCTGACTCTGACTCTGATAGCGAAAGTGAAGATGAGATGCTTGATAATGAAGGTTTGTGTAGTACCTGAGATGCTAATCCACCCATCTATATAGATTGTATATTAATGAAGTGTTTTGTGTTGATATTTTTCAGAATTCAACTCAGAATTGAGTTTCATTCACGGCTTTGTGGTCAAGGCTCTTGCCCTGTTCATTTCCTTTTACGTTGTCAATGAAGGCGCAATTATCTTGATTGCAATTGTAAACAAGATCCTGGATTTTTTTGGCGATTCTTTCCGAGTCCCATCAAGTGTCTCTGGTCTCAAAAGCATGGCAGGAATGAACACCTTGACAAAGGGAATCAAAAAATATGTTGCATGTGGTGAATGCCACAGTATTTATGAGAATGATGGTGCACCTTTTTTCTGTACCTTTAACAAGTTTGGAAACAGCGCCTTGTGTGGCCATAGCTTGTTCAAGTCCAGTTCGTCCACAATCCCAAAGAAATCGTATGTGTACCAATCTGTCAAACACTCTCTGCAGACTCTCTTTTCTTGGCCCAATTTTGAAACCCAAATCAACTCTTGGAATCGTGGTCCCAAAGTGGAAAAGACAATGTTTGATGTCTATGATGGTGCGATGTGGAACAGTCTCAAAGACATCAATGGTGACCTCTTTGTTGATGACAGCCGCTCTATAATGCTGACGCTGAATATTGACTGGTTTCAGCCATTTGATGGTGTGTCATATTCGTGTGGTGCCATTTACTTGGCAGTAAACAATCTTCCTCGCGATGTCAGGTTTAAAAAGGAGAACGTCATCCTCGTGGGATTAATGCCTGGACCTAAAGAAGCAAAGACATCAGAAATCAATAACTATCTCAGACCTCTTGTTGACGAATTGGAAGAGCTGTACCTGGGTATCAAGGTCAAGACCCACCAATGTCCATCTGGTGTGAGAATCCGCACTGCTCTCTTTGTTGTTGCTTGTGACATCCCCGCTGCAAGAAAAGTATGTGGATTCACATCCCATACCAGTACCAATGCCTGTCATAAATGCAATCGTCAATTCTCTCAGTTAGCTGGAATGAGCTCTGTTAATTATTCTGGATTTGATTCTTCAAAGTGGCTCCTTCGCACTAGAGATGATAATCATAAGGATGCTGAGGTCTGGAGAAATGCAGCCACTCAAGCTGAGAGGCAGCGCCTTGAAGTTGCCAGTGGTGTTTGCTGGTCCAAACTGCATCGTCTCCAGTACTTTGACGTTGTCCGCTGCACGATCATCGATCCAATGCACAATCTTTTCTTAGGCACTGCCAAGAGAATGATGGAGAGATGGGTTGCAGATGGTCTAATTGACAGTAGGAAACTCGTTGCCATGCAGAAGATGGTGGAGAAAATGGTGTTGCCAGCCGACTATACAGCACTAAAGACAAAGATTGGGAAGGGGTTCCCATTCATGAAGGCTGACGAGTGGAAGTCGTGGTGCTTGGTGTACTCTCCCGTGGTGTTGAAGAACGTGTTGCCACTGCCAATGTTCAAAAACTGGATGTTCTTTGTGAATGCCTGCCGTTTGCTTTCAAAACCAAGTATCTCAGAGGATGATATCAAAGACGCGCACAAGAACTTGGAGCAGTTTGGTAAAGGTTGTGAGCAACTGTATGAGCCTGACCTCCTCTCCCCCAATATGCACTTACATCTTCACCTTCGTGAAACCGTTCTGGACTTTGGTCCAGTTTACAGCTACTGGCTCTTTGGTTTCGAGAGGTACAATAGTATACTCAAGAATATCAACACCAACAGGAGAAGTGGGTTTGAGGTCACGTATATGAGAAGTTTCGTTGAGGATACAAGAAAGGGAGATTTTGTTCGTGGTTTCCTAAGCACACCAAATGGACAATATTTCTCAGACGTATTCAGCAAGTTGACCATCCGTCCAAACATCACCACAGCCCAAATTCCATGCCTTGACTTGTCTGCCTTCTCATTGCCAGAATTTCTTGAATTTGCAGAGAACCCATTGTTAACAATTTGTGGTAATGAGCCTTTGCCACTGTCAACTCTGCCATTGAAAAAGAAACCAATGAGCATGATGCTTAGACTGGAATACAATTGTCTAGTGGAGTATTACCAGGTTGTCCATGGGGACAAAAACATTAACAGCTGCAAAGACACCATGGCCTCGACCACTTTTGTCAATGACTGGATTGAAATGCTTGCATCAATCAACATCATGGGCCAAATATTCAAAGGAAGGAGTGGTAAACGTCGAAATGGGTCATACATCCAAGCATTGTTTGTTGAGGAAAAGCCCGAGGCAGTGTACGCGTATGTTGGAGAGATTCAGTATCTATTTGTTCACACATTTAGTCCTGCTGTTTCTTCTTCGCATTGTGGAAATGCCTACAACAGTCAACACACCTTTGCTTTTGTAAACTGGTTCAAGACCACATCAGACACCACCAGAGAGGCTGAAGGAATTGAGGTTCACAAGGATGAATTTTTGGCTCTTGACTTTCAAAGCATTCTTCCTGTCCATCGGATTCTCCTGCCTGTTGCAATTGTGGATTATAAATCTAGTAGTAACATTAACAAAAAACTAGTTGTCCCTTTGCCTAGAAAGGTTTCTGCCTAAATATATTTATCTTATCTCTCTTTTTCTTAATCATAACTTCATAGTTTGTTTTGCGAATCATGTGTTTAAAAAGTAAAAAAGACAAAAACAAAGATTTATTCATTTTTGAATACTCAGGCAGGCAAATTCAAAGTCAGGTGACTTGGGGCAGGAATCTCCTTGATCGTTTTTTGCTGTCTGGGCATTCTTGTCTTTGTCTTTGTTGATGACCATCTCAGGTCATCCTCTCTTGCAAGACGGTCAATGACCTCCAGAAGCCGGTTCAACTATATTAAATTTATCAGTCTTTTCTCATCAATCAGCACATCACTCTACAAAATATTAATTACCTCATCGCTTCTCCAACTGGGACGAGCAACACAAAGAACACGCATGCTAATACCAGGCGCAACGTCTTCCATGTCTGATTCACCATCAGACATCACATCCTTCTGGAGGACATGGAGATAGGCCATCTCATCAGGGTTTTCAGGCTTATGGCCCATCTCCTCATCGATTGCCCTCCAGTGACGTTTGTAGGCCTCCACCCTGCGCAAGTGGATCTATAAAAATTTTCAGATTAAATTAAAAATATCAAATCGTCTTTATACTAACCTCGATGAGCCTGGTATTAGCCCGAACCTTTCTCTTCTTGGCAGAAGCTTGCTCTTCACTCATGTTTGAAGTGAGATGGTAGTACTTGTAATTGTTTTTAATTTTTTGCACTACCATGCCAGGCCAAAAACCAGCAGCACGAGGCTGCGAGAGAATGTAGTCTCTCAAGTAGTTGATGACTCTGACATTGTCTGGGTGGTTGATCTTCTTGTCCTTATTCCATTTCTGTTTGCCTTCATTCTCGGCAATCAGAGCAGGATTGTTAGACGTGAAGTTCTTCTTCCACATCTTCTCATTAATGAATTCCTAGATATAATTTATTAGAAAATATTTTTTAACATAATAATAATAATATTCATACCAAGACAATTGCACTCATATCACTGGTACCAAGTGAGCTGAAGGGGCCAACAGAAGGAGCCATTCCAATGGGACCAGCTTGGCCAAGAGGGAGCTGGCTCTGGGCACTACTGGCATGGGCTTCCATGAACGTACTCATGGTCTGGTTGGTCTTGCCAGCGATATCGTATACCATTCCCATTCTTGACTTGAGGAACCTCAAGTCTTCAAGGACAGTGGCCATTTCTGTCTGTCCTTGACTACTTTCCTCACTGCTACTGGGGCCCTTGGAAGGATTTCACGCTGGCTAATACGGCCAGCAGCAACACGGTGAATGGGAGCAGTTGGGTTTGCTCTGGCTTTGCATCCTGAGTTTCTCTGGTTTGAAGACATTTTCTAAATATTTTTTTTTAAAATAAAATAAAATAATAAGCATAAATAAATCCATATATATTAACATATATTTCTTTGAATACATAAACGTACATAATAATTTGCAGTATAAGGTATAGTGTCAAATAAGAACAATAGTATTATATATATATATAAAAGACTGTATTTATATCTTTAAAAACAATATCTGGAGTACAATAAAAAAAGAGTCTTGGGTACACAGTTTTCATAATCCCATTATTCTCATAATTTATTAGGGCTTACTATAATCTAAAAATGCATATGAATTCTTTTTTCCCGATTTTCCCTTTTTCTCTTTCTTTTTACTTTTTGCTTCCTTTATACTTTCTGGTAAGTATTTAAAAATTTTCACGCAATTAAAGACAACCTTTAACATTTTTTCAATTATCTAAAAGACATCCTATAGTCACTTTTATTCATGCTTACACAAGAAAAAGGTAAATAGGCGCACTATTTTTTATTGCTGTTGCTAATCAGTAATCTTCATCTTGTAGATTCAGAACAACTCATTTCAATCGCAATGGCCAAAGATGACAATGATGAAGTTGAATGGACAGAATGTACTTGGTATGTTTAAATATTCTATCCCTATTAATACTAATATATTCTGTCTTTACTATCAGCTCTTTATATTAAACAAAATTGCCGCGTTTTAACAAAGACATGGAATATCCAACAAGCCAGTTTGTCTTGGTAAGTAATCAGTCATTCCTATTGCTTTTCTAACAGAAAAATATAGATATATTTTCTATTACGCATACATATTTTTTGATTGCTATATCATTATCTATCTTGAAATACTGTTTGGTATACCTGAAAATTCGGTTTCAAAGTCTTGGTTGTCTACTCTGTTTGAGCAACTACTTTTCCAGTTATTCAAGATGATAGTCAATGAATCAGTCATGTTCTCTACCCGTGTTTCAAAAGGTAAAAAAAAATTAGTATCAATATAGCTATAGCCATGAATCTAGACCAGATTACTAGACTGTATATTATGAGAAAATATTTTATCAATAAAAATCTATTTGTAAACTATTTTCCATGGCCTATTTATAAAGAGGTATAAAATAAACCCCCAATTGAAAGCGTTTAAAGTGTCAAATGGATTAAACAACCAATAAATATACGTCCTTTAGAACATAGGTGAATAGTTTGCAGAAAATAGTCAAAAAGTTTGCATCTTGATCTATTAAAAAATAGATTTTTTTATTGATATTGAAAAAATAATTCATGTAACGTTTGACTAAAAAGAAATAAGATAACACTTTCAGTTATAGTTCTGTACACTCTTGAGTTTAACAAGCCTACACGTCCAAAAGCAGAGCTTTATATCCACCGAATTACTTCATTATCTTATATGTGTTGTTTTTTATATATGCAAGATAACATTTCAATTTAATTCTAGAATTTGTTTTTTATTTCACTCAGAATTTTACATACTATCACATATGGGAATCGGGGGTATTTTTGCAGTGTGAAAGGTTGTATACTTACTTGGTAATGGGTATAACGGACACAATTACTGACCAGATGACATGGAATTGGCACATACCAGATGACCGAAAAAATTCTAATGAATGGAACGAATGTTAATAAAGCATGTCTAGTGTATAAAGGAGTGTCATCATACCATAATATACAGCAAAGTGCTCCTCTGTATTTGTTTGTAATGGAAGGCCGTGAATTACTAAGCAGAGCAATGAGCTTGTGGAAACTGAATGGGATAATAAAAAAGAACATTACCAGTATACCAGAGTTATTGACATAAACCAGCAGCCCTTGTATGGATATAGAAAAGAATATCTGGACAAATATAAAGTCATGATGAGTAAAAAAAAATTTAAAAGAGAATGATGCTTACCATGCCAAAAAGTAAAGGAAAGGAAAAGAAAAGAAAAGAACAAAGGTTGAAAGCAAAAATCCAATAGAGATCAACGGCGATATTGAGTGTCCCAAATGTGACGTGGAACTAATAAGCCCACTTAATAAAACGATTTGTATTTTTGAAACAGAGCCCAAATATTACAAATGGATTAGTCAGTGCAAGCAAATTAAATGGATTAGCCAGTTGAAGCAGATTACTAAGTATACCTGACAGCATAATGTAAGCAAAGATCAAAATACTATAAAACCTCTTTAGAAAGAAGTATACTTTTTAATTACTTTTAATTACTTTCTCATGTATGTATTATTTACGGAATATTTCAAAATCTATTGGAAAATAGATATTCATAATCAACGAACCTCACACTTTAATATATTTTTCTAGTATTCAATGTCTCAATTTATATCATCAAGCTCTAAAAAGACCTACAAGTTGACTACCAAGAAGTCGATTGGTAAGACTAGTGGCACTAGACCAGCAGGAACCGTGATGCAGACGATCCTTCCTGCTCCAAGCAACAATGCTGAACAGGACGATGCAGTGTTGTCAAACCTGTCGGCTCTTCAGACAAGACTGAATGAGTTGCATGTCCTGTTGCAGCAGGTCCATCAAGGGATGGAATCCCTCAAGAACTCGAATGGCAACAGTAGCCAAGTTTCCCCCCATCAAGCTCCACCACCACAGATGTATATGAAGTATCGACTTCCATCGGTCTCGGTAGGATATCTATATATAAATATTAATTTTATATTGATGAATTACTTACCCTATATCATATAGCACCTCATACGATCAGAGACAAGGAATGTCTTGGTGTCTACACCATTGACAATGAATGAGGGGGCGCTCTCTTCGTTCAACCGGCCTATTGCAGACAAGGTCCGGATGTATATCCATCAACAGCCCGAAGGACAGCCTCTTGCGTCTGCAGTCATAGAGGAAAAAACAAGACGGCACATCTCGTACAAGCTAAACAGAGCTAACACCTCGCCAGAAAAGTTAGCTAAGCGAAACCAGTCTTCTCGTAGACGTACGAGAAAAACAAGAGTTAGTATAATATAATATTTGTTTTCATACTTCTAATACTTGATTTTGAAATAGATCCTCGAAGCCTACAAGAGGCTGCATTTGGCAGACAAGGCAAACTTGGAGTCCAAGTATGGAGAGACCGTCGAGGATCTCTTGGACAAAGAGATGTTGTCCGACATTGAGTCTGATGATGAGCAACGGGAGTATACTGTTTATACTCCCAGCAATAGACATCCTTTGGTAAGATATTGTTCGGGCAAATTTGATGTGCTTAATATAATTAATTAATTTGATTATGATATAGGTCGAGGAGTACTTGGGCGAGTTGAAAGCCCAGAGGAGCAAGGAAAAGAAGATGAAGGTCATTGACTTTTCTTCTTGTCCTGTTGAAAGTAGACATATTGAATTGTCAAAAGAGCAGAAGGCGCGTGTTGCCAAGTGGATTGCAACACAGCAATAAAAATATTTGTATTTGGTTGTCTTGATATAATGGTCTTTATTGAATAAGTTGAAACAAGTTGTTGGGCTGGAAGATGATGGTGGTAGGATTGGCATTACTCGTTTTTGTATTGTTGAAGCATCAAAAAATAAAGAAAGACAAGATGGTGAGAAACAATGTTATTTTTAATGGTTATTTTATTTTAGTCGTAATTATTGCAAAACAAATATTTAATAGCAAAATAAAATATTTTCATCGGCTTTATAAACTTGGAATTTGAATGAAAATTTTTAGTATATTATGTAGTATAAACTTTAAAATATAGCTGATCATCGGATATTAAATAAACAACTACTTGGCTTATCGCATAATGAGCTGGAAAAAATAAATATTTGTTTTGATATCTGTTTTAAAGGACATAACTTGTATATATCAATTTACTATTTTAATCAATCTTAAAAATGTATTGATAAAAGAGCAGATAGTAAAGTAAAACAAGAAAAATAAGCATTACGTGGCTGATGTTTGTGGTCAAAAACGCAATTTTTTTTATTAAGTGACGACTTTTCTAGGTAATGGAATAATCAGGCGTTTTTGAGACCCTTGTTGGAGATTGTGAGTTGTCAATGCAAAGCAAGAATGCAGACAATGTACTGGAATAATACACTCAACGGTCTCCTCTAAAAACCCCTTCTCCCACAGCTCCAGACCTTGGTTGATCAATGGTTGATATCTGCCAGCATTATACGTCGGAAACCATTTGATGAAAGCAAAAGTAGAAACTCTTTCGATTCCACCAATCTTGAAAACATGAGTAAATAAATACTCAATCTGGCCGGGAAATGCAACAAATTCACTTGTCAAATTGTCCAGAAACAAGACTTGTACAAAAGAACCACGCTTTTTCTTTTCACCACTCCAATACTCTTGTCCTAGCAACAAAATCTTCTTCATCTTGCGAATCCGGTCGTTGATATAGACATGCCCTCCAAGTGGGATGCTATCCGTGGCACAGAAGGAAATGCCGGTGTCTTGGTAAGCCTTGTTATAGAATTCGACCAAGTACTTATAATGATTGCCAGTCATTATAGATAAAGGCGACAATTTCAATGGCAACGAGGTCAATGGCAGGGCTTCACTTCCAGTGACATTAAACCATGGATTGGTGGCGGCTTGGAGAAACATATTGAGGCTGAATTGCAGATGTGGAGGGTGGCCGTACTCAGAATTCACCAAGGATCTGACAGGCGTCGGTGCTATTTGAGCAACTTCTTGGAGAAATTCTACCATGGGCGGTGAAAGTTTGGCAGTATAAAACTGAAGAAAGTTGCTGATAAACGCCTTTTCCAAGAAGACCTTCATGAAAGTAATCTCAAAGCCAGTGCGGCAATTTGTCTTGATGTTCTTGAGCTTGCCATTGTATTGTTCAAAGCTATACAACCAGAATGCATAGACAGGGCCAAAGTCAAGCATAGACTCATGTAAGTGCATATGCAGATGCACGTTTGGTGTGATGCTGACAGTTCCATACAAAATCTTGCACTTTTTGCCAAAATTGTCAAGGAGCTGGTGTGCCTCGTCTATACTCTGAGTCGTGACAGATGGTCCTGTCAATAGACAGCATGCATCAACGAATACTAGCCAGTTATTGTAGTCTGTTTCTGGCAAAGCATTCTCCAGGACAACCAGCAAATACACAAGACACCACGATTGCCACTCGTCTGCCTTCATGTATGGGAACCCAGAAGCAATTTTGTTGGACAATACAGCATATCCAGGAGGAACAAGGATTGAATCTGCCAGATGCTGCATGCGGGCAAGAGTGGTACTGGGAAAATAGCCAAGGTCTCTCCAAATGTTGACCATCCGTTTGGCTGTGCCAAGAAACAAGTTGTGCATAGGATCCACAATTTTACACCGAACAGGATCAAAGTAATGTAGGCGGTGCAATTCTGAATACCGGGTACCATTGTGCTTCTCCAACTCTGCTCGCTCGACGTCTGATTCTGCATTGAACCACATTTTGGCATGCACAGCATTGGTTGCCTGTTCTCTTGGTGTCCAATTCTCAACGTCAAATCCAGAGTAATCAATCTTGCTTGATCCATCGATCACCGAAAACTGACGTGCACACTTGTGACAGGCGTTGGTGCTTGCATGTCCTGTAAATCCCGCGGTTTTTCTTGCAGCAGGTATATCACAGGCAACACACATGAGAGCAGCACGAACACGAACACCACCAGGGAACATAGCCGTCTTGATTGTCATTCCAGTGTAAAATTCAACCAATTCGTCAACAAGAGGCTCAAGAAAGTTGTTCATCTGATCGGTCTTTGCTTCCTTTGGCCCTGGCATGACACCAACAAGAATGATATTTTCTGGCTTCATCCTTTCTTCCCTGGGCAAGTTGTTGATCGACAGATACAACGCACCACTGGCATGAGTGCGCCCATCGAATGGCTGAAACCAATCCACGTTCAATGTCAACATGAGGGAATAGTTATCATCAACAAATGGCATATCGTTATCATCCAGCAACTCATTCCACATTGCACCATCGTATATATCAAGGAAGGTGTTCTCCATGGTCTCTCTTGATCTCCATTGCAATATCTTGTCCTCAAATCCAGGCTTACAGAGATACTGTGTCAAAGTGTTCTTGAGCGAATTGTATGGGAACACCATGAACGGAATAGGATCTCTGGCAGATTGATCGTGGAAAAGAGGATTGTTGCAAATTTGGGCTTGTGTGGTCGAGTACTTCTTGAAGGTGCATGCTGGCTAGTGATTGTCTGGCAAGTAAATTGGAAAGCACTTGTTGCAAACGGTGTACTTTACAATGCCTTTGGTCATGGTATCAAATCCGGTCATTGCTTTCAAGGCGTTGACAGTAATAGGCAGGTCAGCATCCTTCTCAAAGGCAACAAGAAGATGGCGGAAGAATTTGAGCATGGCTGATCCTCCCGTTTGCACCAAGTAGAATGCTTGGAAGATAACACCAAAGATGCACTGGAAAAATGGCCCTGAATACACTGGTGGTATAGTAGCCCTGAACTGGTGTGAAAGCTAGTCTATTTTTCAACTCCACAGTTTTCCTTTTTTTTATTTCGAAAATATAATTTTACTACATCCTATTGGTTCGGATACAATGAGCATTAGAATATTACTTTTTATTATTATAAAAGTATAGCAAATAAAATACATGTAACACTCGTTTCCTTTTAATAATAATATTACAAACACAAACATCATGTCTTCTTCCAACAGTATTTACAACACCAAGTGCTATTGCACTGTATGCGGTGATAATGAAGAAGGATTCACCTATGTGACAAGAAGAACTGTCCAACATCATAACAAAAGAGCCAGAGTAGATGCAGTATTCACATCTTCAAGGGGTATTTTATTTAAAACAACAGAGTATACTTGTATATTAATATTATATTATAAATAAAGACTCTCAAAGAGAAATGATGGAAGTTGATTCTGAGTGTAAGAAATATATTTATTTAAATGTCAATGGTGTCTAACACACTATTATATTCTATATTTGTAGCTGTCATGACTTACCAACCTGGTCCCGTAGAAGAGGGCGGCCAAACAAATGTTCCTGTTTTGGAAATTGAGTCCATGCCTGCCAACGATGTCTCCATTGAGAATCGCGATGATGACAATGAGATCTCAGTTGAGAATGACGATGGCGCCAGTGATGATGAAGATGTTGTTGAGCTTGAGCTTGAGGAGTTGGATGCCGAAGGTTTGTACATAATCATTGAATAAAAGAAAAAGCCTGAAAAATTGAGTATTAATATTTTCTCTTTTTTTTTACAATAGCCCCTTTTGAAGCCCCTGGTATGCCTGAGAACCCAGTTCACAAGTTTATCGCCATCTTCACGGTCCTTTTTACATCCCGCTACGTGGTCAACAAGGGTTCCATTGTCTTGATCGAGTTCATCAATGAGCTCTTGAAGATTTACGAGCAGGATTTCCAGCTTCCAACAAGTCTTCTTGGGCTCCAAAGAATGACTGGATTTTCCGAGATATCCAAGGGAATCCACAGATTTGTAGCATGCCAAGATTGCCATCAAATCTACGATGAATGCATGACAGTTCCTCCCACCTGTGTGTTCCAGAAGCTTGGATCCAACTCTGTCTGCGGGTGTAAGTTGGTGAAGGAGTCGTCTGTTGGTGCCTTGGCCCCAAAAAGGGTGTTTGTCTATCAATCCGTCAAGCATGCTATGAAGACACTCTTTCTTCGCCCTGGCTTTGAGGCCAGAATCAGACACTGGAACTCAGATCTCAAGATTCCACAGACAATGTGCGATGTCTACGACGGCGCCATGTGGAAGGACGTCAAGGACATCAACGGCGCCCAGTTTACAGCGGATCCGCGCTCCCTCATGTTGGCTCTCAACATCGACTGGTTCCAACCTTTCGATGGTGTGGTGTACTCTTGTGGTGCCATTTATTTGGTCATCAATAATCTACCTCGGGAGGAGCGATTCAAGCCAGAAAACACTATCCTCGTTGGTCTTATGCCTGGACCAAAAGAGCCAAAGTCAGAGGAGATCAACCACTACCTGGAGCCGTTGGTAGATGAGTTGAACGAGCTCTATGTTGGAATGAATATTCCAACATTTGAGAGGCCAACTGGTGCCAGTGTCTGTGCTGCACTAATGATGGTGGCGTGTGACATCCCAGCAGCAAGAAAGACCAGTGGATTCACCGCCCACAACAGCACATGCGCATGCTACAAATGCAATCATCAGTTCTCTCGTCTGGAAGGCACGACCAGTGTAGATTTCCGCGGTTTCGAGTTTGCTGAGTGGAGGCTTGCGAGTGGTGCTGAAAACCGGGTGCATGCTGAGGTGTGGAAAAGTGCAAGTACATCCTCAGAAAGACATCAGCTGGAGGTCGAAAATGGTGTTCGATGGTCGCAGCTGCATCGTCTTGGATACTTTGATCTAGTACGTGGAACAATCATCGATCCCATGCACAATCTCTTTCTGGGCACGGCAAAAAGAATGGTGGAAAAGTGGACTGCCAGTGGTCTGATCGTAGACAGGGATCTTCGCGAGATGCAGAAGATAGCCGAGACCATGGTACTGCCTGTTGGCTACAGCATGCTGAAGACGAAGATTGGCAAGGGGTTCCCCAGGATGAAAGCTGACGAATGGAAGTCGTGGGTATTGGTGTACTCTCCGGTTTTGCTGAAGTACGTTCTTCCACCAGCAAACTTTGCCAACTGGATCGATTTCGTGGACGCATGTCGTATTCTGGTCAAGCCAACAATAACGTATGATGATGTCGAGTCAGCTCACCTCCATCTCCAGCAATTCTGTCAATCGTGCGAAACGCTTTACCCTGCTACAATCCTCACCTGCAATATGCACCTGCACCTCCATCTTCACGACACCGTTCGTGATTTTGGACCCGTGTACGGTTATTGGCTCTTTGGGTTTGAGAGATTCAATGGCTTGTTAAAGAATATTAACACGAACAGAAGAGATGGGTTTGAGATGACCTATATGCGAAACTTCCTGGAAGATGCATACAAGAGTGACTATGTCAATGCCGTTTTTCCCAATTCGAGCCAAGTCCTCTTTTCTCCTGTTCTCCAGAAACTCACGTCCACCACACCCACCATCCTCTCCTCTCCCTCTACAACCTACTGCACATTTGACTTGCAAGACTTTCTTCGACTCTCCAACGATGCAACAATTCTTGTCAAAGGCAATGAACCGCTCCCTCCATCTGCATTTCCTCTCTTGACCAGTAAGCCTTCCTCAATAAGTGATGTCCACTATCCTTTTTTGTTGGAGTATTACAAGAAGCAGTATGACATTCCAGACCTAGTGGACTATCGTCACGCCTCCCTCTCGCCGTTTTTCGTTGATAATCAGATTGGCAAACTGAAATCAATTGATATTCTAGGCCAAACATACGTTGGCAAGAATAGTTCTGTCAGTCGTGGGTCTTTTGTCCAGGCACTGTTCCTTGGCAGATACGGCGACCATGCAAATGCGTATACTGGCCAAATCCAGTATATGTTTACTCATTCCTTCATGCCACCAACCAACCAGACAATCTGCTCAAGTCATGGAATCCAGCACACCGAGCATGTTTTTGCATTTGTCCGATGGCTTCCTCTGTCTTCAGATAGATCACGAGAAGATGATGGTGTGGACATTTGCCTGCCTGAATTTTCAGATGATGACTATCAGTGCATCCTGCCTGTTCATCGCATCTTGCTTGAGGTGGCCACTGCCAAATATACAAAGAACAATGAGACGACAACACTAGTCATTCCTCTGCCAAAAAAGCAATATGCTTAAATAAATAAATAAAAACATCTTTCCTCCAAGGCAAACAATTTTACCTTCTAAGTATGTTATTAAGACAAACTGTAACAATCAGCTTAAGAAGAGATTTTTTTTTTAATTTTTTAATTGTTTAATTTTTTATTCGTCATCTCTGACGGTCCACTGTGGTGGTGGGGGGAGCATGCTGTCAGGGACTGGTTTGGTCACGACACTGTGGAAGCGTCTTTCCATCAGCTGTCGAGAATTGTTGCCCAAGTCGACACGGGCATACAAGTCAACCATTTCGAGGAAATGGTTGAACTAAAAGGACAATTAGTTTCTATTTATTATATTTCAAAAACAATAAACTTGGCTGGAAAACAATTTACCTCGTTGCTTTGCCAACTTGGGCGCTTGATGTGAACAATGCGCACACCTGGAGTCCCAGGTGTCTCATCACCAGACTCGCCATCAGACATTGCTCCTTTCTGAATGAGATTGGAGCAATCCCTACCCATTGCAGCATCAATGGCAGCCTTGTTCTTGGCATAGGTAAGGCCACGGCGTTTGAGGTGCTATAGATCAATTGGTATTAATATTACTCTTAAAACTAAGCTCTGATTAGAATATAAAACACAACTTACATCACCCTCACGAGAAGAGCGCCGTGTCTTTGCCTTTGCGGCATCACTCTTGCTAGAAGTCTGGGACTCCAGGTGACACCGACTGCGGAAGTGGTTGTGAACCTTTTCACGGATGTCACTGTTTCGCAACCTGGGGTCCCGAGACCTTTGCACCAGGAAGGCCATTAGGTTGTCCACCAACTCTTTATTTGGACTGTCGTTGAAGAAGACCTTGGTGTTCCACCTGGGCTTCCTGTTGTTGGCCTCAATTTCGGCCTGGTCATTCGACCTGAACCTTGGCGTCCACATGTAGCCATGAATAAGTCTCTATTTTATAGCATTAAATTAGTGAATTATTATTACTCTGTTACTTACAATCACTTCCGTGAGGTCCTTTGGTTTTGGCTCAGGAAGAACATTGCCAGTAGTGCTGACAACTGGGGCCACAGCAACAGGAACCACTGGCCCAGCATTTGAAGGCTGACCAGTGTTGGTGTTGCCTCCAACATTGGCACCACTTTGGCCGTTCATGGTGGTATATGCTTGTTTGAGAAAGCCTACGTCGTTGCTTATTGTCAAGACAGTTTGCTTCATAGCAATTATCTCCTCCATCATCCGAGGATTCTCTGCATTGGGCTGAGGAGCGAGTGCGCGTCTGTTTGCCATTGTCTAAAGAATATTAAAATAGTCAGTGTCAATTATATTATACTGTGTCTGGATTTAATATAAATGATATTCTTTACTTGTAACTAAAAAGATAATAAGATGATGAGAACACAAAAGAGTGAGAAAGAACAAGTCAATTATACGAAAAGCATATTATATATTAATAGCCATATACATGGCTGTATCCAAAAAGACTTCTTGTAGACTATCAGAGTTGATATCGGCAATCAAAATTGTCCTTTATTAATTAACTAGTGAGTTGGTCTCTTTGGATAAAGAAAAAGACTTTGTAAAATCGGTTTTTATATATATATACTTTGGGTTTATTCTATAACACAATTAATATTACTATTCATTTAGCTTTAAATCTATTTGTCTATATATTTTATTCTGTTTAAATTATACAGGCTCTTTAACAATAAACATTATCCATCTATCCCGAAAACCTTATTCTTTGAACCAAACGATTCTTGATAGTGTTGATTACACAGCTTTTTTTTTTCACATTGATTCTGCGCCTTTATTGTAAGCCCAAGAAAATAATAAACAGCAGACTGAAACCTAGCAAAGCATATTAATCGCTCAAGATATATTTTGGATTCCATCCATTACACCTATTCTGTCTCTATTTCAAATTCGATGTGGGCCCTTGTAATTAATCTCTCTTTTTCCCTATATCCGCGCCAATTTACTTTTCTCTTTACACTCCCATAAACACAGGCTGATTCCGATGCATCCTTTCCACATTGCCCATCCAGGTTAACAATCATCAGTTAAACTCTCTGTAATCTTATAATTTATTCTGACTCTCTCTCTTTCTATCAATCTTATAGACCTCTTTGACTCACACATCTCATTATATTATACTGTCATCGGGACCATGGTAAAAAAGTCTTTTCAAATCAAAATTTTCCTTATCTGACTTTGTTTACTCTGCAATAGACCACCCCTACCATTCACCCCATCTGCCTCTTCCATAATCTACGGCTGCTATCATGATGGTAATGCCGTTTCTTGTTCTTTATACTTTTCTATAATATTATTTCCGTTTGCTCTTTTTATCTTATAGCCCTATTCCACCCGCATGGCCTATTATATAGCACCATCATCAGTGCCCAGGTAAAAAAACTTTTTTGTGTCAAAAAAAAAAAATTTCTTTTCTAACGTTGCTTATTCTAATTTAGGCTATCACCATCACTGTCCACCCCATCTGCCTCTCTCATCATCTACGACTGGTTATCATAATGGTAATGCCGTTTCTTGGCCTTTATTCTTTTCCATAATATTATTCTGGCTATTTACTAATAATTTTCTATACTCTTAACAAGACACTATTATTGGCCGCCATATACCATCCCTCTACTATAATCACCAACTCTGTTTTTGGTATGTAAATAAATTTTTCTATCACTCAATTCACCCATATTAATTTATTTTATCCCATCTCTAGTCAATCCAATCATACAAGATGCCATGTCACACAATTCAGCCCCTCTTTGTCCATTCTTATCCAATCTTTGCAATGTAAGTATAATATCCCTCGCATCTTGAATAGCACCCGCACTCTTGAATATATATCGCTAATATAACTTTTATTATATCAGAACACTACCGCAACCACCTAAATTGCCGCCAGACCCTATTTTCAGGTATTGTTCAGTAGAGAAGCACCCGATCCAAGTAGTATCAAGTAGGCTGGTAGAAGCGGCAAGGATAGACCGTAATAGTATTAGAACTCGTGTATAGAACCATTCTATTCTTTCCAATAAACACAAATATAAACCATAAACAACCTAATAAGTACGGGATATAAAATAATTGAGAGTATATCACTGGTCGAGAGTAATAAAGAGGATACCAAAATCAATAAATAATGGGCTATCTACTGTAGGCAAAGTACCTTATACTACAGTTATGTGACTTCTCAAGGGTGTAGGCAAAGGAACCTCACCATTCTATTTTTAATAGACTTATTGAATATAATAAAATTAAAACTGAGATTTGCATAGGTAA
Organism: Phycomyces nitens; assembly: GCA_022702545.1. Classification (NCBI taxonomy): domain Eukaryota; kingdom Fungi; phylum Mucoromycota; class Mucoromycetes; order Mucorales; family Phycomycetaceae; genus Phycomyces; species Phycomyces nitens. The sequence goes on along the minus strand of JAHRBC010000008.1, from coordinate 1,659,184 downwards.
TTCTGGTATTCACTTCAAGTTGACATATTAAGAATACTAACTCCCCTTACTAGCATCACCCCTAGTGGACTAAACACCAGTGTTTAGCGCGAAAATGCTCAGGCACCAAAGGTACCTTGTGCACTAGGCATTTGTTCACATAAACTCCAGTATATACCTTACCTTTGTCCAGGAATATACCTACCTATATACCAGTGTATATCAAATGGTTTTCCCAGTGATGGCCATGAACTGGCTAGTTTGGGACATGTCATGAATCTTCAAGGATCCAACTACAAAGGAAAGTATATGATAAATAACTTGTATACAATTAAATATGTTTGTATTTTATGTATACATACTTGAAGCCATCATTTGTTCAAAACCATTGCCGCCATCAATCTCAGTCTCATCTTCATCGCTAGATTCATCATTTGAATCGGAATCCTCATTGTCAGCTGCAATGAGTGATGACTCAACATCTGATTCCTCCTCAACGTCAAAAACATTGTCTTCTCTCAAGAAAGGTATCTGTTGTCCAGTAGTTTTGACTGACATGATAGAAAAGTTGTCTTCATCTATAATAAAATAAAAGTTAGTACCTGTAATTGATAGCCAAAATATATCGCACTTACAATCAATAAACTCATTAGAAACATCAGGCATTATGATATCTGACTCTTCTTCAACTGTGCTTCTGACATTGGCTGTAATAATTAACAACAAACATTATTAGATTATGAATAACGATATACAATTTCACTTACAATCATCTCTATCCTTGGGACCAATGCTTGACACATTATCAGAATTCTTATGGCACATGAATGTCTGTGCATTCTGCAATATTCCATCGGCTGTATATTTGGTACAGGCCGAACATTTGCACAGGAGGTTGTATGTTTCGTTTTTAATGTTATTCATAATAAAGATTATATGAGCAAGAGGTATTATATTTGGCTCTTTTTTATATGAATCATATTTCAGAGCGAGACGATATATATTATTAATCCTATCATCAAACACACCATTTATTCATCATCGTCTTTTGATATCTGGGCTTTGAATCAATCTCCCTTAATATTTATAAGCATTACAAACCCAATCTCTGTTAAATTCAAAAAAAATTGATGGATTACTAATGGTGCCGAAATTATTAATTATCCTTGAATATTATTTTTTTATTTTAAAATATTGGTCATTATTATTATGTACACATTGATTCATCTTAAATATATTGAATGTTTTGTCTATAAAATCAATAAAAAAGCAAGAATCGTAAAAATTTATATAGTTTATAAAAATGAAAAAAAATAGTACCAATTGTTAGGGATCGATTTTATACGGATGTAAGGCTTATCGTTGTCTCTTGAGCTCTTCTAGGTTAACCGCAGCTAACACAATTTATCAAAATACACGATTTTGCAGTAAAAGGGACTCGTCTTTATTGGATTACGTTTTACATCGTTTAATGAGCTTTCTTGGATCACGGGACAGGAACTCCCGTGACCTGAGAATCTATCCTATTTGCCTCACTACATTTAGGGCCTACTGGATACTTGGCATGTCCTCAGCTAGTGTTCAGTACCGTAGTGTTATATGTTTGTTGCTATTGTGGGCCTCGTCCTCTAACCCTGGGTACCAACATTTTTAGCTGATCCGCGTGGTATAGTCCAGGCAGGACTAGTTCTTGATCCTTGAGAGTATATGTGTGTCCTGGTCTGACTTGGTAGATGTAGTAAGGTCCCAGCCAACTGGGAACTAGGGCGGAACTCATCTCGTGCAAGGCCCTGTTCATGACTAGTACTCGATCACCAATTTGGTACTGTGGAGGCTTTGCCCTTCTCTTCAAATCGTATTGTCGTTTCATCGTCTCTTTGTATACCTCCAGCCGTTGGTAAGCCAGTGGTAAGTATCGGTACCTCAGTTGATCGATTTCTTGAATCCTTTGGGCCAGAGCCTCTTCCTCGGTCATTGTGGTTGGCGGTTGGGTGTGTCCTTCAATTCCCATGTCTGCAATCCTCGGAGTGCGCCCATACACTAATTGGAAAGGTGAATACCTGTGCCGACTAGTGCGTGCCATCCTGAGGGTGTACAATGCGGCTGGGAGCCAAGTATCCCAGTCTCCAGTGTATGCCAAGCATAACCTTTTCAACGTGTCTCTTATGGTTCGAACCGATCGCTCGATTTGTCCTTGTCGATGGGGGTGCGCTGGTGTGCTGATCTCGATGGTTAACCCATATGCGTTCAGCATCTCTTTTACCAAATAGGCGGAGAAATGGGTACCTCCATCACTGATGACTCTTGTTGGTAGGCCATACTGACATATCCATTCATATAGAAACTTGATAGTGGCTTCTGACACGGCGTTTGCTTCTGCTCGAGCATCTAGCCGTCCAGAAAAGCAATCGACTCCTAAAATGATGGTCTTGTTGCCTGCAGCTGTTGCTGGTACGGTCAAGAAGTCTATCATAATTGTGTGCATTGGTCCTTCTTTTGGTACGATGAGCAGCACTAGAGGGGCCGATGTTCTTGGTCTTGGTCCAAAGTGTTGACAAGTTGGGCATGATAAGACGTATCTTCTAATGGTGTCATAATATCCTGGCCAATAATACATTTCACTAATTCGCGCTACAGTTCGCGACACTCCTTGATGTCCTGCCAAAACGTGATCATGAAATTCTTTTAAGATGACCGGTACTTCGTCTGCCTTGAGAACTCTGCGAGGGCCATGCTTGTTATTGGCCTTCCGATACAATCGGTTATCGGCTCCAAGAGAATACTTAAGGGCCACTTTTCTCAGACGGATTCGTTCCTTGTCTGTCATGTTATCTGGATAGGATAATAGCTTTAAGTATGCCCACAGTAAGCGATACTCGTCTGCTGTCATTCCTTCAGTCTGTTCCGATTGACTCTCGTGCTGGTCATCGTCGATTTGATACAAGGGGAGATAGTCATCCTCATCGACCAAGAAGTCTTGTAGTAATTCATGTTCAAATGCCCTAGCTGGTAGTCTTGACAACGCATCTGCATTCCCATTTGTAGGACCTGGTCGATAGTAGATATCAAAGTCGTAGTCTTGAATACTTAGCATCCACCTAGCAATGCGACTCGATGTTGTATCCTTGATTGTCATCAGAAAGCGCAAGGCTTGATGGTCAGTATACACTTTGAAAAACTTTCCCATTAAGTACAGTCTGAAGAACTTGATGAAATATACGATGGCTAGGAATTCCTTCTCATATACCGAGTAATTCTTCTCAGCACTGGTCAAGGCTCGGCTACCATAGTAAATGGGGTGCACCTCATCCTTGTCTTGTAGTGTCGCTTGGGATAATATCCCTCCGATTGCAATATCTGACGCATCCGTGTACAAGATGAACTCTCGATTGAAGTCCGGATGCTGTAGAATTGGGGACGATGCTAGTAACTCCTTGCATTTCTGGAAACATGTCTCTTCTGCTTCGCCCCACCTGTAGACCACTCCTTTCTTGCGCAGTGCGTTCAATGGCGCCACTACTTCGGAAAACCCAGGTACAAATCTCCTATAGTACTGAATGAGTCCTACGAAGCTATTGACCTCTGTGACAGTGCACGGCCTTGGCCACTGTTGAATTCGAGAAATCTTGGTCTGATCGGTTTTAAACCCATTTACTCCCACTTTGTACCCTAGCACCTTGACTTCTTGGTATCCGAAATGGCACTTCTTCCTTGACAGCGACAGATTGTACTCTCCTGCCCTGGTGAATACCTCATCTAGATGTTGCAGGTGTTCTTTGAATGTTGCTGAGAATATGACTCCATCGTCGATGTACACAATCATTGTCTTGTATAACATGGGACGGAATATCTCATCCATTATCTTCTGCCAGCCACCAGGTGCTCCCTTTAGTCCCATCGGCATCACCGTCCACCTGAATTGGCCGAAGATAGTTGTGAATCCCGTCAGATCTCTGTCCTCTTCATGTAATGGCAGCTGCCAATATCCTTTTAAACAGTCGAAAGTAGTATAGTACTTTGCTCCTCCCAGAACTGTGAACAGATGATTTATGTTGGGAATGGGATATCCAGTGGATACGCTGCAACGATTGATAGGCTGATAATTTAAGCATAGTCTGTATTTATCTTGTTCTCCAGCCTTTCTCGTGGTCACTGGCGCCGCGCTGGTAAAACTTGCTGTCCTTGTCCCCACAGTGGTTTCTCGCACCTCCGGTACCGGTTTCCATTCGGCTGAGGGTGCTTGTGTACCTAGTTCCATGTTGGACGGTTCAAATAAGTCTTCATCTGAGGATTCTTCCTGGTCTCCGGCTACTTCTACCATGAGGATATTGACCCCTTCTCGTTGTACTAGTTTCGGCCTCGCCTGAACCTTCTTAATCCTTTTTCTTGGTCGCACTTTCTCTCGATCACTTGGTATAATTACAGTTCCTGCTGCCCAAGGGCCATCACAAGGCTCGATGAGACCCAAGGCGCGTATTTCGTTCAAGTATGGCCCCAACCACTGAGTCGCATCATGTGGGCTGGGGTACGGTGCAGTGGCTATTGGCTTTGCACCCTCCTTCAAGATGATCCTGAACGGTTCTGCTTGTACTCTACCAACCTCATGGAGAGAGGATACAAAGATTGCTTTGTGCTTTTCGATCAGCATTTCCATTGCTCTCCTCTGACCGGTTGATAGGGTATGGTTGATATCATATTTGGCTACTTGGGTCTGCTCTTCTTCCTTGTTGACCACCTCGACCGTATTGATGTTTTCCTTTTGATATTCTTGTAACACTTGGTCGATTGGTTTGTCTTGTTCTTTCCACACTGGGTGCCTTTGTCGGTACTCCATTTCCTCGTCTGGAACATTGTACATGACATTTCCAAGGTGAACGAGTACTTCTTCCGCAGTGGACACTCTGTGCAATCCATTCTCGTGAGGTTCCTCTTGTACCGCGGCAATAATCATGTCCCTTGGTACTTCAATGGGGCCCTTATTGACATTCATTATAACCATAGTTGTGGCTTTCTGCGGGATGGTGACAGTTGGCATGACATATGCCCCTCCCATAATGCTGGTCATGGTGGCCTCAATCAAGTGTGGGACGTCTCCCTTGCTCGCTGGAAGTTGGACATACTTCATTTCTCCCGGTTGTAACTCAATCTTCTCATCTGTGGCTACCACCATAAGCCCATCCTCCCTACGCACAACCCGTACTGACGTTATGGGGTTGATTGTAGCCTGTGGCTCTTGTTCTTCTCTTGTGGATCTCTCTCCTCCTCGATGCCCATTGCCTTCGTGAGTGGGTATGTCAATGGTTCTTGGGCTAGATCGTGTGTCTCCTGGAATGTTGAAGCGTAACCTATGTTGTTTGGGTAATGGGATCGCATCGGCTTTGACCAAGAAGTCGAGTCCCAAGATCATTGGCGTGAAGGGATTGGCTGTGACAACAAATCTGTGTTTGACTTCCAGTTGCTCTGAGAAGATAACGGGTACTCCCTCCAGTTCGCCCATGCACAACTCTGTCGTTCCTCCTGCAAACTTCAAGATCCTGGTGGACTGCTTCAGGTATGGAGTTAATCCAGCTTCGTCCATGATTGACTTTGGCATGACTGACGCGAGAGCTCCTCCGTCGATTAGCGCTTCCACCGGTTCTTCTCCAATAACAACTAAGACGGACTGTAACTTTTGGATCTCGGGGTGGCCTCCCGTATCAATTACAATGCTGTCCTCTGCTCCAGCGGTTTCTGCCAGGTTGGTGTCCATCTCCATCCCACCGGATTCCTTGCTAGGTCTCTTGGCACTCGCTGCTCCCAATGATTCTAGCATCGCATCTAGTAAGGACGGGGCATGGTAGAACAGTTGTGGGATTGGCATCTTTATTTCGGTACCCCATAGGGCCTTCTTGATGTCGAAAGGTTGCACCTGGTTATTGCCATCCAAGACTAGCGGAAACTTGCGCACTTGTTTGGCAAGTACGGACGGTGCCACTTCCCCTCGTGCTCTTGCTTCTCGATCTATCTTTGCCAACTCTGCCTGCTTTGCCCTTCCTTTTGCTAAGTTCTCCAGTCTTATCTCTCTCAGCTCTTCCTCCGTTCTCTTCCCCCCTCCTTCCTTCCTCTTTTCCTCCTTTTCCCCCTTTACTTTTCTCTTTTTTGTGTATGTTGAGTTATTGATGTCAAACGCTTTTCTGACCTCCTCCACGGTAGTATGATTGACAGGCTTTTCTGTGATTGGAGCCACCTCACCTGTTAGAGGGGCTCTTGACGAAAACCCGGATAGGCCTCTGGCTTTGATTGAGTCCCTGGGGTCCCACCGTGAGGCTTTCCTTGTTGCTGGGCCTGTGCTTGGGGACATTGATACGATTTGTGCCCTTTCTGCTGGCAATTGTAGCACGTGGGTTCCACTTGAGGCTGTTTGTACTTTGGACTTGGTCTGGGCGTTTCTTGTGTAACCCCCGTGAGGTTCATGTTGGCCATGGCCTTGGCTACTGCTGCTTCAATCATGGCCGAGATGTCTTGAGATGAGCTCTGTCCTATGCTATGAACTCCCACCATCTGTGGAAAGACTCCTTGGTACGTTGGTTGGACTGGAGGTCTTTGGTTGCTAGGGCCGCCCTGCTGCTCGCTGATTTGAAAGGTGTTGGCTTCTTGTTGTAATCGTATGCACTCCTCCGCGTACACAAGCGCCTTTCTGATGTCTTGCAAGGTCCTCGCCTTTTCTCTAGCGATATAGAATTTGTACTCTGCCGTTAGCCCCCTTTTCACTTGTAGCGCAATCGCTTCTTCCTTCTTGTCCTCTGGGTTGGCTAGTCGTCTGGACATCTTCATCTTCTCTGCCAGGAACATCACTCCTGGTTCGCCTACTTTTTGAATCCGCTGGGTATATTCTTCGTAATAGCGTTCTGTAACTTCTTCAGTTACAAACTCTTGCTTGAATAATGCGACCCAACAGGTCTCCGAGTCATCCTTGAAGACACAGCTGTCCACATCAACCATTGTGTCTTGCCACATTTTTGCTGCTCCAACTAGGCAAATGCTTAGAATTTCAAATTTCCTAGTATCTGTGGTCCAGTTGTTTAGGATGCAGGTCTGTTCAAAGGTGTATAGGAATTCCAAAGGATCCAGTTGGCCGTATTCTCCCGAGAACGTGGGTGGCCATTTAACCACTTGTTCTTGCTGGATGATGACAGTTGTCTTGGGGTTGCTCGAGTCTCCACTAGTCATCGTACCGCTTTCTTGCTTCTTGTTTCTTTGACTACTTGGGTAGACCGCAAGTCCTCTTGGTGATAGTATTATGCTTTGATTTTTTTTTTGTTTAATTATTTAACCGCCCAGCTTCTCCACCAAATGTTAGGGATCGATTTTATATGGATGTAAGGCTTATCGTTGTCTCTTGAGCTCTTCTAGGTTAACCGCAGCTAACACAATTTATCAAAATACATGATTTTGCAGTAAAAGGGACTCGTCTTTATTGGATTACATTTTACATCGTTTAATGAGCTTTCTTGGATCACGGGACAGGAACTCCCATGACCTGAGAATCTATCCTATTTGCCTCACTACACAATTTTATTTATTTGTTTTGCAAAGTCATTTAAAATGTGTGCTATTTTGCATCAAATCTGCGATTTAGAACTCATATATGAAATAAAATGCGAAATTAGGTCTCATCATTAAAAAATCATCAAAATGATGGAGTTAGAATTCATTTTTAAAAATTCATAATAATTCAAAATCTCTAATTCTGGCTAATACAACCCTTCTTTTGCAGTGTATCCCACTGTCACCAACTTGTAATCACTCTTAGCAATACTTATACATATACTTTTTGATATATTTATCTTTTATATATGCATTTTACTATATTTTTTTTACTTTTAGATATATCTGAGCACTATCACAGTGTCCTATCCCTTCTATTGTATACGTTTTGCCTTTTGAACTTGTTGGAAACTATCATTTATCAATTGTATCTGTCAAAATTACCAAGGCAAAAACCAATTCGTCAGATTTATCCTTTTCTGTAATATTATTGGATGTTTCGGCTAAATACCAAAGGGAAAATAAGAGAATTATTTTCTCATTTTGTACTTTTAACGCGAGTTATTTTCCCTTTTTTGTGCTACCCGGAGCTTAAACCATCGAAAAATAGCCTTTTATGGGAATGCGAAAGTGAAAATAAAATCCCCAAACCTCTCTATTTCCAAAATATAAATACTCAACGTTAATAAAAATCAATCTTTTTCATAATAGATTTTGTAACAAAAAGAAGTATTTAAAAAATGTAAATAAATCACACTACAAGAATTTGTAAAAGTAAAAGCTGTCACAAGTTCCTGCTATTCCTCAAAATTTAAACATCAGACAATAGAAAATAAGGAGATGCTCCTCGCCCGCCGTCAGCAAATGAAATAAATTGAGAACCATGTCACAACTACCTGCACCATCAGTGACCTTGGCTACCCAAAACAGCCCAAAAATCGGGTTGCGACTGAGGCTGACAACACCACAACACACCGTGTCACAACTGACGCGTGTGGTACTTTGTTGTGTGTAGGAGGTGGACGAGAAAAGAAAGGTACGGGTAGTAATATGGATCGAAATCCGGAATGGAGGAAGAATAGGTTCGAAAAGGGGGAAACGGGTACAAATAAGATAGTCGCTTTGTTACCAAAGTGACTACAAGAACAGGAATAAGAAATGCTTTCACAAAAGTGAGAGCAAAGGGGGTACAAATAGGATGAATACAAATATATGATATTAATTTCACCACAGGTGAATTAATAACGAAATATAGCACAGGGATACAAATGAGAAATAAAAAAAAAGGGGGTAGTCAATCTTCTAAGAAAACTAGACTAATACAAATAAAAATATAAAGAACAACCAATCTTCTACGAAGACTTGGTAAGAAACAAAATATAACGGAAGAAATTCACAAGAAAGAATAAAGATTCAGACAACTTTGTCAGAGAAGAAACTTGTATCAGAATTTGACATTGTTTATTGAGTGTTTGATTTTGAGATATTTATACTAATTGTTGGATAAAATAATATACAATAAAATAATAGAAAGATGTTGTATGAAATCATAAAATAACATACGGAAGAGTTGACAGAAGATTGGATAGAATAGAATCAATAAAAATAAAAATAATAATAAAACTAAATAAGTGAAAAAATTGTTGGGAGATTTGTAGACTTGACTAACGAGAGATTCTTTACCAAAATTGTTAAAGAAGTGTGCAACAAAACACAACACTAAATTTTAGTATGAGTAGAAATCGAAAGAAAGGGGAAAAGGTTTTGTTAAGGAAAAATTAGAAAAATTGAGAGGCAAGAAAAAAATGTCAAATGGAAAAGGTGCAAAGGTCCTCGCCCGCCGTCGGCAAATGAAATAAATTGAGGACTACGTCACGACTACCTGCACCGTCAGTGACCTTGGCTACCCAAAACGGCCCAAAAATCGGGTTGTGACTGAGGCTGACAACACCACAACACACCGTGTCACAATGACGCGTGATGTGTGTATACGGTTGTGTATAGTGACGAACGACGGCAAATAATAAAACGATAATAAAGATAAAGAAAATGACTAACAAAACTTAACAGTATATTCCCAAAATGTAACCGGGCAAAATATCACTGCTCTTCAGAGATCGAAAAGTACAAATAAAATAAAATAGAACCGGTATTAAACCCAACGAAAGATATGTTTTATTGATTGAAAACTGAATGTCTTTTATAGACATTCAGAATCGAAAAAGAATAACCAAAAATAATAAAATAACTGGATGGAATTGTGTCATTGCAGTCAATGTAAAACGAAGAATAAAGAAATAAGTGAATAAAATGATGCAATCCTAGACAAGTGTGATAAAGTATAGTATAAAAATATTGTAAAAATAATAAAGGTAAAAATGGAAGAAGTACATTGTACAAAGACAATTGTTTAAAGAGGTGTTAAATGGTGCAATCCTGCAAGAAGGTGTCAAGGATTCACAAAAGAAATAGAAAAGGAAATAATATAAAAAAGAAAATAAATAAATGTGATAAAATAAAAACGGGAAAAGACTAGGAAGAAAGAAAAATATAGAAACTCGGGGATCGCCCTGCCAACGTCACCTCACCGGAAACCCGCCCAACTTACTCGGCTCGGACTTCTTACTCGGGCTAGCCCGGCCTCTGACACCTCCTACGTCTATGCCCGGGCCCTTGGTCCGGCTTCATGGTCAAAACCGAACCTGTCCACAACACATGTGTCAACAACATGACGCGTGTTGGGTTTGTTGTGAGTGAAAACGAGTCAGAAAAATATAGTAAATTGAATACCTCACGTTGACAATAACGAGGGTGCGATAAAGAATGAATATAACGGGGGTAGAACCGCAATTCAAAGACAGCAAGAGGACAAAAGAAGAGAAAATGAAGAAATAGACAGAGATATATGAACTTCGCTCGGGACAGTTAGATATATTCTTGACAGCAATGGAAACAGGGAGGAAGAGATATAATAGGAGAGGGGAACTAGATAATTTCACTCAGGACAATTATTAAAGTTGACAGCAAGGTACTGGGAAGATACAGATTTGGACGGAAAAGGGAATTGGATGAAAAGAAAAATCAATCTTGGCACGAAGTATGTTTAGGAATTTCTATACAAGACAATTCACTAATTCAGGGACGGAAAATAAGAGAGAGATAACTGATAATTTTATTGATTGAATTTTTAGTCTCTTATATAGACTTCGTAAAATATTACTTTGTAGATAATTATGAATTGATTAATAATGGATTATAGAAAATGGGTGTGAGAACGAAAAATAGAACAGTAATATGAGATAATGGATACGGATAATGAGAGATTGTGTAAAATGTAAAATGATAAGACAAGACAGAGATATGAAAATATGAGAAAACAAGATGTGCAGTAAGGATGATAATGTAAAAATGGGTGACAATAATGATAAAGAAAATATAGATATGTGAGAAAAATGTAGAGTGAAGATAAGGATAAATGCGCACAGACAGGAACATGGGGAAAGAGAAAATGAGATAGATGACAAAAGGTGGACACAAGAATGATAATTGAAATGCAGATAATGGGAGATAAAGATGGAAGTGTAAAGAGGTATATGGGTAAAAAGTGACTTGCGATGCGATATGAGTGACGTCGCCATATTGACTGGACACGACGTCACTCTTTCTGGCAAGGCAGTCTGGAAAAGGATGACGTTGCTTGCGAAAGTGGGCGAAGCTGGAAAAACTACAACACCCGTGTCAGGGTCCCCCCACTAAGCAAGGCCACGAAAGAGAAAGCAAGGGCAACAGAAAGGAAGAGGATCCATCCAGGCGAGAGAAGAAATGGGGCTGGCTTTGGATTTGATTGCGGTGACAGAATGCTTGGGTTTGTGTGACAGGACAGAGAAAAAGGAAGAAAAAGGAAAAGTGATATTCGGGCTGAAAACCAAGGCGAGATACTTGCAGTGGTCTTCATATATTCAGGGGAATGATAAATCATTGGTAAAAATAAAAAAAAGGTCGCTGAGGAAGCGGCGCCAAGAACGAGTAGGCTAACTCTTCAGGAAGACTACGGGCGTGGGAATCAGACCAAGGGGCACGGCTGAAAGCCCAAACGTCCTCTATTTCGGGACGAAACAGGTACGTTGGGTGGACTCTTCTCCGGGAGACACTTGCCAGGAACCACTGGCTTTCTCCAAGGCCGAGAAGCAGAAACACCATCAAGAGAACTAAACGGACCACTGATGTCCACGGACATGGGAACACCAGGGGCAACGGGTGAGGCACAAGTACCTCGAGAAGATCTTGCGAGCCCAAGCTCAAGCAACCGGACAGGCTTCTTGTCCAAGACCTCCTTTTCTTCCCTGGCCAACGAAGACGGACATGGCCAAACGGGAACACAATTGGCAACAGGGATCTCGTGGACCAGAACAGGACAAACACCAGGACCAGACTTCTCCACGCAGACATCTTGGTTCACCAGAACCAACGGCTGGATCACCTCTGGAGGCTCCTCCTCCAAACCGGGAACAATCATGACTTCCTTGTCATGGACTGGCGACAACTGGGGACCTTCATCCACAACTGGCACTACTTCAGTTGGGACATCTTCTTCCCTGCTCGCCACAAAAAACACTCCAGGCGCACCACTCTTCCACTCACTCATCGCCTCAGATCGGCCCTGGACCTCAATGGAGTCGGCACCGTGCTTGGTGGGGACAATGATGGTCGAATCTTGGAGCCTCAACTGGACACCATAGGCGCGGCACCAAGTCATGCCCAGAAGACACAAATTGCGGTTGGGATGGGTATCTTGGATGCACATCGCTTCCGGACGAAGCTTCCCACCAACTCGTACAGGAACATCAATGGTGATCTCGCATGGACTGTGCGGGATACCATTGAGAGAGGAAATCGGCAACTGGTCACCATTGGGCATGAGGTTCAGCTGTTCGGCCAACGACTTGCTGATCACCGACACGCTTGCCCCCGAATCAAAGATTGCTTCGATTACTTGGCCATTGATCATGATGGGCGCCTTGAGGGGTTGACTGCGGGAGAACTTCTGGTAGTTATACCGATAACTGTACTCGGTATCATCGGAATCATATCCGGCCTCGGAACCAGAACTAGCAGACGCAGCCTCAGAAACAAACGACTCCTCCTCCTCCCAAGACCCATTGTCTTCGTTTGAAGAGTTTTCAAACTCGGACTCTGAATCCCAAGATTCGGATTTGTTTTTCACCATGTGCACCATTGCAGAACTGTGCTGAGGGTCCTTGCGACCGTAAATGTACCGCAAACCGTCCCTCACATCATCTTTCGCACGCCTATCCAATGCTAGCCAATCTGCCATCGACAGGCCTGAGTCTAGAGCTTGTAGACGCTCCCAAAAGTCCTTCTTCTTCAGCTCAACAGGAAGACGACGAGGGGGAGTTCTCTTCCTTCTAGACTCCTTGTGCACACCTTGCACATCTTGACCGCCACCGCGGACAACACCATCTACACCTTGTGCCTCCTGCACACCACCAACAACTGGGAAACCACCTTGGACCTGTGGAACTGGAGGACCACCTGAGTGCTCAGCTTGCATGGGAGCAACTCCCTGGTATTGCACGCCTGACGGACCACCTTGGTAGGGACCTTGGATGGGAATACTTCCCTGGGGTTGGGCACCCGACATAACAAACGGAGCGCCTTGGGGACCAACCTGCTGCTGGTAACCACCAACTCCTTCCATGGGGACTGGGTAAAACGCACCCTGGGCACCTTGTTGGATAGGCCTATCCACCTCCTTCGCCTTTCAGGCCATTGGGTTGGCCGGTGTTGCTCTCATAGGGGTTCGCTTCTCCGCAGCGAAAACTTCAACAACGTTGACTTGGTTAGAGGGACTAACTTGAGTTTGGGGGGCGGCAACGTCCCTCTCTATTGCCGCCCGTTGGCTTTTCCCGACGGTTCGCCTTGCTTGACCGGACAGTCTGGTCTCAGATGGCCCTCTTGGCCACAACCAAAACATGTAGGTGGCCTTCTTGGACCGCTGTTCCCGACTGGGGCAACAACATTGACCGGGACTTCGTTCAGGCGAGCGCGGATGGCATCGATGCCTTGGGCCAACTGGGTGAGGGTAGAGTGGAAAGACTCTGGATATACCGACTGGTCTGATGGGGGAGCAGTTGGCCAGGTGCGTCGAGACACAGAGGACAACTCGTCCAAAGGAACTCTTGCTCCTAGTTGTACGGAACGGTACTTTTCCTCGACAATCTCCAACTTGCGGGCAGCAGAAATCACCCCGTCAAAATCGGATTTGGTACCTTGTTGTTCGAGGAGGTACCCAATACGGTCGTTAACCGCACGAAGAAAGATACGAATCTTCTGGGTTTCACTATGGACGTCCAGAAAAGAGAACAACTCGCAAAGACGGAGAGCCAGATCGTCGACCGACTGCGACGGCAACTGCTTGATCGTCTCAAGCTCTTCCCACCACAAATCTTCAAGATGACGGGAGATGAATTGCCTCTTGAAAGCAAATTCAAAGTCCTCCCACTTCGTGGTGTGCTTCTCATAGATGTTCCACCAACGAATGGCATTGCCCTTGAAGTGCGAAGCGGCAACAATCAGGGCTTCCTCATCGGTCATTCCGATAGCCTTACGGATACGGTTCAGATGTTGCAACCATGTCAACGGGTCTGGTTGGGCGGTACCGGAAAACGTCTCGGGAGGGGAGAGAAACTTGGATATCTTGGTAGAATCACTCATGGCAAGAAAATTGATTTTTTTAAAGAACGAAAGAAAAAAGGGGTAATAAAGATAATAAAGATAATAAGAAAGAAAAATTGGTAGAGGATGCTCAACACGTTGTATTTGATTAATCCTCGGCACGACCTCCACTGACGCGTGTTGAGTTTGTTGTGTGTGATAACGAGTCAGAAAATATATTAATTTGAATACCACTTCGTTGACAATAACGAGGGTGCGATAAAGAATGAATATAACGGGGGTAAAACCGCGATTCAAAGACAGCAAGAGGACAAGAAAGAAAGAAGGTGAGAGAATAGAAAGAGATATATGAACTTCACTCGGGACAGTTAAATATATTCTTGGCAGCAACGGATACAAAGATAGGGATACAAAGAGGGAGAGAGAACTAGATAATTTCGCTCAGGACAATTAATCAAGTTGACAGCAAGGTACTGGGAAGTTACAAAATCAGGAAAAAGGGAAAAGGATGAAAAGAAAAATCAATCTTGGCACGAAGTATGTTTAGGAATTTCTATACAAGACAATTCACTAATTCAGGGACGGAAAATAAGAGAGAGATAACTGATCATGTTTATTGATTGAATTTTTAGTCTCTTATATAGACTTCGTAAAATGTTACTTAGTGATAAGTGGTGAATTGATTAATAATAAAATATAGGAATTGGGTGTGTGAATGAAAAATAGAACAGTATATGAGATAATGGATAAGAATAATAATGACTTTGGGGGGAGAGGTATGAGATGATAAGACAAAATAAGATATGATAGTATGAGAAAATGGGATATACAGTGAAGGTGATAATATAAAAATGGAGGACAAATATGATAAGAAAAAATGAGATATGAAAATGTGAGAAAACAAGATGTGCAGTAAGGATGATAATGTAAAAATGGGTGACAATAATGATAAAGAAAATATAGATATGTGAGAAAAATGTAGAGTGAAGATAAGGATAAATGCGCACAGACAGGAACATGGGGAAAGAGAAAATGAGATAGATGACAAAAGGTGGACACAAGAATGATAATTGAAATGCAGATAATGGGAGATAAAGATGGAAGTGTAAAGAGGTATATGGGTAAAAAGTGACTTGCGATGCGATATGAGTGACGTCGCCATATTGACTGGACACGATGTCACTCTTTCTGGCAAGGCAGTCTGGAAAAGGATGACGTTGCTTGCGAAAGTGGGCGAAGCTGGAAAAACTACAACACCCGTGTCAAACAAGACCTCTTCGATAGTATAGTGGTGAGTATCCCCGCCTGTCACGCGGGAGACCCGGGTTCAATTCCCGGTCGGAGAGTAATTTATTTTTTTGTTTTGGATCTGTGTTGTGTAATTGTCGTGTCAAATCTCGATCTGGTATTGTGTCGGACATTATTTTGATGAATCCGTAAAATCTGAAGATGATTAACCGCAGTACTTCTTTATGCGCAGTAACATCTTCCTGAGCATTAACCGCAGTACAATGTCTCTTCTTTTATGAAAATATCATATAATAACTACTGCGGATAATGCGCAGTATTAGTTAGAGAACTATATAAGATAACCAAAGTCATAATAATAAAAAGCATCTTTTATCCTCTCTTTGATTTTACGTATACTCCTGTTTCCCCAGTGGGATTGACCTTTTGGCTTTGTTATAGTAAAAGGAAGACCATCCCAGATCAGGAACGACAATTGGTAGCTGAAGCTATTTTTCCTCCTAATAAATTTTGATGAATCCGGTTGAAAGACACCAAGAAACACTTGACAACAAAACACTTAGCCAGTTCGAGATTGAAGAACGAGTCCAGAACTTGTTACCCAGCGAACTAGTAACCGACTATAAGAAGAACCGGCGTGTACCATACGTACCCGAAGAACAAAGAATCAAGAGTACTCCTGCACGAGAAGAAAAGTGGTCCGAACTTGCCCAACACCTTGCCGCGACACTAACAGGAAAGAACAGAAAACCAGAAGAAATGGCCCCTCCACCTGTCACAGTCACAGCCGAAGCCATAGCAGCAGCTGTGGCTGAAGCGATGAAGGCAGTAACTGCACAGCAAGACTCGCGAGCAGAACGTATAAAACAACCAGATTGTTTTAGAGGAGAACGATCTGCCGCAGTTGTCGATGGTTGGCTGCGCGCAGTCGAACGTTACACCAAGTACTACAATTTCACCCCCACCAGAGCCTGTGATTTTGCAGTGAACCTGCTGCGTGACCGAGCCAACACTTGGTGGCGACGAATGGAACTCAAGGAGAAGCATCCAACAACCTGGGACGAATTTAGACTTGCTCTTTCAGGAGAATTCCGCCCAGTATACTCGTTACAGACCTCTAGGGACCGCCTCGCAAGACTATACCAAAGAGGAACTGTGGCCGAGTACATCGATGCCTTCCAAGACATCCAGTTGGAGCTTCCTGGGATGAACGACGAAGAAGCTCTTGACAAGTTTGTCCGAGGTCTCCACCCAAGTGTGCGTGGTAATGTCCTTGCTGCCCGCCCTGTCGACGTTGACGATGCCTGTAACATTGCCTTGGCATATGCCAGTGGTCTCCAGCTTGGTCAACAAGAAATGTACACGCCTGCCCCATTGCCTCAACAATACCAGCCACAGTACAAACCACAATACCAGCAGTATAGTGGACCCGAGCCCATGGACCTGGCACTGGAAAAATGGGCTGGATTACTAGTGCACCAAGAGTACTTGAAGGTGTAGGAAATATAGGCCTTTTTTTCAACTCAGAAGATTTTTTTTATTCAAATAAAAAAAGACTTTTTAACAGATCCTATTGGTTCGGGCAAACAAGTAAAATACAATAGTTTTTTTTTGTCTATAAATTGACAGCAAATAAAACATATGAAGCACTTGTTTCCTTTTTTATCTTACAATCGAATCACACAAAATATGTCTTCTGCTTCCCAAAACAACACTGCCTGTTACTGTAACAAATGCAATGGTAACCAAGAAGGGTTCTCTATGGTATCCAGACGCAATTATCAGCGTCATGCCAAAAGAGCAAGAATTGAAGAGGCTGGACGAACTGAGAGTAGTATGTATTAATTTTATATTTACTGCGCAATAATAACCATTATTCTTTAATTGAACCTCAGGCACACAAAGTGTCATTATGGATGTTGATGTTGAGGGTAAAAAATATTTATTTGAAAACCAGTTTAAGGGCAATAAACTAATCTATTCCATATTTGTAGCAATCCCGATGTTTGAATCTGAATCCATGGAAACAATGGGCGGTCAGGCCAACCTACCTTTTTTGGATTCCGTCCCGATGTCTGACGATGATTTGGTTGACAATGAGGTCAATTGCGATGACACCGAGATTGTCAATGACAGCAACAATGGCGACAATGTGGAGAGTGATGTCGAGGAGATTGATGTTGAGGAGTTCAACGGCGAAGGTCAGTATTGAATAACTATCATAAAGAAGCATGCCAAAATTGAGTGTTAATAATTTTCCTTTTTTAAAACAGAACCCTTTGGTGCTCCTGGTATGCCCGAAAATCCAGTGCACAGGGCCATTGCCATTTTCGTTGTTCTTTTTGCATCCCGTTATGCAGTCAACAAGGGCGCCGTTGTATTGATCCAGTTTGTCAATGAGCTCTTGACAGTCTACGGACAAGACTTTCAGCTCCCAACAAGTCTTGCTGGTCTTCAGAAGATGACGGGTTTTAGTGATATCACCAAAGATATCAAACGATTCGTGTCATGTCCAGATTGTCATCAAATATACGAAGAATCTATTTCCGTTCCCCCTCTCTGCAGCTCTGTGAAAATAGGCGCAAATATAACTTGTAACTGTGAGCTGACAAAGAAGTCGACGTCTGGTGCCATGGTGCCAAAGAAAATCTTTGTGTATCAGTCCATCAAAGATGCACTCAAGGTTCTCTTTCTTCGTCCTGGTTTTGAGCAGAAGATCGGCGTCTGGAACGACGAGCTGAAGGTGACAGACACCATGTGCGACATTTACGATGGCAAGATGTGGAAGGAGTTGAAAGACAGTGATGGTCTTTCATTTGTTGCCCGCCCTCGTTCTCTTCTGTTGACTCTAAACATCGACTGGTTTCAGCCGTTCGATGGTGTAACACACTCCTCTGGTGCTATATATTTGGCAATCAACAACTTGCCCAGAGATGAAAGATTCAAACCAGAGAACGTCGTCTTGGTTGGGTTAATGCCTGGACCAAAGGAACCCAAATCTTATGAGATCAACAACTATCTCAAGCCGTTGGTGGATGACCTTGAGCAGTTGTACGTTGGAATGACGATTCCAACCTTTGAATGTGGATCTGGAACAACTGTCCGTGCTGCGCTCCTTATGGTGGCATGTGATATTCCAGCAGCCAGAAAAACAAGCGGATTTACGTCCCACAATAGCACTAACGCCTGCTACAAATGCAGCCGTCAATTCAGTCGTCTTGCTGGGACAAGCAGTGTGGATTTCCGTGGTTTCGACTATTCGCAGTGGTCTATTCGTAATGGTGTGGAAAACAGGGTGCATGCTGAGGTGTGGAAGAGTGCAAGTACGCCCTCAGAAAGGCATCAGCTGGAGGTCGAAAATGGTGTTCGATGGTCGCAGTTGCATCGCCTTGGATACTTTGATCTAGTACGTGGAACGATCATTGATCCCATGCACAACTTATTCTTGGGTACGGCGAAGAGGATGGTGGACAAGTGGATCGCTGGTGGCGATATTAATAATGGACAACTTAATGACATGGAGCAAATCGCCAAGACAATGATCCTGCCAGCTTCATACACTTCATTAACAGCGAAAATTGGAAAGGGATTTTCATTTATGAAAGCTGACGAATGGAAGTCCTGGGTGCTGGTGTACTCTCCCGTCTTGTTGAAAGATGTTCTCAATGATGACAAGTTCAGAAACTGGATGGACTTTGTCGATGCCTGCCATCTCCTTGTAAAGCCATCCCTATCATTTGAAGAACTTGACGATGCCCATGACTACCTTGAAAAATTCTGTCAAAAGTGCGAGCGTCTTTACCCTCCTAGTGTCCTCACCTGCAATATGCATCTGCACCTCCATCTTCGCGAGACCATTCGTGATTTTGGACCAGTGTATGGCTATTGGCTCTTTGGGTTCGAGCGATACAACGGTTTGCTAAAGAACGTGAGCACTAACAGAAAGGATAGTTTTGAGGCAACTTACATGAGGAATTTCGTAGAAGAAGCATACAAGGCCGATTATGTGCAAGCAGTCCTTGGATACTCCAGTAAGATCCCATTCTCTTCTGTCTTTGCCATGCTCGTATCTACACCCACACTTCCAGCCACAACTTCGCCAATCAATCATCCTCAGTTCAACTTGCAAGATTTTGTAAATGCTTCTCTGACCACAATGGATTCTGCAAAGGGTAACGAGCCTCTTCCTCCTTCGGCTTTTCCTCTGCAAGTTGGAATGAAAACATTAATTGGTGATATCGATTATCCACATTTGCTGGATTATTATAAGCATGCTTATGACCTTCCCAGTCTTACCAGCTATCAGCACGCCTTCTCCCCGTTTTCCTTTGTTGATAACGAGATCACAAAGTTGAAGTCCATCAACTTACTTGGCCAAGTATATCGCGGTTCAAACAGACAAGGAAATGGAGGGTTGTTTATACAAGCACTGTTTGTTGGCAGCAATGAGGACGTTGTAAATGCATATACAGGCCAGATTCAGTATCTCTTTACACACAAGTTCGTGCCACCACCAGTTGATGATCTCCACCCGACTCGCATGGTTCATGACAATCAACATGTTTTCGCATTTGTTAAATGGTTTGTCACAACCTGTGATAGAACGCGAGAGAATGAAGGTGTTGAGGTGTATCTCCCAAGGCATTCTCCAGATGACTTGAACAGTATTCTTCCAGTGCATAGGATTTTGTTAGAAGTTGCCATTGGACAGCAAATCACTCGAACTAATAGGAAAACAATGCTCGTCATCCCTCTTCCCAAAAAAATCTGCGCCTAATATAAAATAAAAAATATCTTCTTCTTTTAAAGATAACCAAAATTAAGGCACCAAAAAATATACTTTATATATATTGACGGTATTACGTTCTTGGGGAAGTGGGTGAGAAAATATAAACAACAACTTTATTTATACATCGTTTCTAAAAGCCCACTGTGGGAGGCGGGAAACCACGTCATTTGGGGCCGCTGAGTTTGACACACTCTTAAAAACCCGAGGCAAGAATTGATGGGAATGCAAACCCATTCCATCAAGGACATGAGAGTCAACAATAGTGATGAGTCTATTAAACTGAAATACAAGTATTAATATTTTATATAACAATTCAGACACGTAACCCAGTTATTGCCTTATTATTATTTACCTCATCACTTCTCCATCCTGGGCGAACAGTACGGATGACACGTTTGGTACCACTTTCAGATGTCTCTATGTCAGATTCACCCTCGGACATTGCCTCCTTTATTATCATGTTGGCACAATCTTTGCCCATCATCTCATTGATTGTGTCCTCATTGTCAAGGTAAGCATTCAAGCGCCGAGAAAGGCTCTAAAATTCTCAGTTAATACTGCTTCTTTGATATTAAATATTTATTAGTTATTTAAAGTATATCTTACCTCGCCTGCACGGTTTGCCCTTCTTGAACGAGTGTTCACGGCAGCTTTCTCCGAAGAAGACTTCTTGTCTCTGGAACTTTGGCTCCTGAAGTTGGTGTGAAGATTCTTGTACAGATCGCTTCTCCTCATTCCCTTGCTCTCAAACTTGGGCTCCAAGTAGTTGAGGATCCTAACAACTAACTCCTTGTTTGGACTTTGGTTGAAAGGAACGTTTGTATTCCACTTTGGCTTATTATTGTTTGCCAACATCTCTGCAGCTATTCTCGACGAAAACTTTGGCTTCCACATAAATTTGCGAATTGCCGTCTGACACAGTATATGAGATAATGAATTGATAACATACTATATAATTTGCTACTTACATAGACATCGTTGTTTGTCTGCTTGGTTGGCACAACTGGTAGAAGAGCAACAGGTGCAACAGGAATGGCAGGAGAGTTGACAAGAGCAGTGTTATGGGCACTACCCAATGCACCGATTGCTCTAATGGCTGAAGCATTACCAGCCACAACAACGTTGAGTTGAGCCTTTACAGACCCCACTTGCACTTCGACGTTTGTCATTTTGCCTTCCATCTCGGAAAGCTTTGCCATAATCTGTTCCATGTCAGGAGCAGGAGCAGGAGCAGGAGCAGGACCAGCAGGAGTGGGACGAGGAGCAATTGTTCTTCTTTGGTTAACCATTTTCTAGAATATGGTAAAGTATATTTCGATTATAATTATTAGTTTTTGTTCAATTGAAATAAAAATAAATACCATATACATACAAAAACTGTTTGGGTGAGTGAGTGAGTAAGTGTGTGTGTGTGTGTGTGTAAAGGTAAGAGAGGTTGAATATCAAAAAGGTCATTATATATAGGCATTTTGAATGACTATAAAGATGTTCCTCTATTGTCTTGAAGCACTGAGATGCAAATCGGCCTTGATATTGTTTTTGGGCTCAATCCATCATGCTTTCCGCAGCATGCTTCAAAGGTGAAAATTTTTTCAGACTCTCTCCTTTTTTTTGGTTCCCTTTATTTTTCCTTTTCCTTGCTTTTTTGATATTGGCGCCTTTCTCTGGTAAGACATTTTTTATACCTCTTTATACACACAAATTAATCTCTTTTTCATAGATGTGCGCTCCCATTGCAACTCATCCTTTCCACAATGGCCATCTAGACAAATACTCACTGGCCGCATTCACTGGTATCATCATCTTGATAAAAATTATTTTCACTTTCTCTCTTAGATTGGCCAAACAACTTATGTAAGGATGTCATCGGCACCAGGTAAAAAATTTTCTTTCAATCATACTTGTTCCCTCTCTGACTCTATTCCATTGTAGACTGCCCTTTCTATTCACGCCATCGGCCTCCTCCATCATTCGTGATTGTAATCATAAAGGTAATATTCTTTATAAATCTCTTTTGCTTATCCAAAATATTATTCAGACTATTTATTAATAATTATTATTATGTGCTTTATAGACTCACTTGGTCTTCCTTTGCACACCATACCCCCTACTTTGATAACCCATTCGGCTCCTGGTATGTAAATTAAATATATCATCACTCTGTTCACCCATATTAATTTTTATTCCCTTTTTTATAGTAAAACCCGCCACACAGCCCATCCAGCCTTAAAATTCAAGTCCCCTTTGCGCACTCTTGCCCATCTCTTGCAATGTAAGTATCTTTTGACACACAAAAATTTTCTCTTTGTACCCCATATCAATAACACTTCTTTATCTTTTACAGAACACTCCCGCAGCCCAAAAAATCACTGGATATTCATATTTTTGCAGGTATTTTTTATGTAGAAAAATATTCCATCCAAATAGCAGCAGGCAACCGGGTAGAAACGGCTAGGCCATAGGAATAGGCGTAATAGTAGACCCTAAACCTAGAAACATTCTATTCTTTCTAATAAAAATAAAAACGTAAAACATTACCAATCAATTATAAACGGGAAATCAAATAATGGGTGATATATTATTGGTCAAGAAGAATAAAGAAGATTAAATACTACACTATGAGGATGAAAAAAGTGTAGTAAATATGTAAAATACTACAGTGTTATTCTCTCAAAATAGATTCTTTCAAAACGGAACCGCACATTTAAATGCTTAATCCCCCCATAACCTAATTAGATATACCCGCCGAAAGTGCTACTGGACCTCAGCTGCAGCACCTCTTTCAATAATTATGCTAGCAATTATCACGACATACTGCTAGCAGCTAAGACCAGGTTGTTCTCAAGCGGAATTATATGTAGAGTCTATCATAATTCAGGTAATTACACTATTGTTTACTTATCTTTCCACACTGGTAATCAAGCCCATTTTTCCAGTGTGGATGCAATCAATGGCCGCCGCAACAACTACCAGTCCCGTCCCCAGCCAGCACGAACCAGTGCTACTTGCCATTGGTGTGGCAAGCCCGGCCATATCAAGAGGAATTGCAGACAACGCATGGCTGTGATTAAGCAGTTGGATGAGGAGCACCGAAAGAAGCAGGATTTTCGCGAAACACAACCGTAGCGGGAGGTCAGTTGTGTACAATGGAAGAAAATTCCTCCCCACAGGCCAGTATCAATAATGAGCCTATTGAACATTTGAGTAATAAAGAAACTTGTGACCAGTATAAAGTTGTTACCAATGAAGAGAACAAGACTATTTCTGAAGAGAACTGTGACCCTTGTCTCACCGCCGATCAAAGTTTTCTTGAAGATCTTCACTCTGCTGTGGATACCGATCTCCCTCTGTATGCTGCTACACTCAATGGACAACAGATATTGGTTCTCATCGATAGTGGTGCTAGTGCAAACTACGTATCCCCGCAAATCACTCATTTAGCCACACTTGTCACGGATATCCCTGGGCGATCAGTTGAAACTGCCGGCGGACACAGCATTAATATTAATCGAAAAGCCACATTAACTCTCTCTCTTAACGGCTATAATGATGTTGTTGATGCCTTCGTGTTCCCCACCAAATTCGACCTGATCCTCGGACGCACATGGTTGCAGAATGCCAAACCCGTTCCCGATTGGCATAGTGACAGCTGGTTACTCTTGCGTGATGGCTATGAATTTGTCCTGCATCCTTATGGTAACCGCCCGATGAAGCCTCACCTGGGCTACCTCATATCTGCCAAGCAAGTCCAGAAACTCTCTCGGAGGGAGGAGGCTGAATGCTTTTTGTTGCACATCAAGAGCGAGAAAGGTGAAATGACAAAAGACGAGCAATGGACATCATTGGTGAAAGAGTTTGATGACGTTTTCCAAGATGGTTTGCCCGGATTACCGCCAAGCCGTGATGTTCAACATGTAATAAACACTGGCGATGCATACCCTGTTAACAAACCACCGTTCAAGATGAGCCCGCGCGAACTCGACGAGCTCAAGAAACAATTGAAAGAACTCTTAGACCTCGGCCTCATCCGTCCAAGCTCATCACCTTGGGGTGCACCTATATTGTTTGTGAAAAAGAAGAACGGCGAAATGAGAATGTGTGTTGACTACCGTGCCTTGAACAAGGTTACTGTCCGTAACAACCACCCCTTACCAAGAATTGACGAGTGTTTGGAACGGCTCCGCGGGTCAAACCATTTCACAAGTCTGGATTTGAAGAGTGGTTACCACCAAGTACGTATCCAAGACTCTGATGTGCCGAAAACCGCATTCAACACCCGATATGGTCAATACGAGTTCCTGGTCCTGCCTTTTGGTCTGACAAATGCCCCGCCAACTTTCCAACACCTCATGAATAAGGTTCTTGGAGATTGCTTAGACCAGTTTGCTTTGGTATATTTGGACGACATCCTCATATTCAGCAAGACCCCCGAAGAACATGCTAAACATGTACGCCATGTGTTGAACCGCCTCCGTGAAGCCAAGTTGATTGCCAACCTCAAGAAATGTGAATTCAACAAGAAGGAGCTAACTTTCCTTGGTTTCAACGTGTCAGCACAAGGCATACTTCCCTCACCGGACAAGGTCAAGACCATACAAGAATGGATAGCCCCCTCCAATGTACAAGAAGTCCGGCAATTTATTGGCCTCGCACAACACTACCGACGCTTTATTCCTGGTTTTGCTGGAATTGCTGCCCCATTAACGGATCTCACCAAAGGCACAGGGCCGAAGAGACGCCCTATTGTATGGACGGACACATGTCAGGCAAGTTTTGACATCCTCAAGGAAAAACTTAGTACAGCACCGGTACTCCTAGCCCCTGATATGGACAAACCGTTCCGTATTGAAACTGACGCCTCGGATTTCGGTGTTGGTGCTGTTCTAATGCAAGAAGATGAGGAAGGAATTTGGAAACCATTGGCGTTTGAATCGAAGAAGTTATCTACTGCTGAAAGATCGTATCCGGCCCAAGAACGCGAGCTACTGGGTATCTTACACGCCTTGCGTACATGGCGGTGTATGATCGAAGGAAAGCCGTTCACGGTATACACAGACCACCTCCCACTCAAGTACTTCCACAGCCAAGTGAAGCCAACTCCTCGCCTAGTAAGATGGATTGCTGAATTTGAACTATACGACCCTATCATTCAATACAAGCCAGGCAAGGATAACGGTGTTCCCGATGTACTCTCCCGAATGGACGGTCCCGAATTTGATGCCTCTGCGATTGACTCCATGGAACCCGAATACTTGTACACTATGCCAGACACACAGACTTCCGATTGGCCGAAATTCTATGCTCGTACCGAAGATGAATGGCCAGAAGATATCAAAGAGTTACTAAATCGACAACGCAATAAGTTCGTAGTCCGGGAACAGAAGGTGTTCAGACTGGTTAAGATTGGTGACACCGTTCAAGAGATTCGATTTGCACTGTTCACAAAGCGTGCCGATCTGGTAAACAACTTCCACAATGGTTTTGGACATGCTGGTGAAACCACGGTATACGATCTCATAAAGAAACGTTGGTGGTGGCCAGGCATGCGAAGTCAGATCAAAGAATGGCTGGAAAAGTGCCCTCAATGCCAATTGGCTTCCAACGCGGAACGTAACATCCACCATGCACCGATGGAGCCACTGGATATTCCTCCCCATTCTCACGCTGGCATCTCGATTTCATTGGAGAACTACCCACTACCGTAAATGGAAACCGTTGGATTCTTGTTGCAGTTGATTATGCCACTAACTGGCCCATTGCCCGTGCTGTCCCTGCTGCCACTGGTGAAGCCATCGCCAACTTCCTGTACGAAGAAATCGTTATGCGTTTTGGCTGCCCTGACGAAATTCTCACTGATCGTGGTGCCAACTTTATGTCGCATATCCTAAAATTCTACATTCAAAAGATCAAGCTGCACCACAAGTTGACTTCTGCCTTTCACCCCCAGACCAATGGGAAATGTGAACGATTAAATGGTATCCTCAAACAAATGTTGCGCAAATATGTCCATGGAGCTATACATCGTTGGGACGAATATCTGGAGACTTCACTTTGGGCTTGCCAAATCAGAAAGCACCGCACGACTGGGTTTAGCCCGTTTTTCTTGACATATGGTCGCGAACCCCGTATTCCCGGTGATCCCTTGCGCCCATTCATGGATACATCGATTCCCAATGATCCTGCTCTTGTTTCTGATGGTGCCATTCCTTTTCTTTGTAATCTCCAACAAGCTCGCATAGATGCTGATGCTCGAGTAGCCGCCAATAGTCAACAAGACAAGGAACGATGGGACTCCATTATGAAACCGCATCAGTTTGCAATTGGTGAGCATTTGTTGCTACGACATGAGAACAAATTTGGCTTAGAGTACAACTGGATGGGACCGTACATTGTTGTTGACAAGAACTTTGAAAAGAACATATACAAGCTCACTACCATGGAGGGTGTGCCTTATACCTCCTGGGTCCATGCCGATCGCCTCAAGATTGCCAAATCCGATGATTTTCACAATACCTGGTATCACCCAACCCCTGCCCGTGCCCAGATGCGCCGTGACCTTGTCTTGGATGCCTCTTCTGCCTTGCCGTTTTCCCTTGTGGATTCCTCTGTGGTTGATCGAGGACTATCAACAGTTTCGGGAGGGTGATGTTGGACATTATTTTGATGAATCCGTAAAATCTGAAGATGATTAACCGCAGTACTTCTTTATGCGCAGTAACATCTTCCTGAGCATTAACCGCAGTACAATGTCTCTTCTTTTATGAAAATATCATATAATAACTACTGCGGATAATGCGCAGTATTAGTTAGAGAACTATATAAGATAACCAAAGTCATAATAATAAAAAGCATCTTTTATCCTCTCTTTGATTTTACGTATACTCCTGTTTCCCCAGTGGGATTGACCTTTTGGCTTTGTTATAGTAAAAGGAAGACCATCCCAGATCAGGAACGACAATTGTCAGACATTATTTTGATGAATCCATAAAATCTGAAGATGATTAACCACAGTACAATGTCTCTTCTTTTATTAAAATACCATATAATAGCTACTGCGGATAATGCGCAGTATTAGTTAGAAAACTATATAAGATAACCAAAGTCATAACAATAAAAAAGGATCTTTTATCCTCTCTTTGATTTTACGTATACTCCTGTTTCCCCAGTGGGATTGACCTTTTGGCTTTGTTATAGTAAAAGGAAGACCATCCCAGATCAGGAACGACAGTATTTCTTTTCTGGCACTTGTAACTAAGTTGCAGAATCAATACCACTGGGGATCGTCAAGTTTAGAGAATAGTTTTTAGGTAATAGATAGATGATCCTTTATTGATACAAATCGTTTTACTATTTATACAAAATGTAATTCGATTTATGGTTAAATGTATAGCTACGTTAATATGTCTTAGATAGCTATTGTCCAGTAGAATATACTTGAGAGATATTCGCAATCTAAGACACTTGAGACATTTAGAAACATATAGATGGAAACCAATTGGCAAGGTCTTGATCGTTTACCCAACAAGGTCAACCATTACTGGTTACCTATCAAGAGCCGATTTTGGTTGCCGATGTCAACTCTGACATTACCCCCCTCCTGGCTGTGTGATCGTCCACGAGCACCAACGTCATCGGGAGAGGCCAAGGGGTCTACGACATTGTTAGGGACTTCACTGTCCAAAAGTCGCATTGCAGCACGCCAAGCAGAGTGAGAGGCGGTGGGGTTGTACCAGGTATCTTGGGGAACATCACCATGGGTCTTGTATAGCCGGTCGACGTGAACCCAGGACGTGAGAGGCTTGCCTTCCATTGTCTTCAACTGATACGTACCATAAGTGTCATTCTTGTTCATGACAACGAAAGGGCCCTTGAACCAAGGCTCTAAACCAAAACGGTCTTCGTGCGTGAGTTTGACATGATCGCCAATCTCGAACAACACTTTCTTGATAACGGCATCCCATTTCTCTTTGTCCTTGGTGCTGGCAACGGTCATACGCAGTTTGGCAGCCTCACGAGCTCTACCCACGTTCTCCAACTGGTCAGCAGTTCTGTCAGCTACAGCGCGAGGATCTTCAGAGATGGTCTTGTCCATATAGGGCAGCTAGGGATCACCAGGGAGTACAGGGTGGCGGCCATATGTGAGGAAGAATGGGCTATACCCAGTGGTCGAGTGGGTGCGGATACGGCAGGCCCAAAGCGCGGCATTCAGAAACTCATCCCAACGATGGAGAGCACCATTCGTATACTTACGCAACATCTGCTTGAGGGTGCCATTGAGTCGCTCACATTTACCGTTTGTTCTTGGGTGAAATGCAGAGGTAAGGCGATGATTGGACTTGATCCTGCTCAGGTATGCTGCTACTAGCTTGCTGGTGAAGTTGGCACCGCGGTCAGTGAGGATCTCAGCGGGGCATCCAAAACGCATTACTATTTCTTCGTAGATGAAATCTGCTACGGCTTCAGCAGAGGCAACAGGGACTGCACGGGCAATGGGCCAGTTTGTTGTATAGTCCATGGCGACAAGGATCTACCGGTTACCTTTCAGGGTCAATGGTAGGCGGCCGATGAAGTCCAAGTGCCAATGTTGGAAGGCTTCTGGAACTTTCAGTGGATGCATCTCGTCATGGTGCTGGCCATCCTTGCGGGCATTCAGCTGGCATTCTTGACACGAGCTTAGCCATTCCTTTAGATCGTTACGCAGAGTGGGCCACCAGTGACGAGGCTTCAGTAAATCAACCATAGTAGCAAGTCCAGAGTGGCCAAAACCCTTGTGATACGCATGCACGGTGTCAGCATGGCGGGCAAAAGGGAGGAATGGTACCTCATGGGCCTCTCCAGCGATCTCCACCTTCCGGTATACCTTACGGTTTCTCACCAAGAAGTGCACACGGTTTTTCTCCACGATTTGCTTCGCATTGGGTGGCACTTGATCAGGCTGAAACAGGTAATAATTGGGCCAGTCTGTGGCGTGAGTCAGCGGTGTGGCATACAGATAGTCTGGCTCAATAGAGTCTGCAGCGCTCTTGCTCTCAGGGCCACCAACACGGGACAGGGCATCTGGCACATCGTTCTCTTTGCCGGGCTTGTACTGGATATCCGGTGCATACAGTTCCAATTCTGCAATCCATCTTACTAAGCGGGGAGTTGGTGTGACTTGAGAACGGAAGTACTTGAGGGGCAAGTGGTCGGAGAACACGGTGTATGGTCTACCATCAATAAGACAACGCCAAGTACGGAGGGCATGTATGATTCCGAGAAGTTCTCGTTCCTGGGCCAGATAGGATCGCTCCGCCGAAGAGAACTTCTTTGACTCGTATGCTAGAGGGTGCCACAAACCATCCTTGCCTTCTTGCAACAATACAGCACCAACACCAAAATCGGATGCATCAGTTTCTATGTGGTATGGTCTGTGCACGTCTGGGGCTTGTAGAACAGGAGGCGAGGTCAGTTTTTCTTTGATCAAGTCAAAACTCCTTTGGCACTTCTTTGTCCATACAATTGGTCTACGCTTGGCACCGGTACCCTTGGTCAGATCTGTCAGCGGGGATGCTATACTTGCATAGTTGGGAATAAACCTTCGGTAGTGTTGGGCAAGACCACAGAACTCGCGGACCTCTTGGACATTGGTCGGTGCAGGCCATTTCTTGACAGCCGTAACCTTTCCAGGTGCAGGTAGAATGCCTCGTGCCAAGATGTGGAACCCAACAAAGATAAGTTCTTTCTTGTTGAATTCACACTTCCTCAGATTAGCCATGAGCTTCTCCTCTTGCAACCTTTTCAGGACGTGTTGGACATGGCGGCGGTGGTCTTCTTCGGTCTTGCTAAAGATGAGGATATCATCGAGGTACACTAGTGCAAAGTCATCCAGACAATCACCAAGGACGCAGTTCATGAGGCTTTGGAAGGTCGGGGGCGCATTGGTCAGGCCAAATGGGAGGACAAGGAATTCATATTGGCCGTATCTGGTATTGAATGCGGTTTTGGGGACATCGGTGGGCTGGATCTTTACTTGGTGATATCCGCTTTTCAAGTCAAGGCTGGTAAAATGGGCGGATCCACGGAGCCTCTCCAGGCATTCATTGATTCTAGGCAGAGGGTGGTTGTTGCAGACAGTTACTTTGTTCAATGCTCGGTAGTCAATGCACATTCTCATCGTGCCATCTTTCTTCTTAACAAACAGCACAGGAGCACCCCATGGTAACGCACTAGGGCGTATCAAACCCAGATCCAAAAGTTCCTTGAGCTGGTGCTTGAGCTCATCTAGCTCCAAGGGGCTCATCTTAAATGGTGGTCGGCTAATCGGTCTTGCATCGCCAGTGTCAATGACATGTTGTACATTGCGGTTCGGTGGTACACCGGGAAGCTCATCACGGAACACATCAGGAAAATCCTTGGCCAGATTGTTCCACTCGGTGTCGCTTGTGTCATCAACCATATCTTCCTTGACATACAGTAGGAAGCTGTCGGCACCAGTTGTCTCCATCAATTTTTTGGCTTGCTTGTGTGACACTAGGTAATTTAGGTGATTGTCGTTGGTTCGTGCATTCTGTGGCTTGAGGACAAACTCCTGTCCATCAGAGTTCAACTTCCAGCTGTCATCAAACCAATCTGGAATGGGCTGTGCTTGCTGGAGCCAAGATCTACCCAGGATAAGGTCAAATTTCATGGGGAACACGTAGGCCTCAATTGTGTCTGCATATCCACCAAGAGCAATGGGCATGGTGATCTTCTTGGTGATTGCTGTGCAATGGCCACCAGCTGTCTCCACTTGTTGATCTCAGACTTCCACCACCTGGTCAGTGTTCTTGGCGATTGCTGGGGTGACATAATTGGCACTGGCGCCACTGTCAATTAACACTGATATCGGCCTTCCTTCAAATATGGCTTCATATAGTGGCAAGTCGGTGTTGACTGTGGAGTTTAACTGCTCCAAATGCATCAGGTCATCATTTACAGTGGTAGGGACATCATGATACTGGTGAGACAAGGTTTTATTATCATATTCTTTATAATTAACACTATTGTAATCGTTTACATCCCTGTTCTTGGGGTTTTGCATTTCACACAACTGGTCCCCTTTCAGTTCGGCTGCGTTGAAGTTCATGTCTTTGCAGCCTTGGGTTCTTGCACGCCCTTCATCGAGCTGGCGGATTGCGGCAAGTCGGTCTTGGCAGAATCGCTTCAGGTGTCCCGTCTGGCCACACCAGAAACACTCACGGTTGTCTTGACTTTTCTGTTGGGCTGGTCTCTGGTCGGAGTGTGATGCGGAATTCCGGCCATTTCGCTGCCCCCATCATCCTCGGTTATTGGTCCGCACTGACCCCCTCCCCTCCATGGCATCAAGGTCCATAGGTGTGGGGCCATTATTATAGTCATACTGGGGGACCATCTCAGGATGAGGTCCTGGGGCAGGGCGGCAACCATTTTCAAAAGCGAGGGCAGTGCGCGCGGCCTCGGAGACGTCCAAAGGTTCACGGAAACGGACTTGGCTGCGGGTTTCAGGTCGCAGGCCATTAGTGAAACGGTCAAGAGCCTCGTCTTCCGTCATGGATGGAATGTCCATACGGAGGTCCTGGAAAGTATCGATGTAGGATTCCACCAATCCGGTTTGGCGCAACGAGCGAATGCGGTCACGGGCATTTTGGGTGGAATGGACCAGGCGGAAATTGTCATTGAGTAGATGAGTGAAGGTGCGCCAATCCGACGTACGGGTACCATTGTCTTTGAGACGGCGCCACCAAACATCGGCACGATCACGGAGGAGAGTGATGGCATAGGAGGTCCAACTCTCGTACTCCATTCGGTGCAGTTCTGCAAATCGTTCAACGGAACGGACCCAACCATCAATGGCATTGGCGGAGCGGTCTCCCTGGTAGAAATCAGGGCGCTCAATCCGGACAGATGCAGGCAACGAAACGGGGCTATGGGTAGGAGCAGGGACAGGAGAGGAAGCAGGCGGCTGTGATTCACGGAGAGCAGCAGTGAAAGCTGCGATTAACTCAGGCATGGAGATGTTCGCAGGAACATTGGGAGTGGGGGAGACGGGTTCACTCATTGGAGGCTCGGGCATGGAGCTGGGAACAGGTATGTAGATGGGCGAATCTGGGTCCGTAGGTGTAGAAACAGGTACACCGGTCAATTTGGCAACAATAAGGCTGGCTTGGGCTTCCCAGAAGGCTACTCGAGCAGGGGTGGAACGGATACGCTGGTCCGAAGGGATGTGAGGAACCGTACGAGCAAATTTGGAAGGAAGCAAGGCCTGAACTCGTTCTTCAATCTCAAAAGATCGCTTTTGGGCGTCTGTAAACTGTATATCTGTATTTTTCAGGTCAGAAGACTCGGTCATTCAGCTACCAATTGTCAAATCTCGATCTGGTATTTCTTTTCTGGCACTTGTAACTAAGTCGCAGAATCAATACCACTGGGGATTGTCAAGTTTAGAGAATAGTTTTTAAGTAATAGATAGATGATCCTTTATTGATACAAATCGTTTTACTATTTATACAAAATGTAATTCGATTTATGGCTAAATGTATAGCTACGTTAATATGTCTTAGATAGCTATTGTCCAGTAGAATATACTTGAGAGATATTCGCAATCTAAGACACTTGAGACATTTAGAAACATATAGATGGAAACCAATTGGCAAGGTCTTGATTGTTTACCCAACAAGGTCAACCATTACTGGTTACCTATCAAGAGCCGATTTTGGTTGCCGATGTCAACTCTGACATTACCCCCCTCCTGGCTTTGTGATCGTCCACGAGCACTAATATCGTCGGGAGACGCCACAGGGTCAATGGCATCGTTGGGGACCTCAGTATCCAGAAGTTGCATCGCAGCGTGCCAAGCTGAACAAGAGGCGGTCGGGTTGTACCATGTGTCATGAGGGGTGTCACCGTGGGTCTTGTACAGGCGGTCAACATGGACCCAGGACGCGAGAGGCTTGCCTTCCATGGTCTTCAACTGGTATGTCCCATAATTGTCGTTCTTGTTCATGACGACAAAAGGACCCTTGAACTGAGGTTCCAAACCAAAGCGGCCTTCGTGCGTGAGTTTGACATGGTCGCCAATCTCAAACGACACTTTCTTGATCACGGCATTCCATTTTTCTTTATCCTTCTCACTCATCACTCGCATGCGTAGCTCTGCAGCTTCACGTGCTCTACCTACGTTTTCAAGTTGATCGGCGGTCTTATCAGCAATGGCCCGAGGGTCTTCAGAAGTGGCGATGTCCAAATAAGGAAGTTGTGGATCCCCAGGGAGAACAGGATGGCGGCCATACGTGAGGAAAAACGGACTGTAGCCAGTAGTAGAGTGGGTGCAAATGTGACAGGCCCACAGGGCAGCAAACAGGAATTCATCCCAGCAGTGGAGAGCACCATTCGTGTATTTGCGCAACATTTGTTTGAGGGTTCCGTTGAGGCGCTCATACTTACCATTGGTGCGTGGGTAGAAGGCAGAGGTGAGGCGGTGGTTGGTCTTGATATGGCTTAAATAGGCGGCTACGAGTTTACTTGTAAAATTGGCCCCACGGTCTGTCAGAATCTCCCCTGGACACCCAAAACGCATCACAATCTCTTCATAAATGAAGTCGGCCACGGCTTCAGCAGATGCTACTGGGACAGCGCGGGCAATTGGCCAGTTGGTCGTGTAATCTACAGCGACAAGGATCCACCGGTTGCCTTTCAGTGTTGCGGGAAGCCTACCAATGAAATCTAGGTGCCATCGTTGGAATGCTTCAGGGACTTTCAGTGGGTGCATTTCATCGTGGTGCTGTCCATCTTTTCTTGCGTTCAACTGGCATTCTGGACATGAGCTCAACCATTCTTTCAAGTCATTGCGCATAGTAGGCCACCAGTAATGGGGCTTCAACATATCCATCATGGTTACCAGTCCTGAGTGGCCAAAACCCTTGTGGAACGATTGGACAGTATCGGCGCGGTGGGCAAAAGGCAGGAATGGCACTTCTGGTACTTCGTCTTCTTTCACCAGTACTCTTCGAAATACTTTTCGATCCCTTGTGACGAAGTGCTCTTGGTTCTTCTCGACGATTTGCTTGGCCTCAAGGGGTACTTGATCTGGTCGGAAGAGATAGTAGTTTGGCCAGTCAGTCGCGTGGGTCAGCGGTGTGGCATACAGGTACTCAGGTTCGATGGAGTCTGCAGCGCTCTTGCTTTCGGGACCTCCAACGCGGGACAGGGCATCGGGTACATCGTTCTCCTTACCAGGCTTGTACTGGATGTCAGGGGCATACAGCTCCAACTCGGCGATCCATCTGACCAAACGCGGGGTTGGTGTTACTTGAGACCTGAAGTACTTGAGGGGCAGGTGGTCCGAGAACACAGTGTACGGTCTACCGTCAATGAGACAATGCCAGGTGCGGAGAGCGTGCATGATCCCGAGTAATTCTCTTTCTTGGGCTGGGTAGGATCGCTCCGCCGAAGAGAACTTCTTGGACTCATATGCCAATGGGTGCCACAAACCGTCCTTGCCTTCTTGTAATAATACTGTGCCAACACCAAAGTCAGACACATCGGTCTCTATGCGGTAGGGTCTGTGCACATCAGGAGCTTGTAGGACAGGAGGCGAGGTCAGCTTTTCCTTGATCAGGTCGAAGCTCCTTTGGCACTCCTCCATCCATACAATCGGTCGTCTCTTGGCACCAGTACCCTTGGTCAAGTCTGTCAGGGGAGATGCTATGCTAGCATAACTGGGAATGAACCTCCGGTAGTGCTGGGCTAACCCACAGAATTGGCGGACCTCTTGAACGTTGGTCGGTGCAGGCCATTCCTTGACAGCCGTAACCTTTCCAGGTGCCGGTAGAATGCCTTGTGCCGAGATGTGGAATCCAACAAAGATAAGGTCTTTCTTGTTGAACTCACACTTCTTCAGATTGGCCACGAGCTTCTCCTTTTGCAACCTTTCCAGGACGTGTCGGACATGGCGGTGGTGGTCTTCCTCGGTCTTGCTGAATATGAGGATATCATCCAGGTACACTAGCGCAAACTTATCCAGGCAGTCACCAAGGACACGGTTCATCAGGCTCTGGAACGTTGGGGGCGCATTGGTCAAACCAAACGGGAGTACGAGGAACTCGTATTGGCCATACCGGGTGTTGAACGCCGTCTTGGGAACATCACTGGACTGGATCTTGACTTGGTGGTAACCGCTTTTCAAGTCGAGGCTGGTGAAATGTGCGGATCCACGGAGACGTTCAAGGCATTCATCAATTCTGGGGAGCGGGTGGTTATTTCTTACGGTCACTTTGTTCAGGGCACGGTAGTCAATACACATTCTCATAGCACCATCTTTCTTCTTGACAAACAAAACAGGAGCACCCCAAGGCGACGCACTAGGTCTGATCAACCCAAGATCCAGGAGTTCTTTGAGCTGACGCTTGAGTTCGTCCAGCTCCAGGGGACTCATCTTGAAGGGTGCTCTGCTTATTGGCCTTGCATTTCCTGTGTCGATTACATGTTGCACATCGCGGTCTGGTGGTACGCCAGGGAGCTCATCACGGAACACATCAGGGAAGTCCTTGGCAAGGTTGTCCCAATCCAGATTGTCGCTATTCTTCTTTACATCCTCTTTCACATACAGCAAGCAGCTATCGGCTTCGGCTTTCTCCATCAACTTTTTCGCCTGCTTGTGTGACACGAGATAACCAAGGTGCTGTGTATCGGTTCGGGTATTGTACGGTTTGATGATGTACTCTTCCTTTCCTCTCTGCAGCTTCCAGCTATCGTCAAACCAATCAGGTATTGGCTGTGCTTGTTGGAGCCATGTGCGACCCAGGATTACATCGAACTTCATCGGGAATACATACGCTTCGATTATGTCTTCATATCCATTGAGCAAGATTGGCATATTGACTTTCTTGGTGATTGGTGTTCTGTGGCCCCCAGCTGTCTCGACTTGTCGATCACGGACCTCGGTGACCTGTGTGGCATTCTTGGCAATTTCTGGTGTCACATAGTTGGCACTGGCACCGCTATCAATCAGGACTGATATCTGTCTTCCTTCATAGGTGGCTTTATACAGTGGTAGGTCAGTGCTGACAGTAGAGTTAAGTTGCTCTAGATGCATCAAGTCTTCATGTACAAGGGCAGGGACATCAGGATACTGGTGAGATGAAGCTTTATTAACATGTTCTTTATAATTAACACTATCGTAATCATTTACATCCCTGTTATTGGGACTTTGTGCTTCGTGCACTTGGTCCCCTCTCAACTCGGTTGTGTTGAACGACATCTCCCTGCGGCCTTGGGACTTTACCCGTCCTTCATCAAGTTGGCAGATGGCGGCAATACGGTCTTGGCAAAAACGCTTAAGGTGGCCAGTCTGGCCACACCAGAAACACTCGCGGTTATCTTGACCCCTCTGTTGGTTCGATTTCTGCTCGGAGTGGGAAGCGGAATTCCGGCCACTGCGTTGTCCCCAATGTCCTCGGTGATTGGTCCGCATGGACCCCCTTCCCTCCATAGCGTCAAGGTCCATTGGAGTGGGACCATTGTCGTGAGCATACTGTGGGACAATCTCAGGACGGAAAACAGGAACGGGGCGACGGCCATTCTCAAACGCAAGGGCAGTGCGGGCGGCTTCACCAACATTTAGAGGTTCTTGGAAACGAACCTGGCTACGGGTTTCGGGGCGCAAACCATTGGTAAACCTGTCAAGGGCCTCGTCTTCGGTCATGGACAGGATGTCCATGTGCAGATCCTGGAAGGTATCGATGTATGTTTCAACCAAACCAGTCTGGCGCAATGAGCGGATGCGGTCGCGGGCATTCTGGATAGAGTGAACCGGGCGGAAATTATTGTTCAGCAAACGAGTGAAAGTACGCCAATCCGACGAGCAGGTACCATTGTCTTCAAGACGACGCCACCAAACATCAGCACGATCACGCAGAAGGGTGATGGCGTACGAGGTCCAGCTGTCGTAATCAATGCGATGGAGTTCAGCAAAACGCTCCACCGAGCGGATCCATCCATCAATGGCGTTGGCCGAACGTTCTCCACGGTAAAAATTGGGACGTTCAATACGAACAGAGGATGGCAGCGAAACATGGCTGGCAGCCGGAGCAGGAGCAGGAGCAGGAGCAGGAGCAGGTGGCTGGGAGCTGCGCAGGGCAGCAGTAAAAGCTGCGATGAGATCAGGCATGGATACCACGGCAGGAGCATCAGGGGCGGGAGCCGGTTGATTGCTCATCTGTGGAGCAGGCAAAGAACTGGGAACAGGTACGTAGATGGGCGAATCTGGGTCCGTAGGTGTAGAAACAGGTACACCGGTCAATTTGGCAACAATAAGGCTGGCTTGGGCTTCCCAGAAGGCTACTTGAGCAGGAGAAGATCGGAGATGCTGGTCCAAAGGAATGTGAGGAACAGTACGAGTAAATTTGTCAGGAAGCAAGGCCTGAACTCGTTCTTCAATCTCAAAGGACTTCTTTTGAGCGTCTGTAAACTGTATTTCTGTATTTTTCAGGTTGGAAGACTCGGTCATTCAGCTACCAATTGTCAGGTATCGATCTGGTATTTCTTTTCTGGCACTTGTAACTAAGTCGCAGAATCAATACCACTGGGGATCGTCAAGTTCAAAGAATAGTTTTTAGGTAATAGATAGATACTTTTTATTGATACAAATCCTTTTACTATTTATACAAAATATAATTGGATTTAAGGCTAAATGTATAGCTACGTTAATATGTCTTAGATGATGATTGTCCAGTAGGATATACTGACAAGATATTCGCAATCTAAGACATTTGAGACATTTGAGACATTTTCCAAAACATATGCAAGAAGACCAATCGGCAAGGTCTGAGTGTTTACCCAACAAGGTCAACCATTACTGGTTACCTATTAAGAGCCAATTTCGGTCACCGATGTCAACTCTGACACTTGTTTCACCAAAATTAGGTGTCGTTTTGGATCTGGGTTGTTCTTCCAATGCTATAACACAGCCAATATTGGTCAAACCCACTGGGAATCGTAAACGAGGATAAAAGAGTAAAAAGAGGATAGAAGATAGATACTTTTTATTCAATGAAATATTGTCCTCTTTTATATCTTTTCTAAACCCACTCAGCCATCATAAATGTCTGTTTTGGTTTCTAATCTACTTTTGTTATAACTAATGTCTTCTAGGTCTTCAGAGAGCAAAAGGGAATCAATTCGGTCGTCGTTCTCAAAAGAGAACTCTGTGTAATTGTCATCCTGATTGGCTGACATTAATTCAGGCACGACATAGGCACGACACATGACAAGAACAACAAAAAACAAAATGATTTCTGCCAGACTTGAACTGGCGACCGTCTGTGTGTTAGACAGACGTGATAACCAACTACACCAAGAAACCGACACACTTCTTCCGTGTAAAGATCAATGTTCTGGATTCAAACACCGATAAAATACTTCTTTAGCCCATACCTCTTTAACTAGTCTATCAACCCTATTGTTTTTTGCAGCAGGCTTGATCGTCATTGTCTTTTATACATCCTCTCCAATTTTTATCCAATTCCGATAACTTTTTGCCACATTGTCTACATCGCCATCATCAAGATCTTCGCATCTGTCCCATAATCACTCCCGATTGTTAGCATCTCCAACATCATCTTGGTTGCCCGTACCTGTACGCCCAACTTCTGCTCTCTCTGCCTTCTCTGCAAGTGTTCCTGGCCTCCTACCCTCCACTTCGCACTTTTTCGTCCCTGTTTCAGAGCTTTCATTTGGTTCCCCCCCCCCTCCCATTTTCCCAGAAAATTTTTTCTCCCCTCCTCCTCTGATGATTGGCTCTCAGAAATCCGTTCCCCGCCCCTCTAATGGTACCTCTCCCACCACCATCCTCCTCTCTGGCCTCAAGGCAGACTTTGTCAAGTTTCGCCCAGTCCTGACCTGTTCCCGTTGCCA
This sequence comes from Phycomyces nitens, assembly GCA_022702545.1. Classification (NCBI taxonomy): domain Eukaryota; kingdom Fungi; phylum Mucoromycota; class Mucoromycetes; order Mucorales; family Phycomycetaceae; genus Phycomyces; species Phycomyces nitens. Next base: position 1,620,036 of record JAHRBC010000008.1, on the reverse strand, counting down.
AGCTACTGGCAAAATGGTCTCCAATGGGTCTGCCACCTCAACTGGCAGCCCCCAGTTCAAGTGTCGCTGTGGTGCGCACTATAATGCCTCTTCCATGCAGGCCCTTATTAATGGGGTCCAGCATAAGATCCCTGAGGTCTTAGCCTCTAGCCGCCCTTCCTCCCCTGCTGTCCCTGTCCAGGACGATTCTGTCACTATGGACGATGTTGTGGAGATCCTGGATGATGATGTCCCTCCACCCCAAGCCCTCCCCCCTCCCACCCAAGACCTCTGGACCCTGGTCCATGACCTGACCATTTGGGTAAATGCAATGGAGGATGTCCTGCAGGAGAATTCCCGTCTGAAGGAGGCCCTGTCTGCTGCTGAGGACACCATTGCTCATTTGTCTCAGACACAGCCTGACTTCTCCCAAGGTGCAGCTGCATCCAAATATGCCCATGTCTCCCCCAAGCCCTCTACCTCAGCCTTCGCCGATTTCCCCTCCTTGTCCCCTTCCCCATCTGCCCCGTCCTCCTCCCAGAAGCCCAGCTATGCTTCTGCTGCTGCAAAGTCCTCCCCCACGCCCAGATGTAAAGCCCCCACTGCCAAGGCTATTGCTGCGGTTGTGCGAGGCATGACCATTCGTAAGGACGAAGATCCTGGTTTCCAGATCGTATACGTTCCCAATGCTGTCCGTCTCCCCATTAGTGCCCAACGCCAACGTCTTCGGAAATTGAAGATTGACAATGCCCGTGTCCTAGACCTTCATTACCCTGATCGTAAGGTTATGGGTATGTTGGTTCACAATGAATATGCCCCTGAACTCACGACCATTCTGGCTGGCTATGGAGTGGAGACACTCAAGACTTTCGACCCTCTGGACCCTGTCCACCTCCGTGACCCTGCTCTTGCCACTCTTTCTCCTGAGGACCGTGCCTCTAAAGCCCTCCACGTTCACAATGAACGTATGCTTCAAGCCATTGGGTTCATCCGTGCCCCTGTCAAGTTTGCCGTTGCCCGTTCCTGCTGTGAACAGGGCTGGATCAGTGAAGAGCAGTTGCTCGAAATCCTCCCCCCTCGCCGCACCCAACCCAACCCTGATCTCTCCATCCACACTGCCAGCACTCCCTCCCACTCCTTTTCTGACCTATGAATCCAGTAACAATCTCGTTATGGAATGCGAATGGGCTCGCCAAACAAACCCTACCTTCAATCCTTCACTATGCTTCCTCATCCTCCCTCCTCTTCATTACCGAAACATGGCTCCTCTCCCCCCATCATTACTCTACTTCTTGGCAGCAGTACCATACCTACGGTCAGTCTGTCTCCAATCACTGGGAAAACGGTAAAAGTAGATCATGTGTAAAACTGTAAATAAATATGTGAAAAGTCGCGAATTTTCTATGGTAAAACACAGATATGACAGATAGGAGAACCTAGGTTCCTATCAGGTTGTAAGACTCGAAATAAACATGGTAAAAGTTGTGACAGCAAACGGAACAAAGGTTTGTTAGCATTTTTGACATGCTTAACTGACTTGATATACTCAATTGTTACATCCGACATTATGTTTTTGGTGTACAGGTATTGTGTTTACATCTTGAAAGGGCGATCTTATTGTTGTTTTTCATACGCTAATAGTGAGGGTTTATTATTGTTTACCCATTCAAACTGCCAGTATTGACCACTCTTTGAAACTCATTATTGTATAATCAAGCAATAATTACTCTTTCTATCATTTTATACCCCGTACTTAAAAGGTTTATGGTTTATATTTGTGTTTATTGGAAAGAATAGAATGGTTCTATACACAAGCTCTAATACTATTACTGTCTATCCTTGCCGCTTCTACCAGCCTATTTGATATTACTTGGATCGTATACTTCTCTACTGAACAATACCTGAAAATAGGGTCCGGCAGCAATTTGGGTGGTTGCAGTAGTATTCTGATATAATAAAAGTCATATTAGTGACATATATTCAAAAGTGCGGGTGCTATTCAAGATGCAAGGGATATTATACTTACATTGCAAGGATTGGATAAGAATGGGCAAAGAGGGGCAGAGTTGTGCGGCATGGCATCTTGTATGATTAGATTGACTAGAGATGGGATAAAATAAATTAATATGGGTGAATTGAGTGATAGAAAAATCGATTTACATACCAAAAACAGAGTTGGCGATTATAGTAGAGGGATGGTATATGGCGGCCAACAATAACTTTTTAAGAATATAGAAAAGTATTAGTAAATAGCCAGAATAATATTAGGGAAAAGCACAAAGACCAAGAAACGGCATTACCATTATGATAACCAGTTGTAGATGATGAAGGAGGCAGATGGGGTAGACAGTGATGGCGGCGGCCTATTGTAGAATAACAAACGTTGAGAAAAAAGAAATTGGACACGAAAAGATTTTATTTACCCTGGCACTGATGATGGCACCATATAATAGGCTGTACAAGTGGAAGAGGTCTACAGGATAGAAAGAGACAATCAGAATAACTTGCAAGATGGCACCGGCACATGTAACTGACCATGATTAGTCTAGATGGGCAATGTAGAGAGAATGTATTGGGATGAGTATACATTTATAAAGAAGTCATTAATTTGTTAGTATAAAGAATGTCTTATTAGAAACCCACGTAGAGATAAAACAACAGAGATAAGAAGATAGAACAAAAAGAAAGAAAGAAATGATATTTAATTTCAAGCAGAGATCCAAAATTATTTTTTTATTAATTTATACAGAGTATACAAAGGGTAATTAGGAATCTGTTTATTAAACTCATCTGTGTATATAAAGACCATCTATTTACAATTGAATCGACCCTCCTGCACTCGCAAACCAAGTATTTTGTATGTAAAGAGTAGAGTCTATAATTTATAAAGAGAATATAAAGCTAATTTTGAAAACATATGATATTCTATAGACCATGGCACCAAGATCCACTCCCACTTCTCGCTCAACCGATGAGCAACTCCAATTGTTGGAGACCTTGCGGGATATTCAAAACATCCTTGTCAGGGTAGATTCTCGCATTGGCACCAGCATCGAAGGCAACGCCAGTACTGTCGAGGCTATTGACAGTTTGGCTGAGTTGGTGGCTGCCAACAACAGTGCAGTTCCTGCCGCCGAGCTTGCTTCTGCCTTTGGTGAGGAGCTATTCACCATTGTTGGCCCTGCTCCTGGTCCTGTTGCCATCCCTGCCACTGGCCCAGCTCCCATCATCCCGGCTGTGGTGGAGTATAACCCTGGTGCCGCCACAGAAGCGTTTGTAAGTATTAATATTCTCAATAGCTTACCAATTCATTGGCTTATAAAAATTTAATAGCGACATATACGAGACTATCTGTGGAGGCCCAATTTCAGGTCAAACAACCCGGCTATGGTGCAAGCCAACAACAACAGGCCCAGGTGGAGAACGGAGGTTCATTTCAATGAATCTCCCAACAAGGAGTTGGTTCTTGAACTCCTTGCCTACCTGGGCCCAACGTTCATCAACACTGGCTTGCGCCAAAGGGATCTTCGGGACAGTGTCTACCGGAACTTTTGCGGAAGGCGTCGCCAGGAGAGGGCATCTCCTGAGGCACGGGTAGCCGCAAATGCTCGTGCCAGAAAAGCCGGCCGGGAAGCTGATGTATGTAATAGTATAGCATCTAAAAGACTTGAGATTGAAAAACAATATTAAACATATGTTTGATTAGCATTTCCATCGCCGTCGAATGGCATACCTCTCCAACAAGGATGCCATTGACAATGCAATAGGCAATGATTGCTCAGCACTCATCCAAAAGGCAGCAATGTCTGAGGGTGAGTCTGAGGATGAGTTTCCTGGAGTTCCTGGCCGGCGGATGATCCGCACAGTACGCCCAGGCTGGAGGAGCGATGAGGTAACATATTATTTAAATAAATTTTTTTATTGCTTTTGAATCATAAAATAATATTCTAATGAATGTATATTAGTTCAATCAGTTGATTGAGTTGTTGGACTTGTACTCGCTCCTTGGCTTGGGTGTCAACGTGCGCCAAATGCTCCCAAGAGTATTTGGCCGCGTTGCAGATTTAGCAGTCCCTGAGGGCTTTCTTCCTCCCTTCCTCAATGGTCACTGAGACAATAAAACGTTTTCTTTTTCTCTTAATTTTCACCCTGTTTCACATATGCGCTATTTGGACTATATGTATATTTTACTTGGCTTTGTTTTGTTTTTTGCTTCTTTAAAAGAGAGAGAGAGAGAGAGAAAAGTTTTATTTGTATTTATGCATATATTTTTTTGGCAGTGGAATGACCAGCATCCTTGCGTTGTTTTCAATTTTTAATTCGGCCGTAGCCACTTCCAAGAGAATCCTGTGCACTGGCAAGATGCTGTCGAACGTGTTTGGCGCAAAACCAGGGAGGCAGACGTCAACTTGCTCAACTGGTCTGAGATTGTCAGGATCTGGAACAAGCCAGTGGACGAATGCAAACACATGTTGCTTGTGGTGGAAATGAGGGCGGCTGTTGGAGGGGCTGGGAGGAGGAACGAAGTTGTGGGCGAACAGGTATTGGATTTCTCCTGTGTACGCGTTTGTCTTTCTACCCTCGAAATCCAGAAAAAGAGCTTGGATATATGACCCGCGACTGCCAGATCCACCTTTGCCCTTGTATGTCTGACCAAGAAGATCAATGGCCTTGATCTTTGTGATTCGGTCATTGACAAAGAATGGTGATGAAGATGCATGGAGGTAGTCAACAAGGTGCTCATTGTCATATGCTCTCTTGTAATATTCTAGGAGATGGGGATAGTCGATATCACCCATCTGTGTTGTTGCTGTTGCTGTTGGTAAAGGTAATGCTGACGGAGGGAGAGCTTCGTTACCCTTAATCGTAAGACTGACATCCAACGAGGCTTGCAGGAATGCGTCAAGACGGAAACGGCGTTGAGGTGCTGGTGCTGGGGCTGGGGCTACTATAAAAGTATTGGACAAGGAGGTGAGTTTTTTCAATAGTACTTTGAAGGGGACTTGGCTCTGACATGTAAGTCTTTGCACAAGATCACCCTTATACATATTTTCAGTAAAACTTTTTATGTATGTTGATTCAAACCCATCTCTCCTGTTTGTATCAACATTCTTCAACAACCCATTATATCGCTCGAACCCAAAGAGCCAATAACCATACACTGGTCCAAAATCACGAACAGTGTCACGAAGATGGAGGTGTAGGTGCATGTTGCAGGTGAGGATGGTACTAGGGTATTGTTGTTCACACTCCCGACCAAACTTCTCCAGGTGACTATGGGCCTCATCAAGTTCGTCAAAAGTGATGGTAGGCTTGGTGAGGAGACGGCAGGCATCAACAAAGCTGATCCAATTCTTGAACTTTGTTCCAGAAAGAACAGGCCGCAGCAGAACAGGAGAGTAAATCAACACCCAGGACTTCCACTCGTCGGCTTTCATTCGGGGAAACCCCTTTCCGATCTTCGTCTTCAACATGGTATATCCCACAGGCAACACCATTGTCTCTGCCACCTTTTGCATCTGACAAAGATCCCGGTCTGTGATCAGACCACTGGCGGTCCATGTCTCGACCATCCTCTTGGCCGTACCCAGGAATAGGTTGTGCATGGGATCAATGATCGTTCCACGTACTAGATCAAAGTATCCAAGGCGGTGCAGCTGCGACCATCGAACACCATTTTCGACCTCCAGCTGGTGCCTTTCTGAGGGCGTACTTGCACTCTTCCACTCCTCAGCATGCACCCGGTTTTCTTCACCATTGGCAAGCCTCCACTTGACAAACTCGAACCCACGAAAGTCCACATGGCTCGTGCCTTCCAGACGGGAGAAACTGCGACTGCACTTATAGCATGCCCGAGTGCTGTTATGGGCTGTGAAGCCACTAGTCTTCCTGGCAGCAGGGATGTCGCAGGCGACCATCATCAAGGCAGCACGGACAACCACAGAAGAAGGGCACTCAAACGTTGGGATGGAAACACCAACGTACAGCTGGTTCAGGTCATTGACCAGCGGCTCCAGGTAGCTGTTTATCTCGTCTGATTTTGGCTCCTTCGGCCCAGGCATCAGGCCAACAAGGATGATATTCTCGGGCTTGAACCGCTCAGCCCTAGGAAGATTGTTTATTGCCAAGTAGATTGCTCCACAGGAATAAGTCACCCCATCGAATGGCTGAAACCAATCGATGTTCAATGTCAGCATCAATGAACGTGGGTCAGCGACAAAGGAGACACCATCCTTATCCTTCAGGTCCTTCCACATGGCACCATCGTACACATCGCACATGGTGTCCATGACCTTAAGCTCTTTGTTCCAATGGCGGATATTGGCCTCAAAATCCGGGCGGAGGAAAAGGACACTCAACGCCTGCTTGACGGACTGATAGTGGAATTGGTGTCTTGGAACCAAAGTACCAGAAGAGGACGCCTTCATCAACTTGCACCCACAGGAAGAGCGGGAACCAACCTTGGATGAGTTACAGAACTCAGGAACAGACCCAGCTTCCTCGTACACCTTGTGGCAATCCTGGCACACAACAGATTTCTTTATTCCTTTGGTCAAGGCTGAGAAACCCGTCATCTTTTGGAGACCAGGAAGGCTAGAGGGCAATTGGAAATCCTGCTCGTAGATCTTCAAGAGCTCGTTGATGAACTCGATCAAGACAACAGCACCCTTGTTGACCACGTATCGGGATGCAAACAGGACCACGAATATGGCAATGGACCTGTGCACTGGATTCTCTGGCATCTCGGGGGAGGAAAAGGGGTCTATTTTAAAATGATAATTATTAACACTCAATTTTTTCAGGTTCTTTTTCTTTATTCAACACTCGCCTTCACTGCTAAGATCCTCGACTTCAATCTCCTCGACGTCGTCACCATCACTGTCTTCGGCATTGCTCTCCTCTTCATTGTTGCTGTCATTGCCATTCACCTCATTGGCAGCTGAATCATCGCCATCCAGCATCAGCTCAGATTCCACGACGGGTGAGTGGGAAAAATCATTCTGTCTTTCCATAGAACCGGATTGATGGGTTGTGATAGCTACATATAGAATACAATAGCTTGTTACTATCTGCTGCTCTTCAAATAAATATTCCTTACGTTCAATATCAATCTCCACCATTTCTCTTTGTCTTTCTGTGTTTAATAAAAAACCGTGTTATTATACAAGGGCCAAAAAACAATACCAAAATCATCATACCCATCACAATTCTTTCAAGTTCGTCAATTCTTGCTCTCTTATTATGACGCTGAGAGGTTCTCTTTGTTACCAGACTGTAACCTTGGGCGTTACCATTGCATTTAGTGCAATAACAGGCCTCGTTGCGAAGTTGAGTAATAGAAGACATATTGTATGCTTTTGAATATTAAGATAATAAGGAAACAAGTGTTACATTTACTTTATTCTCAACAACTTTATAATCTTACAAATTGATATTCATATGTCTATTGTGTCTAAGCCAATAAGATAGAGTAAAGCTTTATCTTTAACCTGAATATGAAAAACTTTCTGAGATACAAAATCACTCCAGTTTTGCATAGGTTAAAAGGTTACTTCTTATCATTGTACTTCAGGACCGTTTTCCCAGTGATCCTTTAAATCGATCTTTGTAATCAAATCGTTTGGCATTATCATATCTCTCAATGCGGGAACACCCTCCATATTGAAGTGTTCGCATTGAACATATTGGTTGATTGATTTGCAGTCGAGTATGGGGTGCTTCTTGTCTGTTTCGTGAACGATGAACATGTTTGACAAGTAGTTGATGCTTTGGCTTGGTGAATTTTCGATGACGCCTGCCTGCAGGAACTTGTTGACTGCAATATCAACTTCCGTTTGGTCTCCCTCGGACAGTCAAAACGGTTTGTTTTTCCATGGGCGTGGTGTCTTCGTCCATTGGACATGGAATCCCTCCTCTATGACCGTCTTTGGCCATTGGTGATTTGTCAAGCTCTTCTATGCTTCTACAAAACAACCTAGCTGGCCTCCTGGTGGGATCCCATCAAGAGGTACGGTATAGTGGTCCTGAAGGACTGGGAGAATTACTGGTTTGATTGTGGCTGGTAAGACTGTTGCTGGGACTGTCCTTGGCTGTTGCCTGGGCTGGAGGAGTGATTTTGCTGATGTCCACCCCTGGTCTGAGTTGCAAAAGTTGATTTCCGACTGTTTGGGAAACCTCTTCCCCGGTGAAACCCCTGGCCACATTTTCTATGGTTTCCTTGGTGATATCCATTTGAGTTGCTTGATCGAGTGGAAGTAGCAGCTTTGAAGATAGATTCCTCATAATTGTATTTGTGGATCCGCTGGACCATGTCGGCAGAGAAGACCAGCTCTCAGTCTCCTTTGTCTTCATCATCATCAAGGTGCCTGACTTTGGCAGGGAGGTTGAGAGAACATACGACAATGTCTTTTGTGTCTTCGTCAGCATACTTTGCTGCAGCATAGCCATAGATGGCCAGGCAGTGTGTCTTTTCGAGGACTTCTTGGAGCATGTCTTTGAATTGGTCCCCTGCAATGAAAGCTTTGAGATCATCAAAGATTTCTGTGGCAATGCTTGCAGTTGTCCTAAGCTTGTCAGCCTCTTTGTATCTACCCTGTACGACTGTAAGGGTGTCCACGTGAGACCTTTTGAGTTCTGGGATGAAGTCTTTGTTAATGGCTCCACCCTTTGTCCAGCTTCCTCCCTCATAGGTGAGAGCATCTTTGGCAAATCTCTGGAGATTTCCTTTGAGCCCCTTACGGGAAGTGGTCTCCATGTCATCAAGGATCTCCTGTGGGAGTTCATAGGTGGCCAATTGGTCTTGTGAATTTTCTTTGACCTTGAGCTTGTGGGTGAGCTCCAGGAGCTTGGTGATTTGTGCACTTGTGACACTATGGCGGAAAAAACGGTAGCTAACTACCGTTTTGGTAGCATTACTACTGTTTTTTCCCACCAAAAAAAACGGTAGTAAAGACTCTGTATAAGGCGATTTCGGTAGCTGTTACCGTTTTTTTAGTGCGAAAAAAAAGGGTAGTTATGAGGCAGGAATAGGCACAGCTACCGTTTTTTTATCCAACCAAAATCGTTTCTTTATATACTATAGCCTCTCTTTTATATTACTTTATATACTAGCACCCATTCTTTTTTTACTGCCATTTATTTGAAATAATGGTTTATTTTTTATTATAATTTCTATTTATTTCAAATAATATTAAAATATATATAATAATAATATAGAAACACCAAAAGCAAATACTATTTAATATTATAAAACGTATATGGTACAAACCTTTTACTCAATCTATACACGATGCCAACAACATGTTGTTATGACTTGGATGGCCTTTGGTCTTCACCGATTGCTATAAAAATATTGTGGTCAGAGAATGAAGCAATCAAATAAACCGAGCTTATTATTTTGGATAGCATACCAGTATACGTTGTGCTTGTCAATCGGCGTGCCAAGCATCTTGTTATGGATCACTGTCATGACTTGGATAGCACCTTTGGTCTTCATCGATTGCTATAAAAATATTGTGGTCAGAGAATAAAGCAATCAAATAAACCGAATATATTGTTTTGGGTAGCATACCAGTATATATTGTGCTTGTTAATCAGCGTGCCGAGCATCTTGTTGTGAATCACTGTCATGACTTGGAAGGCCTTTGGTCTTCATCAATTGCTATAAAGATATCGTGGTCAGAGAATGAAGCAATCAAATAAACCGAGCATATTGTTTTGGATAGCATACCAGTATATATTGTGTGTTGTGGGTAGAAATAAACTTGGAAAGATATGAAAGAATTCGTGAGAACTTGTGTAGGGTGTTTATTCCAAAGAAAAAGGTTGTGTTTCTACACAGAACTAACTACTGATATTTATATGTTTTCTGATTTATAATTCAGTATATGCTTTGGTAATATTTATCACGATGAGTCATCTTCCAGGAGTATTGTCTTTCTGGAAAGATCCAGAGAGACCTATTGATATGATACTTCTCCAGTCAGATCAGCCAGAGAGCTTTGGTAAAGAAGAGCATTTATGCTATTGGTAATATTTTAATATTCCGACCCAGATACTCGGGTAATGTTTTTAGAATTATTAATTCATTGTAGTTGTAGTCTCTCAATCAAGTATTCATATAATCAACGAAATATGTAGATGGAATATGATGATGCCATTAGATAAATATGTGTATATCTGTATATCCCATATTATGGTGATAACAATAATAATAATAAATAATAATCAATTATGTGTATGATGATCTGTGTATTGGATAATCTCATAAAGCCAGATCCGTTTGACTGGAATAGCTGAGGATATTATTTTATCCTTCAGTCTTACTCTCAGATTCAGCAGTGATCAATACTCATTTACAACATTGTGCTTGTTAATCGGTATACCAAGCATCTCTTGAATTAATGCCACTATATGAAACGTATAGATGTAAATACTAGATGCAGTAGAAGGAGAATAGAGAATGCGCAATATGATTAATTAAAGAGTGTAAACATATTATAATATTCTTACCATAGAAAATATATTGCTGTAAAGTCAGCTCATAAGATTTAAAACTAATTCGAATATAATGGTAATTGGCAGAATGAGTACATCATTAAGAAAACAATATGCATATTCTACAGAGATTCCCAGGTGGGGAGGTGGGGAACAACAAACTTTAGTGTAATATAGCTGTAAAAAATTTTCATCTTTTTTTAGTGTCTGAAAAATTATGAGATGAGTGTTTCATTCCTTGATTAAAGATAGCAGAGCTGAAGATGTGGTATACAAGATTCCAATCGGATGTTTATGTCATTGACAACCTTACATAAGGGAGGGTCATTTAGTTTTACTTCAAAAAAGTAGAGCAAAGAAAAGAAAAGAAATATAAACTAACCTCGGCGTAATACAGCTATAAAAAAATTTCATTTTTTTTGGTGCTTGAAAAAGGGCGAGATGTGTGTTTCATTCCTAGATTAAAAACAACAGAGCTGAAGATGTGGTATACAAGATGCCAATCGGGCATTTATTAAGGTGGCAATCTTACGTGATGGAGAGTTATTCGATTTTATTTCAAAGGAGAGGACCAAAGCAAAGATAAAACAGCTAAAGGAAAAGAGGAAAAGAAAAAGTGCGCTAAAACATATACTAAAAATATGAGAGAACCAATAAGAGCAGCCTAAAGAATATTAAAGACTTAGTCTGTTTCTCTTAGATGAAGGCTCATTGCTCATTCCTAGTGGTGTAAACCTATATCAAACAGTAGGAATATTATATTAATATTAAATTGAGAATAGATGAGCAACAAAAAAGCTCTAACTTATAGTACATCTGTCATGATTGGGGATTCAGCCTCGTCATCCATTTGAAATACCTCATCTTCCGAAAGAAAAGAACTGCTTGCTCTTTCCTGCTATAACATAATAAAAATATTGTATTAATTATAATGTATATTCAAATGTTTGTTAATTAATAAACTTGCCTGGCTGTTCTCTGCTATTTTTCTCTTACAAGTCTGGTTTGCACTCTTAAAGGTGTCTTGAAGAAGATTCTTGGCACACCACATTCTTTTGCACTTGTAAATGTGGAGTGCTATTGTCCTAGCCGTGCCTCACTGGCCACAATCATTGATGACAGGTACGTTGATTTTGTCATCATTGACCAAGAAGTGTCTTTGCTGCTGTTGCTATTATTAGTCAAATAATCTCTTACCTACCCATGGAAAAAGTAATTAGAGTATACTCCAAGCTTATCACATCAAACTTGAAGGGCGGTAGAAATGCTAGTTTGCTTGTTGAGCGCTTTGCTGTTCATAGCTTTGTCAGTTCAGCAAACAGCTCTCAGAATTATCCTAGTACAAGTCAGCCGTCCACATATAATGAAGCAAGTTTCTTAGATCTTCCAGATGGTGTAAGTGCTGCCCAGCTATGGGAGCCATTCAACTGACATGCCAGCTTGAATGATGATGACTTGGAAGGTGTCAGCAGCCCTGTTGTCAAGAATACTTTGGCAAAGTACTATGTGCGAAACAGTGGTATGGACAGTATTGAACTTGATGACCCGACGATTGTTGTTGCTTCTTGTCTTTGGAAAAATTCAACCGTACATTCTTCATGTATGTACCAAAGAATAAAAAACGAGACCAGACGTGGCAATCATCATGTGATGTTCACCTGTCCATACAGAAAGTGAGTATTGGTATTAGTCAAAATACAAAATAGAGATCACTCGCATTTTTTATATTTTTATCTAGCCGTCGCAATATAACTATTCAAAGCTGGTTTGTTGGCACCGTGGAATTTTATTTTGAGCATAAAGAGGTTGATGGCACACCGCACTTTCTGGCATTCGTTGAAGTGATGAAAGAGCATGGTACAGCAGCCCATGACTCATCTGTGCCAATCGTAATACGGCGGTCACACAGCTCAACTGGACAAACAACCCAGCCAAAATATGCTGTTAATGTGGATGACATTCAGCATCAAGTTGGGCTCATCCAGTACCCTCCGAGTAGTAATCAGTTCTTTATCATTGCATCATATTATGTGTTTAATGACAATCTGCATGTGACCAGGGGTAATCTTGCCACTTTATAAAAATTTTCTTTTTCTTTTTTCTTTCCTTATAAATATCAATACCAAATAAAATAAAATAAAATGGCTAATAATGTCAAAAACAAAAAAATTGTTTCAAAAAAACAGTAGCATAACTACCGTTTTGTTCACACAGGCGAAAAATTATTTTTCTCAAAAATGCGCAACATCTTTAACACCAAATAAAATGCTCATTTCAATAAACAAGGTTGCCTAAAAACTTACGAGCCCTTTCTATGGTACTACAACTACCTCATTGCCTGATGAAAAGACATTCCATGCGACTTTTATGAATCGGCATCGATGACATTACCTTTCAACCACAATCTGCGGAGATAAGGTGCTCAAAAATCATAAAAAACGGTAGTTATGCTACCGTTTTCGGCACAGCTACCGGTCCTTCCGCCGTAGTGTGAGTTCATTGACATTCATTTAAGGTATCCACGATGCGCAGCTTGGAAAGATGTGGAGATTAAGGGTATAAAAAAATTTTACTATTAAATAAAGCACGGCTCGGAGAGCCAATACCACATCAGAAGGAGTTGGAGAGAAGGAGGCAACAACCATTGTGTTACAAAGAACACACAATTGTTAGTGAGGGCATCAATAGGGGGAGGAGAGGAGGGCGGATTTTCTACAATTTCTTGCAGAGTGGAATGGAGGAGGGCGGAATTGGTGATGAGGGTGGAGGTATATAAGTCTAAGCACTCTGGTTCCTTGAGATGGGATAGGTTCCAGAGGCGTCAAATGGGAAGGGGAGGGGGAGGGGTGGGTTGGAGGGCATAGGTAAAGGAAAGGGAGAGGAGGCGGTGGTCAGAGCCCAAGGAGAGTTCGGTGGCAATGTGGAGGGAGGGGTTGGTGAGGTCAGTGTTGGTGATGAAGAGGTCTGTTGTATTTGGCATAATGGTATATCAGAGAAAAGTGATATATAAACCCAGATAGTTGGATTATCTAAAATCAAGACAAACTATACCATCCAGAAATCCTTATCCAAATATGAAAATATCATACCCAATCTATTGTGGGACAAAGTCCCAAAATACCTATTAACTAATAACACAGCTATTATGATAATGAATATCCAAGCTGATAAGAATTATAACAATAATTATAAATACTAAGTTAACACACTTCTTGAATCAATGACTGGATATAACTTTAATTTTTTCTCAATCACAATAAAGAGTCTCAAAGTATCCACCATCCCTTTTCTACTACCAAATATCACAAGGTCAATGATGCTGCTGATTTCAAGATCACGGCGGAAGGAAATGTAGGTGGGGGTGCATGGAGAGAGGGAGCCGTTAAGGACAGTAAGGGAGCGTTCTTCTAGCCACTCACAGAGGGCTAGGCCGTGGGAATTTGTGGCATAATCACCAGTGAGAGAACCCAGTCTGGCGTTGAGGTCACCACATATAATGGTGACATCAGTTAAAGGAATGGCTGAGAGGACGGAAAGGGCATCGGCAGTGGGCATGCTTGGTGGCAGGTATAGGCAAACCAGTCGAAGGGTGCCAATCTTGACGGCGAGGGCATAATTGTTGGGCATAGGGATTTGGGTGACAGGATAAGGGCAGGAGGGGGAGATTAACAATGAAACTCCCATCGACCCACAGTAGTTCCCAGCAACAGGGGATCCATACAAATGAATTTGGGACCATGATGTGGGTATACGCGCAGGTGATAGGAGCCATGTTTCTGTGATGAAGAGCATATGTAGGGACTGACAGTGGTTGAGCACGTCGTTAATAGCATGGGGTTGAAGACCGTTTGCATTCCATAGTCCAAATGAGATCTCACTCATTCTTCCATATGGTCACTGGAGCAAGGCTACGTTTTCTTTTGAAGGCTGATTCAGCATCACCCTCCAAAGCTGTACGAGTGGGCACATTGTTGTTACAGATCCAGCCTGCTTCAACAAAGTAATGGGCCACAGGTATGGCAACATGGGGGCACAGGAACTTAAGGGCTTGGATGCACCTATTGTGCTGGATTTCCATGGCCTTGTCAGCATGGTCGTCAATTGGCATATCCCTAAACTTAGGGTCAGCCAAGTGCTGGGGGTCCAAAGGATCAAAATCTAAGATGAGTTTGACACCAGCTTTTTCAAGCTGTGTCTTGAAGTCAGAGATGAACTGGAGGTAGACAAGGATACCAATAATGCCACGAGCAGAGAAGTTGATGTCCAGAAGATGAGCTGTGTCAAGGCCAAGGGTTCTGAGGGAACTGCGCACTTCCCTATGGGTGAGGCGGTGGGAACGTGGGATATAAATGTATTCATATCCATTGGGGCCAGAGGGGGCAGTGAAGACACGCTGGGAGGTGGCAACTCGATGAGGAGAGAGACTCTTGTGGGTGGGGGGAGGGCGGTGGACACTGGCCTTTACAGCCCAGGTGGAGGCTTCTAACCCTGGTTCCTGGGAACTGGGTGTGGGGACAGGGGCGGAGAGCGAAACAACAGGGGCTGGACCCTGGGGGAAAGAGTTTTGTTTGCCCAAAATTTTGGCAAGCTACAACTTGGTCTCAGCAAGTTCTTCTGTCAACTGGACATTTTTTGCCGCAACAGCCTCCCAGTGGACACTGGCAGCAGTGAGGGCATCAACTTTCTTGGCAAGATCAGCAAGGTATACCATGAGATCACTTGGCATTCCCTGCATGAGAGATGGGGGCAATGATGTTGACATTGGTAATCTCAATGGAAAAAAGTTGTTCGATCGTTCTGAAACTTGGTCAGTGGGTGCTATGATGGGTAAGCGTGTTGAGGATGGTGTTATGGCTGTTGGATGCAACGTCTTGGACGATGGATGCTTGGGGATGTTCAATGTTGCTATGGGTAGATAGATATTGGCAAAAAATTACTACAAAAGGAAATTTATTAAAGAAAAATATTCTATAAGCGAATGACGCGTGTGGTACTTTGTTGTGTGTAGGAGGTGGACGAGAAAAGAAAGGTACGGGTAGTAATATGGATCGAAATCCGGAATGGAGGAAGAATAGGTTCGAAAAGGAGGAAACGGGTGTAAATAAGATAGTCGCTTTGTTACCAAAGTGACTACAAGGACAGGAATAAGAAATGCTTTCACAAAAGTGAGAGCAAAAAGGGGATACAAATGAGAATAAAAAAAACGGGGGTAGTCAATCTTCCAAGAAGACTTGACTAATACAAATAAAAATATAAAGAACAACCAATCTTCCACAAAGACTTGGTAAGAAACAAAATATAACGGAAGAAATTCACAAGAAAGAATAAGGATTCAGACAACTTTGTCAGAGAAGAAACTTGTATCAGAAGTCGACCTTGTTTATTGAGTGTTTGATTTTGAGATATTTATACTAATTGTTGGATAAAATAATATACGATAAAATAATAGAAAGATGTTGTATGAAATCATAAAATAACATACGGAAGAGTTGACAGAAGATTGGATAGAATAGAATCAATAAAAATAAAAATAATAATAAAACTAAATAAATGAGAAAATTGTTGGGAGATTTGTAGACTTGACTAACGAGAGATTCTTTACCAAAATTGTTAAAGAAGTGTACAACAAAACACAACACTAAATTTTAGTGTGAGTGGAAATCGAAAGAAAGGGGAAAAGGTTTTGTTAAGGAAAAATTAGAAAAATTGAGAGACAAAAAAAAAAAAAATGTCAAAGGGAAAAAGGTGCAAAGGTCTTCGCCCGCCGTCGGCAAATGAAATAAATTGAGGACCACGTCACGGCTACCTGCACCGTCAGTGACCTTGGCTACCCAAAACGGCCCAAAAATCGGGTTGCGACTGAGGCCGACAACACCACAACACACCGTGTTACGAAGGAGTATGCCGCAATAGCTCAGCTGGGAGAGCGTTAGACTGAAGATCTAAAGGTCGTGTGTTCAATCCACACTTGTGGCACATAGCGTATGTCATGTGTTTATTTTTGTTGTTCCTGAGTCGTGTCGTTTTGGATCTGGGTTGTTCTTCCAATGCTATAGCACAGCCAATATTGGTCAAACCCACTGGGAATCGTAAAAGAGGATAGAAGATAGATACTTTTTATTCAATGAAATATTGTCCTCTTTTATATCTTTTCTAAACCCACTCAGCCATCATAAATGTCTGTTTCGGTTTCTAATCTACTTTTGTTATAACTAATGTCTTCTAGGTCTTCAGAGAGCAAAAGGGAATCAATTTGGTCGTCGTTCTCAAAAGAGAACTCTGTGTAATTGTCATCCTGATTTGCTGACATTAATTCAGGCACAACAGTGTTGTTCCTGATCTGGGATGGTCTTCCTTTTACTATAACAAAGCCAAAAGGTCAATCCCACTGGGGAAACAGGAGTATACATAAAATCAAAGAGAGGATAAAAGATACTTTTTATTGTTATGACTTTGGTTATCTTATATAGTTTTCTAACTAATACTGCGCATTACCCGCAGTAGTTATTATATGATATTTTCATAAAAGAAGAGACATTGTACTGCGGTTAATGCTCAGGACGATGTTACTGCGCGTAAAGAAGTACTGCGGTTAATCATCTTCAGATTTTATGGATTCATCAAAATAATGTCCGACAGTTGTTCTTCCAATTGTCGTGCCTAATTTTGGTGAAACAAGCTCTAGTGACTTGTCTTTATGTCAGAGTTGACATCGGTAACCGAAATCGGCTTTTAGTAGGTAACCAGTAATGGTTGACCTTGTTGAGTAAACACTCAGACCTTGCCGATTGGTCTTCTTGCATATGTTTTGGAAAATGTCTCAAATGTCTTAGATTGCGAATATCTTGTCAGTATATCCTACTGGACAATCATCATCTAAGACATATTAATGTAGCTATACATTTAGCCTTAAATCCAATTATATTTTGTATAAATAGTAAAAGGATTTGTCTCAATAAAAAGTATCTATATTCTATCTAAAAAACTATTCTCTAAACTTGACAATCCCCAGTGGTATTGATTCTGCGACTTAGTTACAAGTGCCAGAAAAGAAATACCAGATTGAGACTTGACATTTACAAATGAGGCATGATTTGAAATGATTATTCATCTGTTTGTAATTACAGAAATTTGTAATCCATTTATAATAATTTTGTAAGAACATTAGACACCTCTTTGTTATAGTCAAAGATGAATAATCATTTAGAAAAATATATAAGATATCCTAATTCAAAACAATAAAAATTATCTTTTATCCTCTCTCTTATTTTGAATACTCCTGTGTATTAAAGCTTGACGAATTCAACTATGTTTACAGTGAATTGGAAGATAGCCTAGATAAGGAATGACAATGGTCTTCCTTTTACTATAACAAACACCACGGCGAGAGGAGTGGGAACAGCTACCAAAATGGTAACATACAGTAGGTGGAAAAAGAGTTTGCATTGTTATAATTCACGGGGAAAAAATAATGGAATGGTAGAAAATAGACAATAAGAAATACTTTGAGACTGTCTATAAGCTTGTCTTTATTAAGATACAAAATGTGCCGTTCTTTATATACTCTTTCAATGTGCTGTTGCACTAACTCTTTGACTTCCTTATATATGTGGTCTTTTACCACATTAAGATATTATATATGATAAGCTTCTGAGCTCCACGTCTGTGTTACTATTATTCTGATGCATTGCTATAATTCCTTTATCGTACTTTATTAGCTCTCAGCTAATCTGCACTTATAGCTTTTGTATATGTAAAATATACACTGATAAGGCTGGATCACCACATGCATATTCTATTAAAAAATATATATTTTAATAGTACTCTTTCAATTTTTAATATTTTTGTATAAAACAAAATGTATTATATTTATTTTATATAAACCTACCACATATAAAAATATCAATGGCTGAGAATGAATATTGATTTAATAAAACCCAGACAAATTTTTGAAAAGTATGCAAACCCTTTTTCCACTTTGGATAAATTAATAGAAAATAAATTATTTCTCTGTGACTTTTGCTTATAAATTGTTCAAAGTCACATATAATAGTCAAAATGAGTCATATAATTGGAATATAAAATAAAAACATATATAAATGACTAAGTTTTTCTTTTTATTTCCATATTATTCCTTATTTCTTTTAAAATAAAAATTCTACCTCTTTCTCTCAGAAATTCTATCCAAAGTCAGCTTCAAAGTGGGGCTTCTGTCAAGAAAATCTTCAAGAACCTTTCTATATCTGCTGGGACTGTATCGAAGTACAAAAAGAAGATGAAAATTACTGAAAAAATCTCTATTAGTGGCCAAATTGCAAAAATTTCTCATGTCAGAAGGCGCCTGTTAGTAAGACAATATGTAACTGGTGAAATACAAACTGCCAAATAAGCACATATCCAATTGGGTCAAGAAGGGCTACAGCTTGACTACTCTACTGTTTGCAAGACTCTCAAGACCCTTGGTTTCAGAGCAGCAATTAAAAAGAAGAAGCCAATGATATCTGAGAAAAATTGATAAGCAAGACTTAAATGAGCTTTAGAACATCAACACTGGACTATTCATGATTGGAAACGTGTTATATGTGATAAATTAGGGGTTTTGGGAACTTATAGATACTGTGAGAGTGTTATTTATTGAAGAAAGAATATTATGGTGGTTTATATACACTACAAAAATTGAGTGGTTTCATTTATAGCAAACTACTGTATTATCTTACTGTAAGAGTTGGACAAGGCGGGACAAGGGAAAGGCAGACAAGGAAATGTGCTAGGTGCTTTTCACAAGACAAGACAAGACAAGGCAGAACAAGAGACAAGAAGACCGAAGTCAAAGAGGACAGGAAGAGTAGAAACAAACACTGGAAAAACCCCTCGATTTCACCTAGTATAAATGGTGCAGATGGGTACTAGAAACATAGAGCTTTTTTTCATCTCAGACATTATTTTTTTTAAAAATAAAAAGTATAATTTTGATGCATCCTATTGGTTCGGGCAAAGGATCAAAGAACAATAGCCTTTTTCTTGTCTATAAAATGACAGCAAATAAAAATATGTAGCACTTGTTTCCTTTTTTATCTCACAATCAAATAATATAAACTATGTCTTCTATTTCCGCACAAAACACTACTGCCTGTTACTGCAACAAATGCAGCAATAACCAGCAAGGATTCACTATTGTATCCAAGCGCACTTACCAACGCCATAGTAAGAGAGCAAGAACTGAAGAAACTGGCGAATTTGAGAGCAGTATGTATACTAGTGTTAATTTTCATTTACTGCGCAATAATAACTTGTATTTTTCAATTGAACTCAGGCACACAAAGTG
Organism: Phycomyces nitens; assembly: GCA_022702545.1. NCBI lineage: Eukaryota > Fungi > Mucoromycota > Mucoromycetes > Mucorales > Phycomycetaceae > Phycomyces > Phycomyces nitens. The sequence goes on along the minus strand of JAHRBC010000008.1, from coordinate 1,600,235 downwards.
ATATGATGGATTTGGACGTTGAGGGTAAAATATATTTATTTGAAAACCAGTGCAGAGTAATAAACTAATCTAACCCATATTTGCAGCAATGCCGATTATTGAATCCGAATCCGTGGCAGTTGACAGTCAGCCCAGCTTACCTTTTGGGGATTATGACCAAATGGTTGATGCCGATCAACTTGACAATGAGGTCAATGGCGATGGTGCCGAAATCACCAACGACTCTGACAATGACAGTGATGATGAAGCCGATGTCGAGGAGATTGAGGTCGAGGAGTTTGATAGTGAAGGTCAGTATTGAATAGCTATAATACAAAAGCAAGCAAAAATTGAGTGTTAATAATTTTCCTTTTTAAATAATAGACCCTTTTGCTACTCCTGGTATGCCCGAAAACCCAGTGCACAGAGCAATTGCCATTTTCGTTGTTCTGTTTGCATCCCGTTATGTGGTCGATAAGGGTGCTGTTGTCTTGATTGAGTTCATCAACAAACTCTTGACGATTTACGGACAGGACTTCCAATTGCCCTCAAGCCTTTCTGGTCTCCAAAGCATGACGGGTTTCACTGCCTTGACCAAGGGTGTAAAGAGATTCGTTGTGTGCCAGGATTGCCACACGGTGTATGAGGAAGCTGGGTCTGCTCCACTTCGGTGCGATTCTGCTAAGCTCGGTTCCCAATCTGTATGTGGTTGTCAATTGATGAAGCAATCGTCATCTGGTGCTTTGGTTGCCAAGAGATCGTACGTCTATCAGTCCGTCAAGCAGGCGTTGAGAGTCCTTTTCCTCCGCCCGGATTTTGAGACCAAGATTCGTCACTGGAACCAGGAGCTAAAAGTTGTAGACACCATGTGCGATATCTACGATGGTGCAATGTGGAAGGGTCTCCAGGACATGGGTGGTGTTTCGTTCGTTGCAGATCCACGTTCTTTGATGCTGACACTGAACATTGACTGGTTCCAGCCCTTTGATGGAATCAGCTATTCTTGTGGTGCCATCTATCTTGTAATCAATAATTTGCCTAGGGAGGAAAGGTTCAAGGCCGAAAATACTATTCTCGTTGGTCTGATGCCTGGACCCAAGGAGCCAAAGACAGATGAGATCAACAGTTATCTCAAGCCGTTGGTCGATGAACTGGAGCAGTTGTTTGTTGGAATAAGGATCCCGACCTACGAGTGCCCGTCTGGTGTCAATGTCCGTGCTGCATTGTTGATGGTGGCGTGCGATATCCCAGCTGCAAGGAAGACGAGTGGGTTTACGGCACACAACAGCACCAATGCATGCTACAAGTGCAATCGTCAGTTCTCTCGTTTGGAGGGGTCAAACCAGGTGGATTTCCGTGGATTTGACTATTCACAATGGTCTCTTCGGACATCAGTTGACAACAGACACCATGCAACACTTTGGAAAGATGCCCAGACGATTTCCGAAAGGCATGGACTTGAAGTTGAGAATGGTGTACGATGGTCAGAGCTTCACCGCCTCCAGTATCTTGATCTTGTCCGCGCAACTGTGGTGGACCCCATGCACAACCTCTTCCTGGGAACCGCCAAGAGAATGGTTGAAAACTGGATCTCTGGTGGTGATTTGTCCAATGACGATCTTCTTGTGATGCAGGAGATAGCAGACACCATGGAGCTGCCAAGTGATTACAGTTCACTAAAGACAAAGATTGCCAGGGGATTTCCATTCATGAAAGCAGACGAGTGGAAATCTTGGGTGCTGGTATATTCGCCTGTTGCATTGAAGCCCGTTCTCCTGCGTCAAAAGTTTAACAGTTGGATGAACTTTGTGGATGCCTGCCGCCTGATTGTCAAGCCATCTGTGTCCTTCCAGGATGTTGACAATGCCCATCACCACCTTCAGCAATTCTGCCAAGAGTGCGAGCGCCTTTACCCTCCAAGTCTTCTCACCTGCAACATGCACCTGCACCTCCATCTTCATAAGACCATCAATGATTTTGGACCGGTGTACGGCTATTGGCTCTTTGGGTTTGAGAGGTACAACGGATTGCTAAAGAACGTGAGCACGAATGGAAAGAATGGGTTTGAGGCAACCTACATGCGGAAATTTGTCCAGGACGTATTCAAGAATGATTATGTCAATGCTGTTCTACAATCTCCAAGCCAAGACATCTTCACTCCTCTCTTTTCAAACCTCCTCTCTGCCTCCACCTCTGCCTCTATCCCTACCCCCACACCCACACCCACACCAACACCAACACGACGCCCGTTCAGATTGCTGGATTTCATCGAAGCTTCAGAGAATTCTGAATTCCCAATCAAGGGTAACGAGCCTCTTCCCCCTCTGCGTTTCCTCTGCTTCAAAAGTCTGCCACAAAAATGAGTGATATTGACTATCCTCAATTGTTGGCTTACTATGTGGATACGTATGACATTGACACCCTCCAGCATTATCAACATGCCACTTCTTCTTCGTTGTTTGTTGACAATCAGATCGTGAAGCTGAAATCGATAAATCTCCTTGGCCAAGTTTATCGTGGACACAATAGCTCTGGAAATGGTGGATCTCGTGTACAAGCTTTGTTTGGTAGCAGCACTGGTGAGAACCAGACCGCCTATACTGGGCAGATACAGTATATTTTTGTTCATCAGTTTACGCCGCCTCTCTCTGCCTCTGTCCGTTTAAATCGTCGTGGCTATCAAAGCCAGCATGTCTTTGCCTTTGTGCGATGGAATGGTGTCTGTTATGAACGATCACGCGAAGATGAAGGTGTTGACATCTGTTTGCCCAGTTTTTCTCCTGCTACCAATGAGTGCATCTTGCCAGTGCATCGCCTTCTTTTGGAAGTTGCGACTGCCACACACACAAGCCGAAATGGTATAAAGAGGATGCTGGTCATTCCTTTGCCAAAGAAACTTTGCGTGTAATAAAAAAATAAATATCTTTTCTCTTTTATAAAGAACAAACAGAAATAGCATTGCCTTTATAAATGTCGTCAAAACGTAACGCGTGTCAAAAAAAAATAGATGGAGAGATAAAAAAAATTATTTTATTAAAGCCCATGTCTAAGAGCCCACTGAGCAAGACTGGGATTTAAATTGGTCGGGACTGCCACGTCCACAGTTCTGCCATAAACCCTTGACAGCAACTGGTGAGAGTTTGCTCCAAGTTGGAGACCAACGAATCTATCAATGACTTGGATAAATCGGTTGTACTATCAATTGCACATTAGTAATCTAAAGTCATCCAAAATATTATTTATAATCAGCTCAACAACTCACTTCATCGCTTCTCCAACTTGGGCGGACGGTCCGAATCACACGTCTTCTTCCAGTTTCGGAGACTTCGTCATCCGATTCTCCTCCGGACATTACTTCCTTGGGGAGTGCATTGGCACAATCCCGGCCCATCTCTTGGTTGATGGCAACCATGTTGCTGCCGTATGCCTTTGTTCGGCGCTTGTGGTTCTAATAATAACCTTGTTATTATTTTTTGGAATAGATTTTTAATATATCAAGGATAACTTACTTCACCAGCACGTCTGGCTCTCCGTGAACATGTGTTCGTGATCTCTTTTGCAGCAGCAGAGATCTTCTCCTGTTTGCATCTGTTGATGAAGTTTTTGTGGAGCTTATCACGAAGATCCTTGGTTCTCATCCCATCACCAGCAAACTTGCGCTCCAGGACGACAAGAAGCCTGTTCACTAACTCCTTGTTTGGAGTCACATTAAAGTGAACATCCGTGTTCCACCTGGGCTTGTTAGTGTTGGCCAAGATCTCTGCTGGAGTATTTGCATGGAAATTTGGCTCCCACAAGAACTCACGGATCTTTCTCTGATATAGTAAACAAGTTAATGAATTGATAATATAGTATAAGGTATAATACTTACATTGACCTCCACTGATGTTTTATGGCTGGGTCCGGCCAAACCAATGGCCTCCACAACCGCAACATTGCTGGGTTCACTGGTGGCAGTGGCAGGAACCTCTTCTCCAAAATTGTCAATGGCCTTAATGGCTTCACGGGTTCCAGCAATGATGACACCAAGTCTGGCATCCATCGTTACCAGTTTGGTGTTGGAGGTCACCAACTCGCCTTCTACATTGGTGACCTTATCTTCCACTCTGGTCATGTTGTCTTGAATTCCAGAGAGCATCTCGACAATTTGCTCCATGTTGGCAGGAGTGAGAGCAGGAGCAGGAGTGGGACGAGGAGCAATCGATCTTCTTTGGTTAACCATTTTCTAGAATATGGTAAAGTATATTTCGATTATAATTATTAGTTTTTGTTCAATTGAAATAAAAATAAATATAATATACATACAAAAACTGTTTTGTTGGGTGGGTGAGTAAGTGTGTGTGTGTGTGTGTGTGTGTGTGTAAAGGTAAGAGAGGTTGAATATCAAAAAGGCCGTTATATATAGGCATTTTGAATGACTATAAAGATGTTCCTCTATTGTCTTGAAGCACTGAGATGCAAATCGGCCTTGATATTGTTTTTGGGCTCAATCCATCATGCTTTCCGCAGCATGCTTCAAAGGTGAAAAAAATTTCAGACTCTCTCTTTTTTTTTTTGGTTCCCTTTATTTTTCCTTTTCCTTGCTTTTTGATATTGGCGCCTTTCTCTGGTAAGACATTTTTTATACCTCTTTATACACACAAATTAACCTCTTTTTCATAGATGTGCGCTCCCATTGCAACTCATCCTTTCCACAATGGCCATCTAGACAAATACTCACTGGCCGCATTCACTGGTACCATCATCTTGATAAAAATTATTTTCACTTTCTCTTTTAGATTGGCCAAACAACTTATATAGGGATGCCATCGGCACCAGGTAAAATTTTTCTTTCAATCATACTTGTTCCCTCTCTGACTCTATTCCATTGTAGACTGCCCTTTCTATTCATGCCATTGGCCTCCTCCATCATTCGCAATTGTAATCATAAAGGTAATATTCTTTATAAATCTCTTTTTGCTTATCCAAAATATTATTCAGATTATTTATTAATTATTATTATTATGTGTTTTATAGACTCACTTGGGCTTCCTTTACACACCATACCCCCTACTTTGATAACCCATTTGGCTCCTGGTATGTAAATTAAATATATCATCACTCTGTTCACCCATATTAATTTTTATTCCCTTTTTTATAGTAAAACCTGCCACACAGCCCATCCAGCCTTAAAATTCAAGTCCCCTTTGCGCACTCTTGCCCATCTCTTGCAATGTAAGTATCTTTTGACACACAAAAATTTTCTCTTTGTACCCCACATCATTAACACTTCTTTATCTTTTACAGAACACTCCTGCAGCCCAAAAAATTGCTGGATATTCATATTTTTGCAGGTATTTTTTATGTAGAAAAATATTCCATCCAAATAGCAGCAAGCAACCGGGTAGAAACGGCTAGGCATAGGAATAGGCGTAATAATAGACCCTAAACCTAGAAACATTCTATTCTTTCCAATAAAAATAAAAGCGTAAACCATTACCAATCCAATATAAACGGGAAATCAAATAATGGGTGATATATTACTGGTGAAGAAGAATAAAGAGGCTTTCAAGTGTTTGATTTGATTGGTCTTGGGTAGTAACCACTAGTAGATACATCGAGTTTCTACAACTCGCAACATAAAGATATGTGACGTATCTGAACATTTCAACGACCACGTTGAGACGACCAAAATAGAACCGTTCTTTTAAATACTTTTTTTCATCGTTCCAAATCAGATCTATATACCGAAAGTGCTAACAGACCTCACCTGCGGCACATTTTTACATGTTTCTACTACTGCAAACCACGACACCGAGGTACCTGTGAAGCTAGCATGCCTCCTAGTTGAAAAAATATTTAAACTAGGTGAAACCCACCCCTTTTCAGTACCATAATGCCGGATTTCTGGTACTACAAACAGCCCCTCTTTTGCAGTGAAAGATAATTGAGTATCGTTTATTATTTGAATTGCAAGAGGTATTTATATGATTAGTGGAGAATGTAAAGTAGTATAATAAATGATATAGGATTGAGGGATATTGTAAGGGATATTGATTTCACAATTAAAGATGATAATTAATTAAAGCTAGTAGGGAATGTCAAATGAGTTATGACAGCCAGGCTTTCCATGCCGGCCTTCCACCTTCTGACCACGTGGACCGGACCAAGCTCCTGGGCCCTTTGGCCGGACTGGCCGGACCAAGGCGAGATTTGGGGTTCTGGCAATCACCCCACCACAACCGTGTCAAATGTGATGTGTGATGTGTTTGTATGGTTGTGTATGGTAACTGAATGGGCAACAAATAAAATATATTAAAGAAACAATGAAAAAACCAGTAAAAGACTAATGAAACTCAACAGAAATATTCCCAAAATGACCGGGTAAAATATAACTGCTCTTCAGAGATCAAATGCTTAAACTCAAAAGAATAAAATAACCGTAAAATTGATCGTAAAACTGACTCCTGTTTATTCATTAGAAAAGAATGTCTTTTATAAACAAAGAAGATAAGTAAAAGAATAACCGAAAAATGAAATGATAAAATAATAAAATGATGCCATCAAGACCAAAGGAAAAGTTATAATAAAAATATACTGTAAAATAGTAAAGAAAAGGGTAAGACAAAGAAGTAAGAGAAATAAACTAAAGAAGTACAGAATGGTGCAATCCTGCAAGAAAGTGAGAAAGGGTTCACAAAAGAAAGAGTATAAAAAAGGAAATAATAAAGTGTGATAAAATAAAATAGAGAAAATTGAAAGGAAAGAAAAATAAAAAAACTTGGGGATTGACCATCCTACTCGGTTTGGACATTTTCTTCGGACTGGTCCGGCCTCCGACCCCTCCTAAGCCTGTTCTGGGCCCTTGGTCTGGCTTCATGGTCAAAACCGAACCTGGCCACAACACACGTATCAAAATGTGACGCGTGTTGAGTTTGTTGTGATGTGAAAACGAGTCAGAAAATATAATAAATTAAATACCACTCATTGACAATAACAATGGTGCAATAGAGATAGACAATAACGGGGGTAGAAACCGAAATTGGACAGCAAGAAACGGACAAGAGAAAGAAAAGGTGAAAATATGGATAGAGATATATAACTTCGCTCGGGACAGTTGAATATATTCTTGACAGCAATGGAAACAGGGAGGAAGAGATATAATAGGAGAGGGGAACTAGATAATTTCACTCAGGACAATTACTAAAGTTGACAGCAAGGTACTGGGAAGATACAGATTTGGACGGAAAAGGGAATTGGATGAAAAGAAAAATCAATCTTGGCACAGGTATGACTAGGAATTTCTATACAAGACAATTCACTAGTTCAGGGACGGAAATTAAGAGAGAAGTAACTGATAATGTTTATTGATTGAAATTTTGGTCTCTTATATAGACTTTGTAAAATGTTACTTAGTGATAAATGGTGAATTGATTAATAATAAAATATAGGAATTGGGTGTGTGAATGAAAAATAGAACAATATATGAGATAATGGATAAGGATAATAATGACTTTGGGGGGGGGAGGTATGAGATGATAAGACAAAATAAGATATGATAGTATGAGAAAATGGGATATATAGTGAAGGTGATAATATAAAAATGGAGGACAAATATGATAAGACAAAATGAGATATGAAAATGTGCAAAGACAATGTAAATATGAAGTATGAAGATATGGATAACAGTAATATGATAAAGTGAGCAGTGTGAAAAAAGGGACAGAGATATGAAGGGGTATGAATAAAATGAAGTGCCGATGTGTGAGAGGGTGTAAAGAGGTAGATAACATGAAGAGAAAGATAAGTGCGCACAGACAGCAACGTGGGGAGAAGGGAAGGGAAGATAGATGACAAAAATAGTGTACAATGGATAAATATGGAAATGGATAGGAGGGGTTTGAAATGAGAGCGAGGGTGACAAATATGGAAAATCAAAGAAGTGCGGAGAAAAGGGAGATATGAGAAATAAGGTGACTTGCAAATGGAGAAAGGTGACGTTGCCAAGTTGATCAGGATGCTACATCACGCTTTCTAGCAGGGAAGACCTTGGAAAAGTCACGTGAAATGGAGAGAAGTGGGCGAAGCTGGAAACCCTACAACACCCGTGTCAAAATGTGACGCGTGTGTGTTTTGGTTGTGTGTGTATGAATAACCAAAGGTCAAAGAAAATAGAAATATTCGAAACAAAAACTAACAGTTCAACTTAGCCCCAAAATACTGGCAATTATTGAATGTTCAGATAAATGAAACAAAGATTTCTTTCGAGACAGAAAATTGATCACAGAATAGATGTTGTTTATTGATTGAAAATAAGGTGTCTTTTATAGATGATCCTTTTGAATAAAAATATGAGAAAATAAAATAAGGAAAAAACCACAACATAATGAATGAGTCATTTGTTGGGAAAAACGAGAGGATAGTAAAATAATAATAAGATATTTGGATAAGAAGAAATAAGCACTACGGCGGAAGGACCGGTAGCTGTGCCAAAAACGGTAGCATAACTACCATTTTTTATGATTTTTGAGCACTTTATCTCCGCAGATTGTGGTTGAAAGGTAATGTCATCGATGCCGATTCATAAAAGTCGCATGGAATGTCTTTTCATCAGGCAATGAGGTAGTTGTAGTACCATAGAAAGGGCTCGTAAGTTTTTAGGCAACGTTATTTATTGAAATGAGCATTTTATTTGGTGTTAACGATGTTGCGCATTTTTGAGAAAAATAATTTTTTGCCTGTGTGAACAAAACGGTAGCATAACTACCGTTTTTTGAAACCAATTTTTTGTTTTTGATATTATTAGCCATTTTATTTTATTTTATATGACATTAATATTTATTAGAGCACTTTATCTCCGCAGATTGTGGTTGAAAGGTAATGTCATCGATCCCGAATCATAAAAGTTGCATGGAATGTCTTTTCATCAGGCAATGAGGTAGTTGTAGTACCATAGAAAGGGCTCGTAAGTTTTTAGGCAACCTTGTTTATTGAAATGAGCATTTTATTTGGTGTTAAAGATGTTGCGCATTTTTGAGAAAAATAATTTTTTGCCTGTGTGAACAAAACGGTAGTTATGCTACCGTTTTTTGAAACCGAATTTTTATTTTTAACATTATTAGCCATTTTATTTTATTTTATTTGGTATTGATATTTATAAGGAAAGAAAAAGAAAAAGAAAATTTTTATAAAGTGGCAAGGTTCCCCATGGTCACACGCAGATTGTCATTAAACATGTAATATGGTGCAATGATAAAGAACTGATTACTACTCGGAGGGTACTGGATGAGCCCAACTTGATGCTGAATGTCATCCACATTAACAGCATATTTTGGCTGGGTTGTTTGTCCAGTTGAGCTGTGTGACCGCCGTATTACGATTGGCACAGATGAGTCATGGGCTGCTGTACCATGCTCTTTCATCACTTCAATGAATGCCAGAAAGTGCGGTGTGCCATCAACCTCTTTATGCTCAAAATAAAATTACACGGTGCCAACAAACCAGCTTTGAATAGTTATATTGCGACGGCTAGATAAAAATATAAAAAATGCGAGTGATCTCTATTTTGTATTTTGACTAATACCAATACTCACTTTCTGTATGGACAGGTGAACATCACATGATGATTGCCACGTCTGGTCTCGTTTTTTATTCTTCGGTACATACATGAAGAATGTACGGTTGAATTTTTCCAAAGACGAGAAGCAACAACAATCGTCGGGTCATCAAGTTCAATACTGTCCATACCACTGTTTCGCACATAGTACTTTGCCAAAGTATTCTTGACAACAGGGCTGCTGACACCTTCCAAGTCATCATCATTCAAGCTGGCATGTCAGTTGAATGGCTCCCATAGCTGGGCAGCACTTACACCATCTGGAAGATCTAAGAAACTTGCTTCATTATATGTGGACGGCTGACTTGTACTAGGATAATTCTGAGAGCTGTTTGCTGAACTGACAAAGCTATGAACAGCAAAGTGCTCAACAAGCAAACTGGCATTTCTACCGCCCTTCAAGTTTGACGTGATAAGCTTGGAGTATACTCTAATTACTTTTTCCATGGGTAGGTAAGAGATTATTTGACTAATAATAGCAACAGCAGCAAAGACACTTCTTGATCAATGATGACAAAATCAACATACCTGTCATCAATGATTGTGGCCAGTGAGGCACGGCTAGGACAATAGCACTCCACATTTACAAGTGCAAAAGAATGTGGTGTGCCAAGAATCTTCTTCAAGACACCTTTAAGAGTGCAAACCAGACTTGTAAGAGAAAAATAGCAGAGAACAGCCAGGCAAGTTTATTAATTAACAAACATTTGAATATACATTATAATTAATACAATATTTTTATTATGTTATAGCAGGAAAGAGCAAGCAGTTCTTTTCTTTCGGAAGATGAGGTATTTCAAACGGATGACGAGGCTGAATCCCCAATCATGACAGATGTACTATAAGTTAGAGCTTTTTTGTTGCTCATCTATTCTCAATTTAATATTAATATAATATTTCTACTGTTTGATATAGGTTTACACCACTAGGAATGAGCAATGAGCCTTCATCTAAGAGAAACAGACTAAGTCTTTAATATTCTTTAGGCTGCTCTTATTGGTTCTCTCATATTTTTAGTATATGTTTTAGCGCACTTTTTCTTTTCCTCTTTTCCTTTAGCTGTTTTATCTTTGCTTTGGTCCTCTCCTTTGAAATAAAATCGAATAACTCTCCATCACGTAAGATTGCCACCTTAATAAATGCCCGATTGGCATCTTGCATACCACATCTTCAGCTCTGTTGTTTTTAATCTAGGAATGAAACACACATCTCGCCCTTTTTCAAGCACCAAAAAAAATGAAATTTTTTTATAGCTGTATTACGCCGAGGTTAGTTTATATTTCTTTTCTTTTCTTTGCTCTACTTTTTTGAAGTAAAACTAAATGACCCTCCCTTATGTAAGTTTGTCAATGACATAAACATCTGATTGGAATCTTGTATACCACATCTTCAGCTCTGCTATCTTTAATCAAGGAATGAAACACTCATCTCATAATTTTTCAGACACTAAAAAAAGGTGAAAATTTTTTACAGCTATATTACACTAAAGTTTGTCGTTCCCCACCTCCCCACCTGGGAATCTCTGTAGAATATGCATATTGTTTTCTTAATGATGTACTCATTCTGCTAATTACCATTATATTCGAATTAGTTTTAAATCTTATGAGCTGACTTTACAGCAATATATTTTCTATGGTAAGAATATTATAATATGTTTACACTCTTTAATTAATCATATTGCACATTCTCTATTCTCCTTCTACTGCATCTAGTATTTACATCTGTACGTTTCATATAGTGGCATTAATTCAAGAGATGCTTGGTATACCGATTAACAAGCACAATATATACTGGTATGCTATCCAAAACAATATGCTCGGTTTATTTGATTGCTTCATTCTCTGACCACGATATCTTTATAGCAATTGATGAAGACCAAAGGCCATCCAAGTCATAACAACATGTTGTTGGCATCGTGTATAGATTGAGTAAAAGGTTTGTATCATATACATTTTATAATATTAAATAGTATTTGCTTTTGGTGTTTCTATATTATTATTATATATATTTTAATATTATTTGAAATAAATCGAAATTATAATAAAAAATAAACCATTATTTCAAATAAATGGCAGTAAAAAAAGAATGGGTGCTAGTATATAAAGTAATATAAAAGAGAGGCTATAGTATATAAAGAAACAATTTTGGTTGGATAAAAAAACGGTAGCTGTGCCTATTCCTGCCTCATAACTACCCTTTTTTTCGCACTAAAAAAACGGTAACAGCTACCGAAATCGCCTTATACAGAGTCTTTACTACCGTTTTTTTTGGTGGGAAAAAATGGTAGTAATGCTACCAAAACAGTAGTTAGCTACCGTTTTTTCCGCCGTAGTGAAGAAGAAAGGAAAATAGTAAAACTAGATGTGAATAGTACGGATCTGCGAATCAGAGAAGGAGAAAAGAGAAATAAAAGAGACAAGATGTTGGTTGGCGATTTCCAACGAATGACAAAAGAGGAAATGTAAAGAAGTGGTTGTTTAAATGTGATAGATGTTGACAGAAGGTTCAGGTGAGAAGGGTAAACGCAAGTTTGTACAAAGAACGAGGTAAAAACATCATTTGCGATTTTTCGTGTACATGCATACACGAATAAGGTTTGGCGGGAAAATGCGACAGGCTTACCAACCCTCTCAACTACCCAAGGCACCAATTTCCAATGTCACGTGCTCCGTGACTTAGGCCAGGCTTTCCATGCCGGCCTTCCACCTTCCGACCACGCGGACCAGACCAAGCTCCTGGGCCCTTCAGCCGGACTGGCCGGACTGGTCGGACCAAGGCGAGATTTGGGGTTCTGGCAATCACCCCACCACAACCGTGTCAAATGTGTCAAGTGTTGTGTGAGCGGTTGTAGTGTATTGAGCCAAAATACCAATTGTAATAGCAATGCTTCCTCCAGATCTCAAAGAATATCGGCAGACTTTAGAAGTGAGGCAAGACAAAACGAAAAAGAAAACAAAGAGTAGAATTGGATGTTTATTTGACTTGAATTTGGACTTCTTTAAATACTACTTCTTAGAGCTATTGTTAGTTTCTAAGAGACAGTCATGGTAACTAGCACTGCAAAAGAAGGGCCATTTTAGTATACTGATATTTATAAAATTCTTGACTGAATGATAAAGATTTGATATAAAATTTGCCAAATTTTTTAATATTAAATTTTTAGGATTCGTTGTCTGAATGATTCCAATCAGTATACTGAAACGTCAAAGCGCAAAAAGCAAAAGGTGGGTTATTTTTTTTGTGCTTTTTTTTGTCACGAAAATTGGGGGGTTTCTTTTTTTTTCGTCCCATATTTTCTAGCCCCGAAGGATTCAGTTCTTTAAATTACTTTATATAGGTTGCTCTTTTCAATATTAAAGCAGTGTCCTCATAGGATTCAGTATGAATTCGGTATGAATTCATGGCAGATACAGGCCAAAGATGTAGTTTATAATAGTTTTTATTGGATAAAAAAGCTTTTCTAATGTTTTCTATTCGTTCTCATTTCTACTCCCTCCTAATTTTATTGCCTAATATGCTAGCCTTGCCCTTTTCTCAATTGGATGGGTATTCTTTTACTCATCCGGAGAATATATGGGTTACCCTGGTCTACTAGACCCCCCCTACCTTCCTTTGTTACTTGCTGCGGCACTGCTTACGTGGGTGTTTGTTTTCTTTTGAAAAAAAAGGGTGGCTAGATAATTTTTATAGGTGTATTTTAGCAGACTGTAAAATAATTTGAATGGAACAACAATACTTACATTGGTATTTATATCGAGAAAACTTGAATACTTTGATAAATGGTATAAAAAATTTTGGTAATATCTATGAAGAATATGTCAGGAAAATAATATAAACGTTGAGTGGTTATATACTTACTTGGTCATCAGTGTAATGGGCGCAATGGGCGCAATGGCCAACCAGATGAAGAATATTTCGATTACATCTATTAGATAAGAGATTAGTAAAGTAATATAAGGGCTGAAAGGTTGTATACTTACTTGGTAATGGGTATAGCGGACACAATTACTGACCAGATGACATGGAATCGGCACATACCAGATGACCGAAAAATTCTAATGAATGGAACGAATGTTAATAAAGCATGTCTAGTGTATAAAGGAGTGTCATCATACCATAATATACAGCAAAGTGCTCCTCTGTATTTGTTTGTAATGGGAGGCCGTGAATTACTAAGCAGAGCAATGAGCTTGTGGAAACTGAATGAGATAATAAAAAAGAACATTACCAGTATACCAGAGTTATTGACATAAACCAGCAGCCCTTGTATGGATATAGAAAAGAATATCTGGACAAATATAAAGTCATGATGAGTAAAAAAAAATTTAAAAGAGAATGATGCTTACCATGCCGAAAAGTAAAGGAAAGGAAAAGAAAAGAAAAGAACAAAGGTTGAAAGCAATAATCCAATAGAGATCAATGGCGATATTGAGTGTCCCGAACGTGACGTGGAACTAATAAGCCCACTTAATAAAACGATTTGTATTTTTGAAACAGAGCCCAAATATTACAAATGGATTAGTCAGTGCAAGCAAATTAAATGGATTAGCCAGTTGAAGCAGATTACTAAGTATACCTGACAGCATAATGTAAGCAAAGATCAAAATATTATAAAACCTCTTTAGAAAGAAGTATACTTTTTAATTACTTTTAATTACTTTCTCATGTATGTATTATTTACGGAATATTTCAAAATCTATTGGAAAATAGATATTCATAATCAACGAACCTCACACTTTAATATATTTTTCTAGTATTCAATGTCTCAATTTATATCATCAAGCTCTAAAAAGACCTACAAGTCGACTACCAAGAAGTCGATTGGTAAGACTAGTGGCACTAGACCAGCAGGAACCGTGATGCAGACGATCCTTCCTGCTCCAAGCAACAACGCTGAACAGGACGGCGCAGTGTTGTCAAACCTGTCGGCTCTTCAGACAAGACTGAATGAGTCGCATGTCCTGTTGCAGCAGGTCCATCAAGGGATGGAATCCCTCAAGAACTCGAATGGCAACAGTAGCCAAGTTTCCCCCATCAAGCTCCACCACCACAGATGTATATGAAGTATCGACTTCCATCGGTCTCGGTAGGATATCTATATATAAATATTAATTTTATATTGATGAATTACTTACCCTATGTCATATAGCGCCTCATACGATCAGAGACAAGGAATGTCTTGGTGTCTACACCATTGACAATGAATGAGGGCACTCTCTTCATCCAACCGGCCTATTGCAGACAAGGTCCGGATGTATATCCATCAACAGCCCGAAGGACAGCCTCTTGCGTCTGCAGTCATAGAGGAAAAAACAAGACGGCATATCTCGTACAAGCTAAACAGAGCTAACACCTCGCCAGAAAAGTTAGCTAAGCGAAACCAGTCTTCTCGTAGACGTACGAGAAAAACAAGAGTTAGTATAATATAATATTTGTTTTCATACTTCTAATACTTGATTTTGAAATAGGTCCTCGCCGCCTACAAGAGGCTGCATTTGGCAGACAGGGCGAACTTGGAGTCCAAGTATGGAGAGACAGTCGAGGATCTCTTAGACAAAGAGATGTTGTCTGACATTGAGTCTGATGATGAGCAACGGGAGTATACCGTTTATACTCCCAGTAACAGACATCCTTTGGTAAGATATTGTTCGGGCAAATTTGATGTGCTTCATATAATTAATTAATTTGATTATGATATAGGTCGAGGAGTACTTGGGCGAGTTGAAAGCCCAGAGGAGCAAGGAAAAGAAGATGAAGGTCATTGACTTTTCTTCTTGTCCTGTTGAAAGTAGACATATTGAATTGTCAAAAGAGCAGAAGGCGCGTGTTGCCAAGTGGATTGCAACACGGCAATAAAAATATTTGTATTTGGTTGTCTTGATATAATGGTCTTTATTGAATAAGTTGAAACAAGTTGTTGGGCTGGAAGATGATGGTGGTAGGATTGGCATTACTCGTTTTTGTATTGTTGAAGCATTAAAAAATAAAGAAAGACAAGATGGTGAGAAACAATATTATTTTTAATGGTTATTTTATTTTAGTCATAATTATTGCAAAACAAATATTTAATAGTAAAATAAAATATTTTCATCGGCTTTATAAACTTGGAATTTAAATGAAAATTTTTAGTATATTATGTAGTATAAACTTTAAAATATAGCTGATTATCGGGTATTAAATAAACAGCTACTTGGCTTATCGCATAATGAGCTGAAGAAAATAAATATTTGTTTTGATATCTGTTTTAAAGAACATGAAACTTGTATATATCAATCTAATATTTTAATCAATCTTAAAAATGTATTGATAAAATAACAGATGGTAAAGTAAAACAAGAAAAATAAGCATTACGTGGCTGATGTTTGTGGTCAAAAACGCAATTTTTTTTATTAAGTGACGACTTTTCTAGGTAATGGAATAATCAGGCGTTTTTGAGACCCTTGTTGGAGATTGTGAGTTGTCAATGCAAAGCAAGAATGCAGACGATGTACTGGAATAATACACTCAATGGTCTCCTCTAAAAACCCCTTTTCCCACAGCTCCAGACCTTGGTTGATCAACGGTTGATATCTGCCAGCATTATACATCGGAAACCATTTGATGAAAGCAAAAGTAGAAACTCTTTCGATTCCACCAATCTTGATAACATGAGTAAATAAATACTCAATCTGGCTGGGAAATGCAACGAATTCACTTGTCGAATTGTCCAGAAACAAGACTTGTACAAAAGAACCGCGCTTTTTCTTTTCACCACTCCAATACTCTTGTCCTAGCAACGAAATCTTCTTCATCTTGCGAATCCGGTCATTGATATAGACATGCCCTTCAAGTGGGATGCTATCCGTGGCACAGAAGGAAATCCCAGTGTCTTGGTAAGCCTTGTTATAGAATTCGACCAAGTACTTATAATGATTGCCAGTCATTATAGATAAAGGCGACAATTTCAATGGCAACGAGGTCAATGGCAGGGCTTCACTTCCAGTGACATTAAACCATGGATTGGTGGCAGCTTGGAGGAACATGTTGAGATTGAATTGCATATATGGAGGGTGGCCGTACTCAGAGTTCACCAAGGATCTTACAGGCGTCGGTGCTATTTGAGCAACTTCTTGGAGAAATTCTACCATGGGTGGTGAAAGTTTGGCAGAATAGAACTGAAGAAAGTTGCTGATGAATCCCTTTTCCAAGAAGACCTTCATGAAAGTGACCTCGAATCCATTGCGGCGATTTGTCTTGATATTCTTGAGCTTGCCATTGTATCGTTCAAAGCTATACAACCAGAATGCATAGACAGGGCCAAAGTCAAGCATGGACTCACGTAAGTGCATATGCAGATGCATGTTTGGTGTGATGCTGACAGTTCCATACAAAATCTCGCACTTTTCACCAAAATTGCCAAGGAGCTGGTGTGCCTCGTCTATACTCTGAGTCGTGACAGATGGTCCTGTCAATAGACGGCATGCATCAACGAATACTAGCCAGTTATTGTAGTCTGTTTCTGGCAAAGCATTCTCCAGGACAACCAGCGAATACACAAGACACCACGATCGCCACTCGTCTGCCTTCATATATGGGAACCCAGAAGCAATTTTGTTGGACAATACAGCATATCCAGGAGGAACAAGAATGGAATCTGCCAGATGTTGCATGCGGGCAAGAGTGGTGCTGGGAAAATAACCGAGGTCTCTCCAAATGCTGATCATCCGTTTGGCTGTACCAAGAAACAAGTTGTGCATAGGATCTACGATCGTACACCAGACAGGATCAAAGTAGTGTAGGCGATGCAATTCAGAATATCGGGTACCATTGTTTTTCTCCAACTCTGCCCGTTCGACGTCTGATTCTGCATTGAACCACATTTCGGCATGCACAGCATTGGCTGCCTTTTCTCTTGGTGTCCAATTCTCAACGTCAAACCCAGAGTAATCGATCTTGCTCGATCCATCGATCACCGAAAACTGACGTGCACACTTGTGACAAGTGTTGGTGCTTGCATGCCCTGTAAATCCCGCGGTTTTTCTTGCAGCTGGTATATCGCAGGCAACACACATGAGAGCAGCACGAACACGAACACCACCAGGGAACATGGCCGTCTTGATTGTCATTCCAGTGTAAAAGTCAACCAACTCGTCAACAAGAGGCTCAAGAAAGTTGTTCATCTGATCGGTCTTTGCTTCCTTTGGCCCTGGCATGACGCCAACAAGAATGATGTTTTCTGGCTTCATCCTTTCCTCTCTGGGCAAGTTATTAATCGACAGATATAAAGCACCACTGGCATGAGTGCGCCCATCGAATGGCTGAAACCAATCCACGTTCAATGTCAACATGAGGGAATAGTCATCGTCAACAAATGGCATATCATTATCATCGAGCAACTCATTCCACATTGCACCATCATATATGTCAAGGAAGGTGTTCTCCACGGTCTCTCTTGATCTCCATTGGAACAGCTTGTCCTCAAATCCAGGCTTACAGAGATACTGTGTCAAAGTATTCTTGAGTGAGCTGTATGGGAATACCATGAACGGGATTGGATCTCTGGCAGATGGATCGGTGAAAATTGGATTGTTGCAAATTTGGGTATGCGTGCTGGAGTATTTCTTGAAAGTGCATGTTGGCTGATGATTGTCTGGCAAGTAGATTGCAAAGCACTTGTTGCAAACGGTGTACTTTACAATGCCTTTGGTCATTACGTCAAATCCGGTCATTGCTTTCAAGGCATTGACAGTAAGTGGCAGGTCAGCATCCTTCTCAAAGGCAACAAGAAGATGGTGAAAGAATTTGAGCATGGCCAATCCTCCCGTTTGAACCAAGTAGAATGCTTGGAAGATAACGCCAAAGATAGCCATGAACTGGCTGGTTTGGGACATGTTATGAATCTTCAAGGATCCAACTACAAAGGAAAGTATATGATAAATAACTTGTATACAATTAAATATGTTTGTATTTTATGTATACATACTTGAAGCCATCATTTGTTCAAAACCATTGCCGCCATCAATCTCAGTCTCATCTTCATCGTTAGATTCATCATTTGAATCGGAATCCTCATTGTCAGCTGCAATGAGTGATGACTCAACATCTGATTCCTCCTCAACGTCAAAAACATCGTCTTCTCTCAAGAAAGGTATCTGTTGTCCAGTAGTTTCGACTGACATGATAGAAAAGCTGTCTTCATCTATAATAAAATAAAAGTTAGTACCTGTAATTGATAACCAAAATATATCGCACTTACAATCAATAAACTCATTAGAAATATCAGGCATTATGATATCTGACTCTTCTTCAACTGTGCTTCTGACATTGGCTGTAATAATTAACAACAAACATTATTAGATTATGAATAACGATATACAATTTCACTTACAATCATCTCTATCCTTGGGACCAATGCTTGACACATTATCAGAATTCTTATGGCGCATGAATGTCTGTGCATTCTGCAATATTCCATTGGCTGTATATTTGGTACAGGCCGAACATTTGCACAGGAGGTTGTATGTTTCGTTTTTAATGTTATTCATAATAAAGATTATATGAGCAAGAGGTATTATATTTGGCTCTTTTTTATATGAATCGTATTTCAGAGCGAGATGATATATATTATTAATCCTATTATCAAACACACCATTTATTCATCATCGTCTTTTGATATCTGGGCTTTGAATCAATCTCCCTTAATATTTATAAGCATTACAAACCCAATCTCTTACATTCAAAAAAATTGGTGGATTACTAATGGTGCCGAAATTATTAATTATCCTTGAATATTATTTTTTTATTTTAAAATATTGGTCATTATTATTACGTACACATTGATTCATCTTAAATATATTGAATGTTTTGTCTATACAATCAATAAAAAAGCAATAATCGTAAAAATCGATATAGTTTATAAAAATGAAAAAAAAATAATGCCAATTTAATTTATTTATTTTGCAAAGTCAATTAAAATGTGTGCTATTTTGCGTCAAATATGCGATTTAGAGCTCATATATGAAATAAAATGCGAAATTAGGTCTCATCATTAAAAAATTGTCAAAATGATGGAGTTAGAATTCATTTTTAAAAATTCGTAATAATTCAAAATCTCTAATTCTGGCTAATACAACCCTTCTTTTGCAGTGTAGGGGTGGTTAGTCATTGCAGCTGGGCGTTGCTTAGCAAGATGGATTGACATGAGGAGAGATCTTGAAGAAAAAAGAGAGAAGATAATCAGCAACCAATTTTTTGGGATTGCGCAGTTCGAAAGAGACAAGAAAGGGAAAGGAAAAGTGACATGGTTTCTACTGGAATTGGGTTGGAAGAGATGTGATAATAGAAAATATAAATGGAAATACAAGTGTGACAAACAAGAAGGGTTACTATATATAGAAAAGGTGACTAGAAATAGACTCAAAAAGGGTGTTTTTGGTTGACGGCTGATAACTCCACTACACACGTGACAAATGTGACGCGTGATGTGTTTGTATGGTTGTGTATGGTAACCGAACGGGCGACAAATAAAATATATAAAAGAAACAATGAAAGAACCAGTAAAAGACTAACGAAACTCAACAGAAATATCCCCAAAATGACCGGGCAAAATATAACTGCTCTTCAGAGATCGAGAGCTTAAACTCAAAAGAATAAAATAACCGTAAAATTGATCGTAAAACTGACTGGTAATATTTATTCATTAGAAAAGAATGTCTTTTATAGACAAAGAAAATAACTAAAAGAATAACCGAAAAATGAAATAATAAAATAATAAAATGATGCCATCAAGGCCAAAGGAAAATATAATAAAAAAAATACTATAACATAGTAAAGAAAGGGGTAAGACAAAGAAGTAGGGGAAATAAACTAAAGAAGTACAGAATGGTGCAATCCTGCAAGAAAGTGAGAAAGGATTCACAAAGGAAATATAAAAGGAAAGAGTATAAAAAGGAAATAATAAAATGTGATAAAATAAAATAAAGAAAATTTGAAAAGAAAGAGAAATAAAGAAACTCGGGGATCGGCCATCATTACTCGGCTCGGACTTCTTCTTCGGACTGGTCCGGCCTCCGACCCCTCCTAGGCCTTTTCCGGGCCCTTGGTCCGGCTTCATGGTCGAAACCGAACCTGCCCACAACACACGTGTCAAATGTGACGCGTGTTGAGTTTGTTGTGAGTGAAAACGAGTCAGAAAAATATAGTAAATTGAATACCTCACGTTGACAATAACGAGGGTGCGACAAAGAATGAATATAACGGGGGTAGAACCGCAATTCAAAGACAGCAAGAGGACAAAAGAAGAGAAAATGAAGAAATAGACAGAGATATATGAACTTCGCTCGGGACAGTTAGATATATTCTTGACAGCAATGGAAACAGGGAGGAAGAGATATAATAGGAGAGGGGAACTAGATAATTTCACTCAGGACAATTATTAAAGTTGACAGCAAGGTACTGAGAAGATACAGATTTGGACGGAAAAGGGAATTGGATGAAAAGAAAAATCAATCTTGGCACGAAGTATGTTTAGGAATTTCTATACAAGACAATTCACTAATTCAGGGATGGAAAATAAGAGAGAGATAACTGATAATGTTTATTGATTGAAATTTTGGTCTCTTATATAGACTTCGTAAAATGTTACTTAGTGATAAATGGTGAATTGATTAATAATAAAATATAGGAATTGGGTGTGTGAATGAAAAATAGAACAGTATATGAGATAATGGATAAGGATAATAATGACTTTGGGGGGAGAGGTATGAGATGATAAGACAAAATAAGATATGATAGTATGAGAAAATGGGATATACAGTGAAGGTGATAATATAAAAATGGAGGACAAATATGATAAGACAAAATGAGATATGAAAATGTGCGAAGACAGTGTAAATATGAAGTATGAAGATATGGATAACAGTAATATGATAAAGTGAGCAGTGTGAGAGAAGGGACAGAGATATGAAGGGGTATGAATAAAATGAAGTGCCGATGTGTGAGAGGGTGTAAAGAGGTAGATAACATGAAGAGAAAGATAAGTGCGCACAGACAGCAACGTGGGGAGAAAGGAAGGGAAGATAGATGACAAAAATAGTGTACAATGGATAAATATGGAAATGGATAGGAGGGGTTTGAAATGAGAGCGAGGGTGACAAATATGGAAAATCAAAGAAGTGCGGAGAAAAGGGAGATATGAGAAATAAGGTGACTTGCAAATGGAGAAAGGTGACGTTGCCAAGTTGATCAGGATGCTACGTCACGCTTTCTAGCAGGGAAGACCTTGGAAAAGTCACGTGAAATGGAGAGAAGTGGGCGAAGCTGAAAACCCTACAACACCCGTGTCAAATGTATATGGCTTCTTGGTTTAGTGGTATAATTCTCGCTTAGGGTGCGAGAGGTCCCGGGTTCGATTCCCGGAGAAGCCCTTTTACTAAATGATTTAGTGTCATTTTGTCGTTTTGGATCTGGGTTGTTCTTCCAATGCTATAACACAGCCAATATTGGTCAAACCCACTGGGAATCGTAAATGAGGATAAAAGAGTAAAAAGAGGATAGAAGATAGATACTTTTTATTCAATGAAATATTGTCCTCTTTTATATCTTTTCTAAACCCACTCAGTCATCATAAATGTCTGTTTCGGTTTCTAATCTACTTTTGTTATAACTAATGTCTTCTAGGTCTTCAGAGAGCAAAAGGGAATCAATTCGGTCGTCGTTCTCAAAAGAGAACTCTGTGTAATTGTCATCCTGATTGGCTGACATTAATTCAGGCACGACAATTTTGCATCTCCTTATTTTTCCTCGATTGCTATCTTGTCGGACATTATTTTGATGAATCCGTAAAATCTGAAGATGATTAACCGCAGTACTTCTTTATGCGCAGTAACATCTTCCTGAGCATTAACCGCAGTGCAATGTCTCTTCTTTTATGAAAATATCATATAATAGCTACTGCGGATAATGTGCAGTATTAGTTAGAGAACTATATAAGATAACCAAAGTCATAATAATAAAAAGTATCTTTTATCCTCTCTTTGATTTTATGTATACTCCTGTTTCCCCAGTGGGATTGACCTTTTGGCTTTGTTATAGTAAAAGGAAGACCATCCCAGATCAGGAACGACAATCTGAATTTTGAGGAATAGTGGGTTTTTCAGAGGAGGCTTGGCTGAGTACCTAGTTATTTTTTCTTGATTTATTTTTTATATTTTTCTTTCTCAAATTATTTATTCAAAAATGTCCACCAACACCATTATCTATAATGTCTCAAACATTCAAAATGTTTTAATAAACTCCTCCATTGAAGGCATTAAGATGCTTCCTTTGAATACAACAATCTCAGTAAAAGCAAATGAATGGGAGCAGTGTCTTAGCCAAATGAATACACTGTGCTCAACAAAGTGGATAGTAAATAGAAAACTTACGGATCCAACCTTGGTATTTGGAGAGACAAAGCAATGCCATCGTGCTGGAAAATACCAGTCTAAGCGACAAGTCTGTCTAGCACAAAAAGATACAAAGACATGTGGTTGTCTAGCTGCTTTGAGAATCAAGCAGTTTAACAATACTTTGATTCACTACAGCGGAAGGACCGGTAGCTGTGCCAAAAATGGTAGCATAACTACCATTTTTTATGATTTTAGAGCACTTTATCTCCGCAGATTATGGTTGAAAGGTAATGTCATCGATCCCGAATCATAAAAGTTGCATGGAATGTCTTTTCATCAGGCAATGAGGTAGTTGTAGTACCATAGAAAGGGCTCGTAAGTTTTTAGACAACCTTGTTTATTGAAATGAGCATTTTATTTGGTGTTAAAGATGTTGCGCATTTTTGAGAAAAATAATTTTTCACCTGTGTGAACAAAACGGTAGTTATGCTACCGTTTTTTTGAAACAATTTTTTTGTTTTTGACATTATTAGCCATTTTATTTTATTTTATTTAGTATTGATATTTATAAGGAAAGAAAAAAGAAAAAGAAAATTTTTATAAAGTGGCAAGGTTCCCTATGGTCACACGCAGATTGTCATTAAACACATAATATGGTGCAATGATAAAGAACTGATTACTACTCGGAGGGTACTGGATGAGCCCAACTTGATGCTGAATGTCATCCACATTAACAGCATATTTTGGCTGGGTTGTTTGTCCAGTTGAGCTGTGTGACCACCGTATTACAATTGGCACAGATGAGTCATGGGCTGCTGTACCATGCTCTTTCATCACTTCAACGAATTCCAGAAAGTGTGGTGTGCCATCAACCTCTTTATGCTCAAAATAAAATTCCACGGTGCCAACAAATCAGCTTTGAATAGTTATATTGCGACGGCTAGATAAAAATATAAAAAATGTGAGTGATCTCTATTTTGTATTTTGAATAATACCAATACTCACTTTCTGTACAGACAGGTAAACATCACATGATGATTGCCATGTCTGGTCTTGTTTTTTATTCTTCAGTACATTCATGAAGCATGCACGGTTGAATTTTTCCAAAGACAAGAAGCAACAACAATCATTGGGTCATCAAGTTCAATACTGTTCATAACACTGTTTCACACATAGTACTTTGCCAAAGTATTCTTGGCAACAGGGCTGCTGACACCTTCCACGTCATCATCATTCAAGCTGGCATGTCAGTTGAATGGCTCCCATAGCTGGGGAGCACTTATACCATCTGGAAGATCTAAGAAACTTGCTTCATTATATGTCGACAGCTGACTTGTACAAGAATAATTCTGAGAGCTGTTTGCTGAACTGACAAAGTTATGAATAGCAAAGTGCTCAACAAGCAAACTGGCGTTTCTACCACCCTTCAAGTTTGACGTGATAAGCTTGGAGTATACTCTAATTACTTTTTCCATGGGTAGGTAAGAGATTATTTGACTAATAATAGCAACAGCAGCCACTACGGCGGAAAAAACGGTAGCTAACTACCGTTTTGGTAGCATTACTACCATTTTTTCCCACCAAAAAAAACGGTAGTAAAGACTCTGTATAAGGCGATTTCGGTAGCTGTTACCATTTTTTTAGTGCAAAAAAAAAGGGTAGTTATGAGGCAGGAATAGGCACAGCTACCGTTTTTTTATCCAACCAAAATTGTTTCTTTATATACTATAGCCTCTCTTTTATATTACTTTATATACTAGCACCCATTCTTTTTTTACTGCCATTTATTTGAAATAATGATTTATTTTTTATTATAATTTCGATTTATTTCAAATAATATTAAAATATATATAATAATAATATAGAAACATACCAAAAGCAAATACTATTTAATATTATAAAACGTATATGGTACAAACCTTTTACTCAATCTATACACGATGCCAACAACATGTTGTTATGACTTGGATGGCCTTTGGTCTTCATCAATTACTATAAACATATTGTGGTCAGAGAATGAAGCAATCAAATAAACCGAATATATTGTTTTGGGTAGCATACCAGTATATATTGTGCTTGTTAATCAGCGTGCTGAGCATCTTGTTGTGAATCACTGTCATGACTTGGAAGGCCTTTGGTCTTCATCAATTGCTATAAAGATATTGTGGTCAGAGAATGAAGCGATCAAATAAACCAAGCATATTGTTTTGGATAGCATACCAGTATATATTGTGCTTGTTAATTGGTATACCAAGCATCTCTTGAATTAATGCCACTATATGAAACGTACAGATGTAAATACTAGATGCAGTAGAAGGAGAATAGAGAATGCGCAATATGATTAATTAAAGAGTGTAAACATATTATAATATTCTTACCATAGAAAATATATTGCTGTAAAGTCAGCTCATAAGATTTAAAACTAATTCGAATATAATGGTAGTTGGCAGAATGAGTACATCATTAAGAAAACAATATGCATATTCTACAGAGATTCCCAGGTGGGGAGGTTGGGAACGACAAACTTTAGTGTAATATAGCTGTAAAAAATTTTCACCTTTTTTTAGTGTCTGAAAAATTATGAGATGAGTGTTTCATTCCTTGATTAAAGATAGCAGAGCTGAAGATGTGGTATACAAGATTCCAATCGGATGTTTATGTAATTGACAACCTTACATAAGGGAGGGTCATTTAGTTTTATTTCAAAAAAGTAGAACAAAGAAAAGAAAAGAAATATAAACTAACCTCGGCGTAATACAGCTATAAAAAAATTTCATTTTTTTTGGTGCTTGAAAAAGGGCGAGATGTGTGTTTCATTCCTAGATTAAAAACAACAGAGCTGAAGATGTGGTATACAAGATGCCAATCGGGCATTTATTAAGGTGGCAATCTTACGTGATGGAGAGTTATTCGATTTTATTTCAAAGGAGAGGACCAAAGCAAAGATAAAACAGCTAAAGGAAAAGAGGAAAAGAAAAAGTGCGCTAAAACATATACTAAAAATATGAGAGAACCAATAAGAGCAGGCTAAAGAATATTAAAGACTTAGTCTGTTTCTCTTAGATGAAGGCTCATTGCTCATTCCTAGTGGTGTAAACCTATATCAAACAGTAGAAATATTATATTAATATTAAATTGAGAATAGATGAGCAACAAAAAGCTCTAACTTATAGTACATCTGTCATGATTGGGGATTCAGCCTCGTCATCCGTTTGAAATACCTCATCTTCCGAAAGAAAAGAACTGCTTGCTCTTTCCTGCTATAACATAATAAAAATATTGTATTAATTATAATGTATATTCAAATGTTTGTTAATTAATAAACTTGCCTGGCTGTTCTCTGCTATTTTTCTCTTACAAGTCTGGTTTGCACTCTTAAAGGTGTCTTGAAGAAGATTCTTGGCACACCACATTCTTTTGCACTTGTAAATGTGGAGTGCTATTGTCCTAGCCGTGCCTCACTGGCCACAATCATTGATGACAGGTATGTTGATTTTGTCATCATTGATCAAGAAGTGTCTTTGCTGCTGTTGCTATTATTAGTCAAATAATCTCTTACCTACCCATGGAAAAAGTAATTAGAGTATACTCCAAGCTTATCACGTCAAACTTGAAGGGCGGTAGAAATGCCAGTTTGCTTGTTGAGCACTTTGCTGTTCATAGCTTTGTCAGTTCAGCAAACAGCTCTCAGAATTATCCTAGTACAAGTCAGCCGTCCACATATAATGAAGCAAGTTTCTTAGATCTTCCAGATGGTGTAAGTGCTGCCCAGCTATGGGAGCCATTCAACTGACATGCCAGCTTGAATGATGATGACTTGGAAGGTGTCAGCAGCCCTGTTGTCAAGAATACTTTGGCAAAGTACTATGTGCGAAACAGTGGTATGGACAGTATTGAACTTGATGACCCGACGATTGTTGTTGCTTCTCGTCTTTGGAAAAATTCAACCGTACATCCTTCATGTATGTACTGAAGAATAAAAAACGAGACCAGACGTGGCAATCATCATGTGATGTTCACCTGTCCATACAGAAAGTGAGTATTGGTATTAGTCAAAATACAAAATAGAGATCACTCGCATTTTTTATATTTTTATCTAGCCGTCGCAATATAACTATTCAAAGCTGGTTTGTTGGCACCGTGTAATTTTATTTTGAGCATAAAGAGGTTGATGGCACACCGCACTTTCTGGCATTCATTGAAGTGATGAAAGAGCATGGTACAGCAGCCCATGACTCATCTGTGCCAATCGTAATACGGCGGTCACACAGCTCAACTGGACAAACAACCCAGCCAAAATATGCTGTTAATGTGGATGACATTCAGCATCAAGTTGGGCTCATCCAGTACCCTCCGAGTAGTAATCAGTTCTTTATCATTGCACCATATTATGTGTTTAATGACAATCTGCGTGTGACCATAGGGAACCTTGCCACTTTATAAAAATTTTCTTTTTCTTTTTTCTTTCCTTATAAATATCAATACTAAATAAAATAAAATAAAATGGCTAATAATGTCAAAAACAAAAAAATTGTTTCAAAAAAACGGTAGCATAACTACCATTTTGTTCACACTGGCGAAAAATTATTTTTCTCAAAAATGCGCAACATCTTTAACACCAAATAAAATGCTCATTTCAATAAATAACGTTGCCTAAAAACTTACGAGCCCTTTCTATGGTACTACAACTACCTTATTGCCTGATGAAAAGACATTCCATGTGACTTTTATGAATCGGCATCGATGACATTACCTTTCAACCACAATCTGCGGAGATAAAGTGCTCAAAAATCATAAAAAACGGTAGTTATGCTACCGTTTTTGGCACAGCTACCGGTTCTTCCGCCGTAGTGAGCAAAGACACTTCTTAGTCAATGATGACAAAATCAACATACCTGTCATCAATGATTGTGGCCAGTGAGGCACGGCTAGGACAATAGCACTCCACATTTACAAGTGCAAAAGAATGTGGTGTGCCAAGAATCTTCTTCAAGACACCTTTAAGAGTGCAAACCAGACTCGTAAGAGAAAAATAGCAGAGAACAGCCAGGCAAGTTTATTAATTAACAAACATTTGAATATACATTATAATTAATACAATATTTTTATTATGTTATAGCAGGAAAGAGCAAGCAGTTCTTTTCTTTCGGAAGATGAGGTATTTCAAACGGATGACGAGGCTGAATCCCTAATCATGACAGATGTACTATAAGTTAGAGCTTTTTTGTTGCTCATCTATTCTCAATTTAATATTAATATAATATTTCTACTGTTTGATATAGGTTTACACCACTAGGAATGAGCAATGAGCCTTCATCTAAGAGAAACAGACTAAGTCTTTAATATTCTTTAGCCTGCTCTTATTAGTTCTCTCATATTTTTAGTATATGTTTTAGCGCACTTTTTCTTTTCCTCTTTTCCTTTAGCTGTTTTATCTTTGCTTTGGTCCTCTCCTTTGAAATAAAATCGAATAACTCTCCATCATGTAAGATTTCCACCTTAATAAATGCCCGATTGGCATCTTGTATACCACATCTTCAGCTCTGTTGTTTTTAATCTAGCAATGAAACACACATCTTGCCCTTTTTCAAGCACCAAAAAAAATGAAATTTTTTTATAGCTGTATTACGCTGAGGTTAGTTTATATTTCTTTTCTTTTCTTTGCTCTACTTTTTTGAAGTAAAACTAAATAACCCTCCCTTATGTAAGGTTGTCAATGACATAAACATATGATTGGAATCTTGTATACCACATCTTCAGCTCTGCTATCTTTAATCAAGGAATGAAACACTCATCTCATAATTTTTCAGACACTAAAAGAAGGTGAAAATTTTTTACAGCTATATTACACTAAAGTTTGTTGTTCCCCACCTCCCCACCTGGGAATCTCTGTAGAATATGCATATTGTTTTCTTAATGATGTACTCATTCTGCCAACTACCATTATATTTGAATTAGTTTTAAATTTTATGAGCTGACTTTACAGCAATATATTTTCTATGGTAAGAATATTATAATATGTTTACACTCTTTAATTAATCATATTGCGCATTCTCTATTCTCCTTCTACTGCATCTAGTATTTACATCTGTACGTTTCATATAGTGGCATTAATTCAAGAGATGCTTGGTATACCGATTAACAAGCACAATATATATTGGTATGCTATCTAAAACAATATGCTCGGTTTATTTGATCGCTTCATTCTCTGACCACAATATCTTTATAGCAATTGATGAAGACCAAAGGCCTTCCAAGTCATGACAGTGATTCACAACAAGATGCTCGGCATGCTGATTAACAAGCACAATATATACTGGTATGCTACCCAAAACAATATATTTGGTTTATTTGATTCCTTCATTCTCTGACCACAATATTTTTATAGCAATTGATGAAGACCAAAGGTGCTATCCAAGTCATGACAGTGATCCATAACAAGATGCTTGGCACGCCGATTGACAAGCACAACATATACTGATATGCTATCCAAAATAATAAGCTCGGTTTATTTGATTGCTTCATTCTCTGACCACAATATTTTTATAGCAATTGGTGAAGACCAAAGGCCATCCAAGTCATAACAATATGTTGTTGGCATCGTGTATAGATTGAGTAAAAGGTTTGTACCATATACGTTTTATAATATTAAATAGTATTTGCTTTTGGTATGTTTCTATATTATTATTATATATATTTTAATATTATTTGAAATAAATAGAAATTATAATAAAAAATAAACCATTATTTCAAATAAATGGCAGTAAAAAAAGAATGGGTGCTAGTATATAAAGTAATATAAAAGAGAGGCTATAGTATATAAAGAAACGATTTTGGTTGGATAAAAAAAACGGTAGCTGTGCCTATTCCTGCCTCATAACTACCCTTTTTTTTTGCACTAAAAAAATGGTAACAGCTACCGAAATCGCCTTATACAGAGTCTTTACTACCATTTTTTCCGCCGTAGTGCAAGACGCATTGGTTATCTCTTTATGAGAGGCGATGAGAATATGTCTTGGTTTTACAAAAAGGGGAACCAATTGGTATAACATTGAAGACATATGTTAAAAGCATTACCAATTGGGCACCTGATTATCTGGGTTATTATGTCGTGCCTGAATGAATGTCAGCTAATCAGGATGACAATTATACAGAGTTCTCTTTTGAGAATGATGACCGAATTGATTCCCTTTTGCTCTCTGAAGACCTAGAAGACATTATTTATAACAAAAGTAGATTAGAAACTGAAACAGACATTTATGATAGCTGAGTAGGTTTAGAAAAGATATAAAAGAGGACAATATTTCATTGAATAAAAAGTATCGATCTTTCTATCCTCTTTTTACTCTTTTATCCTCGTTTATGATTCCCAGTAGGTTTGACCAATATTGGCTGTGTTATAGCATTTGTCGTTCCTGATCTGGGATGGTCTTCTTTTTACTATAACAAAGCCAAAAGGTCAATCCCACTGGAGAAACAGGAGTATACGTAAAATCAAAGAGAGGATAAAAGATACTTTTTATTATTATGACTTTGGTTATCTTATATAGTTCTCTAACTAATACTGCACATTATCCGCAGTAGTTATTATATGATATTTTCATAAAAGAAGAGACATTGCACTGCGGTTAATGCTCAGGAAGATGTTACTGCGCATAAAGAAGTACTACGGTTAATCATCTTCAGATTTTACGGATTCATCAAAATAATGTCCAACACATTGGAAGAACAACCCAGATCCAAAACGACAATTATTTGCTATGTCAACTCTGACACAATTACAGCACTGTCGTTCCTGATCTGGGATGGTCTTCCTTTTACTATAACAAAGCCAAAAGGTCAATCCCACTGGGGAAACAGGAGTATACGTAAAATCAAAGAGAGGATAAAAGATACTTTTTATTATTATGACTTTGGTTATCTTATATAGTTCTCTAACTAATACTGCGCATTATCCGCAGTAGTTATTATATGATATTTTCATAAAAGAAGAGACATTGTACTGCGGTTAATGCTCAGGAAGATGTTACTGCGCATAAAGAAGTACTGCGGTTAATCATCTTCAGATTTTACGGATTCATCAAAATAATGTCCGACATCACCCTCCCGAAACTGTTGATAGTCCTCGATCAACCACAGAGGAATCCACAAGGGAAAACGGCAAGGCAGAAGAGGCATCCAAGACAAGGTCACGGCGCATCTGGGCACGGGCAGGGGTTGGGTGATACCAGGTATTGTGAAAATCATCGGATTTGGCAATCTTGAGGCGATTGGCATGGACCCAGGAGGTATAAGGCACACCCTCCATGGTAGTGAGCTTGTATATGTTCTTTTCAAAGTTCTTGTCAACGACAATGTACGGTCCCATCCAGTTGTACTCTAAGCCAAATTTGTTCTCATGTCGTAGCAACAAATGCTCACCAATTGCAAACTGATGCAGTTTCATAATGGAGTCCCATCGTTCCTTGTCTTGTTGACTATTGGCGGCTACTCGAGCATCAGCATCTATGCGAGCTTGTTGGAGATTACGAAGAAAAGGAATGGCACCATCAGAAACAAGAGCAGGATCATTGGGAATCGATGTATCCATGAATGGGCGCAAGGGATCACCGGGAATACGGGGTTTGCGACCATATGTCAAGAAAAACGGGCTAAACCCAGTCGTGCGGTGCTTTCTGATTCGGCAAGCCCAAAGTGAAGTCTCCAGATATTCGTCCCAACGATGTATAGCTCCATGGACATATTTGCGCAACATTTGTTTGAGGATACCATTTAATCGTTCACATTTCCCATTGGTCCGGGGGTGAAAGGCAGAAGTCAACTTGTGGTGCAGCTTGATCTTTTGAATGTAGAATTTTAGGATATGCGACATAAAGTTGGCACCACAATCAGTGAGAATTTCGTCAGGGCAGCCAAAACGCATAACGATTTCTTCGTACAGGAAGTTGGCGATGGCTTCACCAGTGGCAGCAGGGACAGCATGGGCAATGGGCCAGTTAGTGGCATAATCAACTGCAACAAGAATCCAACGGTTTCCATTTACGGTAGTGGGTAGTTCTCCAATGAAATCGAGATGCCAGCGTGAGAATGGGGGAGGAATATCCAGTGGCTCCATCGGTGCATGGTGGATGTTACGTTCCGCGTTGGAAGCCAATTGGCATTGAGGGCACTTTTCCAGCCATTCTTTAATCTGACTTCGCATGCCTGGCCACCACCAACGTTTCTTCATGAGATCGTATACCGTGGTTTCACCAGCATGTCCAAAACCATTGTGGAAGTTGTTTACCAGATCGGCACGCTTTGTGAACAGTGCAAATCGAATCTCTTGAACGGTGTCACCAATCTTAACCAGTCTGAACACCTTCTGTTCCCGGACTACGAACTTATTGCGTTGTCGATTTAGTAACTCTTTGATATCTTCTGGCCATTCATCTTCGGTACGAGCATAGAATTTCGGCCAATCGGAAGTCTGTGTGTCTGGCATAGTATACAAGTATTCGGGTTCCATGGAGTCAATCGCAGAGGCATCAAATTCGGGACCGTCCATTCGGGAGAGTACATCGGGAACACCGTTATCCTTGCCTGGCTTGTATTGGATGATAGGGTCGTATAGTTCAAATTCAGCAATCCATCTTACTAGGCGAGGAGTTGGCTTCACTTGGCTGCGGAAGTACTTGAGTGGGAGGTGGTCTGTGTATACCGTGAACGGCTTTCCTTCGATCATACACCGCCATGTACGCAAGGCGTGTAAGATACCCAGTAGCTCGCGTTCTTGGGCCGGATACGATCTTTCAGCGGTAGATAACTTCTTCGATTCAAACGCCAATAGTTTCCAAATTCCTTCCTCATCTTCTTGCATTAGAACAGCACCAACACCGAAATCCGAGGCGTCAGTTTCAATACGGAACAGTTTGTCCATATCAGGGGCTAGGAGTACCAGTGCTGTACTAAGTTTTTCCTTGAGGATGTCAAAACTTGCCTGACATGTGTCCGTCCATACAATAGGGCGTCTCTTCGGCCCTGTGCCTTTGGTGAGATCCGTTAATGGGGCAGCAATTCCAGCAAAACCAGGAATAAAGCGTCGGTAGTGTTGTGCGAGGCCAATAAATTGCCGGACTTCTTGTACATTGGAGGGGGCTATCCATTCTTGTATGGTCTTGACCTTGTCCGGTGAGGGAAGTATGCCTTGTGCTGACACGTTGAAACCAAGGAAAGTTAGCTCCTTCTTGTTGAATTCACATTTCTTGAGGTTGGCAATCAACTTGGCTTCACGGAGGCGGTTCAACACATGGCATACATGTTTAGCATGTTCTTCGGGGGTCTTGCTGAATATGAGGATGTCGTCCAAATATACCAAAGCAAACTGGTCTAAGCAATCTCCAAGAACCTTATTCATGAGGTGTTGGAAAGTTGGCGGGGCATTTGTCAGACCAAAAGGCAGGACCAGGAACTCGTATTGACCATATCGGGTGTTGAATGCGGTTTTCGGCACATCAGAGTCTTGGATACGTACTTGGTGGTAACCACTCTTCAAATCCAGACTTGTGAAATGGTTTGACCCGCGGAGCCGTTCCAAACACTCGTCAATTCTTGGTAAGGGGTGGTTGTTACGGACAGTAACCTTGTTCAAGGCACGGTAGTCAACACACATTCTCATTTCGCCATTCTTCTTTTTCACAAACAATATAGGTGCACCCCAAGGTGATGAGCTTGGACGGATGAGGCCGAGGTCTAAGAGTTCTTTCAATTGTTTCTTGAGCTCGTCGAGTTCGCGCGGGCTCATCTTGAACGGTGGTTTGTTAACAGGGTATGCATCGCCAGTGTTTATTACATGTTGAACATCACGGCTTGGCGGTAATCCGGGCAAACCATCTTGGAAAACGTCATCAAACTCTTTCACCAATGATGTCCATTGCTCGTCTTTTGTCATTTCACCTTTCTCGCTCTTGATGTGCAACAAAAAGCATTCAGCCTCCTCCCTCCGAGAGAGTTTCTGGACTTGCTTGGCAGATATGAGGTAGCCCAGGTGAGGCTTCATCGGGCGGTTACCATAAGGACGCAGGACAAATTCATAGCCATCACGCGAGAGTAACCAGCTGTCACTATGCCAATCGGGAACGGGTTTGGCATTCTGCAACCATGTGCGTCCGAGGATCAGGTCGAATTTGGTGGGGAACACGAAGGCATCAACAACATCATTATAGCCGTTAAGAGAGAGAGTTAATGTGGCTTTTCGATTAATATTAATGCTGTGTCCGCCGGCAGTTTCAACTGATCGCCCAGGGATATCCGTGACAAGTGTGGCTAAATGAGTGATTTGCGGGGATACGTAGTTTGCACTAGCACCACTATCGACGAGAACCAATATCTGTTGTCTATTGAGTGTAGCAGCATACAGAGGGAGATCGGTATCCACAGCAGAGTGAAGATCTTCAAGAAAACTTTGATCGGCGGTGAGACAAGGGTCACAGTTCTCTTCAGAAATAGTCTTGTTCTCTTCATTGGTAACAACTTTATACTGGTCACAAGTTTCTTTATTACTCAAATGTTCAATAGGCTCATTATTGATACTGGCCTGTGGGGAGGAATTTTCTTCCATTGTACACAACCGACCTCCCGTTACGGTTGTGTTTCGCGAAAATCCTGCTTCTTTCGGTGCTCCTCATCCAACTGCTTAATCACAGCCATGCGTTGTCTGCAATTCCTCTTGATATGGCCGGGCTTGCCACACCAATGGCAAGTAGCACTGGTTCGTGCTGGCTGGGGACGGGACTGGTAGTTGTTGCGGCGGCCATTGATTGCATCCAGGTCCATGGGCTCGGGTCCACTATACTGCTGGTATTGTGGTTGGTACTGTGGCTGGTATTGTTGAGGCAATGGGGCAGGCGTGTACATTTCTTGTTGACCAAGCTGGAGACCACTGGCATATGCCAAGGCAATGTTACAGGCATTGTCAACGTCGACAGGGCGGGCAGCAAGGACATTACCACGCACACTTGGGTGGAGACCTCGGACAAACTTGTCAAGAGCTTCTTCGTCGTTCATCCCAGGAAGCTCCAACTGGATGTCTTGGAAGGCATCGATGTACTCGGCCACAGTTCCTCTTTGGTATAGTCTTGCGAGGCGGTCCCTAGAGGTCTGTAACGAGTATACTGGGCGGAATTCTCCTGAAAGAGCAAGTCTAAATTCGTCCCAGGTTGTTGGATGCTTCTCCTTGAGTTCCATTCGTTGCCACCAAGTGTCGGCTCGGTCACGCAGCAGGTTCACTGCAAAATCACAGGCTCTGGTGGGGGTGAAATTGTAGTACTTGGTGTAACGTTCGACTGCGCGCAGCCAACCATCGACAACTGCGGCAGATCGTTCTCCTCTAAAACAATCTGGTTGTTTTATACGTTCTGCTCGCGAGTCTTGCTGTGCAGTTACTGCCTTCATCGCTTCAGCCACAGCTGCTGCTATGGCTTCGGCTGTGACTGTGACAGGTGGAGGGGCCATTTCTTCTGGTTTTCTGTTCTTTCCTGTTAGTGTCGCGGCAAGGTGTTGGGCAAGTTCGGACCACTTTTCTTCTCGTGCAGGAGTACTCTTGATTCTTTGTTCTTCGGGTACGTATGGTACACGCCAGTTCTTCTTATAGTCGGTTACTAGTTCGCTGGGTAACAAGTTCTGGACTCGTTCTTCAATCTCAAACTGGCTAAGTGTTTTGTTGTCAAGTGTTTCTTGGTGTCTTTCAACCGGATTCATCAAAATTTATTAGGAGGAAAAATAGCTTCAGCTACCAATTGTCGTTCCTGATCTGGGATGGTCTTCCTTTTACTATAACAAAGCCAAAAGGTCAATCCCACTGGGGAAACAGGAGTATACGTAAAATCAAAGAGAGGATAAAAGATACTTTTTATTATTATGACTTTGGTTATCTTATATAGTTCTCTAACTAATACTGCGCATTATCCGCAGTAGTTATTATATGATATTTTCATAAAAGAAGAGACATTGTACTGCGGTTAATGCTCAGGAAGATGTTACTGCGCATAAAGAAGTACTGCGGTTAATCATCTTCAGATTTTACAGATTCATCAAAATAATGTCCGACAGCACATCAGATCCAAAACAACAAAATGAAAGCAATACTCTGAAAACTCTCCGACCGGGAATTGAACCCGGGTCTCCCGCGTGACAGGCGGGGATACTCACCACTATACTATCGAAGAGCTATATATTGACACGGGTGTTGTAGGGTTTCCAGCTTCGCCCACTTCTCTCCATTTCACGTGACTTTTCCAAGGCCTTCCCTGCTAGAAAGCGTGACGTAGCATCCTGATCAACTTGGCAATGTCACCTTTCTCCATTTGCAAGTCACCTTATTTCTCGTATCTCCCTTTTCTCCGCACTTCTTTGATTTTCCATATTTGTCACCCTCGCTCTCATTTCAAACCCCTCCTATCCATTTCCATATTTATCCATTGTACACTATTTTTGTCATCTATCTTCCCTTCCCTTCTCCCCACGTTGCTGTCTGTGCGCACTTATCTTTCTCTTCATGTTATCTACCTCTTTACACCCTCTCACACATCGGCACTTCATTTTATTCATACCCCTTCATATCTCTGTCCCTTCTCTCACACTGCTCACTTTATCATATTACTGTTATCCATATCTTCATACTTCATATTTACATTGTCTTCGCACATTTTCATATCTTATTTTGTCTTATCATATTTGTCCTCCATTTTTATATTATCACCTTCACTGTATATCCCATTTTCTCATACTATCATATCTTATTTTGTCTTATCATCTCATACCTCTCCCCCCAAAGTCATTATTATCCTTATCCATTATCTCATATACTGTTCTATTTTTCATTCACACACCCAATTCCTATATTTTATTATTAATCAATTTACCATTTATCACTAAGTAACATTTTACGAAGTCTATATAAGAGACCAAAATTTCAATCAATAAACATTATCAGTTATCTCTCTCTTATTTTCCGTCCCTGAATTAGTGAATTGTCTTGTATAGAAATTCCTAAACATACTTCGTGCCAAGATTGATTTTTCTTTTCATCCAATTCCCTTTTCCGTCCAAATCTGTATCTTCCCAGTACCTTGCTGTCAACTTTAATAATTGTCCTGAGTGAAATTATCTAGTTCCCCTCTCCTATTATATCTCTTCCTCCCTGTTTCCATTGCTGTCAAGAATATATCTAACTGTCCCGAGCGAAGTTCATATATCTCTGTCTATTTCTTCATTTTCTCTTCTTTTGTCCTCTTGCTGTCTTTGAATTGCGGTTCTACCCCCGTTATATTCATTCTTTATCGCACCCTCGTTATTGTCAACGTGAGGTATTCAATTTACTATATTTTTCTGACTCGTTTTCACTCACAACAAACTCAACACGCGTCAATATTGACACGGTTGTGGTGGGGTGATCGCCAGAACCCCGAATCTTGCCTTGGTCCGACCAGTCCGGCCAGTCCGACCGAAGGGCCCAGGAGCTTGGTCCGGTCCGCATGGTCGGAAGGTGGAAGGCCGGCATGGAAAGCCTGGCCTAAGTCACGGAGCACGTGACATTGGAAATTGGTGCCTTGGGTAGTTGAGAGGGTCGGTAAGCCTGTCGCATTTTCCCGCCAAACCTTATTCATGTACGCATGTACACGAAAAATCGCAAGTGATGTTTTTACCTCGTTCTTTGTACAAACTTGCGTTTACTCTTCTCACCTCAACCTTCTGTCAACATCTATCACATTTAAACAACCACTTCCTTACATTTCCTCTTTTGTCATTCGTTGGAAATCGCCAACCAACATCTTGTCTCTTTTATTTCTCTTTTCTCCTTCTCTGATTCGCGGATCCGTACTATTCACATCTAGTTTTACTATTTTCCTTTCTTCTTATTTCTTCTTATCCAAATCTCTTATTATTCTTTTACTATCCTCTCGTTTTTCCCAACAAATGACTCATTCATTATGTTGTGGTTTTTTCCTTATTTTATTTTCTCATATTTTTATTCAAAAGGATTGTCTATAAAAGACACCTTATTTTCAATCAATAAACAACATCTATTCTGTGATCAATTTTCTGTCTTGAAAGAAATCTTTGTTTCATTTATCTGAACATTCAATAATTGCCAGTATTTTGGGGCTAAGTTGAACTGTTAGTTTTTGTTTCGAATATTTCTATTTTCTTTGACCTTTGGTTATTCATACACACACAACCAAAACACACACGCGTCAAAGTGGAGGTCGTGCCGAGGAACTTTTATTTATCCTATTTCTTTTACAACTACAACCGTGTGTGATCACCGATATGTCTGCCCCTACCGTCAACCATTCTCAAATCACCAAGTTTCTGGCGTCACCTGAATCTTTCACTGGTGGACCAGAATCCGAGCCCATTACCTGGTTGAAGCATCTCGACCGGATCCGCCGTGCCGTTGGTCTCAATGACAAAGAAGCTCTGCTCGTGGCCGCCACTCACTTCAAAGGGTCCGCAGCGCGATGGTGGTTGGTCAACGAGGCCAAGATTTGTACCTGGGCTGAGTTCAGCGAAGCATTCAAAAAGCAGTTCATGGTGAAGCACCTGGAAGACGTCTGGTGGCAAGAACTGGAGAGCATGAGACAAGGAGAGTTTCAGTCCGTGAACGATGTTGCGCTGCGCTTGCAAGAATTGTTCAGTTTTGTTGCACTGGAGAGCGAACCACAGAAAATCCGCATCTTCCTGAGGGCCGTACACAAAGACATCGCCTATGAAGTCGAGAAGCGTGGTACCCCTACCAAGTGGGAAGATCTGGTTGCCATGGCAAGAAAGTTTGAATTTATCGAGGACAAGTACGAGAGGCCAGGAGAACCCGATTTCCATCCATCTTCAAGGTATCCCTCTGTCAAGTCCGAATCCGACGGTAACTCTATCCATGGTGCTCTTTCCGAGCTGGCCAAGGAGTTCAAGGCCCTCAAGATCTATCTGGTCGACACCAAGCCCCAATTCCAACGTCGGGTCATGACTTGCTTCGGGTGTGGTGAAGAAGGACACAAGCGTCCTGATTGTCCCAAGTTGAACCAGCCAGAGTCTTTGGGAAAAGACAGTGGGCGTCAGTAAGTGGGAACCCTGACGTCCAATTCAAATCCTCCCAGGATGTGAGAGTAAACCATGGTGCGAATGGTTTGAACGAGGCGAAAGATACGATAAAAAACGAAATGATGTCTGAAGGGCGATGGAAGGGTGGTGAGAGAAATGAAGAAAAGGCTATCGAGGCTAAGGTGAACTTGGTTGAGTCGGCGCCCATGTTCACGGTTGAGAAGAGGTCAAGGACGGAGGCGTCGTTGAGTGAGACAGGCCCAGTTGCCAAGCGAAAAGGCAAAGAGAAGGAAACGAACTTCGTTCCCTGGCCAGTTCCGGACCCTAGGGGGTATCAGTTGCCACACCCTGGCCCAGCTCCTCGTCCGCTTCCCGTGCCCGCACCGGTGGTTACGCCGATGCAAGTCGATCCAGTCGTAGTCAAGGCCAAGAGAACAAGGAAACCGCCAAGAAAGCTTCCGGTACAGCTGTGCAAGAAGGCAGTCTGGGACCGCCTCAAGACCTTAGACTCCGGACTGTCCATGGCCGATTGGTTGGCGTTGGACAAGCCTGCCACCCAGGACATCAAGGACGGGTTGAGGTATATGTTTGGTAGGAAGAAGAAGGCTTCTGCCAAGGTGAACATGGTGAGGGTAGGAGAGGAGTCTACCGGTGAGAGCGATAGTGAGTCGCTGGATTATTTGGACTCGGAGTCTTATGGGTCGGATGAAGGAGAGCGTGGAACTGAATCAGAGAACGAAGGGTACGGTAGTGATGACACCGTCTATGACAACAAGTACGATTACAAGAAGTTCTCGACCAGCCAACCCCTGCGCGCCCCTATAATGATCAATGGCCACATCATTCCCGCGATCTTTGACTCCGGCGCGAGTGTCTCTGTCATCAGCAAGTCCCTGGCCGATAAACTGCAGTTGCTGCCAAATGGTGACCGTCTCCCCTTGTCAAGTTTGGATGGCGAAGCTCATGAGCCTTGTGAGATCACCGTGGATGTGCCGATCCGGGTGGCTGGGAAGTTGAGACCTGACACAATGTGTATTAAAGATAGCGAAACTCACCATGATCTCTGCTTACTAGGAATGACATGGTTTAGAACCTATGGGATACAGCTGTGGCTGAAGGATGCCATTGTCGTAATTCCTACGAAGCACGGCGCTGGATATGTGGAGTTGCAAGGTCACACTCAGGAAATGGATCGTCCTGCAGTCCCTGTCTTTTCTATCAGCGTTCAAAAGGAGATTGTGGGTGAAGGAGGAGTTGACACGAAGGGAGAGTCGTTGTTGAGCTATAGTGAAGAGGTACTCTCGGAAGGCTCTTCAGATGAGGAAGAGGAGGAAATCCCTGGAGAGATTGGGTCGTTGCTCGCCGACAATCAAGATGTCTTTGCCGAAGTCTCTGGCCTGGGCCGCGTCAATTTGTTGGAGCACGAGATCCCTACCACTAGTACTGTGCCCATCCGTTCCCGCCCTTATCGCCTCACTTGGGAAGAAGACTTGTCCTTGAAGAAGGAACTGGATCACCTGTTGGCCCTGGGCCTGATCCGTCCATCACGCGGTCTGTGGACCTCCCCGGTTTTCTTTGTTCGTAAGAGGGATGGTGCTCTGAGACTGGTAGTAGATTACCGAAAGTTAAATCAGGTGACCATCAAGGATGCCTTTCCCCTGCCCCACATCGATGATCTCCTGGACTCCTTGGGTGGTGCCGCCTATTTCTCGACCCTGGATGCGGCCAGTGGCTATTGGCAGGTCCCGGTGGCTCCAGAATCCATCGAGCGTACTGGTTTTGTGACCCGGCAAGGAACATATGAGTTCACAGTGATGCCGTTTGGTCTCACATCTGCCCCCTCAACCTTCCAGAGGACCATGAACATGATCTTGGGCGAGTACATTGGCACCTTTGCCTATGTTTTTATTGATGATATAATCATTTTCTCTACGTCCTTGGCCGAGCATGTCCACCACCTGTCCCTGGTCTTGGGGAAGTGCAAGGAGGCGAATCTTCGTCTCAAGAAGAGCAAGTGTTTCTTTGGCCGTAGCTCCGTTGAGTATCTTGGCCATGTTGTCTCCCGTAGTGGTCTGT
The DNA here is from genome assembly GCA_022702545.1 of Phycomyces nitens. Classification (NCBI taxonomy): domain Eukaryota; kingdom Fungi; phylum Mucoromycota; class Mucoromycetes; order Mucorales; family Phycomycetaceae; genus Phycomyces; species Phycomyces nitens. Next base: position 1,559,141 of record JAHRBC010000008.1, on the reverse strand, counting down.
CTCCTTGTAACCAAAACGTTGAAAAACTATTGGCGTTGTCTGTGCCCAAGTCTACCAATGATGTCCACACTTTTCTCGGTATGGCAGGGTATTATCGTCGCTTTGTCCTGGACTATGCCAAGGTGGCCCAACCTTTAACTGCCTTGCTCAAGAAGGATCAGCCGTTTGTCTGGAGTGACTACCAACAAGTAGCCTTTGAAAGATTGCGTTATGCCTTGATTACCCCGCCTATTTTGGATTTTCCAGACAAGACCAAAATCCAGATTTTGACAACGGATGCCTCTCTCAGGGGTTTGGGTGCGGTTTTGTCGCAAGCTCCGGTGGATGCCATGGATCAAGAAACCGTGATTGCGTATGGTTTGCAAGGTCTCCGTGGTCCGGAGAAGAATTACTCTGCCACCCACTTGGAAGCTTTGGCCCTAATTTGGGGAACTACACGTTTCTGCCATTATTTGGCCGGACGCAAGTTCATTTTGAGAACCGATCATGCTGCCCTGGTGTACATCGTCAAGAATCCCAAGCCTTCCCCCAAGTTGTCCCGGTGGTCTGCTGCATTGATGGAGTATGACTTTGTGATCAAGCACCAACCTGGGAAGGAAAACCCAGCAGATGCTCTGTCTCGGTTGTTGTCTGATAGTTGACAATCAATGGTTTTCTCCCTCTTGTTCTGGCCGGTTTCTATCTTGATTTCCTATTATTTTTCCCTCTGTTGTATTGATTTTATCAATCTTCTTTTCCCTACCTTGATCTTCTTTTTGAAGTTGCGACATTTGTCCAATTTTATTTTCCTACTCCAAATACTTGTACCTTTACATTTTGAACTTCCCCTATCTATGTGTGCGCCAATGGGCACTTTTGTTACAATGGTATTTTACCAACTTGATCTCAAAATTGCAAATATATTTTTATTTAAAAAGTACTTCTCGTCCCAAAACTTAATGGACATATCGACCCTCTCTCTTCTATCCACTATGGAATTTCCCCTATACCTCTCTATATTTTATTACCTCTCGCAAAACGGTGAATTCCCTTCAGGAGCCACCAATGAGATCAAAAGGAAAGTACGTAGGCAAGCGGGAAAGTACGAAGTGTTTGAGAAAAGGTTGTTTCGTAAGGATCCAACCAACCCACTTGGCCAAGAGTTACTAAATGAGGGTATTGCAATGGAAGTGGTTGTAAGAGTCCACGAAGAAGGTCATTATGGTGTCAACAACACTTGGAGGCGGCTACGAGTGCAGTATACGGGTCCACGACTATTTGAGTTGGTCCGTCAAGTGGTTCAAACCTGTCTTACTTGTCAAGTCCGAGCAAGAAGAGTCCGTGTGCGTTGTGAACCTGCTGTGCCGATCTCTACTCCCATGCATCCATTTTTCATGATCGGTTGTGACGCTGTTGGCCCGATTGCTACTTCCAAGAACGGTTTCTCGTACATTCTGGTAGCCGTCGATTATCTGACAAGATGGCCCATTGCTGCTCCTGTGGTTGACATCACTGCCAAATCCACGGCTGATTTTATGTACAATTACATTTGCGTTCAATATGGTGTACCGAACTTTATCCTCACGGATAGGGGTAGTAACTTCACGTCTGGTTTTGTCCGAGAATTCCTCAAGCAACTGAATTGCCGCCATCTGACTACCACCGCGTATCGACCTCAGACTAATGGGTTATGTGAGCGCATGAACCAGACACTAGTACAGACCTTGGCCAAAATCACCCGGGACAACGAGGCTCAGGATAGGTGGGATGAGTATATCAACTCGGCATTGATGGCAATCAGGACAATGCCCAACGATGCTACCGGTCAAAGTGCATCTATGTTGTTATATGGATTCAACATGCGTACCCCTGCTACTTGGCCTGCTCCTCGTTTGGACTTTGTGGAAGGTGAACAGACTGTGGAACTGGCCAGTCGGATCAAGGTAATACAACATTTGGTGGATGGTCTTTGTCCCTTGGCCCGCGAGAAATCCAAGGAGAAGCAGGACAAGAATAAGATCAGGTATGACCGGCAGGTTGGTATGCGAAAACGGTTTGCTGTGGGTGAGCAGGTGCTCATGAAGGACCAAGGACATCATCCCAAGTTTCATGACCGTTGGTTGGGTCCACTGACAATTACCCACGTAAACCAACATGGTACTTACCACTTGGTTGGTCCGAACTATCGTACACTGCAAAAGAAGGGCCATTTTAGTATACTGATATTTATAAAATTCTTGACTGAATGATAAAGATTTGATATAATATTTGCCAAATTTTTCAATATTAAATTTTTAGGATTCGTTGTCTGAATGATTCCAATCAGTATACTGAAACGTCAAAGCGCAAAAAGCAAAAGGTGGGTTATTTTTTTTGTGCTTTTTTTTGTCACAAAAATTGGGGGGTTTCTTTTTTTTTCGTCCCATATTTTCTAGCCCCGAAGGATTCAGTTCTTTAAATTACTTTATATAGGTTGCTCTTTTCAATATTAAAGCAGTGTCCTCATAGGATTCAGTATGAATTCGGTATGAATTCATGGCAGATACAGGCCAAAGATGTAGTTTATAATAGTTTTTATTGGATAAAAAAGTTTTCCTAATGATTTCTATTCGTTCTCATCTCTACTCACTCCTACTTTTATTGCCTAATATGCTAGCCTTGCCCTTTTCTCAATTGGATGGGTATTCTTTTACTCATCCGGAGAATATATGGGTTACCCTGGTCTACTAGACCCCCTACCTTCCTTTGTTACTTGCTGCGGCACTGCTTACGTGGGTGTTTGTTTTCTTTTGAAAAAAAAGAGGGTGGCTAGATAATTTTCATGGGTTTATTTTAGCAGACTGTAAAATAATTTGAATAAAACAACAATACTTACATTGGTATTTATATCGAGAAAACTTGAATACTTTGATAAATGATATAGAAAATTTCAGTAATCACTACGGCGGAAAGACCGGTAGCTGTGCCGAAAACGGTAGCATAACTACCGTTTTTTATGATTTTAGAGCACTTTATCTCCGCAGATTGTGGTTGAAAGGTAATGTCATCGATCCTGAATCATAAAAGTCGCATGGAATGTCTTTTCATCAGGCAATGAGGTAGTTGTAGTACCATAGAAAGGGCTCGTAAGTTTTTAGACAACGTTGTTTATTGAAATGAGGATTTTATTTGGTGTTAAAGATGTTGCGCATTTTTGAGAAAAATAATTTTTCGCCTGTGTGAACAAAACGGTAGCATAACTACCGTTTTTTTGAAACAATTTTTTGTTTTTGATATTATTAGCCATTTTATTTTATTTTATATGATATTAATATTTATTAGAGCACTTTATCTCCGCAGATTGTGGTTGAAAGGTAATGTCATCGATCCCGATTCATAAAAGTTGCATGGAATGTCTTTTCATCTGACAATGAGATAGTTGTAGTACCATAGAAAGGGCTCGTAAGTTTTTAGGCAACGTTGTTTATTGAAATGAGGATTTTATTTGGTGTTAAAGATGTTGCGCATTTTTGAGAAAAATAATTTTTGTCCTGTGTAAATGAAACGGTAACATAACTACTATTTTTTGAAACCAATTTTTTGTTTTTGACATTATTAGCCACTGTTTTATTTGGTATTAAATATTTGGGTGACAAAATAAGAGAATGATTATAGGATTGATAGGTTACCCTTGGTGATACGTAAGTTGGTATTAAAAACAAAATATGGCGCAATCACAAAAAATTGATTGCTGTTTGGTGGGTATTGAATGAGACCAACTTGATGGATGATATCATCTACGTTGATGACGGCGAAAGTTGGTGGGGGTATATGTCCATTCAGGGTATCAGTTCGTCTCTTCTTCACAATTGGGACGGAAAAGTCATGTGCCGCTGTGGTATGCTCCTTCATGACATCAACAAATGCCAAAAAATGTGTTATGCCATGGGTATCTTTATGTTGAAAATAAAACTCTACAGTGCCAACGAGCCAGCTTTGGATGGGTATATTGCGATGACTAGATGAAGATTTAAGAATGTGAGCAATCTTTACTTTGTATTTTGACTAATACCAATACTTACTTTTTATATGTACAAGTAAACATGATATGATGGTTACCGCGGCTGGTCTCGTTTTTCATTTTTCGATATATGGATGAAGAGTACACTGTAGAGTCTTTCCAAAGGCGGGAAGCAACAACAATTGATGAGTCAGCGATCTCAGTGGTATATGTGGTGGTATTTCGGGTATAATATCTGAGCAACACATTTCTCACAATGTTGCTGTTTATGTCTTCAATAGTATCATCAAGCAACTGGGTATTACGATGAAATGGTTCCCATAGCTGAGCACCACTTTCATCGTTGGGTATATTTATGAAACTTGATTCGTTGTAGGTATGAGGATGAATGATGCTGGTATGGTTATGAAGATCGATGGCTGTATGGATATATCTGTGGATCGCAAATCGTTCTACGAGTAAGCTGGCATTTCGCCCGCCTTTGGACTTTGACCTAATGAGCTTGGAATAGACGCCAATAATCCTCTCCATCGATCTGGTAGAATAACTTCTTAGAGGGCCCTGGCGTCTTATTATATGGGGTATATGGATGAGATAATGCTGGACTGGTCGGAAGACACTACGAGATAGTGTCTTTTGATGAACTTGGTATAATAGGAATGCATGCCAGTCTTTGAAATGCCTATTGAAAAAAGGTAATAATAAATGTTAAATAAAAGTAATGATTCACTTTTGTTTGACATACCTCTCCATTTCGTCGATCAGGGTATATGTGAGGGACCATTGTAATGCAAGTGCACACCCTTTTACCAAGGACAAGACGGCAATTTTTGCAGCTCTGCTTGGTAAATAGGGGACGACAACTGTGGGTATAATGTAAAGGAGGAAATCGAGCCAATCTACTGCACGAGTGCCATCTATTTTCTGGAATATATTGTCGAAGCTGCCTTGGAATGAAACGGGTATAAACTGCCTAGAGTTGGAAATGCAGTTGCCAATGGTCTCCAAGTCAGATCTGGGTATATAAAAAGGGTAATTGTCTGCTGACTGGGTATTGTCTTCTTGGGTATAGTAAAAAATTTTGTCTTTAGATTGAGCGACGGATATAAGTTCAAAGAGGTGTTTGCCGATTCCTCTTGCAATTAAATGCAGTTCATCTAATGCAAAAAATGATGAACCTGAAAATGTTGCGAGCTCGGTAAAGAGACTTGGCTGGTATATATTTTTGATCTATTATAAATAATTATTTAGTATAAAAAGAATGATTAATTGAATATTCATATACTTACAGGGTTGCTGGTATAAAAATCTTCAACAGGTCTTAGAGGAGCAGAGCTGTCGTCAAAGTATACTCCATGCCTTCTGTTATCTGCTGGTTTTCCCTTGGTCTCGCAAATACGGCAACCAAACAGACTGCTATGTGACCCAAGATGGGCCATGTCTGCAACTGCAGGGATGTCTCCAGACGCGAGCAGCAAGTGAACTTTCGATCGGCATATTTCAGCCCCATTGTGCTTTACAATGAGGCCATGAACTTCGAGGTCCTTTAGCTCATTTATGATGGGTATTAAAAATGAATCCAAATCGGATGGTTTTTAGGACCAGGCAAAATGGCGAGTTGTATGAGGTATGGGGTGGTATATCTAAGCTTTTAATTAGTATTTTGTTTGTTTAAAATATTAATTACCTTATGGATGGATCGATGTTGAAAATGATTAAATGAATGATGGTATATGAGGCTTTGCCTTTTTTCTGGTTGACAAAACCATCGGTGTAAAGGCCCAAGGCAATGTCGTCGGGACTGGAGAACATGCCTTGTCTCATTAGCTGCTGATAGTTCTCACCATCAAAGATATCACTTATCTCGCCAGCACGTGATTCTCTGTTGGCTCTATGGTGGAGGAGCTCTCTGGTCTCAGAATTGGCAAGCATTTTTGCCAGAACATCCCCAATGGAGAGGATCTTCATTGTTGCAATGGGGACTTTGACAATACTGTCATTCAGCTTGTACCGTTGTTCACCACAGGCTGCACATTCAACTTGCTCATTGCCCAAGTTGTACAGCTTACAACCATTTGGGCACACATCATAGTCATGGCCCCGGATGTCAGACCTTGACTGGAGCATGTCATCAACAACATCGCCATGTCTAATCTTGGCTCCAGGTTCTAAAAAGAAAATGAATAATACAATTCATGTCAGTGATTGTTAAGTAAAATAACAGTAAGTAATATCATTTACCCAATATAATCTCATCGTGATCCCGAATAAGTGTGTTTGCGAACCTAACAATATCTCTGTAGGCTGCCCTGGTTATCTTATGCTGAACGACCAAGTGAGAGAGATGGATGCTTAATAGCTCGGCTTTGGTAAATGTGTTTGGCCCAATTTGGCCATTGTTGTAGACATGCGCTCTACCCTCAGTGGTATCGAAAGTACAGCCACATTTGTACGAAAGGTTTTCATCAGCTTCCATAATGTCTATAGAAAAGGTATGTATATTATTGAGTAAAAACTTGGCTAACAATGGACATAATTGTATTTTTATTATTACCTGAATCGCTCATGTATTCAATGTCGTTGATATCATGTTCAACAACATCTTCCATTTCAACATCTTCGGAAATGTGTTGAACGGTGCTATTTGACACCACGATACTTCTGTGGAGCCTCTTGTGGTTTTGGAGTTGCTGGTAATTGACAGCGTCAAAACCACACTGAGTACACACATATGCTTGTGTGGGCAATCTGTCTCTCTGCTGGGTGGAGTTGGAAGAAGACATGTTGATAATAAGAGTAAATTGGTGGGTTGGGTAATGGTTTGAAGTATAAAAATACGAGAAGAATTGGATTCCAATAATCAGGTATGAAGAACACCTTTATACTCATAGAACTTTACACTAAACAGTTGTCTTGTTTTTTTCAATTCTCCTGGTAATGATAATAATGACGATTACAATAGAAATATTTCTCATTCAATGGTTAAAACAATTATTGTTTAATAATGACGATACTAGGTAAGAGATTATTTGACTAATAATAGCAATAGCAGCAAAGACATTTCTTGGTCAATGACTACAAAATCAACGTACCTGTCATCAATGAGTGTGGCTAGTGTGGCACGGCTAGGACAATGGCACTCCAGATTTTTAATGGTAAGATATCGTAGACATTCCTTATATGAAGTTTAAACGTCATTAGAATCTGATCATTTACCAAATTAGGCACAAACGTCATTTTTATTGACAGCCTTAATTTGGATAAGACAATCTATCACTGTCATGACAGGTGCCTTGGTAATCCTAGCCATGTCTTGTAAGTCATAATATTATATCATATTTTCCAAGACACCGAAATAATAATAAATTTAAGTAGATATATAAATGTGCGAGCATGACATAAGGTACAATATTTATTATCCTCTTACAAATTCATCGTCAAAATATGTCTGATATGAACACTACACTCATCAACTCGGTCAGAAAAGTTGAGCGCGATGTTGCTGAAATAAAGCAAATGCTGCGTACTCTTCAAGATCAGTTTAGCAAACAATTTGCTCCAATGATCAATGATGAAGAACTAAACACAATGCAACAGAGTATTGTGGAGCAAAGTGGTAAGATTTATTTATTTCTTAATTATATACAATCGTTTTATTAATATTTATATATATATATGCTTTTTTGCTAGCTCTTGAACGGGTAACCGAGTCTGTAAAAAGGGCTCAATTGACTGAATATCCTGACCTGCTTGGAAAACGACTGATCGATACAAGTGGGGAGTTCAAAGGGAAGGATGATACCAAGCGATACAACATGCTTCTTCAAATGCTCCATCGTCAAGACTGGGAAGCACAGTGCAAAGAGATCCCAGAAGGACAAATTTTACCCCAATTCTTCCCTATGCCAGAATATGTGGTAACAACAAAGTGCCTACAGCTCAAGTCACTGGCTCGCTCCATCAAAAGCGATCTGATTGACAAGGACTTTCCTGTAACTACCAAGACATGGAAAAGTATTCCTGGGAGCCAGCAGGAATACTACATGTTGCTACTCGAAAGACGGGCAAGACAAATTGGCCTCCACATTTACAAGTGCAAAAGAATGTGGTGTGCCAAGAATCTTCTCCGAGACACCTTTAAGAGTGCAAACCAGACTCGTAAGAGAAAAATGGCAGAGAACAGCCAGGCAAGTTTATTAATTAGCAAACATTTGAACATGCATTATAATTAATATAATATTTTTATTATGTTATAGCAGGAAAGAGCAAGCAGTTCTTTTCTTTCGGAAGATGAGGTGTTTCAAACTGATGACGAGGCTGATTCACCAATCATGACAGATGTACTGTAAGTTAGAGCTTCTTTGTTGCTCATCTATTCTCAATCTAATATTAATATAATATTTCTACTATTTGATATAGGTTTACACCACTAGGAATAAGCAATGAGCCTTCATCAAAGAGAAACAGACTAGGGCTTTAATATTCTTTAGGCTGCTCTTATTGGTTCTCTCATATTTTTAGTATATGTTTTAGCGCACTTTTTCTTTTCCTCTTTTCCTTTACCTGTTTTATCATTGCTTTGGACCTCTCCTTTGAAATAAAATCAAATAACTCTCCATCACGTAAGATTGCCACCTTAATAAATGCCCGATTGGAATTTTGTATACCACATCTTCAGCTCTGTTGTTTTTAATCTAGGAATGAAACACACATCTCGCCCGTTTTCAAACACCAAAAAAAAATGAATTTTTTTTATAGAGCTGTATTACGCCGAGGTTAGTTTATATTTCTTTTCTTTGCTTTGCTCTACTTCTTTGAAGTAAAACTAAATGACCCTCCATTATGTAAGGTTGTCAATGGGATAAACATCCGATTGGAATCTTGTATACCACATCTTTAGCTCTGCTATCTTTAATCAAGGAATGAAACACTCATCTCATATTTTTTCACGCACTAAAAAAAGGTGAAAATTTTTTATAGCTATATTACGCCAAAGTTTGTCGTTCCCCACCTCCCCACCTGGGAATCTCTGTAGAATATACATATTGTTTTCTTAATGATGTACTTATTCTGCCAACTACCATTATATTTGAATAAGTTTTAAATCTTATGAGTTGACTTTACAGCAATATCTTTTTTATGGTAAGAATATTATAATATGTGTACACTCTTTAATTAATCATATTGCGCATTCTCTATTCTCCTTCTACCGTATCTAGTATTTACATTTGTACGCTTCATATAGTGACATTAATTCAAGAGATGCTTGGCACGCCGATTAACAAGCACAATATATACTGGTATGCCATCCAAAACAATATGCTCGGTTTATTTGATTGCTTCATTCTCTGACCACAATATTCTTATAGCAATTGATGAAGACCAAAGACCATCCAAGTCACGACAGTGATCCACAACAAGATGCTCGGCACGCAGATTGACAAGCACAACATATACTGGTATGCTATCCAAAATAATAGGCTCGGTTTATTTGATTACTTCATTCTCTGACCACAATATTTTTATAGCAATTGATGAAGACCAAAGGCCATCCAAGTCATGAAAATGATCCACAACAAGATGCTCGGCACACCGATTAACAAGCACGATATATACTGGTATGCTATCCAAAATAATAGGCTCGGTTTATTTGATTGCTTCATTCTCTGACCACGATATCTTTATAGCAATTGATGAAGACCAAAGGTCTTCCAAGTCATGACAGTGATCCACAACAAGATGCTCGGCACGCTGATTAACAAGCACAATATATACTGGTATGCTACCCAAAACAATATGCTTGGTTTATTTGATTGCTTCATTCTCTGACCACAATATTTTTATAGCAATCGATGAAGACCAAAGGCTATCCAAGTCATAACAACATGTTGTTGGCATCGTGTATAGCTTGAGTAAAAGGTTTGTACCATATACGTTTTATAATATTAAATAGTATTTGCTTTTGGTATGTTTCAATATTATTATTATATATATTTTAATATTATTTGAAATAAATCAAAATTATAATAAAAAATAAATCATTATTTCAAATAAATGGCAGTAAAAAAAGAATGGGTGCTAGTGTATAAAGTAATATAAAAGAGAAGCTATAGTATATAAAGAAACGATTTTGGTTGGATAAAAAAACGGTAGCTGTGCCTATTCCTGCCTCATAACTACCCTTTTTTTTCGCACTAAAAAAACGGTAACAGCTACCGAAATCGCCTTATACAGAGTCTTTACTACCGTTTTTTTTGGTGGGAAAAAACGGTAGTAATGCTACCAAAACGGTAGTTAGCTACCGTTTTTTCCGCCGTAGTGAATATCTATTAAGAATATGTCAGGAAAATAATATAAACGTTGAGTGGTTATATACTTACTTGGTAATCAGTGTAATGGGCGCAATGGCCGACCAGATGAAGAATATTTTGATTACATCTATTACATAATAGATTAGTAAAGTGATATAAGGGCTGAAAGGTTGTATACTTACTTGGTAATGGGTATAACGGACACAATTACTGACCAGATGACATGGAATCGGCACATACCAGATGACCGAAAAAATTCTAATGAATGGAACGAATGTTAATAAAGCATGCCTAGTATATAAAAGAGTGTCATCATACCATAATATACAGCAAAGTGCTCCTCTGTATTTGTTTGTAATGGGAGGCTGTGAATTACTAAGCAGAGCAATGAGCTTGTGGAAACTGAATGAGATAATAAAAAGAACATTACCAGTATACCAGAGTTATTGACATAAACCAGCAGCCCTTGTATGGATATAGAAAAGAATATCCGGACAAATATAAGGTCATGATGAGTAAAAAAAAAATTTAAAAGAGAATGATGCTTACCATGCCGAAAAGTAAAGGAAAGGAAAAGAAAAGAAACGAACAAAGGTTGAAAGCAAAAATCCAATAGAGATCAACGGCGATATTGAGTGTCCCGAACGTGACATGGAACTAATAAGCCCACTTAATAAAACGATTTGTATTTTTGAAACAGAGCCCAAATATTACAAATGGATTAGTCAGTGCAAGCAAATTAAATGGATTAGCCAGTTGAAGCAGATTACTAAGTATACCTGACAGCATAATGTAAGCAAAGATCAAAATACTATAAAACCTCTTTAGAAAGAAGTATATTTTTTAATTACTTTTAATTACTTTCTCATGTATGTATTATTTACGGAATATTTCAAAATCTATTGGAAAATAGATATTCATAATCAACGAACCTCACACTTTAATATATTTTTCTAGTATTCAATGTCTCAATTTATATCATCAAGCTCTAAAAAGACCTACAAGTCGACTACCAAGAAGTCGATTGGTAAGACTAGTGGCACTAGACCAGCAGGAACCGTGATGCAGACGATCCTTCCTGCTCCAAGCAACAACGCTGAACAGGATGGCGCAGTGTTGTCAAACCTGTCGGCTCTTCAGACAAGACTGAATGAGTCGCATGTCCTGTTGCAGCAGGTCCATCAAGGGATGGAATCCCTCAAGAACTCGAATGGCAACAGTAGCCAAGTTTCCCCCCATCAAGCTCCACCACCACAGATGTATATGAAGTATTGACTTCCATCGGTCTCGGTAGGATATCTATATATAAATATTAATTTTATATTGATGAATTACTTACCCTATGTCATATAGTGTCTCATACGATCAGAGACAAGGAATGTCTTGGTGTCTACACCATTGACAATGAATGAGGGGGCACTCTCTTCATCCAACCGGCCTATTGCAGACAAGGTCCGGATGTACATTCACCAGCAGCCTGAAGGACAGCCTCTTGCGTCTGCAGTCATAGAGGAAAAAACAAGACGGCACATCTCGTACAAGCTAAACAGAGCTAACACCTCGCCAGAAAAGTTAGCTAAGCGAAACCAGTCTTCTCGTAGACGTACGAGAAAAACAAGAGTTAGTATAATATAATATTTGTTTTCATACTTCTAATACTTGATTTTGAAATAGATCATCGAAGCCTACAAGAGGCTGCATTTGGCAGACAAGGCAAACTTGGAGTCCAAGTATGGAGAGACCATCGAGGATCTCTTGGACAAAGAGATGTTGTCTGACATTGAGTCTGATGATGAGCAACGGGAGTATACCGTTTATACTCCCAGTAACAGACATCCTTTGGTAAGATATTGTTCGGGCAAATTTGATGTGCTTCATATAATTAATTAATTCGATTATGATATATAGGTCGAGGAGTACTTGGGCGAGTTGAAAGCCCAGAGGAGCAAGGAAAAGAAGATGAAGGTCATTGACTTTTCTTCTTGTCCTGTTGAAAGTAGACACATTGAATTGTCAAAAGAGCAGAAGGCACGTGTTGCCAAGTGGATTGCAACACGGCAATAAAAAAAATTTGTATTTGGTTGTCTTGATATAATGGTCTTTATTGAATAAGTTGAAACAAGTTGTTGGGCTGGAAGATGATGGTGGTAGGGTTGGCATTACTCGTTTTTGTATTGTTGTTGCAATAAAAAATAAAGAAAGACAAGATGGTGAGAAACAATATTATTTTTAATGGTTATTTTATTTTAGTCGTAATTATTGCAAAACAAATATTTAATAGCAAAATAAAATATTTTCATCGGCTTTATAAACTTGGAATTTAAATGAAAATTTTTAGTATATTATGTAGTATAAACTTTAAAATATAGCTGATTATCGGGTATTAAATAAACAACTACTTGGCTTATCGCATAATGAGCTGGAGAAAATAAATATTTGTTTTGAGATCTGTTTTAAAGGACGTAACTTGTATATATCAATCTAATATTTTAATCAATCTTAAAAATGTATTGATAAAAGAACAGATAGTAAAGTAAAACAAGAAAAATAAGCATTACGTGGCTGATGTTTGTGGTCAAAAACGCAATTTTTTTTATTAAGTGATGACTTTTCTAGGTAATAGAATAATTAGGCGTTTTTGAGACCCTTGTTGGAGATTGTGAGTTGTCAATGCAAAGCAAGAATGCAGACGATGTACTGGAATAATACACTCAACGGTCTCCTCTAAAAACCCCTTCTCCCATAGCTCCAGACCTTGGTTTATCAACGGTTGATATCTGCCAGCATTATACGTCGGAAACCATTTGACAAAAGCAAAAGTAGAAACTCTTTTGATTCCACCAATCTTGATAACATGAGTAAATAAATACTCAATCTGGCCGGGAAATGCAACAAATTTACTTGTCGAATTGTCCAGAAACAAGACTTGTACAAAAGAACCGCGCTTTTTCTTTTCACCACTCCAATACTCTTGTCCTAGCAACGAAATCTTCTTCATCTTGCAAATCCGGTCATTGATATAGACATGCCCTCCAAGTGGGATGCTATCCGTGGCACAGAAGGAAATGCCAGTGTCTTGGTAAGCCTTGTTATAAAATTCGACCAAGTACTTATAATGATTGCCAGTCATTATAGATAAAGGCGACAATTTCAATGGCAACGAGGTCAATGGCAGGGCTTCACTTCCAGTGACATTAAACCATAGATTGGTGGCAGCTTGGAGGAACATGTTGAGGTTGAATTGAAGATGTGGAGGGTGGCCGTACTCAGAGTTCACCAAGGATCTGACAGGCGTCGGTGCTATTTGAGCAACTTCTTGGAGAAATTCTACCATGGGTGGTGAAAGTTTGGCAGAATAGAACTGAAGAAAGTTGCTGATGAATCCCTTTTCCAAGAAGACCTTCATGAAAGTGACCTCGAATCCATTGCAGCAATTTGTCTTGATGTTCTTGAGCTTGCCATTGTATCGTTCAAAGCTATACAACCAGAATGCATAGACAGGGCCAAAGTCAAGCATGGACTCACGTAAGTGCATATGCAGATGCATGTTTGGCATGATACTGACAGTTCCATACAATATCTCGCACTTTTCGCCAAAATCACCAAGGAGCTGGTGTGCTTCGTCTATACTCTGGGTTGTGACAGATGGTCCTGTCAATAGGCGACATGCATCAACGAATACTAGCCAGTTATTGTAGTCTGTTTCTGGCAAAGCATTCTCCAGGACAACCAGCGAATATACAAGACACCACAATCGCCACTCGTCTGCCTTCATATATGGGAACCCAGAAGCAATTTTGTTGGACAATACAGCATATCCAGGAGGAACAAGAATGGAATCTGCCAGATGTTGCATGCGGGCAAGAGTAGTGCTGGGAAAATAACCGAGGTCTCTCCAAATGTTGACCATCCGTTTGGCTGTGCCAAGAAACAAGTTGTGCATAGGATCCACAATTGTACACCAAACAGGATCAAAGTAATGTAGGCGGTGCAATTCTGAATACCAGGTACCATTGTGCTTCTCCAACTCTGCTCGCTCGACGTCTGATTCTGCATTGAACCACATTTCGGCATGCACAGCATTGGTTGCCTTTTCTCTTGGTGTCCAATTATCAACGTCAAATCCAGAGTAATCAATCTTGCTTGATCCATCGATCACCGAAAATTGATGTGCACACTTGTGACAGGCGTTGGTGCTTGCATGCCCTGTAAATCCCGCGGTTTTTCTTGCAGCTGGTATATCACAGGCAACACACATGAGAGCAGCACGAACACGAACACCACCAGGGAACATGGCCGTCTTGATTGTCATTCCACTGTAGAAGTCAACCAACTCGTCAACAAGAGGTTCAAGAAAGTTGTTCATCTGATCAGTCTTTGCTTCCTTTGGCCCTGGCATGACACCAACAAGAATGATATTTTCTGGCTTCATCCTTTCTTCCCTGGGCAAGTTGTTGATTGACAGATACAACGCACCACTGGCATGAGTGCGCCCATCGAATGGCTGAAACCAATCCACGTTCAATGTCAACATGAGAGAATAGTTATCATCAACAAATGGCATATCGTTATCATCGAGCAACTCATTCCACATTGCACCATCATATATGTCAAGGAAGGTGTTCTCAACGGTCTCTCTTGATCTCCATTGCAACATCTTGTCCTCAAATCCAGGCTTACAGAGATACTGTGTCAAAGTGTTCTTGAGCAAATTGTATAGGAACACCATGAACGGAATAGGATCTCTGGCTGATGAATTGTGGAAAAGAGGATTGTTGCAAATTTGGGCTTGTGTGGTGGAATACTTCTTGAACGTGCATGTTGGCTGATGATTGTCTGGCAAGTAGATTGCAAAGCACTTGTTGCAAACGGTGTACTTTACAATGCCTTTGGTCATTACGTCAAATCCGGTCATTGCTTTCAAGGCGTTGACAGTAAGAGGCAGGTCAGCATCCTTCTCAAATGCAACAAGAAGATGGCGGAAGAATTTGAGCATGGCCGATCCTCCCGTTTGCACCAAGTAGAATGCTTGGAAGATAACGCCAAAGATGGCCATGAACTGGCTGGTTTGGGACATGTCATGAATTTTCAGGGATCCAACTACAAAGGAAAGTATATGATAAATAACTTGTATACAATTAAATATGTTTGTATTTTATGTATACATACTTGAAGCCATCATTTGTTCAAAACCATTGCCGCCATCAATCTCAGTCTCATCTTCATCACTAGATTCATCATTTGAATCGGAATCCTCATTGTCAGCTGCAATGAGTGATGACTCAACATCTGATTCCTCCTCAACGTCAAAAACATCGTCTTCTCTCAAGAAAGGTATCTGTTGTCCAGTAGTTTCGACTGACATGATAGAAAAGTTGTCTTCATCTATAATAAAATAAAAGTTAGTACCTGTAATTCATAACCAAAATATATCGCACTTACAATCAATAAACTCATTAGAAACATCAGGCATTATGATATCTGACTCTTCTTCAACTGTGCTTCTGACATTGGCTGTAATAATTAACAACAAACATTATTAGATTATGAATAACGATATACAATTTCACTTACAATCATCTCTATCCTTGGGACCAATGCTTGACACATTATCAGAATTCTTATGGCGCATGAATGTCTGTGCATTCTGCAATATTCCATCGGCTGTATATTTGGTACAGGCCAAACATTTGCACAGGAGGTTGTATGTTTTGTTTTTAATGTTATTCATAATAAAGATTATATGAGCAAGAGGTATTATATTTGGCTCTTTTTTATATGAATCATATTTCAGAGCGAGACGATATATATTATTAATCCTACCATCAAACACACCATTTATTCATCATTGTCTTTTGATATCTGGGCTTTGAATCAATCTCCCTTAATATTTATAAGCATTACAAACCCAATCTCTGTTAAATTCAAAAAAAATTGGTGGATTACTAATGGTGCCGAAATTATTAATTATCCTTGAATATTATTTTTTTATTTTAAAATATTGGTCATTATTATTATGTACACATCGATTCATCTTAAATATATTGAATGTTTTGTCTATAAAATCAATAAAAAAGCAAGAATCGTAAAAATTGATATAGTTTATAAAAATGAAAAAAAATAGTACCAATTTTATTTATTTGTTTTGCAAAGTCATTTAAAATGTGTGCTATTTTGCATCAAATCTGCGATTTAGAGCTCATATATGAAATAAAATGCGAAATTAGGTCTCATCATTAAAAAATCATCAAAATGATAGAGTTAGAATTCATTTTTAAAAATTCGTAATAATTCAAAATCTCTAATTCTGGCTAATACAACCCTTCTTTTGCAGTGGTAAGTTGCAAGGGGCAGTGAATGGTGATGTGTTGGTTCCTTTTCACCATCACAAGAGTATGATTCCCGATGTGCAAGTCGAACGGGCGACAAGGCAGTTCAACGCATGGCTCGAAAGGTCGAATCCGCAGGCGATGGTCGTCTTATCCGGGGTTCAGTCTAGCGAGGGGACCATGACACGGTTGTGGTGGGGTGATCGCCAGAACCCCGAATCTCGCCTTGGTCCGACCAGTCCGGCCAGTCTGACCGAAGGGCCCAGGAGCTTGGTCCGGTCCGCATGGTCGGAAGGTGGAAGGCCGGCATGGAAAGCCTGGCCTAAGTCACGGAGCACGTGACATTGGAAATTGGTGCCTTGGGTAGTTGAGAGGGTCGGTAAGCCTGTCGCATTTTCCCGCCAAACCTTATTCATGTACGCATGTACACGAAAAATCGCAAGTGATGTTTTTACCTCGTTCTTTGTACAAACTTGCGTTTACCCTTCTCACCTCAACCTTCTGTCAACATCTATCACATTTAAACAACCACTTCCTTACATTTCCTCTTTTGTCATTCGTTGGAAATCGCCAACCAACATCTTGTCTCTTTTATTTCTCTTTTCTCCTTCTCTGATTCGCGGATCCGTACTATTCACATCTAGTTTTACTATTTTCCTTTCTTCTTATTTCTTCTTATCCAAATCTCTTATTATTATTTTACTATCCTCTCGTTTTTCCCAACAAATGACTCATTCATTATGTTGTGGTTTTTTCCTTATTTTATTTTCTCATATTTTTATTCAAAAGGATTGTCTATAAAAGACACCTTATTTTCAATCAATAAACAACATCTATTCTGTGATCAATTTTCTGTCTTGAAAGAAATCTTTGTTTCATTTATCTGAACATTCAATAATTGCCAGTATTTTGGGGCTAAGTTGAACTGTTAGTTTTTGTTTCGAATATTTCTATTTTCTTTGACCTTTGGTTATTCATACACACACAACCAAAACACACACGCGTCAATATTGACACGTGTGTTGTGGGCAAGTTCGGTTTCGACCATGAAGCCGGACCAAGGGCCCGGAACAGGCCTAGGAGGGGTCGGAGGCCGGACCAGTCTGAAGAAGAAGTCCGAGCCGAGTAAGGATGGCCGATCCCCGAGTTTCTTTATTTCTCTTTCTTTTCAATTTTTCTTTATTTTATTTTATCACATTTTATTATTTCCTTTTTTTATACTCTTTCCTTTTATATTTCCTTTGTGAATCCTTTCTCACTTTCTTGCAGGATTGCACCATTCTGTACTTCTTTAGTTTATTTCCCCTACTTCTTTGTCTTACCCTTTTCTTTACTATGTTATAGTATTTTTTTTATTATATTTTTCTTTTGGCCTTGATGGCATCATTTTATTATTTTATTATTTCATTTTTCGGTTATTCTTTTAGTTATTTTCTTTGTCTATAAAAGACATTCTTTTCTAATGAATAAAGATCATCAGTCAGTTTTACGATCAATTTTACGGTTATTTTATTCTTTTGAGTTTAAGCTCTCGATCTCTGAAGAGCAGTTATATTTTGCCCGGTCATTTTGGGGATATTTCTGTTGAGTTTCATTAGTCTTTTACTGGTTCTTTCATAATTTCTTTTATATATTTTATTTGTCACCCGTTCGGTTACCATACACAACCATACAAACACATCACGCGTCAATATTGACACAAGTGTTGTAGAATGTTCCAGCAACGACCACCAACCCTCAATTTACTAAGTGACTTTGAAGTTTTTACCTTGGGACAGTCGAAGACGTCACCTTCCCTTGGGACATGCAAGGCATGATCCGATCTCTTGGAATCATTTGTCTACGTCAACAACCCCGTTGAGTTCTAAATGTTTTCCCCTTTCTTTTCCTTTGATTTATATTTCCTTTTTCGTTTGCTTCTCTCTGCATTGCACTTGTTCCTTTCACACTTCTTGATATTACTCTTTTTGTATACTTCCCGATAGTGTATTTCTCTCTTGATGTTTAGTTTCCTTTTTGTTTTCCTTTCGAGTATTTCCTTTTGTGATTATGCCCGAAGAACTGTACACTCTTCTCGATAATCATCATTTAGCATAAGTTATATCTAGATTGTCACTACGTGCACAGTTGTCAATTAGTATAAAAAAGCTCCATTTTTCATTCAATAAAATACATTCAGTTTTCTCTCTATTTCTTTTGAACATCGTCCCTGAACTTGAGCTATTGTCTTGCGGGAAATACTAAGTTGCACACTGTTAGGATCTACAAGTACTGTCTCATTGTTTGTCTGTTTGTTCGTTTGTCCATTTGTCCGTTGTCCGTTTACCTGTCCATTTGCCTGTCCGTTTGCCTGTCCGTTTGCCTGTCCATTTGCCTGTCCATTTGCCTGTCCGTTTGCCTGTCCGTTTGCCTGTTTACCGTCTTTATCTATTTCAAGTCCCGTCTGATTGTCAAATTCTTCTTGTTGGATTGTCCTGAGCAAAATCACAAGAATACAATATATATTATTTACATATTCTGACCTGTTGCACCACACACCATAACTCAACACGCGTCAATATTGTGACACGTGTGTTGTGAACAGGTTCGGTTTTGACCATGAAGCCGGACCAAGGGCCCGGGCATAGACGTAGGAGGTGTTGGAGGCTGGGCTAGCCCGAGTAAGAAGTCCAAGCCGAGTGAGTTGGGCGGGTTTCCGGTGAGGTGACGTTGGCAGGGCAATCCCCGAGTTTCTATATTTTTCTTTCTTCCCAGTCTTTTCCCGTTTTTATTTTATCACATTTATTTATTTCCTTTTTTATATTATTTCCTTTTCTATTTTCTATTGTGAATCCTTGACACCTTCTTGCAGGATTGCACCATTTTACACCTCTTTAAACAATTGTCTTTGTACAATGTACTTCTTCCATTTTTTATCTTTATTATTTTTACAATATTTTTATACTATACTTTATCACACTTGTCTAGAATTGCATCATTTTATTCACTTATTTCTTTATTCTTTGCTTTACATTGACTGCGATGGCACAATTCCATCCATTTATTTTATTATTTTTGGTTATTCTTTTTCGATTCTGAATGTCTATAAAAGACATTCCACTACGGTGGAAGGACCGGTAGCTGTGCCAAAAACGGTAGCATAACTACCGTTTTTTATGATTTTAGAGCACTTTATCTCCGCAGATTGTGGTTGAAAGGTAATGTCATTGATCCCGATTCATAAAAGTTGCATGAAATGTCTTTTCATCTGGCAATGAGGTAGTTGTAGTACCATATAAAGGGCTCGTAAGTTTTTAGGCAACATTGTTTATTGAAATGAGCATTTTATTTGGTGTTAAAGATGTTGCGCATTTTTGAGAAAAATAATTTTTTGCCTGTGTGAACAAAACGGTAGTTATGCTACCGTTTTTTTGAAACAATTTTTTTGTTTTTGACATTATTAGCCATTTTATTTTATTTTATTTGGTATTGATATTTATAAGGAAAGAAAAAAGAAAAAGAAAATTTTTATAAAGTGGCAAGGTTCCCCATGGTCACACGCAGATTGTCATTAAACACGTAATATGGTGCAATGATAAAGAACTGATTACTACTCGGAGGGTACTGGATGAGCCCAACTTAATGCTGAATGTCATCCACATTAACAGCATATTTTGGCTGGGTTGTTTGTCCAATTGAGCTGTGTGACCGCCGTATTATGATTGGCACAGATGAGTCATGGGCTGCTGTACCATGCTCTTTCATCACTTCAACAAATGCCAGAAAGTGCGGTGTGCCATCAACCTCTTTATGCTCAAAATAAAATTCCACGGTGCCAACAAACCAGCTTTGAATAGTTATATTGCGACGGCTAGATAAAAATATAAAAAATGCGAGTGATCTCTATTTTGTATTTTGACTAATACCAATACTCACTTTCTGTATGGACAGGTGAACATCACATGATGATTGCCACGTCTGGTCTCATTTTTTATTCTTTGGTACATACATGAAGAATATATGGTTGAATTTTTCCAAAGACAAGAAGCAACAACAATCATTGGGTCATCAAGTTCAATACTGTTCATACCACTGTTTCGCACATAGTACTTTGCCAAAGTATTCTTGACAACAGGGCTGCTGACACCTTCCAAGTCATCATCATTCAAGCTGGCATGTCAGTTGAATGGCTCCCATAGCTGGGCAGCACTTACACCATCTGGAAGATCTAAGAAACTTGCTTCATTATATGTGGACGGCTGACTTGTACTAGGATAATTCTGAGAGCTGTTTGCTGAACTGACAAAGCTATGAACAGCAAAGTGCTCAACAAGCAAACTGGCATTTCTACCACCCTTCAAGTTTGACGTGATAAGCTTGGAGTATACTCTAATTACTTTTTCCATGGGTAGGTAAGAGATTATTTGACTAATAATAGCAACAGCAGCAAAGACACTTCTTGGTCAATGATGACAAAATCAACATACCTGTCATCAATGATTGTGGCCAGTGAGGCACGGCTAGGACAATAGCACTCCACATTTACAAGTGCAAAAGAATGTGGTGTGCCAAGAATATTCTTCAAGACACCTTTAAGAGTGCAAACCAGACTCGTAAGAGAAAAATAGCAGAGAACAGCCAGGCAAGTTTATTAATTAACAAACATTTGAATATACATTATAATTAATACAATATTTTTATTATGTTATAGCAGGAAAGAGCAAGCAGTTCTTTTCTTTCGGAAGATGAGATATTTCAAATGGATAATGAGGCTGAATCCCCAATCATGACAGATGTACTATAAGTTAGAGCTTTTTTGTTGCTCATCTATTCTCAATTTAATATTAATATAATATTTCTACTGTTTGATATAGGTTTACACCACTAGGAATGAGCAATGAGCCTTCATCTAAGAGAAACAGACTAAGTCTTTAATATTCTTTAGGCTGCTCTTATTGGTTCTCTCATATTTTTAGTATATGTTTTAGCGCACTTTTTCTTTTCCTCTTTTCACTGGAAAAATGGGCTGGATTACTAGTGCACCAAGAGTACTTTAAGGTGTAGGAAATATAGGCCTTTTTTTCAACTCAGAAGATTTTTTTTATTCAAATAAAAAAAGACTTTTTAACAGATCCTATTGGTTCAGGCAAACAAGTAAAATACAATAGTTTTTTTTTGTCTATAAATTGACAGCAAATAAAACATATGAAGCACTTGTTTCCTTTTTTATCTTACAATCGAATCACACAAAATATGTCTTCTGCTTCCCAAAACAACACTGCCTGTTACTGTAACAAATGCAATGGTAACCAAGAAGGGTTCTCTATGGTATCCAGACGCAATTACCAGCGTCATGCCAAAAGAGCAAGAATTGAAGAGGCTGGACAAACTGAGAGTAGTATGTATTAATTTTATATTTACTGCGCAATAGTAACCATTATTCTTTAATTGAACCTCAGGCACACAAAGTGTCATTATGGATGTTGATGTTGAGGGTAAAAAATATTTATTTGAAAACCAGTTTAAGGGCAATAAACTAATCTATTCCATATTTGTAGCAATCCCAATGTTTGAATCTGAATCCATGGAAACAATGGGCGGTCAGGCCAACCTACCTTCTTTGGATTCCGTCCCGATGTCTGACGATGATTTGGCTGACAATGAGGTCAATGGCGATGACACCGAGATTGCTAATGACAGTGATAATGGCAACAATGAAGAGAGTGATGTCGAGGAGATTGATGTTGAGGAGTTCAACGGCAAAGGTCAGTATTGAATAACTATCATAAAGAAGCATGCCAAAATTGAGTGTTAATAATTTTCCTTTTTTAAAACAGAACCCTTTGGTGCTCCTGGTATGCCCGAAAATCTAGTGCATAGGGCTATTGCCATTTTTGTTGTTCTTTTTGCATCCTGTTATGCAGTCAACAAGGGCGCAGTTGTATTGATCCAGTTTGTCAATGAGCTCTTGATGGTTTATGGACAAGACTTTCAGCTACCAACAAGTCTTGCTGGTCTTCAGAAGATGACGGGTTTTAACAATATCACCAAAGATATCAAACGATTCGTTTCTTGCCCAGATTGCCACCAGATCTACGAAGAATCTATTTCCATTCCTCCCTTGTGTAGCTCTGTGAAAATAGGCGCAAACATAACTTGTAACTGTGAGCTGAGAAAGAAGTCGACGACTGGTGCCATGGTTCCAAAGAAAATCTTTGTGTATCAGTCCGTCAAAGATGCACTCAAGGTTCTCTTTCTTCGTCCTGGTTTCGAGCAGAAGATCGGCCTCTGGAACGACGAGCTGAAGGTGGCAGACACCATGTGTGACGTTTACGATGGCAAGATGTGGAAGGAGTTGAAAGACAGTGATGGTCTTTCATTTGTTGCCCGCCCTCGTTCTCTTCTGTTGACTCTCAACATCGACTGGTTTCAGCCCTTCGATGGTGTCACCCACTCCTCTGGTGCCATATATTTGGCAATCAACAACTTGCCCAGAGATGAAAGGTTCAAGCCAGAGAACGTCGTCTTGGTTGGGCTAATGCCTGGACCAAAGGAGCCCAAGTCGTATGAGATCAACAGCTATCTCAAGCCTTTGGTGGATGACCTTGAGCAGTTGTACGTTGGAATGACAATTCCAACCTTTGAGTATCGATCTGGAGCAACCGTCCATGCTGCACTCCTAATGGTGGCATGTGATATCCCAGCAGCCAGGAAAACGAGCGGATTCACATCCCACAATAGCACCAACGCCTGCTATAAATGCAGTCGTCAATTCAGTCGTCTTGCTGGGACAAGCAGTGTGGACTTTTGTGGTTTCAACTATCTGGAGTGGTCTATTCGTCATGGTGTCAAAAACAGGGTGCATGCTGAGGTGTGGAAGAGTGCTAGTACACCCTCAGAAAGGCATCAGCTGGAGATCAAAAATGGTGTTCGATGGTCGCAGCTGCATCGCCTTGGATACTTTGATCTAGTACGTGGAACGATCATTGATCCCATGCACAATCTCTTTCTGGGCACGGCAAAGAAAATGATGGAAAAGTGGATTGCTGGTGGTGATATCAATAGTGGACAACTGAACAACATGCAGCAAATCGCCAAGAAAATGACTCTCCCAGCCTCGTACAGTTCATTGACAGCGAAAATTGGAAAAGGGTTTTCATTTATGAAAGCTGACGAATGGAAGTCCTGGGTGCTGGCGTACTCTCCCGTCTTGCTGAAAGATGTTCTCAACAATGACAAGTTCAGAAACTGGATGGACTTTGTCGATGCCTGCCGTCTCCTTGTAAAGCCATCCCTATCATTTGAAGAACTTGACGATGCCCATGACTACCTAGAGAAATTCTGTCAAAAGTGTGAGCGTCTTTACCCTCCTAGTGTCCTCACCTGCAATATGCATCTGCACCTCCATCTTCGTGAGACCATTTGTGATTTTGGACCAGTGTATGGCTATTGGCTCTCACTGGAAAAATGGGCTGGATTACTAGTGCACCAAGAGTACTTTAAGGTGTAGGAAATATAGGCCTTTTTTTCAACTCAGAAGATTTTTTTTATTCAAATAAAAAAAGACTTTTTAACAGATCCTATTGGTTCAGGCAAACAAGTAAAATACAATAGTTTTTTTTTGTCTATAAATTGACAGCAAATAAAACATATGAAGCACTTGTTTCCTTTTTTATCTTACAATCGAATCACACAAAATATGTCTTCTGCTTCCCAAAACAACACTGCCTGTTACTGTAACAAATGCAATGGTAACCAAGAAGGGTTCTCTATGGTATCCAGACGCAATTATCAGCATCATGCCAAAAGAGCAAGAATTGAAGAGGCTGGACAAACTGAGAGTAGTATGTATTAATTTTGTATTTACTGCGCAATAATAACCATTATTCTTTAATTGAACCTCAGGCACACAAAGTGTCATTATGGATGTTGATGTTGAGGGTAAAAAATATTTATTTGAAAACCAGTTTAAGGGCAATAAACTAATCTATTCCATATTTGTAGCAATCCCGATGTTTGAATCTGAATCCATGGAAACAATGGGCGGTCAGGCCAACCTACCTTTTTTGGATTCCGTCCCGATGTCTGACGATGATTTGGCTGACAATGAGGTCAATGGCGATGACACCGAGATTGCCAATGACAGCGACAATGGCAACAATGAAGAGAGTGATGTCGAGGAGATTGATGTTGAGGAGTTCAACGGCGAAGGTCAGTATTGAATAACTATCATAAAGAAGCATGCCGAAATTGAGTGTTAATAATTTTCCTTTTTTAAAACAGAACCCTTTGGTGCTCCTGGTATGCCCGAAAATCCAGTGCATAGGGCTATTGCCATTTTCGTTGTTCTTTTTGCATCCCATTATGCAGTCAACAAGGGCGCAGTTGTATTGATCCAGTTTGTCAATGAGCTCTTGATGGTTTATGAACAAGACTTTCAGCTACCAACAAGTCTTGCTGGTCTTCAGAAGATGACGGGTTTTAGCAATATCACCAAAGATATCAAACGATTCGTTTCTTGCCCAGATTGCCACCAGATCTACGAAGAATCTATTTCCGTTCCTCCCTTGTGTAGCTCTGTGAAAATAGGCGCAAACATAACTTGTAACTGTGAGCTGAGAAAGAAGTCGACGTCTGGTGCCATGGTTCCAAAGAAAATCTTTGTGTATCAGTCCGTCAAAGATGCACTCAAGGTTCTCTTTCTTCGTCCTGGTTTCGAGCAGAAGATCGGCCTCTGGAACGACGAGCTGAAGGTGGCAGACACCATGTGTGACGTTTACGATGGCAAGATGTGGAAGGAGTTGAAAGACAGTGATGGTCTTTCATTTGTTGCCCGCCCTCGTTCTCTTCTGTTGACTCTCAACATCGACTGGTTTCAGCCCTTCGATGGTGTCACCCACTCCTCTGGTGCCATATATTTGGCAATCAACAACTTGCCCAGAGATGAAAGGTTCAAGCCAGAGAACGTCGTCTTGGTTGGGCTAATGCCTG
This sequence comes from Phycomyces nitens, assembly GCA_022702545.1. Lineage (NCBI taxonomy): Eukaryota > Fungi > Mucoromycota > Mucoromycetes > Mucorales > Phycomycetaceae > Phycomyces > Phycomyces nitens. Next base: position 1,533,552 of record JAHRBC010000008.1, on the reverse strand, counting down.
GACCAAAGGAGCCCAAGTCGTATGAGATCAACAGCTATCTCAAGCCTTTGGTGGATGACCTTGAGCAGTTGTACGTTGGAATGACAACTCCAACCTTTGAGTATTGATCTGGAGCAACCGTCCGTGCTGCACTCCTAATGGTGGCATGTGATATCCCAGCAGCCAGGAAAACGAGCGGATTCACATCCCACAATAGCACCAACGCCTGCTATAAATGCAGTCGTCAATTCAGTCGTCTTGCTGGGACAAGCAGTGTGGACTTTCGTGGTTTCAACTATCTGGAGTGGTCTATTCGTCATGGTGTCGAAAACAGGGTGCATGCTGAGGTGTGGAAGAGTGCTAGTACACCCTCAGAAAGGCATCAGCTGGAGATCGAAAATGGTGTTCGATGGTCGCAGCTGCATCGCCTTGGATACTTTGATCTAGTACGTGGAACGATCATTGATCCCATGCACAATCTCTTTCTGGGCACGGCAAAGAGAATGATGGAAAAGTGGATTGCTGGTGGTGATATCAATAGTGGACAACTGAACGACATGCAGCAAATCGCCAAGAAAATGACTCTCCCAGCCTCGTACAGTTCATTGACAGCGAAAATTGGAAAAGGGTTTTCATTTATGAAAGCTGACGAATGGAAGTCCTGGGTGCTGGCGTACTCTCCCGTCTTGCTGAAAGATGTTCTCAACAATGACAAGTTCAGAAACTGGATGGACTTTGTCGATGCCTGCCGTCTCCTTGTAAAGCCATCCCTATCATTTGAAGAACTTGACGATGCCCATGACTACCTAGAGAAATTCTGTCAAAAGTGCGAGCGTCTTTACCCTCCTAGTGTCCTCACCTGCAATATGCATCTGCACCTCCATCTTCGCGAGACCATTCGTGATTTTGGACCAGTGTATGGCTATTGGCTCTTTGGGTTCGAGCGATACAATGGTTTGCTAAAGAACGTGAGCACTAACAGAAAGGATAGTTTTGAGGCAACGTATATGAGGAATTTTGTTGAAGAATCGTACAAGGCCGATTATGTGCAAGCAGTCCTTGGATACTCCAGTAAAATCCCATTCTCTTCTGTCTTTGCCAAGCTCGTCTCCTCACCCACCCTTTCACCTGCCACTGTACCAGACACCCAACGCCGATTCAACTTGCAGCACTTCTTGGACTCTTCCTTGAATCCAGAGATCTCTGTTAATGGCAATGAACCTCTTCCTTCCTCGGCCTTTCCTCTGCAACTTAGAAAGACAACGTCAATGGGGGATGTAGACTATCCTCATTTGTTGAGTTACTACAGAGAGCAATATGGCATCGCTGAACTCACCAGCTATCAGAAAGCTTCTTCTCGGTTCTCATTTGTAGACGATCAAATAACGAAGTTGAAGTTGATCGATCTACTTGGCCAAGTCTACCGTGGAGCAAATGGATTAGGCAACCATGGATCCTATATACAGGCGTTATATGTTGGTAGTAATGATCAGATAGTAAACGCATATACCGGCCAGATCCAATATCTCTTTATTCATAAGTTCACGCCGCCATCAACTAGTACCAACCACTGGACTCGCATGGTTCATGAAAATCAACATGTATTCGCATTTGTTAGATGGTTTGCAACAACCTCTAACAGATCGTGTGAGGATGAAGGTGTTGAGGTTTGCAAAAATGAATATTCCATGCCTGATCATAACAGCATCTTGCCAGTACACAGGATTTTGTTAGAAGTTGCCATTGGAGAGCACATCACTCGAACTAATAAGAGAATGATGCTTGTCATCCCTCTTCCAAAAAAAATCTGTGCCTAATATAAAATAAAAAATATCTTCTTCTTTTAAAGATAACCAAAATTAAGGCACCAAAAATATACTTTATATATATTGACGGTATTACGTTCTTGGGGAAGTGGGTGAGAAAATATAAACAACAACTTTATTTATACATCGTTTCTAAAAGCCCACTGTGGGAGGCGGGAAACCACGTCATTTGGGGCCGCTGAGTTTGACACACTCTTAAAAACCCGAGGCAAGAATTGATGGGAATGCAAACCCATTCCATCAAGGACATGAGAGTCAACAATAGTGATGAGTCTATTAAACTGAAATACAAGTATTAATATTTTATATAACAATTCAGACACGTAACCCAGTTATTGCCTTATTATTATTTACCTCATCACTTCTCCATCCTGGGCGAACAGTACGGATGACACGTTTGGTGCCACTTTCAGATGTCTCTACATCAGATTCACCCTCGGACATTGCCTCCCTTATGATCATGTTGGCACAATCTTTGCCCATCATCTCATTGATTGCGTCCTCATTGTCAAGGTAGGCATTCAAGCGCCGAGAATGGCTCTAAAATTCTCAGTTAATACTGCTTCTTTGATATTAAATATTTATTAGTTATTTAAAGTATATCTTACCTCGCCTGCACGGTTTGCCCTTCTTGAACGAGTGTTCACGGCAGCTTTTGCCGAAGAAGACTTCTTGTCTTTGGAACTTTGGCTCCTGAAGTTGGTGTGAAGATTCTTGTGCAAGTCACTTCTCCTCATTCCCTTGCTCTCAAACTTGGGCTCCAAGTAGTTGAGAATCCTAACAACTAACTCCTTGTTTGGACTTTGGTTGAAAGGAATGTCTGTATTCCACCTTGGCTTGTTATTGTTTGCCAAGATCTCTGCAGTTATTCTCGACGAAAACTTTGGCTTCCACATATATTTGCGAATCGCCGTCTGACACAGTATATGAGATAATGAATTGATAACATACTATATAATTTGCTACTTACATAGACATCGTTGTTTGTCTGCTTGGTTGGCACAACTGGTAGAAGAGCAACAGGTGCAACAGGAATGGCAGGAGAGTTGACAAGAGCAGTGTTATGGGCACTACCCAATGCACCAATTGCTCTAATGGCTGAAGCATTACCAGCCACAACAACGTTGAGTTGAGCCTTTACAGACCCCACTTGCACTTCGACGTTTGTCATTTTGCCTTCCATCTCGGAAAGCTTTGCCATAATCTGTTCCATGTCAGGAGCAGGAGCAGAAGTAGGACCAGCAGGAGTGGGACGAGGAGCAATTGTTCTTCTTTGGTTAACCATTTTCTAGAATATGATAAAGTATATTTCGATTATAATTATTAGTTTTTGTTCAATTGAAATAAAAATAAATATAATATACGTACAAAAACTGTTTGGGTGAGTGAGTAAGTAAGTGTGTGTGTGTGTGTGTGTGTGTGTGTGTAAAGGTAAGAGAGGTTGAATATCAAAAGGCCGTTATATATAGGCATTTTGAATGACTATAAAGATGTTCCTCTATTGTCTTGAAGCACTGAGATGCAAATCGGCCTTGATATTGTTTTTGGGCTCAATCCATCATGCTTTCCGCAGCATGCTTCAAAGGTGAAAAAAATTTCAGACTCTCTCCTTTTTCTTTGGTTCCCTTTATTTTTCCTTTTGTTTGCTTTTTTGATATCGGCGCCTTTCTCTGGTAAGACATTTTTTATACCTCTTTATACACACAAATTAATCTCTTTTCATAGATGTGCGCTCCCATTCCAACTCATCCTTTCCACAATGGCCATCTAGACAAATACTCACTGGCCGCATTCACTGGTACCATCATCATGATAAAAATTATTTTCACTTTCTCTCTTAGATTGGCCAAACAACTTATGTAAGGATGCCATCGGCACCAGGTAAATTTTTTTCTTTCAATCATACTTGTTCCCTCTCTGACTCTATTCCATTGTAGACTGCCCTTTCTATTCACGCCATCGGCCTCCTCCATCATTCGCGATTGTAATCATAAAGGTAATATTCTTTATAAATCTCTTTTTGCTTATCCAAAATATTATTCAGACTATTTATTAATAATTATTATTATGTGTTTTATAGGCTCACTTGGGCTTCCTTTGCACACCATGCCCCCTACTTTGATAACCCATTTGGCTCCTGGTATGTAAATTAAATATATCATCACTCTGTTCACCCATATTAATTTTTATTCTCTTTTTTATAGTAAAACCCGCCACACAGCCCATCCAGCCTTACAATTCAAGTCCCCTTTGCGCACTCTTGCCCATCTCTTGCAATGTAAGTATCTTTTGACACACAAAAATTTTCTCTTTGTACCCCATATCATTAACACTTCTTTTATCTTTTACAGAACACTCCCGCAGCCCAAAAAATCACTGGATATTCATATTTTTGCAGGTATTTTTTATGTAGAAAAATATTCCATCCAAATAGCAGCAGGCAACCGGGTAGAAACGGCTAGGCCATAGGAATAGGCGTAATAGTAGACCCTAAACCTAGAAACATTCTATTCTTTCTAATAAAAATAAAAACGTAAAACATTACCAATCAATTATAAATGGGAAATCAAATAATGGGTGATATATTATTGGTCAAAAAGAATAAAGAAGATTAAATACTACACTATGAGGATGAAAAAAGTGTAGTAAAGATGTAAAATACTACAGTGTTATTCTCTCAAAATAGATTCTTTCAAAACGGAACCGCACATTTAAATGCTTAATCCCCCCATAACCTAATTAGATATACCCGCCGAAAGTGCTACTGGACCTCAGCTGCAGCACCTCTTTCAATAATTATGCTAGCAATTATCACGACATACTGCTAGCAGCTAAGACCAGGTTGTTCTCAAGCGGAATTATATGTAGAGTCTATCATAATTCAGGTAATTACACTATTGTTTACTTATCTTTCCGCACTGGTAATCAAGCCCGTTTTTCCAGTGTCTTTGGGTTCGAGCGATACAATGGTTTGCTAAAGAACGTGAGCACTAACAGAAAGGATAGTTTTGAGGCAACGTATATGAGGAATTTTGTTGAAGAATCGTACAAGGCTGATTATGTGCAAGCAGTCCTTGGATACTCCAGTAAAATCCCATTCTCTTCTGTCTTTGCCAAGCTTGTCTCCTCACCCACCCTTTCACCTGCCACTGTACCAGACACCCAACGCCGATTCAACTTGCAGCACTTCTTGGACTCTTCCTTGAATCCAGAGATCTCTGTTAATGGCAATGAACCTCTTCCTTCCTCGGCCTTTCCTCTGCAACTTGGAAAGACAACGTCAATGGGGGATGTAGACTATCCTCATTTGTTGAGTTACTACAGAGAGCAATATGGCATCGCCAAACTCACCAGCTATCAGGAAGCTTCTTCTTGGTTCTCATTTGTAGACGATCAAATAACGAAGTTGAAGTCGATTGATCTACTTGGCCAAGTCTACCGTGGAGCAAATGGATTAGGCAACCATGGATCCTATATACAGGCGTTATATGTTGGTAGTAATGATCAGACAGTAAACGCATATACTGGCCAGATCCAATATCTCTTTATTCATAAGTTCACGCCGCCATCAACTAGTACCAACCACTGGACTCGCATGGTTCATGAAAATCAACATGTATTCGCATTTGTTAGATGGTTTGCAACAACCTCTAACAGATCGCGTGAGGATGAAGGTGTTGAGGTTTGCAAAAATGAATATTCCATGCCTGATCATAACAGCATCTTGCCAGTACACAGGATTTTGTTAGAAGTTGCCATTGGAGAGCACATCACTCGAACTAATAAGAGAATGATGCTTGTCATCCCTCTTCCAAAAAAATCTGTGCCTAATATAAAATAAAAAATATCTTCTTCTTTTAAAGATAACCAAAATTAAGGCACCAAAAATATACTTTATATATATTGACGGTATTACGTTCTTGGGGAAGTGGGTGAGAAAATATAAACAACAACTTTATTTATACATCGTTTCTAAAAGCCCACTGTGGGAGGCGGGAAACCACGTCATTTGGGGCCGCTGAGTTTGACACACTCTTAAAAACCCAAGGCAAGAATTGATGGGAATGCAAACCCATTCCATCAAGGACATGAGAGTCAACAATAGTGATGAGTCTATTAAACTGAAATACAAGTATTAATATTTTATATAACAATTCAGACACGTAACCCAGTTATTGCCTTATTATTATTTATCTCATCACTTCTCCATCCTGGGCTAACAGTACGGATGACACGTTTGGTGCCACTTTCAGATGTCTCTACATCAGATTCACCCTTGGACATTGCCTCCCTTATGATCATGTTGGCACAATCTTTGCCCATCATCTCATTGATTGCATCCTCATTGTCAAGGTAGGCATTCAAGCGCCAAGAATGGCTCTAAAATTCTCAGTTAATACTGCTTCTTTGATATTAAATATTTATTAGTTATTTAAAGTATATCTTACCTCGCCTGCACGGTTTGCCCTTCTTGAACGAGTGTTCACGGCAGCTTTTGCCAAAGAAGACTTCTTGTCTTTGGAACTTTGGCTCCTGAAGTTGGTGTGAAGATTCTTGTGCAAGTCACTTCTCCTCATTCCCTTGCTCTCAAACTTGGGCTCCAAGTAGTTGAGAATCCTAACAACTAACTCCTTGTTTGGACTTTGGTTGAAAGGAATGTCTGTATTCCACCTTGGCTTGTTATTGTTTGCCAAGATCTCTGCAGTTATTCTCAATGAAAACTTTGGCTTCCACATATATTTGCGAATCGCCGTCTGACACAGTATATGAGATAATGAATTGATAACATACTATATAATTTGCTACTTACATAGACATCGTTGTTTGTCTGCTTGGTTGGCACAACTGGTAGAAGAGCAACAGGTGCAACAGGAATGGCAGGAGAGTTGACAAGAGCAGTGTTATGGGCACTACCCAATGCACCAATTGCTCTAATGGCTGAAGCATTACCAGCCACAACAACGTTGAGTTGAGCCTTTACAAACCCCACTTGCACTTCGACGTTTGTCATTTTGCCTTCCATCTCGGAAAGCTTTGCCATAATCTGTTCCATGTCAGGAGCAGGAGCAGAAGTAGGACCAACAGGAGTGGGACGAGGAGCAATTGTTCTTCTTTGGTTAACCATTTTCTAGAATATGATAAAGTATATTTCGATTATAATTATTAGTTTTTGTTCAATTAAAATAAAAATAAATATAATATACGTACAAAAACTGTTTGGGTGAGTGAGTAAGTAAGTGTGTGTGTGTGTGTGTGTGTGTGTAAAGGTAAGAGAGGTTGAATATCAAAAAGGCCGTTATATATAGACATTTTGAATGACTATAAAGATGTTCCTCTATTGTCTTGAAGCACTGAGATGCAAATCGGCCTTGATATTGTTTTTGGGCTCAATCCATCATGCTTTCCGCAGCATGCTTCAAAGGTGAAAAAAGTTCAGACTCTCTCCTTTTTCTTTGGTTCCCTTTATTTTTCCTTTTGTTTGCTTTTTTGATATTGGCGCCTTTCTCTGGTAAGACATTTTTTATACCTCTTTATACACACAAATTAATCTCATTTCATAGATGTGCGCTCCCATTCCAACTCATCCTTTCCACAATGACCATCTAGACAAATACTCACTGGCCGCATTCACTGGTACCATCATCATGATAAAAATTATTTTCACTTTCTCTCTTAGATTGGCCAAACAACTTATGTAAGGATGCCATCGGCACCAGGTAAATTTTTTTCTTTCAATCATACTTGTTCCCTCTCTGACTCTATTCCATTGTAGACTGCCCTTTCTATTCACGCCATCGGCCTCCTCCATCATTCGCGATTGTAATCATAAAGGTAATATTCTTTATAAATCTCTTTTTACTTATCTAAAATATTATTCAGACTATTTATTAATAATTATTATGTGTTTTATAGACTCACTTGGGCTTCCTTTGCACACCATGCCCCCTACTTTGATAACCCATTTGGCTCCTGGTATGTAAATTAAATATATCATCACTCTGTTCACCCATATTAATTTTTATTCTCTTTTTTATAGTAAAACCCACCACACAGCCCATCCAGCCTTACAATTCAAGTCCCCTTTGCGCACTCTTGCCCATCTCTTGCAATGTAAGTATCTTTTGACACACAAAATTCTTCTCTTTGTACCCCATATCATTAACACTTCTTTTATCTTTTACAGAACACTCCCGCAGCCCAAAAAATCACTGGATATTCATATTTTTGCAGGTATTTTTTATGTAGAAAAATATTCCATCCAAATAGCAGCAGGCAACTGGGTAGAAACGGCTAGGCCATAGGAATAGGCGTAATAGTAAACCCTAAACCTAGAAACATTCTATTCTTTCCAATAAAAATAAAAACGTAAAACATTACCAATCAATTATAAATGGGAAATCAAATAATGGGTGATATATTATTGGTCAAAAAGAATAAAGAAGATTAAATACTACACTATGAGAATGAAAAAAGTGTAGTAAAGATGTAAAATACTACAGTGTTATTCTCTCAAAATAGATTCTTTCAAAACGGAACTGCACATTTAAATGCTTAATCCCCCATAACCTAATTAGATATACCCGCCAAAAGTGCTACTGGACCTCAGCTGCAGCACCTCTTTCAATAATTATGCTAGCAATTATCACGACATACTGCTAGCAGCTAAGACCAGATTGTTCTCAAGCGGAATTATATGTAGAGTCTATCATAATTCAGGTAATTACACTATTGTTTACTTATCTTTCCGCACTGGTAATCAAGCCCGTTTTTCCAGTGAACATGTTGTTGGCATCGTGTATAGATTGAGTAAAAGGTTTGTACCATATACATTTTATAATATTAAATAGTATTTGCTTTTGGTATGTTTCTATATTATTATTATATATATTTTAATATTATTTGAAATAAATTGAAATTATAATAAAAAATAAACCATTATTTCAAATAAATGGCAGTAAAAAAAGAATGGGTGCTAGTATATAAAGTAATATAAAAGAGAGGCTATAGTATATAAAGAAACAATTTTGGTTGGATAAAAAACGGTAGCTGTGCCTATTCCTGCCTCATAACTACCCTTTTTTTTTGCACTAAAAAAATGGTAACAGCTACTGAAATCGCCTTATACAGAGTCTTTACTACCGTTTTTTTTGGTGGGAAAAAATGGTAGTAATGCTACCAAAACAGTAGTTAGCTACCGTTTTTTCTGCCGTAGTGGTGAAGGATTGAAGGTAGGGTTTGTTTGGTGAGCCCATTCGCATTCCATAACGAGATTGTTACTGGATTCATAGGTCGGAAAAGGAGTGGGAGGGAGTGCTGGCAGTGTGGATGGAGAGATCAGGGTTGGGTTGGGTGCAGCGAGGGGGGAGGATTTCGAGCAACTGCTCTTCACTAATCCAGCCCTGTTCACAGCAGGAACAGGCAACGGCAAACTTGACGGGGGCACAGATGAACCCAATGGCTCGAAGCATACATTCATTGTGAACGTGGAGTGCCTTAGAGGCATAGTCCTTGGGGGAAAGGGTGGCAAGGGCAGGGTCACGGAGGTGGACAGGGTCCAGGGGGTCAAAGTTTGTGAGTGTCTCCACTCCATAACTAGCCAGAATGGCTGTAAGCTCAGGCGCATACTCATTGTGGACCAACATACCCATAACCTTGCGGTCAGGGTAGTGGAGATCCAACACACAGGCATTGTCAATCTTCAGCTTTTGAAGACGTTGGCGCTGGGCACTGATGGGGAGATGGATGGCGTTTGGAACATAGACAACCTGGAAACCAGGGTCTTCGTTCTCACGGGTGGTCATGCCACGCACAACTGCAGCAATGGCCTTGGCAGTAGGGGCTTTACGCCTGGGCTTGGGGGAGGACTTGGCAGCCGCAGAAGCATAGCTAGGCTTCTGGGAGGAGGTTGGGGCAGATGGGGAAGGGGACAAGGAGGGGAAATTGGTGTACTGTGTGGCAGAAGGCTTGGGGGAGGTATGGGCATACTTGGATGCAGCTGCACCTTGGGAAAAGTCAGGCTGGGCCTGGGACAACCGAGCAATGGTGGCCTCAGCAGCAGATAGGGCCTCCTTCAAATGGGTATTTTCCGGCAGGACATCTTCCATGGCATTAACCCTAACGGTCAGATCATGGACACTGCAAAAATACCCCCAATTCCCATATGTGATAGTATGTAAAATTCTGAGTGAAATAAAAAACAAATTCTAGAATTAAATTGAAATGTTATCTTGCATATATAAAAAACAACACATATAAGATAATGAAGTAATTTGGTGGATATAAAGCTCTGCTTTTGGACGTGTAGGCTTGTTAAACTCAAGAGTGTACAGAACTATAACTGAAAGTGTTATCTTATTTCTTTTTAGTCAAACGTTACATGAATTATTTTTTCAATATCAATAAAAAAATCTATTTTTTAATAGATCAAGATGCAAACTTTTCGACTATTTTCTGCAAACTATTCACCTATTTTCTAAAGGACGTATATTTATTGGTTGTTTAATCTGTTTGACACTTTAAACACTTTCAATTGGGGGATTATTTTATACTTCTTTATAAATAGGCCATGGAAAATAGTTTACGAATAGATTTTTATTGATAAAATATTTTTCTCATAATATACAGCCTAGTAATTTGGTCTAGATTCATGGCTATAGCTATATTGATACTAATTTTTTTTTACCTTTTGAAACACAGGTAGAGAGAATGACTGATTCATTGACTATCATCTTGAATAACTGGAAAAGTAGTTGCTCAAACAGAGTAGACAACTAAGACTTTGAGACCGAATTTTCAGGTATACCAAACAGTATCTCAAGATAGATAATGATATAACAATCAAAAAAGGTGTACGCGTAATAGAAAAGATATCTATATTTTTCTGTTAGAAAAGCAATAGGAATGACTGATTACTTACCAAGACAAACTGGTTTGTTGGATATTCCATGTCTTTGTTAAAACGCGGCAATTTTCTTTGATAAAAAGGCTGATAGTAAAGACAGAATATATTAGTATTAATAGTGATAAAATATTCGAACATACCAAGTACATTCCGTCCATTCGACTTCATCATTGTCATCTTTGGCCATTGCGATTGAAAGGAGTTGTTTTGAATCTACAAGATGAAGATTACTGATTAGCAACAGCAATAAAAAATAGTGCGCCCATTTACCTTTTTCTTGTGCAAGCTTGAATAAAAGTGACTATAGGACACCTTTTAGATAATTGAAAAGATGTTAAAGATTATCTTTAATTGCGTGAAAAATTTTCAAGTACTTACCAGAGAGTATAAAGGAAGCAAAAAGTAAAAAGAGAGAGAAAAAGGGAAAATCGGGAAAAAAGAATCCATATGCATTTTTAGATTATAGTAAGCCCTAATAAATTATGAGAATAAAGGGATTATGAAAACTGTGTACCCAAGACTCTTTTTTTTTTACTGTACTCCAGATATATTTTTTAAAGATATAAATACAGTCTTTTATATATATATATATATAATACTATTGTTCTTATTTGACACTATACCTTATACTGCAAATTATAATGTATGTTTATGTATTCAAAGAAATATATGTTAATATATATGGATTTATTTATGCTTATTATTTTATTTTATTTTAAAAAAAATATTTAGAAAATGTCTTCAAATCAGAGAAACTCAGGACGCAAAGCCAGAGCAAACCCAACTGCTCCCATTCACCGTGTTGCTGCTGGCCGTATTAGCCAGCGTGAAATCCTTCCAAGGGCCCCCAGTCGCAGTGAGGAAAGTAGTCAAGGACAGACAGAAATGGCCACTGTCCTTGAAGACTTGAGGTTCCTCAAGTCCAGAATGGGAATGGTCTATGACATCGCTGGCAAGACCAACCAGACCATGAGTACGTTCATGGAAGCCCATGCCAGTGGTGTCCAGAGCCAGCTCCCTCTTGGCCAAGCTGGTCCCGTTGGAATGGCTCCTTCTGTTGGCCCCTCCAGCTCACTTGGTACCAGTGATATGAGTGCGATTGTCTTGGTATGAATATTATTATTATTTTGTTAAAAAATATTTTCTAATAAATTATATCTAGGAATTCATTAATGAGAAGATGTGGAAGAAGAACTTCACGTCTAATGATCCTGCTCTGATTGCCGAGAATGAAGGCAAACAGAAATGGAATAAGGACAAGAAGATTAATCACCCAGACAATTTCAGGGTCATCAACTACTTGAGAGACTACATTCTCTCGCAGCCTCGTGCTGCTGGTTTTTGGCCTGGCATGGTAGTGCAAAAAATTAAAAACAATTACAAGTACTACCATCTCACTTCAAACATGAGTGAAGAGCAAGCTTCTGCCAAGAAGAGAAAGGTTCGGGCTAATACCAGGCTCATCGAGGTTAGTATAAAGACGATTTGATATTTTTAATTTAATCTGAAAATTTTTATAGATCCACTTGCACAGGGTGGAGGCCTACAAACGTCACTGGAGGGCAATCAATGAGGAGATGGGCCATAAGCCTGAAAACCCTGATGAGATGGCCTATCTCCATGTCCTCCAGAAGGATGTGATGTCTGATGGTGAATCAGATATGGAAGACATTGCGCCTGGTATTAGCATGCGTGTTCTCTGTGTTGCTCGTCCCAGTTGGAGAAGCGATGAGGTAATTAATATTTCGTAAAGTGATGTGCTGATTGATGAGAAAAGACTGATAAATTTAATATAGTTGAACCGGCTTCTGGAGGTCATTGACCATCTTGCAAGAGAGGATGACCTGAGACGGTCATCAACAAAGACAAAGACAAGAATGCCCAGACAGCAAAAAACGATCAAGGAGATTCCTGCCCCAAGTCACCTGACTTTGAATTTGCCTGCCTGGGTATTCAAAAATGAATAAATCTTTGTTTTTGTCTTTTTTACTTTTTAAACACATGATTCGCAAAACAAACTATGAAGTTATGATTAAGAACAAGAGAGGTAAGATAAATATATTTAGGCGGAAACCTTTCTAGGCAAAGGGACAACTAGTTTTTTGTTAATGTTACTACTAGATTTATAATCTACAATTGCAACAGGCAGGAGAATCCGATGGACAGGAAGAATGCTTTGAAAGTCAAGAGCCGAAAATTCATCCTTGTGAACCTCAATTCCTTCAGCCTCTCTGGTGGTGTCTGATGTGGTCTTGAACCAATTTACAAAAGCAAAAGTGTGTTGACTGTCGTAGGCATTTCCACAATGCGAAGAAGAAACAGCAGGACTAAATGTGTGAACAAATAGATACTGAATCTCTCCAACATACGCGTACACTGCCTCGGTCTTTTCCTCAACAAATAATGCTTGGATGTATGACCCATTTCGACGTTTACCACTCCTTCCTTTGAATATTTGGCCCATGATGTTGATTGACGCAAGCATTTCAATCCAGTCATTGACAAAAGCAGTCGAGGCCATGGTGTCTTTGCAGCTGTTAATGTTTTTGTCCCCATGGACAACCTGGTAATACTCCACTAGACAATTGTATTCCAGTCTAGGCATTATGCTCATTGGTTTCTTTTTCAATGGCAGAGTTGATGGTGGCAAAGGCTCGTTACCGTGGACTGTTAACAATGGGTTCTCTGCAAATTCAAGGAATTCTGGCAATGAGAAGGCAGACAAATCAAGGTATGGAATTTGGGTTGAGGTGATGTCTTGATGGATGGTCAACTTGCTAAATACGTCTGAGAAGTATTGTCCACTTGGTGTGTCTAGGAAACCGCGAACAAAATCTCCCTTTCTTGTATCCTCAATGAAACTTCTCATATACGTGGCCTCAAAACCACTTCTCCTGTTGGTGTTGATGTTCTTGAGTATACTATTGTACCTCTCGAAACCAAAAAGCCAGTAACTGTAAACTGGCCCAAAGTCCAGAATGGTTTCACAAAGGTGAAGATGTAGGTGCATGTTTGGAGAGAGGAGGTCAGGCTCATACAGTTGCTCACAACCTTTACCAAACTGCTCTAGATTATGATGCGCTTCCTCAATATCGTCCTCAGAGATACTTGGCTTTGTCAGACAATGGCAAGCATTGACAAAAAACATCCAGTTCTTGAATTTTGGCATTGGCAGCACGTTTTTTAACACCACGGGAGAGTACACCAAGCACCACGATTTCCACTCATCAGCTTTCATAAAGGGGAATCCCTTTCCAATCTTCGTCCTTAATGTTGTGTAGTCTGCAGGCAACACCATCTTCTCTACCATCTTCTGCATGGCAACAAAACTCTTATCGTTGATTACTCCATCTGCAACCCATCTCTCCATCATCCTCTTGGCAGTGCCTAAGAAAAGATTATGCATTGGATTGATGATCGTGCAGCGGACAACGTCAAAGTACTGGAGATGATGCAGTTCGGACCAGCGAACACCACTGGCAACTTCAAGGCGCTGCCTCTCAGTTTGAGTGGCTGCATTTCTCCAGACCTCAGCATCCTTACGATTATCATCTCTAGTGCGAAGGAGCCACTTTGAGAAGTCAAATCCAGAATAATCAACAGAGCTTGTGCCAGCTAACCGAGTGAACTGACGATTGCATTTATGACAGGCGTTTGTGCTTGTATGGGATGTGAACCCACATACTTTTCTTGCGGCAGGGATGTCACAAGCAACAACAAAGAGAGCAGCGCGGATTCTCACACCAGATGGACATTGGTGGGTCTTGAGTATAATTCCCTGGTACAGTTCTTCCAATTCATCAACAAGAGGTCTAAGATAGTTATTGATTTCAGACGTCTTTGCTTCTTTGGGGCCTGGCATTAATCCAACGAGGATGACGTTCTCCTTTTAAACCTGACATCGCGAGGAAGATTGTTTACTGCCAAGTAAATGGCACCACACAAATATGAGACACCATCAAATGGCTGGAACCAGTCAATATTCAGTGTCAACATTAGAGAGCGGCTGTCATCAACAAAGAGGTTGCCATTGATGTCTTTAACACTGTTCCACATCGCACCATCATACACATCAAACATCGTCTTTTCCACTTTGGGACCACGATTCCAAGAGTTGATTTGGGTTTTGAAATCGGGCCGAGAAAAGAGAGTTTGCAGAGAGTGTTTGATTGACTGGTACACATACGACTTCTTTGGGATTGTGGACGAACTGGACTTGAACAAGCTATGGCCACACAAGGCGCTATTTCCAAACTTGTCAAAGGTACAGAAAAGAGGTGCACCATCGTTCTCATAAATACTGTGGCATTCACCACATGCAACATATTTCTTGATGCCCTTTGTCAATGTATCCATTCCTGCCATGCTTTTTAGACCAGAGACACTTGATGGGACTCGGAAAGAATCGCCAAAAAATCCAAGATCTTGTTTACGATTGCAATCAAGATAATTGCGCCTTCATTGACAACGTAAAAGGAAATGAACAGGGCAAGAGCCTTGACCACAAAGCCATGAATGAAACTCAATTCTGAGTTGAATTCTGAAAAATATCAACACAAAACACCTCATTAATATACAATCTATATAGATGGGTGGATTAGCATTTCAGGTACTACACAAACCTTCATTATCAAGCATCTCATCTTCACTTTCGTTATCAGAGTCAGAGTCAGAGTCACCAAACGAGCTGCATTCATCCTCTGCACCAAAAATGGCGTCAGATTCAGAAAGAGGTAGGTTTCTAATGGGTTCTTGTACCCCTCATGTCCTTCAATATCGTTTTCCAAGTCTGCCCAAGTGTAACAACATTGGTTTAATAAAAAAACAATAAAATTTTAAAAAATCCTTACCACCAGACTCAAAATGCATGGCCTCTACATTGTCTACGGCCTCAAAGTATTGCTCTTCATCATCAACAATTTCCATTGCTATTTAATTCAAAAACATATTTATTATTAATTAAATAATTTACAAATCCAAATATAAAATATATCTTACATCTACCACCAAAAAAACTGTTTTTGGCATCTTCTTTAAACATATGATGCTTAAATGTTTGAGCTGTGAGAAAATCAAATCCTCCCTCTTTGTTCTTGCAAATAGAACATCTGCATTCTTTTGTTCTTGTAGATTTACGGATAGGAGCCATTGTTTAATCTATATATTTAAAATCGGTGGGTCAGCTAAATCACATGACTTAGCTGAACTTAAACTTATTTTCACTGCAAAAATACACCCTTCTTTCTCTTAAAATCAGTACTTTTGCTAAATCACATGACTTAGCTGCATCTCAAATCTTTTTACCAGTAAACCTATTATTTGCGAAGTCAACGACTGAGCCCAGCCAATAGAAACATATAAGTTGCGAAGTCAACGACTGAGCCAAACCAGTAAACCTATTATTTGCGAAGTCTACGACTGAGCCTAAGCAGTAGAAACATATAAGTTGCGAAGTCTACGACTGAGCCAAACCGGTCGAAACATTTAAACTGCGAAGTCTACGACTGAGCCAAACCAGTAGAAACATATAAAATGCGAAGTCTACGACTGAGCCAAACCAGTAAATGTATTACTTGCGAAGTCAACGACTGAGCCCAACCGGTGTGGTGCCCGCGTAAGCGGGGAAGGAGCGTAAGCTCCTGGTAAATAATTTAAAATGTTTTGGTTTAACAGTAAAGAAGATATACTCAGGTACAGTTTATTTGATATGATTTGAGTTTAATATTTATTTTTCATGCTACACTATTCTCTACAACCAATAAAATCTATCAAAAATATGGTTTTTTCTCTTAACTCACAAAAAATGGCCTGAGCTAGAAAATTGACCTTTATATCCCATACCAACTGTATCAACTACACATATGGGAATCGGGGGTATTTTTGCAGTGGGACCAGGGTCCAGAGGTCTTGGGTGGGAGGGGGAAGGGCTTGGGGAGGGGGGACATCGTTGTCCAGGATCTCCACGACATCGTCCATAGTGACAGAATCGTCCTGGACAGGGACAGCAGGGGAGGAAGGGCGGCTAGAGGCAAGGACCTCAGGGATCTTATGCTGGACCCCATTAATGAGGGCCTGCATTGAGGAGGTATTGTAGTGCGCGCCACAGCAGCACTTGAACTGGGGGCTGCCAGTTGAGGTTGCAGACCCATTGGAGACCATTTTGCCAGTATTCTGGCAACGGGAACAGGTCAGGACTGGGCAAAACTTGACAAAGTCTGCCTTGAGGCCAGAGAGGAGGATGGTGGTGGGAGAAGTACCATTAGAGGGGCGGGGAACAGATTTCTGAGAGCCAATCATCAGAGGAGGAGGGGAGAAAAAATTTTCTGGGAAAATGGGAGGGGGGGGAGAAACAAATGATAGCTCTGAAACAGGGACAAAAAAATGCGAAGTGGAGGGTAGGAGGCCAGAAACACTTGCAGAAAAGGCAGAGAGAGCAGAAGTTGAGCATACAGGTACGGGCAACCAAGATGGTGTTGGAGATGCTAACAATCGGGAGCGATTATGGGACAGATGCAAAGATCTTGAGGATGGCAATGTAGACAATGTGGCAAAAAGTTATCGGAATTGGATGAAAATTGGAGAGGATGTATAAAAGACAATGACGATCAAGCCTGCTGCAAAAAACAATAGGGTTGATAGACTAGTTAAAGAGGTATGGGCTAAAGAAGTATGTTATTGGGGTTTGAATCCAGAAAATTGATTTTTACATGGAAGAAGTGTGTGTTGGTTTCTTGGTGTAAGTAAGTAAAAAGTTTATTTGGAAGGCTAGTGGGCACACGCACTCTAGTGCTATTGCCCGCCTTTAAGAGTACAAGAAAAATGAGAAGAAATGAAAAAAACCCTAGGTGAAAAAGGGAAAAACTGGGGGAAGGAGACTAAGCTAAGGGGAACGAAAATGTGGGGAAGGTGGTGTAACAGCAGAAAATTCATGCAGAACATAAAATTAAAATAAAAATAAAAAGGGGAAAAGAAAAGAAAAAAGGAAATCTAAGCTAACGGAGGCAGAGGAGGAGAGGGGAGCAGAGGGTGAAAGAGGTGGCCAGTCTCACTTTGGGAGCCAGTTGAGGAAGAGTTTGCCATGCTCACGTTCTTTACCATCAGTCATTACGACGTCAGGAAGGCAGATCTTGTCAATATCGAAAAGGAGACAACACAGGACAGGCCAGGTGAAGTTCCAGAACGAGTTGAGCTTGGTGGTGGTAGGCTTTCGGTGAGGGAGCAGGTTGATGATATAGTCAATTGGGTTACACTGGAAAAACGGGTCTGAATACTCATGTGTGGGCAAAGCTGTCTACCTGAGAAAAATTAGGGCAAATTTGCAGCTCAACACCTTTTTTTGTGTTCTGATTAAAAATGTTCTTTTGCTTGACCCCATTGGCTTGATTAAAAAGAATAAAACAACATTGCTTTTTTACCACTATAAAATAATAATAAATAAAGTATATGTAACACTCGTTTCCTTTTTGTTTTAACATTATAAATACAAACACAATGTCATCTTCAAATACTTTTTACAACACCAAGTGCTATTGCAATAGATGCAACAACAATGGCCAAGGCTACACATTGGTAGCAAGCCAAACTGCTCAGCGTCATAGCAAGAGAGCAAGAATTGAACAGAGCAACTCAAATGAGATGGGTATGATAATTTCAGTGTTTATTTTTATGTATTGTATAATAATTTCGGCGGTATGAAACACAGACACTCAAGCAGACATGGATATTGATATTCAATGTAAGAAAAGTTTATTTGAAAAAAAGTAGAGACTAAGAAACTATTATATTCTATAAGCGGTTATTTCTACTCAACAGTCTGGACCCTCGGATGTATTGGACGGTCAGACCAACTCACCTTTTTGGGATGCCGATGTAATGCTGGATGAGGGCGATTCAGTTGCTAATGAGGCCAATGCTGATGGCGAACGCGATGATGAAAGCAATGATGAAGAAGATGAAGGCAAAGATGTAGTTGAGATTGCAGTTGAGGAATTTGACAGTGAAGGTGTGTGTTGAATAGCCAAAAGCAAAGAGAAAGCAGCAAAGAAAAAAGCCTGAAAAAAATTGAATATTAATTTTTTCGATTTTAAAATAGACCCTTTCCCAACCCCCAATATGCCTGAAAATCCTGTGCACAGGTTTATTGCCGTTTTTGTTGTCCTCTTTGCATCCCGCTATGTGGTCAACAAGGGTGCTGTTGTCTTGATCGAGTTCATCAACACACTCTTGACGATTTACGAGCAGGATTTCCAGCTCCCATCCAGTCTTCTTGGTCTGCAAAGAATGACAGGATATTCTGCGATTTCCAATGGTATCAGGAGATTCGTAGCCTGTCCTGATTGCCACGCAGTTTATGAAGAAAACCAGTCTGTCCCCCCTCACTGTGTTTTCACAAAAGTTGGTGCACGTCTGACCTGCAACTGCAAGTTGACCAAGGTTACATCGTCTGGAGCATTGGTTCCCAAGCACGTGTTCCAATACCAGTCATTGAAGCATGCCTTGAAAATTCTTTTCCTTCGCCCTGATTTTGAAGCAAGCATTCAACATTGGAATCAGGAGCTCAAGATCATGGATACAATGTGCAACATCTTTGACGGTGTTATGTGGAAGGAGTTGAAAGACATCAGTGGTGAATCTTTTGTTGCCCATCCTCGTTCTTTGATGTTGACGTTGAACATTGATTGGTTCCAGCCCTTTGACAGGGTCACATACTCTTGTGGGGCCATTTACTTGGTGGTTAACAACTTGCCTCGTGAGGAGCGGTTTAAGGCAGAGAATACTATCTTTGTTGGACTCATGCCTGGGCCAAAGGAGCCAAAGTCCAAAGAGATTAACCATTATCTCAAGCCTTTGGTTGATGAGTTGGAACAACTGTACGTGGGAATGACTATCCCAACCTTTGAATGCATTTCTGGAGCAACCGTCCATGCAGCTTTGTTCATGGTAGCATGTGACATCCCTGCAGCCAGAAAGACAAGTGGATTCACGTCCCATAACAGCACAAACGCCTGTTACAAGTGTTGCCGCAAATTTTCTCATCTTCCTGGGACAAGCAGTGTGGACTTCCGTGGGTTTAATGAGTCTGGGTGGCGTCGTCGTCGTGGTGTGGAGAACCGTTTGCATGCTGAGGTGTGGAAGAGTGCAAGTACGCCCTCAGAAAGGCATGAGTTGGAGGTCGAAAATGGTGTTCGATGGTCGCAACTGCATCGCCTTGGATACTTTGATCTAGTACGTGGAACGATCATTGATCCCATGCATAACCTATTCTTGGGTACAGCCAAGAGGATGGTTGAGACGTGGACTACTAGTGGTCTAATCATGGATAGGAAGCTGGCTTCTATGCAAGTAATGGCCGAATCGATGGTGGTGCCAACTGACTACACCATTTTGAAGACGAAGATCAGTAGAGGATTTCCATATATGAAGGCTGATGAATGGAAATCCTGGGTGTTGGTGTATTCTCCTGTGCTGCTCAGAGACGTTCTTCCTCTGGATAAGTTCAAGAATTGGATCGACTTTGTTGATGCTTGCCATCTCCTTGCAACACCAACAATCACGTTTGATGACCTTGACGATGCCCATACCCATTTGGAAAGATTCTGTCAGAAATGTGAAGAATTGTATCCTGCTCCCACTCTCACCTGTAACATGCACCTGCACATCCATCTTCGCGAGACCATTCGTGATTTTAGACCTGTGTATGGCTATTGGCTGTTTGGGTTTGAGAGGTATAATGGCCTGTTGAAGAAGATTGACACCAATAGAAGGGATGGATTTGAGTCCACGTTCATGAAAAGTTTTGTTGAAGACATGTACAAGGGCGACTACGTACAAAAAATTCTCTCCTGTCCAAACCAAGCTCCTTTCCGTCCTCTTCTGTCAAAACTCACGTCATCATCCACAACTGCCACCTCCTCCTCTGCCCCTCTTTCACACACGCCATTTATACTTCAGCTATTTGTGCGTGCATCTTTAAAGCCTGAATTTCCGATAAAGGGAAATGAGCCCCTTCCTCCCTCTGCCTTCCCTCTCTTGGTGAGAAAGCCATTTGTAATGGATGATACTGATTATCTCCAGTTGTTGGAATACTATCGGCTATCATACGATATATCCAGTCTTCAGCACTATCATCAGGCAACATCGTCAGGTATCTTTGTTGATAATCATATCACAAAGATAAAATCCATCAATCTTCTTGGCCAGATGTATAAAGGCAAAAATGGTTCCGTAGACTGTGGGTCTTTCATTCAAGCACTCTTCCTAGGTAGAGTCGGTGATCCTCCACGAGCATACACAGGACAAATTCAGTACTTGTTCCTTCACAAGCTCGGTCTGCCATCAATCGGAAATAATTCCACTCATGTCTTTGCTGTCGTGAGATGGTTTGTCAACATGCCAAGTAGAACGCGTGAATATGAAGGAGTTGAGGTCTGCTTGCCAAGTTTCTCTCCAGATAATTATCATTGTATATTGCCAGTACATCGTATTCTTTTGGAAGTCGTGACTGCTGAGCTGGTGTCTGGTGTTAATGTAAAGATGCTGGTCATTCCTTTACCAAAAAAGATGTATGCTTAAAGCATTAATAAATAAATACTTGTTTCTTTTAAAAAAGAGCAAAACAAAACATTCATTGCCTTTAAACATGTCTTTGGGATTAAATACGTAAGCAAGAGTAAAATAAAACAATTGTTTTTTATTTAATTTCTTACGGCCCAAGGAGGCAGATGGGTGGCCAAGTCACTAGGGACTGCTAAGTCTCTGACTCCTGTGAGTTCTCTTGACAGCATCTGATGAGCATTCATCCCCAAGTCAAGAGAAACGAATGAGTCAACGATTTCAATAAACCAGTTGAACTAAATAGCATTTGTTAATATTTCAAAAATATTATCTTAATACATATAATTATATATTGTTTACAGAATAATTTACCTCATCGCTTCTCCAGCTTGGGCGATAAACGGAGATCCGACGCCTGCCAAGAGTCTTTGAAGTATCGTTGTCTGATTCTCCTTCAGACATTGCTTCTTTCTGAAGCAGACCAGAGCAGACTTGCCCCATTACCTGCTCAATGGCCTCCTTATGTTCGAGAAAGGCAGCCATGCGACGTTTTAAATGCTAACAAATATCCAACATGTATTCATTAATATTTGTCTCTAGTTTGAATAGTATACAACCTACATCTTTTTCATGGTTTGCCCTTCTCGAACGAGCGTTGGAGACTGCCTTCTTCTCAGAAGGCTTCATCTGCTCCTGACGACGGCTACAGAAGTTCCTGTAGACCTTCTCTCAAATGTTGCTTCTTCTCAAGGGTGAGCCAACAAAATTTGGCCCAAGGTAAGCCAGTAGACGTTCTACCAGCTCCTTGTTGGGACTCTCGTCAAAGTGAGCATGGACATCCCACCTTGGCTTGTTGTTATTTGCCTGGATGTCAACCAACGCCCTTGACCTCAACTTTGGCTGCCACAAATATCCACGAATATCTCTCTGTTTGATCAAAATAAGAATTTAGTTGATAGGATATTATATCTAGTGACACCTACAAATACACGTTTCTTTGCACTGCAAAAAATACCCGATTTCAACTCTGAATACATCAATTGAAACGAGGGGAGTATAGGTCTTGGATTAGCCCTTTTCTTGATTGCTCACTTTAGACGGCGTTAAGAATATTTGGTAGTTCTATTGGATGGACATTAGAATATGTCTTTATTTTTGTTGATTATTCAACTACGATATTTTCTCTGTCTTTTGAAGGTCGCGAAATTAATATTCTTGGGGATGTTGAAAATAAATTATCAAATATGGGCAAGAGTGCGCAGCTGAGACTACTTGAAATATATATTTAGTTAAAGTATATTTTAATGACGATGTACTTTGGTTAATGAAGAGTTGGAGAAATAGACATGATATCATATTATTAAAAGATGTATATACAAAACAACTACTTGGTATATAGTCATATATTTAAAATGAAATAATGTCAATTTCCAAATACAATCATTAAGTGAATTTGTTAATATTTATAATAACGGCATGTACGTAATGTAAATGGTTCCTGAACTATAAAACAAGCAAAATAAACTATGTTCCTGAACCACTTTTCTTTATATCAATCCTATAACCTCTTTAAACAATATGTACAACACTTTCAATAACGAAGTTCAATGCCAGTGCTCAGTCTGCTCTCTCAATGTCCAAGGATTTGTAGCAGTATCTGCCCAAACAGCACGAAGACATGCTGATAACGATCTTGTCAGACATTTTATGCAGACAGCTTCTTGTAAGTAATATATATATAATTTGTTCGCATTTCAAAGTGTAATTAAACATTTTAAAAAATATAGCATTGTCAGCTGAAGCAATTCAGATGGAGAATGACAATAACATGGAGATTGATGCCGAGGTCTATGATGTTGATGCTCATGTTGAATGTAAGTATAAAATTTTATTCAAATTGCATAATAAATTGCAGCCACTTGAATATTTACTTTTTGCTCCAAAAAAAAACAATGGAAAACTTACCTGTGTCTGTTACCAATTTTTGTTTATAGCTGAAAATGAAGATGAGGATATCATTGAGCTTGATACAATGGAAGGCTCTGAATATGAAGCTGAAGAATTTGAAGGTTAGTAAAAGTACAAGAAAAACATAGATATCATATATTAATATACAAAACCCAAATAGAACAATTCTCATCCTCCAACATGCCAGCGGATAACACCCATGCTTTCATTGCTGCCTTTGCCACCTTTTTCATATCAAAATATGTTGTAAACTCTGGAGGAGCAATTTTGATCAAGTTCCTCAATGAGGTTTTGGCGCACTTTGGCGAATCATTCCGTCTGCCATTGAGTTTGAGTGGTCTTTCCTCCATGACAGGATTCAACCAAGTCTGCAAAGGTATCCAGCGCTACGTGGTGTGTGGCAAGTGCCACAAGACATACATGGAGTTTGACGGTGTTCCCCAGTGCTGCAACTTCAGAAGACTTTCTGGCGGTATATGTGGCGCCGATCTCTTCAAGCCTTCGAGAAACGTAGCACTGCCAAAGAAGGTGTATATGTACAACTCCTTGATTTCTGCCTTGTCCGTTCTCTTCTGTCGCCCTGGATTCGAAAGCAGTATCAATCACTGGAGACATAGACAGCAAGTTGCAGGCATGATGTTTGATGTCTATGATGGTGCCAAGTGGAGCAATCTGGAAGACAGCAATGGTCAGCAATTCGTGGCTCATGAACGATCAATCATGTTGACTCTAAACATCGATTGGTTTCAACCTTTTGATGGGGTTACTTACTCTTGTGGGGCAATCTACATGTCCATAAACAACTTGCCACGAGACGAACGATACAAGAAGGAGAACACCATTCTTGTTGGCCTCATGCCTGGCCCAAAAGAAGCCAAGACCAGTGAGATCAATCACTACCTCCGTCCTCTTGTTGCCGAGCTCCAATCCTTGTATGTGGGTGTGGTGATCCCTACTGTGCGCTGTCCTTCTGGTGCTCTTGTCCGTGCTGCTCTTTTCCTTGTTGCCTGCGACATTCCTGCTGCTCGCAAGACATGCGGATTCACGTCCCACATGAGCACCAATGCCTGCCACAAGTGCAATCGCCAGTTCTCCCATCTCCCAGGGAATGGCGGTGTTGATTATTCTGGTTTTGTCTTTTCCGAGTGGGTGCCTCGAACCGAAGCAGATAATCGTCATGATGCCCTGGCCTGGAAGCGTGCATCGAGTGAGGCAGACCAAAAGAGGATGGAAAAGGAGAATGGAGTCCGCTGGTCGGAACTCCACAATCTTGAGTACTTTAATGTAGTCGAGTGCACCATCATTGACCCGATGCATAACCTCTTCTTGGGAACCTCGAAGCGAGTGATGGAGAAGTGGAGATCAGCTGGTCTGATCACCAACAGAGACTTGGCCGATATGCAACAAGAGGCTGACAATATGGTCCTTCCCCCAGATATGAGCACCCTCAAGAAGAAGATTGGCAAGGACTTCCCGTTCATGAAGGCCGACGAATGGAAGTCCTGGTGCCTGGTATACTCGCCTGTCCTCTTGAAAGACCGGTTGCCAAGGGACAATCTTGACAATTGGATGTGCTTCGTCAACGCCTGCCGATACTTGTCCAAGCCCAGCATATCAGAAGACGAGTTAGCCGAAGCCCATTTCTGTTTGGAGTTGTTTGGACAAGGATGTCAGAACTTGTATGGTGCAGATTTTATCTCACCTAACATGCATCTACATCTGCATCTTCATGAGACGATCGTCAACTTTGGGCCAGTATACGGCTATTGGCTTTTCAGCTTCGAGAGGTACAATGGTGTACTGAAGAACTACACGATGAACAAGAGAGACGGCTTTGAGGCCACGTTCATGCGAAAATATCTTGAGGACTCTTGCAAGGTTGATATTGCTTGTAGAATGATGGCCGTAATTGGAAATGCATCGTATATTGCATTGCTTTCTGAACTCGTCGAGTTTACTCCTCCTCCTGCTCCAATTGTCCATGCGTCCACTGCAACCACCACTGTCACCACTGCCCCATATTTCCAAGTTGCTTCTCCTAGGTTTGACCTAAAAGTCTTTCTTGATTCCGCGCAGTTCAGTACTGTCAACATCAAAGGCAATGAACCTCTTCCTTCGTCGGCCTTCCCACTTTCCCTAGGGCAATATGAACGAATGGTAGAAGAAGAGTATGAGCATCTTCTTGAGTTCTACAGAGACTCCTATGACGATGATTCTCTTCGCAGTTACCAGCAAGCTTCGTTCGGCAATGTCTTTGTCAACAATATGATCCAGAAGTTCCCATCGATCAACTTGCTTGGCCAGATATACAAAGGGAGCAATGGTGCAGTTCGCCGCGGGTCATATATACAGGCAATCTTCCAAGAGAACAATGACCGTGGTATAAGTGCCTTTACTGGTCAGATTCAGTATTTGTTTGTCAACTCGCTTGTGAATCCCCAGACTCTTCAACCTGACAATCATACCTTTGCTTATGTCAAATGGTATAGGTCATCTGGTCTGAACACAAGAAGTGATGAAGGGATAGAGTTGAATGAGTTTGCCTTTGCCCGAGGGGATTATCAAAATATCTTGCCAGTGCACCGAATCTTGCTGTCGGTTGCCATTGGTGAGCATACAACTGAGACAGGAAATGTTAAGATGATTGTTGCTCCTGTTCTTAGAAAAATATATGCTTAAAAATAAATATCTTTACCTATCCTTATCTCACAAAAGTATCTGCAGCAAAAGATAGCCAAAAAATATAAAACATAAAATAGATAGTTTATTCATTATTTATTGTCCACGCGGCCAATGGGACTGCTAAATCCTTTGGTACATCCTTTTGACGAACTACTCGGACGCGTTTCAAAATGGAGCTTCCCTTTTTCTTTAGTGACTGGGAAGCAAAATCATCAACAAGATCTATAAAAGTCTGGAGCTATTGAATATAATAAGGTGTATTAATAAAAGATATAGAATTTTAATATGAAAAACTATGCTAAAATAATTACCTCGTCACTTCTCCAGCTAGGGCGAAAGGCCTTTACCTTATCTTCTCCATCAGTCTCATCTTCAGACATGGTTTCCTTTTGGAGGGCATGGTCGCAATTTTTTCTGCCCATCTCTCTGTCAATCTGGTCTCTGTACTTGTTGTATGCCTTGATTCGGCGACGAAGAATCTGTATATTAAGTGTGTAAGAAAATAACAGTTTTATATTGATTAAAATATAAACTTACCGTAACAGTTCGCTGTCGTCTTCTGCATGCAAGTCTTTTTCTGTCTGCAGCCTCTGGGGTTCGCTGGCGCTGGCGCACCTGGTTGACAAAATGGTTTTTTACCATTTTGGCAAGATCATTCAAAGGGATCGCCTTTCCTGCCTCTTGTCTTCCCAAGTAGGTGATCAGCCTTATGGCCAGTGCATTGTTATAGCTACTGTTGTAGTAGCTAGTCAAGGACCACCCTTGCTTGGCATCATTCTCCATTATCTTGACAGGGTTGTCACTGGTGAAGTTTGGGTGCTTGATATAGCCATTGATTAATTTCTATAAATTGGTTTTAGATACTCTTCTTATTGATTTTATGTCTAGTCAAGACTTACTGAGATCTTTGGATATCTCTTTCCAACAACATAGGGTTCCTCACCCCGAGGTACCAAACTGGCCACTGCAATTGTTCTTGCAGGAGTATTTCCACCAGACAAAATATCCTTGATGCTGATTTGGCCAGTGACAAGTCTATCAATGACCTTCTCAAGCTGCGAAATTGACGTCTTGCAATCACCCACTTCACTTACAATTGTCTTGTTTTGATTTTCAAGAGAATCCATCTTGATATTTGCCGAGTTTAGCAAGCTACGGATTTCATTATCATCCTGGTAATTGGATGTCTCTTCTGCTGTTACAGTGGCCGAAGTAGATGCAGTGGTAAGTTCACTGTTCTGGACATTAGCCATAGCACTACGCATAATAGATGCATAGATAGGACTACTGGTAGAGATTTTGGAGATGTCAAAGTTGTTCATTTTCTATATGAATAAATGTTTAAATGACAATTATTAATATTTTATCTTTATGATATTATAATGTTTCTTACAAGTAAAGAAGTATAATGAACTGTTACTGATGTTTATTCTACAATATATAATCATATTTTACAATGACTTGCTTAAAACTAATTAGTGTCTTTTATTGATTAAATAAAGCGTCTAACTGTAAAATGAAAATGACGATTATATTATGTTTTTGGGATTATTGATTTTAGAGACCGCACTTTTTGTTAGGGGTAAACCACCTTGGAACTCAAATTATTTTTTGTTCTTTCTCTTTTGCCTCTTGCTCTTATACACATACTGGTAATTATTTTATTCTTATTATTTTATGTAATTACTTAATAATTTTGCCATTATCTTTACAGATCATCAACAAGCTTCTTCTCTTTGGTCATTTTACATGGTTTAATAACATAAAATAATATTTGCTCAAAGCTTCTCTTTACTAATGACTTGATGCCTCCAGTCATCACGGCTTTGCATGTCACTCAATCTTGTAATCAAACATCATGGTAAGCTATTATATTATTACAAATTATATATATCTCTTTACTTATACATATATAACTATGTTCTATTCTCTATTAGATATATTAAGAATCTCATCCGCATGCCTGAACAAACAATCACACAGGTAAGAAAACTGCTGATAATATAGTATATATGAATATCTAGAATACTAATAACTTTACAATTCTTAGACAATCTCAACTGACAGCTAATATGCTGAGATATTCTCATGAATCTATCAAGTAGTCCATCTACTCACGATATCAACATTGTAAGTACAACAGCAAATAATTTGATCCACTACGATTATTTAATTAATCTTTGCTCCTATTACTATTAAATAGCACCATTCTTCTCCAAGACAGTACCCAATATCTATCAGGTAGGAACTTGTTGGTCTTGCTAGATGCAAAATATCAAACAATACTCTAGAAATAGCATATATATTATTATTATATGATTAGAGCATTCATCTAGAAATATATATATTAAATAAATAAAAAATAAATAAAAAACAATTTATTTTTTAAAAATCAACAAATGAGGCTTGTATGTAAATGTATGATACGGTGCTTTTCAGTCTAAAAGACATTATTTCCCTTTGCTTTTCAGTCTAAAAGACATTATTTCCCTTTGCTTTTCAGTCTAAAGACATTATTTCCCTTTGATTTTCAGTCTAAAGACACTATTTCCCTTTGCTTTTCAGCCTAAAGAGATGAGTTACTGAGGTTAAAAGTAAAGGATATGAATAGATTGTAAATCGCGATATTGCGATTAGCTTTATATGGCACAAAATACAATAAATAATAGGCTTACTCGACACGAAATATAAAATAAACTAGACCTCTTTAATAACAGAAAAGTTGGGGGTATCAAAGGTTTTTCAAGCGGAACTAAAGACCTATTTCTCTGATAGACCAGGCGTCATTCCCTATAGTATCATTCATATTTGTATGGTGGAGAAATATAGATTGAAATAACAATAAATCGATGATGGTACTTTAATACTACAGATATTTCTCCACCATAAAATCGTATACTTTTTCCAGTGTTGCATCAGACATTGATTCATTTGTGGCTTCGGCAGTTGGGGCAGCAACAGAGGCAAGAGCAGGTACTGGAGCCACAACACTTGTAGCAGCAATGACGGTGAGGTTGGACTCAATAAGAGTCCCCATTCTCCTGTTCATCGTGGTCATGTCGCTTCTAATTGAGGCAAGATCCTCTTGGAGATTGGTGATGACCGTCTGCATATTGACATCATTGTCAGCAGGTCGTGGAGCAATATTTCTTCTTTGGTTTGACATTTTCTATTATAAATTATATAAAAAATACCCAATATTTAATACTCGTTTGCTACTTTAAGTTTAAACATATCTTTTACTTAAAACGCACAAGAGACAGATAGATAGAAAAATCGGATTTGAGTGGGAAGAGTGAACAAGTTGGTCAAAAGGATTTAATAATATAAAATACAGAGTATATATTAGTAAAGACAGCTTTATTTATAAATCCAAAAAGACTTCTTGTACACATTAATGAACGGCACCATTATTGCTTTTGGATTCTATCCATTACACCTATTCTGTCTCTGTTTCAAATTATATATCCTTGTATTTTTTTTTCTTTTTAGCCTCTTTTCCTTTCTCTTGTTTCCTTATATCCGCGCCTATTTTCTCTTTCTTTTCTTACACCTCTTTAGACTAAAAAATTGGCAGCTTCTTTATAAACACACTCTCATTCCAATACATCCTGCCTGCATTGCTCCTCCAAACTAATCATGGTCAGTTAAATGTGCCGGTGCCATCTTGCAAATTATTCTGATTCTCTCTTTCTATTTTATAGACCTCTTCCACTTTCATAGCCTATTATATGATAACGTCATCAGTCCCAGTGTAAAAAAATATTTTCGTGTCAAACTTTTTTTTTCTCTAATGCTTCTTATTCTCCTATAGGCCGCCGCTATCAATCACCCTATACCCTATCTGCGTCTTCTGTCATCTACAACTGTCATCATAATGATAATGCTGTCTTTTAGCCTTTATACTTTTTTATATTATTATTCTGACTATCTCTTTTGATCTTATAGACCTCCTCTACTGGCATGGTTTATTATATGGTATCGTCATTGGTGCTATGGTAAAAAAAATCTTTTTGTGTCAAAAAAATAATAATTTTCTTTTCTAACGTTTCTTATTCTACAATAGGCCGCCACCATCACTGTCTACCCCATCTGCCTCCCTCATCATCTACAACTGGTTATCATAATGGTAATGCCGTTTCTTGGTCTTTGTGCTTTTCCATAATATTATTCTGGCTATTTACTAATAATTTTTTATACTCTTAATAAGAAGCTATTGTTGGCCGCCATATACCATCCCTCTACTTTAATCGCCAACTCTGCTTCTGGTATGTAAATTAATTATTTTATCAATCAATTCACCCATATTAATTTATTTTACCCCATCTCTAGTCAATCTAATCATACAAGATGCCATACCACACAACTCAGCCCCTCTTTGTCCATTCTTGTCCATCCCTTACAATGTAAGTATAATATACCTCGCATCTTGAACAATACCCGCACTCTTGAATATATGTCACTAATACTACCTTTATTATATAAGAACACTGCCGCAACCACCCAAACTGCCGCCGGACCCTATTTTCAGGTATTGTTCAGTAGTGAAGCACCCGATCCAAGTAGTATCAAGTAGGCCGGTAGAAGCGGCAAGGATAGACAGTAATAGTATTAGAGCTTGTGTATAGAACCATTCTATTCTTTCCAATAAACACAAATATAAACCATAAACAACCTAATAAGTACGGGATATAAAATAATGGGGGGAGCATTCAATGCTTGATTACACAGTAATAGCCTTCAAATATTGGTTAAAAATTAAGAAAGCCTTCAATCTACCTGAGTATAATTAGATTTTAATCATGTCAAGAAGTTCCTTTGCTTTCAACTTTCCTCTTATATAAAGAGTGTACAACAATGAAACTTGGTTCCAAATAGACTTTTATTCTGTACATCAGGTCAAATTAATGACCTGCTCATACTAACAACCCCCACTTGGTCAGCCCATGAAGTAAATACTCATGCAGAAACCAGGTCATAACTCATTGTGTAAAACTTGGCTTTGGCCCATACAGAAACTCATACAGCGTATCTAATAAATCTTAATTTTACTCCTTAGTAACCGCACTTTTACACATGAGTATTCAAACCCATTTTTCCAGTGTTAGGGAGGACGGTGGAGAAGAGGTGGAGTTTGATGGCAGCACCAGTGCACTCAAGTACATGGCGGCGGCTGGTAGTGTGGGAACCACAGGAGCAAGGACGAGGACGACCAGGGAGCCAACCCATACACCAGCAAATAAATCGGCTGTGTTCATGGGTGGTCATTGGAAGCCAGAGGATTGGATCGACACCAAGGGTTGGACAACAGGCAGAGAGGAGAATTTGTTGGGAGCGTTGCAAGCAGAGGCTCCTATTCAAAAATGAACGGATGGCATGCTTACAAGCTTTGGAATCAGCGGAGGAAGGATTGGAGAGGGACAACCAGATGGGATTAGCTTGGAGCTTAAACCATTGGTGCGCAGGGTTGGTGAGGATGGGGCGAAGGAGAGTGAAGAGGGCATCGTCAGGGAGCCAGAAAGCGCGACAGACAAACTTGAATCCCAAGGTCAGGATACGTTCCCTCATGTTGGGGAGATTGCCAAGATGGTGGAAGACGGAGGTGGAAGAGGTGGAATGGCCACCGAAGATCATGCGGAGGCATGTGTCTTGGGCTTTTTCCAGCGTTTTGACCTGTTTCCCATTGAAACATGAGATGGCCAGGCCATACTCAAATTTCGGGCGGATGAATTGGCGGTACAAACGGATGGAGAGGAGACGGGAAAGGCCAGTGTTGTTGACACCAAGGGAGCATATGACTCGCATGCTATTAATAGCAGAGGCGCAGTTTCGAGAGAGGAGGAGGGAGGGATCAATGGTGCCCTTTTCAGAGAAAGGAACACCAAGGTATGGGAAGGAGGAAGCATGGGGAATCGGCACATTGTAGAGGGAGAAGGAAGGAGGGGAAAGGGAAAGGGAATGGTGTAGGATCACACATTTGCTTGGGCTCCAGCGGTAGCCAAGTTCCTGGGAGTGTTGCTCCGCAGAGTTGAGGATGATGGGCATGGCCTCAGGGGTGGCAATGATGGCGACGTCGTCAGCAAACAACAGAGTGTTGACCAACTGGCCATCAATCCTGGTTGGGGCAGGCTGGGAGAACACCATTTCACACAGTTCACCAGCAGCGCGAAGAGCAATGGGGAGGGAGTTGATGTACACAGAGTACAGGTGAGGGGAGAGCACGGATCCTTGGAGGACACTAGTGAGGGGTTGGAAGGAGAGGGAAGTGGCGCCAGAGAGGAGAATTTGGATGTGGACGTCATCAAAGAGGGATTGGAGGAGGGCGAGGAGAGCATCAGAGGCCAGCGGACACAGGGACTTCCAAATTATGGAGCGGTCCACACACTACAAAAACTGGTCGATTTCATGTGAGGGAATGTGGTAAATATTTGATCATCAGTAGACCCAAATTGATGTTAAAATGGGTTTTTGATTTATAGTGGAGATGATAATAATGTGTTATATGATTGGGTAATAAAGCTATTGTCTTTTTTTCTTGAGGAGAATTGATTTGAGACATATATTTTTTGCTAATTGAGAGTCGCAGAATCAATATGAACAATGGGCTTCAAATAAAAACAATTTTGAAAAAGGTGGTTGACAAATATGAGATAAAAGAGTAATTTGAAACATGTTTCAAATTGCCGCAGATTCAAGGAAGAACATATTACATCTTGAAATTTGTTTCAAATAGATGTCCAGTAATACGATATTGTTCAAGACATCCGTAAACCAATCAGTAGATTTATAACGCTTTAAACTACTACGACTCAATAATTACTGCTTATAGTAAATTGCCGATTTTATTATCAATGTCAATTATGATAGTTTGTCAGTAAAATAACTATAAAAGATATGAAATAAACTATGTTCCTGAATCATTTTCCTTTCTTGACAATTAAAACCAATTACAAAAACAAACAAACATGTCTACATACTCCAACAACCAACTCGAATGCAAGTGCTCTGTCTGCTCTCCCAATGGTAGAGGTTTTGCCCTTGTGTCTGCTCAGACATTTAAAAGACATGCTTCTGATGATATTGTAAGACGTTTCATGAGAGACAATTGTAAGTATATGGCATTTATTATTCATGTATTCATATAATTAATTTCTTTTTTTTAAAAAAAATAGTATTGCCAACTGGCACAACTCATTTGCAGAATGCCGATGCAATGGAGATTGATGCCGAGATCAATGATGCCGAAGAGAATGTTGAATGTAAGTATATGACTTTATTTATATACAGGGTCCAGTAAAAAACTGTGGTGGTTTTAATGTCCGATAAAAAAGAAGATAAAAGTCTTGTATCTTTAATCGTGTAGTAAAGAATGTAAAGACTACATATAGCCATGAGATTCATAGAGACTAATCTTCAATGTATGAAGTTTACAATAGTAAAAAAATGCGTTATGTTTAATATGGAATATGCATAAATTTATTTGCTTTCAAAGCAGCTAATCTGATATCCATGTGGAGACAGTATCGTTCACAAACATCTACTGTCACCATTCTCCAGCTTTCTTGTAAAGCCTCCTTCAACTCGTCCAGAGTGGTAGGCTTGTGAGGCCTCATCCTCAAAAGGTCATCCAAAAGACTCCAGATGTTTTCGATTGGGCTGAGGTCAGGACTGTTTGGTGGCCACTCCAAGACCTTCAGCCCAAGATCTTCTTTACACCTTTCTGACATGGCTGCTTTATGGGAGGTGGCATTGTCTTCTTGGTAAATGTAGCCACCACCCTCAACATGGGGAAGACTCTCATAGAAAGGCAAAAAGAGTCTTGCAAAACCTTCACATACTTTTTGGCATTCATATTGCCATCCAAGACAACAAGTGGTCCAACCTCTCCTGCCCAGATACACCCCCAGATCATGATTGAACCTCCATTTCCTTGCACTTTTGGAGTAAGGCAGTCAGGGTGGTACTTCTCATTAGGCTCACGCCAAACATGGGTACGGCCATTCTTCTTGAAGAGAGAGAACTTAGACTCATCACTCCAGATCACCTTTTCCCATTGCTGATCCCAGTTTTTTACAGCATTGTAAAAAGTGCGGCGCTTTGCAATGTGCTCCTTAGTCAGGAGAGGCTTCGCGAGAGCTACACATGAATGAATATTCATTCTGTGTAAAGTCGTGCTAATAGTCTTTGCACAAACAGATTTTCCCGTCTCTTCCTTTATGGTGCAAGCCATGTCACCCAAAGTCTGATGACGATCTCTCTTCAAGTTGAACATGAGATGTCTTTCTTCTCTGGGAGTAAGTCGCTTTGGTCTTCCTGAACGGCTCTTGTCAGCAACAGACCCAGTTTCGTTGTATTTTTTAATAATACGAGAGATTGTAGTAGGTGGGACGTTTTCGTGTCTTGCAATGTCGGCAACTTTCATTCCGGCCATGTTAAGCCCAATTAAGATTCCTTTTCTCAAATCTGAAAGCTTTTGCAAGGTCCTGTGGGGTTGAGTGTTTTGTACTTTAGGCATGATGATAAAGTTATTAATGGAATTTAAGAGATTAAGAAAAGCAAAGTGTAAAGGTGTCTAAAGAGATGAAAATCTGAGATTCAAAGTGCAGAATTTGTTACCCGACCCTGTACAATATAATAAATTGTGATCACTTGCAATGGTATTCTTTATGTAACAAAATATGAAAACTTACCTTTTGCTCTTGCTATATTATTATTTTTAGTTGAAAGTGAAGATGCCGTTGACAATGAGTTGAATGCTTCGGTTGATTCTGAAGATGAAGTTGAAGAACTTGAAGGTTAGTACAAAATAAATAAGCATATATCATATATTAATACGAAAACCAAATAGAGCAATTTGAAGCGTCTATGCCCGCGGACCCTCTTCATGCCTTTGTTGCCGCCTTTGCTGCTTTCTTCATCTCGAAATATGTCGTCAATTCGGGTGGTTCGATCTTGATAAAGTTTCTGAACGAGGTCCTGTCTCACTTTGGCCAATCCTTCAGTCTTCCATCCAGCTTGAGTGGCCTCAACTCAATGACTGGCATGACAGCTTTATCCAAGAGTATCCAGCGTTTTGTGGCATGCGGCGATTGTCACAAGACGTACTTGGAATCTGAAGGTGTTCCCCGATGCTGCGATTTTGAGAGGCTCTCTGGAAATACTTGTGGAAGCCAGCTCTTCCAGGCTCCTCCAAGAAACACGTCCTTGCCCAACAAGGTGTATATGTACAGCCCGATCATCAGTGCATTGTCAGTCCTGTTTCGCCGCCCTGGATTCAAGGAATCCATCAACCATTGGAGAGCAAGACAGCAAGTCCCTGGCATGATGTTTGACATCTACGATGGTGCCAAGTGGAGTGAGTTGAAAGATGGCAATGATAGGCAATTCGTGGATCATGAGCGATCTCTCATGCTCACCATGAACATCGATTGGTTCCAGCCTTTCGATGGGGTTACATACTCTTGCGGAGCCATCTATCTCTCTGTTAATAATTTGCCGAGGGCCGAACGTTACAAGAAGGAGAATGTTCTCCTTGTCGGTCTAATGCCTGGACCAAAGGAAGCCAAGACAAGCGAGATCAACCACTACCTCCGTCCCCTTGTTGCCGAGCTCAAATCCTTGTATGTGGGTGTGGTGATGCCAACGGCGCAGTGTCCTTCTGGTGCCTTGGTTCGTGCCGCCCTTCTTCTTGTCGCCTGTGACATCCCTGCCGCCAGGAAAACATGTGGATTCACGTCCCATGCAAGTACTAATGCATGTCACAAGTGCAACCGCCAGTTCTCTCGCCTCCCAGGCAATGGTGGTGTTGACTATTCTGGGTTTGTCTTCTCCGAGTGGGTGGCTCGCACTGATCAAGAGAATCGCCGTGATGCTGTGGCCTGGAAGAACGCGTCCAGTGAGGTAGAAAGAAAGAGGATGGAAAAGGAGAATGGAGTCCGCTGGTCGGAACTCCACGATCTTGAGTACTTTAATGCAGTGGAATGCACCATAATAGATCCAATGCATAACCTCTTTCTGGGAACCGCCAAAAGGATGATGGAGAAGTGGAGATCGGCTGGTCTGCTCACAAACAGAGACCTGGCCGCCATGCAGCAAGACTCCGAGAAGATGGTCCTCCCTCCCGATTATACGCCATTGAGAAAGAAGATTGGTAAGGACTTTCCATTCATGAAGGCGGATGAATGGAAGTCCTGGTGTCTGGTGTATTCTCCTGTTCTCCTGCGCGGCCGTTTGCCCGATGTCCACCTTGGCAATTGGATATCGTTTGTTAATGCTTGTCAGTACCTCGTCAAGCCTAGCATTTCTATGGTCGAGCTGGAAGAAGCACACAGTTCCCTAGAGGCATTCTGCAGACAATGCCAAGTGTTGTATGGTGCGGACCTACTCTCGCCGAATATGCATCTCCATCTGCATCTTCGTGAGACCACCTTCAACTTTGGCCCGGTGTATGGATATTGGTTGTTCAGTTTTGAGAGATTCAATGGCGTTCTCAAGAATTTCTCGACGAACCAAAGAGATGGCTTCGAGGCAACCTATATGAAGAGGTACCACGAAGACGCATACAAAGGAGACCTCCTGCGTATGCTTGCACCAGTTCTTGTGCAATCTCGGGCTGATATCCTTGCTGAGCTCACTGCCACCACCGCTGTCACTGCCGCCACTGCCGCCACCGTTTCCACCTTGTCATTTGATCTGAATGCATTTCTTGCTGCTGCCGAGACAGACTTTGACATTGTGAAGGGCAACGAGCCATTGCCGCCATCTGCACTTCCTTTGGCTCTGAAGGAAGAGGTCACCATGAAGGAGAGCGAGTACCAGTGCCTCTTGGAGTACTATCATGAGGTGTACAACAATGAGCAACTTGCTCATTACCGCCAGGCCGGTCCCTCCCAAACCATAGTCAATAATCGTATCCAGAAAATCCCTTCCATCGATCTTCTTGGCCAGGTGTACAAAGGCAGTGATGGGACTATACGACGTGGGTCATTCATCCAGGCATTGTTCAAGACAAGTGATGATCAATATACCAATGCATACACCGGCCAGATTCAGTACCTCTTTGTGAATACTGCCACAAACTCGTTTGCTGGTCAATCGAGTCGGCATGTGTTTGCATATGTACGTTGGTATAGAGAGGCCAGTTCGCAGCCCAGGAGTGATGAAGGTGTAGAAGTGAATGAGTTGGAGTTTGAGCCGAGCAGTCTTCATGATATTCTCCCTGTACATAGAATTCTGTTGTCTGTTGCTGTAGGTGAACACACGAATGATAGAGGTCAAGTGATGATGTGTGTTGTTCCCTTGTTACGAAAAATTTATATTTAAAATACAAAAATAAAATAAAATTAATAAATACCCTACTAAAATATTGTCTATTGCCCTTATATTTGTTTGCTTGGGATAAAATAATCTTGTGTATTACACACCCATGTTTAAATTAAAATATCTCCTGTTGATGTTCTGGCCATTCGCTTTCCTTCACTCCCCCAACGCACTGGTTCCACTGTCGATGTAACACCCTTCTTGGTAGCCCTTGCTCCTGGCCTGCCTTGGGAACGCTTGTCTACCCTTCAATTCTGTTCCCTCTGTGGGTTTCACCCCCATCCCACACAGCCTCGTCACAATCTCCCTCTCCCTCGCCAACTGCAATCTTTTGGTCCTCGCCGCTCCCTCACAGTGCGCGCAACGTTTGGTTCCGTGCCCTCCACCACAAACTCCCTTGCCGCTCTCGCCTCCATTCCCGAATTCCCTTGGCCTTCCCGGATCCTACTTGCCCCATTTGCTCTGCACCTCAAAACACCCAACAGCACTTTCTCTTTGCCTGCCCCTCCAAGTTCTCTGTGTGGTCTTCGGTCTGGACTAGATATTTCGCGCAACCCCTCACCCCTGACTCTTTGTTGTCTTGCCTTCTCTCTGTCTCTCTTCCTAACACCATCAACTCTATCCTCCCTCCCACCTCTATCTTTGCCTGCACTCTTCTAGCCATCTGGCGTCACCACTGGCTGTTTGTTTTCGACCAAGTCCCCTTTGTCACCTCAACTGTCCTCTCCTCTACCACCTCACTCCTCAATCGCCTTACCAACGAGCTTGACCTCGACCTTGACATATAACCTTCTCCTTTGACCTAACCTATAAAACATATAACACTAGAAAACAATTTAAAATCATAAAACCCAAAAACAAGTCGTGAGACCCTCTATAGCCCTGAAGCGTAGAGGCTCACTAATAAACTATGAGCCTAAGGCTCCCTACAAAAAAAAATTAAAATATCAATATTTGCTTCTTTGATTTTGTATATTTATATTATAAAACTTTAATATGCATATATTTGTAAACATGGCGCATTAAAAAGAGATTGGATAATTATCCGTGGTGACTTGTATTTTAAAAAGTTTTTAGAATAAACATATACAAATTCACATGATGTAATGTCCAAAATCCATAATATAAAATCCAAACATTTCTTTATTATGTTCAAATGGTATATGTATACGATTTGTATTGATTTTTATATAAAGATGCCGTAAATTATAATTGCATTCTTTTACATTTCATTTCATTATAAAGCATGTATTCATATAGCTTAACATATATAAAACTTTTAGGGTAAATTTGTTTTATTAATTTTTAATAGCCCATTCGGGCAAAGGGACTGGTTGCGCAGCTGGGGCACACACTGTCTTCACTGTTCTGACACGTTTGAGCAAGCTATTTGACTTTTTTTGAAGGTTCTTTGCTGCAAACGTGTCAACAAGGTCAAGGAATTTTTGGAGCTATTTTTATAAAAATCAATCAATAAACCATCCTCAGTACAATAACCATGTTATATATAGTAATACCTCATCGCTCCTCCAGCTTGGTCGGAATGCCTTGACCTGAGTCTCGGTATCCGTCTCATCGTCAGACATGGTGATGTCCCTGATGACTTTTGTACAGTCCCGCCCATTCATCAGCCTTGTAATCTCTTCTCCATACTTTCTGAAGGTTACGATTCGGCGTTTGAGAAGCTAGGTATCAATAGTATATTAGAATATCAAATAAATAAATAAAAAACCAACACTTGTTCGGTATTTAAACCTACAGTTGCCTTTCGGCTGCGTCTTCAGGCTGATC
This sequence comes from Phycomyces nitens, assembly GCA_022702545.1. NCBI lineage: Eukaryota > Fungi > Mucoromycota > Mucoromycetes > Mucorales > Phycomycetaceae > Phycomyces > Phycomyces nitens. Next base: position 1,494,531 of record JAHRBC010000008.1, on the reverse strand, counting down.
TTTGGCGGGATGCTGCCTTGTCGGGCGAGACTCTGAATTCACGCACTTGGTTCCGAAAGTGGTTCTTCACCATCCTACCAAGGTCGCTTGTGGGAACTGCTTTAGAATCCTTCTGATCTCTGAGGTAGGATGTGAGAGTCATCGCCAAAGCATGATTGTAACCGTCATTGAAGTTGCTGGTCAATGACCACCCAGGCTTTGCAGAATTCTCTGCAATCTTGATAGGGTCCACGCTGGTGAACCTGGGCTTCTTAATATACCCGTTGATGAGACTCTATTGAACGTTTATTAGGTATGACAATGATTAACTCTACAATTAAAGATACACTTACTGAGATCTTTGGGTGTCTTTTACCCGAGACAAAAGCCTTTTCTGTCAAGGAAGACAAATCGATTCCCAGGCCTGCACCTGCAGAGAAATTCTCCTTTTCCATGACACCTTTTACCTCTGCCTGTGCAAGCACAATCTCATCAACTTTATTTTTGAGATAGGCATTTGTCTCGTTTGAGAGACAAATACCATTCTCCATGACACCCATGTTTTTTGAAATGGTCTCGATTTCAGCTGTCAATGAATCGACCTTTTCATTTGTTGACAACAACAGCTTATGGATAGAATCCAATTTGTTCATGTTGTCTTGGTTACCAGAGATCATGGTTCCGGTTGACTCGGGCTCTGTGATAAGAGTGGTATTCATACCACCTGCCAATGCACTACGGGCAACAGCATTGAGTCTGGGGTTACGCTGACGGGGAGGGGAGGAATGCGGGTGTTCATAGTTCTATTAAAGATGTAAGGATCAATGAGTCTATAGATATTGATATACATTGCACCATATATTGGCCAGTTTATACTTACTTTAAAAAAAGAGGCTAAAGAGCAATAGAGTAAAAGTATTTAATCATATTTCATAATATCTTGCACTTTATATAAATCAAAGGAGTATCTTTTTTAACCCAGTGAGACATAGTTTCACAGACATAAAACAAAGCAACGATATCTTCAAGAAAATCATTTTGACCGGCCGCCTATTTTATTTTCAGGGTCAAGGCACTTTATCACAAAGTATTTTTTTCTTTTTATTTATTTATTTTTTAAACCTCTTTAATAATTACTGCCGTCAAATAGCCAAGTGACTTTGCTCTATACTTTACTTTTACTCACCATCTCTTAATATATTTTCCTATAGTCTATCAATGCCACCTGCTTTTTACTTGACATGCTCAATCTCACATTCACTAACAAATGAATATATTCTTGCATAACCTCATCTTTACTAATATTTATATTCATCTAGTCATTGAAAAACTTTTTTTTGGTTTTGTTTTGCCTCACAGTCATCGGATCTAGTACAATGGTAAGGTTATTTATCCTAGTTTTACTTTTGATCTCTAATCACTTATATTTACTAGTTAATCTATAAAGTACAGTTAGTCCATTCAGTTAAACAATCTGTAAAACATGCAAAGACATCTCTATATTGGTGAGTTTATAATAGATCTCATCTTGTTTCTACCAATACTTATACACCAACTAATCAAGCCTTATTCACATATAGATAATGCAAATACCAGACTGTCGCTCCTTTCATAATTCAAAATAATTGCTTGTGCCATGTCCCTTTGTTTCTAGTCGCACCTGTAAGTACTTCACTTTGAAATATTCTCTCTCTATTCAGATTATTTACTAATTTTGTTTTCTTTATTCTTGCATAGTCAAGTACCCTTTCAAGTAAGTTTTTGACCCGCTGATAGAAAGAGCATCCCATGGATAGTAGAGATCAGAGAGAAGCATGCATGCAATAGCTGTATTATTCTAGAATATACCATAAAATTAGAATGCGTATTTAGAAAACTATCAATCGTATAAAATAAAAATATTGAAAATTATACAATTCATTGTTATTGAAAAATAAACAAACCAAAGAGGCTTGTTTATGAAGAACCCATTTCCTCACTTTGTACTATAAAACAACCCATTCCCTCACTTTTATATACAGTCGAATAACCCATTCCCTCACTTTTGAAAACCCCAGAGGTCCATTCCCTCACTTTTAAGAGAAACAAAGCCAATAAAAGCATATTAAATATAACAAAAAGGACCAATCTCAGTGGACAATACATGGCAATTGGGTTTGTATGCGCACCTTATAACAGACCATACATAAATGGGTATTCATTGAGAATCAGGCGTAGCTATAATGTATATTTAGTTTCTACACAGCTTGCTGACTAGCAATTGTCTAATGTTGGGATTCCGTCAACCCATATAATCAGAGGATGTTAATCAACGCCATATGGGGCATTGGAATATGGATTCAGATGAAATCTCCTCATAATGTATATGGAATATAAAATTTCATGTACATATACCCCACATTTCAGGTTAGTAAAATCGACCAGTTTTTGTAGTGACAGTGTCATATGCCGACTTGATGTCTAGAAAGGCAAGGACAGGAGGGTGTTTAAAGGCAACAGTATGCCAACGGACAAGTTCGTGCAAGCACAAGACTTGATCCAGGGCACTCTGTTGGTGGCGGAATCCACCTTGGGCCAGGTCGATGGTGGGAGAGGCATCGTCAATCGTTGGGGCAAGGCAGTACTCCACCGCCTTCCTCAGGATTGAGGTCAGGCTGATGGGTCAGAAGTATGAAGGATTGGTTGGGTCACCCTTTTTAAAGATGGGGACAACTTGTGCAGTGCGCCAGGCCAGAGGAGCAGAACCCCATTGCCAGCAGAGCTGGAAGAGGATGGCGAGGGAGGAGGAAGCTTTTTTGGCAACTGGATGGAGCATCTCAGCGCGCAGATGGTCAACACCAGGGGCCTTTCGGGCAGGGAGTTGGAGGAGTGCACACTCCACCAAGAGAGGATCAAATGGGCAAGATTCCTCAATCTCGATGGGTGACAGGATGGAGACGGTTTGGTTGGGAGGGCAGTGGGAAGGAAGGAATTGGCCAGAGAAGATCTGTTGAAGATGGTCAGCCATACAATTGGCAGCAGCTTGGGGTCCACCAGGATCCACAAAAGTGGGGCATATTTGGCGGCTGTTGCGGATTCTCTTGATGGTGGCAGTTGTTTTGGCGAGGGGTTGGCTGGTGAGTTTATGACAGAACTCTTTCCAGGTTTCACGGCGACGTCGCTGGACTGATAACCGAACCGCCTGACATGCATCCTGGTGGCGCGTCCAGCATAAAGCCTTCTGCAAACCACTGGAGCGGTGCCAGCGTTGGTAACTACGTTCTCTCAGATCCATGGTTTCTTGAAGGTCCACCGACCAGAACCAGTACTTTTGCATGGTACGCGGCGTGCGACGGCCAACAGCAGAGTCAAGGGCATCATATATAGCTTGAGCAAAAGCTGTGCATAGGGTATCAATAGGAGGGGGGGTAGGAGAGGAGAGGAAAGCACTGA